>OY720366.1:12692716-13942716 GCA_963082945.1 Cerastis leucographa
TGTTTATAGGAGAGCTTAGAGTCCATTTTCGACAATGACGTCATAAAAAACGACCTCCAATAAACTACTGCTTATACCTAAATACAGTACTTATTCCCGTACAAATCCAACCTATTTCCTTTATTTTACGACTCTTATCAAAACTCTTGTTCCAATAACAAAAAAACTATTTAACATAAAAATCAAATCGCGGAAAACATAGAAAGGATTGGAACGGTTCCGTATAACTTGTAGTAATCGTAAAAGACTTCGATTGCTAAAACTTTGTAAGGTGTAGCTCGTAAAAGGAGATTATTTATGACCGTAGCTTGGCGCGGTTTCACGGCGGAGATTAGCAAGCGAATGGAGGAATAACGCGAGGTTATAAAATCTGTTCAAATGTGGTTGCATCAGAGATCGTTATAGAACTTGGTTCTTAAGTTTTTTCAAAGGTTTTTAGACATTTTCTCTCAATTGACTTCCGCTATCCTGAGACATATGTATATTTTTATAATTCATGTAAAAAAAATATCCCTCTTTTCGCGTCGGGGTTTAAAAATTGTAAAATAACTCGATTCGATTGAAGAGTCGATTGTGAAATGTTGATGTCGTCGTGTTGTCGATGAAGTTTCTTGCCCATACCGAATCTACGTTTGCGAATGTGCAACTAAAATCAATTCCAATTTTTTGTAAAGTTTGACGTTCAAAAGTATTTTTAAAACGCTTTTATTAGCTTCACCTGTTTACTATGTAAAAAACTGGCCAAGTGCGAGTTGGACTGACGCACGAAGGGTTCCGTACCATTATTTATAAAAACGAGCAAAAAAATCATCTTTTTTGTATGGGAGCCCCCATAAATTTTTATTTTATTCTGTTTTTAGTATTTGTTGTTATAGCATCAATAGAAATACATAATCTGTAGAAATTTCAACTGGCTAACTATCACGGTTCATGAGATACAGCTTGGTGGCTGACGGACGGACGGACGGACGGACAGCGAAGTCTCAGTAATAGGGTCCCGTTTGACCCTTTTGGGTACGGAACCCAAAAAATCATAGATGTTAAATTTGACCCACTTCCCGGTTACCGATTGAGCAGAGGTTGGATGACAATGCATGGTTGGTTAGCGATGTGTCGTCATAGCTTTCACTGAGAAATTCCTAATGGAAAAACCTACTAACACTTTCCCCACCCTGGAAATCGAACCCAGAACCACATGCACAGCAGTCATGGTTGTAACCATTAGACCAACATGGTGCCTCATATTAACTAAAAACTCCAATTGCTCACTACTCCATGCACTTGCGGTTCGGACCGGAGCACCGACCACCTGCACCTCACCTCCTATACTTTAACGTAAAACTATGTGAATTTAATTAATTTGCGGTGTTTCTAATCTCTTTAAAGAGTGCATATATGCATTAGCACGGGATTAGTTGGGATTAATCTTGTTAGTGACGTTATGTGGACTTCTGTCCCGTCAGTTACGTTGATTAGTTGGTGTTTTTAACCGGCTTCTAAAAAAGGAGGAGGTTCTCAATTCGGATGTTTGTTTTTTTTTTTTTTTTTTTTTTTTTTTATGTTTGTTCGCTCATTACTCCGTCGTTTGCCAACCGATTTGGAAAATTCTTTTTTTGTTGGAAAGGGTATACTTCCCAAATGGTCCCATAGTCACCAAGTCGGGATCTGGTGATGGAATCTTGGTGAAATCGAGGGAACTCTTCAAATTTTATAGGAAAACGTACAGTGATTTTGGTATTTTCTACAACAAGTGAAGCATTTGCGTCCAATAAGAACCATTTTACCATCAGATCTGATGATGAATCCAAGAGACAGGCTTCGGAACTCTATAACAAGGCAATTAATCTTAGCTGTGTTTGGGCTTGTTGGAATTGTAACGGTATGCACTTTCCAGGTGTATACACCGATTACGCTGAGATTTATGATCCGATTTGCGTGATTCTTCTTTAGTTTGATGTGGAATACCTGCCATTTGGTATAGTATCTGCTTACTACAGATACTTTATACTCACACTTAATCATCCATATTCATATTTTTATTTCATTTTTATAAATATTTTCTAATCCTTTGTTGTGACATGTTTACTTCAAGCATATTTGTCAGATGTCATTTACTTTTATTTTTGATTGTTACCAGCCAAACTCTCTATGAAGGTTTCATTAAGATTATATATTACTAAAAATTATTATCAATTCGTGAGTTCAATTATTGTATTTTATATTTAATAGCGAATATTTGCTGTGTAAAGATATTCTGAGTTATATTTCTAAAAATATTATGTGCAGGGTTTTTGACCATTGTTACTGGCTGTTTTTAATACTGGCAGGTTGCGTCTTACTAGAGCGCAGCAGTTTTGAATCTAAAAAAGACATTGGAAGAAAAGAAACGGAAGATCAGGGTATAAAAGGGATTTCTGACAGATGCCCTGGTTCTAGTCTGGAGTTAAGAGTCGGTTCAGTCTGGACACGAGAAATCAGTATAGTCTAAAATCAAGAAAACAGCTAAGTCTAGTTTGGAGTCAAGATCTGTCATATCTTGAGTTTTGAGCACAGCCTGGTGGAGTCAAAGAGCGGCCTTCGTTTAGTGCTGCCGTGGCTGTTGCTAACTGTCTGCTGGAAGCTGCTTTGCGAACTGACGAGCCTGGCACTGGGGCTCATTACCTGTCTGCTGGAAGCTGCTCTTCGAGCTGACGAGCCTGGCATTGGGCGGTACGTGTCTGCTGGTGGGTCCTACCAAATCGCCCTGCATCAAGTTCGTCGTGGTCAAGCTCATCTTAATCAAGCTAGCTTTCTACGACTGCAAGTTTGTCTTCAGTTACTATCACGCTCAGAGATTTGCGGAGATATTTAAAACGTTTTCGGTTAACCTGCCCTTCACTTTTGTACTAATTTATTGTATTTTTCATTTCATCATTTATTAAATTCATTTTCCCCTAATTACTTTTTTAATGTATAAATCTGTTTACTCCTTTCATCAAGGAATAAGCAAGTTTGTTACATTTTGGCGCCTAACGCAAAATCAAGTCTTGATCTTAAACATATTCTCTAAATTCTAAAACAACTTCCACAAGAGATTATATTTGGTAATTATTTTCATCATATTACATCACTTAATCTACTTATAATCTTAAACACTTATTATTTATTTATCTATATCATCTATGAATCTCATCAAAATAGGTTTAGTGTCGTGGGCTCGAACTATTATCGGCGCTAGTTTAGCGCAAAAGTATTGACTTCCACACTAGACAGTCCTTCAACGCTCTTGAATATTTCAAGTATGCTATTTTATAGTCCTTCTTAATAATAACTCAGACTCTCTTGACTCTCTCTCCCTTTTAATTTTATACACTTTATTTTAACTTTTTATCTTATACTTACTCATGACTCATCTCTATCCTCTTCCCTTCTAACTGTAGAGTTTTATTCGGCCTATTTAAACTCTATAGTTTTTATTTTCTAACTATGTCCTTTCATGGGTTCTTAAACCAGTAAAAGATTATTTTTTAATCTTCTTCTATATCTGTTCTTATCAGATAACTTTATGAAGTGCTTTTAGGTACAAGTTCTCTAACCTTCTATTATACCTAACTATACTATAAGTTGGTATAACTATTTTCTTATCAACTCTAAAAGTTGACTCTGAAGCGGGTTGCAACTTCCTTAAAATAAGCCTTCGCTAATCTTCAACTCTAAAAGTTGATTGAAGCGGGTTGCGACTTCCTTAAAATAAGCCTTCGCTAATCTTCAACTCTAAAAGTTGACTGAAGCGGGTTGCGACTTCCTTAAAATAAGCCTTCGCTAATCTTCAACTCTAAAAGTTGATTGGGGTGGATCCCTTATTATTATTTTTCATCTTATTATGGGTTTTAGACGCGAGCGGATTACAACTCCAAAAATAAGCCTACTGTTATTGATTTATCAGGTGGAGTAGTGATCATTGAATGTGAATCCTACCTTTTTTTTTTTTTTTTTTTTTTTTTTTTTTTTTTTTTTTTTTTTTTTTTTTTTTTGTCGCTGGGAAAAAAATGCATTACGCATACCCGTCCATCGGGGGATGGGCGGGCTATGTGGGACTCCCCGGTCTGACCCGGTATACCCACTAAAACGACCCAGCGGCATTCCCGCTTCGTCCTAGTGGCGGGGGACTGGGAAACCGGCACAGCCTTTACTTCCAGTCCTCCGCCGACGATGACCCGCACAGCGGACCTCACGCCCTCCCCGTGGGGGGGGGGGCGGGCCCGGGAATGACAGACGAAGGTGGTGACGGGTGCAATGCGGGCGAAGGCGCCCCCGCGCCTGTCGCCCGCCCGTCGCCACCATGAAGAGGGAGAAGACCGCGTCTTCTCCGACCTCTTCTTCTTCTGCGGAGCGGCGCTGCGAGAGGGTCTTCCTCCCGCGCGCGCTCCGCCGCCTCCTTTTGCGAGACTACGTCCTCGCAAAAGGAGGCGACCGCTGACCAGGCCCCCTCGCTCCCCAGCATGGCGTTGACCACACCGGGAAGCGAGAGGTCCTGTCCGATCTCCGCGATCAGACTGCGGCGCGGCTCGGACCAAGCTGGGCACACTTCGAGGGTGTGCTGCGCCGTGTCCTCCGCCGCGCCGCAGTCGTGGCACGCCGGGGCTTCCTCCCTCCCGATCCGGTGCAGGTACGTTCCGAAGCAGCCATGCCCGGACAACACCTGCACCAGACGGAACGAGAGGAAACCATGGGGCCGCTCGAGCCAGGCCCGGAGGACCGGACCGAGCGCGTCCAACGTCCGGCGGCCAAAGGTGGCGGTGGCGAGGTCCTCCGTCCAATGGAGGACGATGGCGTCCCTCGCCTCCCGCCGCACGGCCTCCCGCTCTTCGGCGACGGGGCGCTCCCCGAGCGCCCTGCGATGCGCCGTCCACTCATACACCCTGGCCAGCACCCAAGCCTCCAACTCCCAAGGAGGGGTGCCGGCCAGAGCGCACGCCGCTGAGAAACCCACCGACCGGTAGGCCCTCGCCACCCGCAGTGCAATGGCCCTTTGGGGCTTGCGGATGGCGGTCGCGTTCTCCCTCCTGTGGAGGGAGTCCGCCCAAATGGGGGCCCCGTACAGGGCCATGCTCCGCAATGTGAATCCTACCTGGCCTAACTTCGTAAGATGTCGGTATGTTTGAATGAGTTATGAAAGTTTTGTGAATGCTGTAATACTTTAACCTTACCAAAATTTTTGTTCTAGGCCAAAAATTTTCTCGGGGTCGTTGGGGAAATATAGTATCTGCTTACTACAGATACTTTATACTCACACTTAATCATCCATATTCATATTTTTATTTCATTTTTATAAATATTTTCTAATCCTTTGTTGTGACATGTTTACTTCAAGCATATTTGTCAGATGTCATTTACTTTTATTTTTGATTGTTACCAGCCAAACTCTCTATGAAGGTTTCATTAAGATTATATATTACTAAAAATTATTATCAATTCGTGAGTTCAATTATTGTATTTTATATTTAATAGCGAATATTTGCTGTGTAAAGATATTCTGAGTTATATTTCTAAAAATATTATGTGCAGGGTTTTTGACCATTGTTACTGGCTGTTTTTAATACTGGCAGGTTGCGTCTTACTAGAGCGCAGCAGTTTTGAATCTAAAAAAGACATTGGAAGAAAAGAAACGGAAGATCAGGGTATAAAAGGGATTTCTGACAGATGCCCTGGTTCTAGTCTGGAGTTAAGAGTCGGTTCAGTCTGGACACGAGAAATCAGTATAGTCTAAAATCAAGAAAACAGCTAAGTCTAGTTTGGAGTCAAGATCTGTCATATCTTGAGTTTTGAGCACAGCCTGGTGGAGTCAAAGAGCGGCCTTCGTTTAGTGCTGCCGTGGCTGTTGCTAACTGTCTGCTGGAAGCTGCTTTGCGAACTGACGAGCCTGGCACTGGGGCTCATTACCTGTCTGCTGGAAGCTGCTCTTCGAGCTGACGAGCCTGGCATTGGGCGGTACGTGTCTGCTGGTGGGTCCTACCAAATCGCCCTGCATCAAGTTCGTCGTGGTCAAGCTCATCTTAATCAAGCTAGCTTTCTACGACTGCAAGTTTGTCTTCAGTTACTATCACGCTCAGAGATTTGCGGAGATATTTAAAACGTTTTCGGTTAACCTGCCCTTCACTTTTGTACTAATTTATTGTATTTTTCATTTCATCATTTATTAAATTCATTTTCCCCTAATTACTTTTTTAATGTATAAATCTGTTTACTCCTTTCATCAAGGAATAAGCAAGTTTGTTACATTGGTCCCATAAAAAATTAATATAGTTTGGCCATATAGTTTTCATTTTATTAAAATTTTTGTAATATGTAAATTTTTCACGTATGTACACCGATTTCTCCGTGATTACTGGACCGATTTAGATGATTTTTCATTCATTTGGTAGAGAAGCTTGCCCGGTGGAGCCATATGAATTTTATTATCTTTGCCTAAGTACTTTTTGAGTCATCCTCTTTATTATGCATTTTGTCCTTTGTCGTATGTATGGACGATGTGCTGGTGTCTAGTTACAATGTAAAAATTATACTTGACTAGGATTAAAGTGAGATACCACAACTGAAAAGGCTAAAATAAAAACTTAAATGAAAAACTGGCAAAAAAGTAAATGAAACAAACAAGTCACCGACTGCCGAAACTAAAATTATTTGCCACTTTTTAGTGTTTTATGGAAGTCGGTTATTTTTTTTTTGTAAAAAAGTTTTTTATTCAGAAACATGGATTTGTACGACTAGTATTTTAAAGCTACAAATTAGTATAGATATGTAGCAAGTTTTTGTACTAATTATAAGTATTTATTTTAAAAAAAAAGACAGAATTGTTCGTCTAGTGGTCGCAAACGCGACTGCTAAGCATAAGGTTCGTGTTCGATTCCCAGGTCGGGCAAAGTGTTATTGGTTTTCCATCAGGATTTTTTCAGTAGCAGTCATAGAATTTGGATTTGTGCCCAGCAATAGGGTCGCCCCATATAACATGGACCAGAAGACGAAGCGTTGGAAGGCCTCCCACTAGGTGGACCGATGACCTGGTGAAGGTTGCGATGATCCGCTGGATGCGAGGCGCACGGGACCGGTCAATGTGGCGTCACTTGGGGGAGGCCTATGTCCAGCAGTGGACGTCTTTCGGCTGAAATGATGATGATGATGATATAAATGATAAATGATGTTTATTTTGCAAATAGGTTTTTACAAACACTTTTACACGTCATTTTTTTTTTAAACTAGGGGTCACCGGGTCCGGTGTTTCGTACCTGACTACTCTGAGAAGAAACAGCCGAAACAAACTCAGAGGTTCTCTGTTAACTTGTTGCTCTTTTAAAGTCCAGACATTGCTCAATTTACATGAGGACTATGCACATTGTCTTTTGAAGAAAGAACCACACAGACTTGAGTGGACCTGTCCAGTCAGTGCAAGCATATAACATGGGACTTATACATACATGGCGAAATATGGGTGCACTATTAGGTACACCTTTGGGGATTACAGGCGTGATGTTATGTTATGTAAAAAATCGAAGACATGTCGCATCTACCGAATCGCCCCGAGCTTCACACTTCTTTGTGATTTTCGCGCACTCCCTTTCGCAGAAAGAGCCCTGTGTGTGCTCTAGCTGTGGAAACGTTGTAAAATGATTTTACGCATATATATCTACTGCAAAAAAAATAGGCTTAAGTTATGTAAGTCAAAAAAAAAATCTTCCGACTTTTTTTAATCACTAAGTCGAACCAAGCCCCTCCATCTTTTACCATAATTATTCTGAATGGCATCCATGGCGCTTACTAAGGACATGACGTAATTCTAACAGTAACCATAACACGCGGGAATTATCCCCCGTCTCTCCGTCAGTTGCGCGGATATCCGCACGATATTTCCTTCCGTGAGGCATGACGGGGATAGAAATCTATATGTCGGATCTTTGGCACATCACTAGTTGGCATGTGGTTAGTTCGGTGTAAAAAAGCTAATTTTTTCTTTTTTTTTTATATTTATTGTTAAAAGGAGAATGCCTAAAGAAAGATCATCAGCTACTTAATGCTTTTTTTTAATGTTTGTTTTAGAATTTCTTGAAATAATTGCTAACTGTTACCTTCCCGCATTACCATGATTTTGATTCATAAAATTCTGCCTTTAATAGCAACTTTCACAGAAAATAGTGTGCACATTTTGTACAAAGAATATGGCTTTAACTGGTAAAGTTCGCTAAAAGAAAGATAAAACCACTACCCACCACAGTTTACACCTTTCAACTTTAAAATTTCAAATAAAAACGCGTCAAGCGCGATTGTGACTGGGAAAGGAAGGATTCTGCCCCACCATAAAATATTTAACACTACTTAATGCGTGATTATTAAGATCGAGCTGAAAACACCGAGAAATATTTGATGACCCTTTTAGTTTTTAAATTGATTTTATTTTTATTATTTGTTGTCAAAGCAATCAGAATAAGCACACACACTTAGTAGCGGTTCTTTTATAGAAGCCTAAAAGCTTGGCTTGCCCTTATAGCCTATACCTTGTCCTCATGATGTTAGGGTTTCTAAACAGTCTGCTGGCCTTAATGTCTTGCCGTATTGTTGATCCCTAGGCACTGCACACACTCCGTGAAAATGCCTGCCTTTTACGGTTTCGAATATAAAGCACTTTGATAGACGGTGCGACGAGAGAATAAGGTCCCATTGGCACCCTTTGGGTAGGGAACCCTAAAACATTTTTTTACGGCGCCAAGTTCGAATCTGGTGGCAACTTATTTGGCTCATGATTAAATTTTATAAGTAATGGTCAAAAGTTGGCGGTTTTTTGGCAATCCTGGCCGTACATTATTTATTGGCCGATATGAAATATGCATTAATCAGTTTGAGGTTTTTGTAAACAAGTTTTAAAAGTATCGCAGCTGGGGTTAATGAGATACGGGCTGCTCTAGTGTTTTGTGTTGTCATCGTGAATAAGTGTTGTAAACATACGAGTAATTACTTAATTTTTGATGTGCAAGCAAGATTTATTGTCGCTTTTTCTTTTGGTAAAAAAAAACTAGTCAAGCTCTACTTAAGGGTCAAAGTACCCTGCAAAATTCAAACTTTCTTGGTTTTTTTTTTTTGCAATTTGCCGGTCAGCAAATAAACATACAACAGGACTTGTATATTTAGATTAAAATATGATTCGCGACCCTAAAACATAAGAATTGGCAAGTCTGAAACTTCAATTATTCAATTCAGAAACTGGAAATAAGTGTTACTCAAAAGCAAAAGGTTCAGAGGCAAACATTCAATCAAAATAATTCAAGACATCGAAATAAATTTAAAAAATAAAACAAAGAAGAATTTTATTCAACCTATTAATTGATGACTATTCAACCATTATCATGAAATCCAATAGATCCGCGAAGCCAAAAGCTGCATCAACCAAATCATTCTTAGTTTATTTTTCTTCCAATGAAATCGGTAACGAATCACTCCATCGGGAGGCTGATTGACAGATGGCCCGTCTACATAATTGAGACGAATGAGACTACTTGTCTGCGCCGATAAATCTGCTCTTGTATTTTTCATCGATATTGTCAAAGTATAACTACCATTTATTCGTAGGCACGTAGAATAATCTTTTTCATCGATGTTTTGTATTTGTATTTTTTTAAATTTATTAACAGCTAAGTGTGTTTCTTTATTTATTTAACACTTCAAATTCGTATTTGAAGTGTTAAATAAATAAATGTACTCGTGTACAAAAGAACAGAGGCGGACTTAATGCCATAGGCATTTTCTACAAGTCAACCTTTAGGTGATGCAGAGACAAGCAGTGGGTAGGTCTATCTGAAAATGTATTTTTTAATGTTTATGAAATTGATTTTATATTTATGACATACTGTACCAAATTGACTAAGTAAATTTATACCCTCGAAAATTCCAGGTGGAGAAGGTCAGACAGGCAGCCGTTCCATGTAAAATACACCAGTATTTTACATGGAACGGCTGCCTGTGTTTTTCTTTGTTTTATTTAGCTGTATCCGTTTAACCTGGAAGCCGTCCCCAACATAGTTGGTAAAAGGCTAGGCAGATGGTGATGACTCTCGAAAGTTCCACACTAAATAGTATCTTTTTCTACCAAAAATTATGAACAATGCTAGCACAATCGACTAAGTATCATTATTACATAGTACATATAATGATATTTATAGTTTTAGTAGGTATTTTGTATCTACCTTTTTCTTTTGTTGTATTACTTCGTATTACTTCGTTCAACTGCGGAGACTTGTAAATGGCCTTCAAATCCGTATCGTTTAGGAACGTTGATTTTATTAGCTGTAAGTTTTCCAATAGCGTAAAATAAAATCCGAAAGTATTCTATTTTCTAGGATACTTTCTCAAGCATTGCGTTTTCTACAACGAACATTCAAAACAAAGCTATACAAGAAATACTGATAGACCATTAAATAACAAATGAACAGTGCGAACTCATAGAAACTGCGACTACTACAGTAAGTAGTATCTGCCTAGGAGGAGTTATCTTACAATCGTTGCGAACTAACAACGTGTCTTCATGTTCGGGAACTGCGCTATTATTGTAAAATTCATAAGTTTTAACTACACTCTAGTGTTCGAGGTTATCACTGATTAAAGGTTAAGACAACTTGTATTCGAGCTGTATTGTAAATATTTTCAGTACTCGTGTGCTAGGCTCGTGTTTAGGCCTCCAACCGCAGGTGGACCGACCTGGTGAAAGTTGCGGGAATCCTTTGGATTCGAGTCGCACGGGACCGGTCAATGTGACGACACTTCGGGGAAGCCTATGTCCAGCAGTGGACGTCTTACGGCTGAAATGATGATGATTATGAATCGTGTACTATACACGTCTACAAGGTAATACGGACTTTAACAAAAGTAATATTAAAATTATGTTATCTGTTGTTCCCCTAATTTTTTTACTACGTTATCAAAACCCACGTACCTTTACGAAAGAGATAGCGTTGTCCGACATTTTCGATCAATTTCTACAAAATATTCAAATTGAAGGAAGACTTCTTCTATACATTCAAAGGGATAGCAGACACATTGAAAAATTCTTCAATACGAAAAGCATCTCAATAGCGAAACATATTTTCGTACATATTGTTACAGTTGCATAACACAGATCGCTCAGTTAGAGAGAATCTCCTACGAGCAACTTCAAACCAGGTATCTAATGTAACTGGAATCTAGACCAACTTTGAATTGCAGGGTACCCAGATAATGGCGAGATATATGGATGGAACTTGGGTTTCAGTGATACTCAACCTGCGGGCCGCAAGACGCTTATCTTTGTGACCCACCTTACTTTTCCACCGCGTTAGGGCGCGTTCACACGACACGCGCACGCTCAGCGCACGCCACCCGCGTCCAACTCGCATTGAAATTTGTTAAATAAGAATTTGAGTCTTATAATCCATCAATAGATCTCAAATTGCATTTAACGAGGTCTACACGCGCACGCCAAGCGCACGCCCCGCGCCCGCCTCGCGCCAACCCTGCGCTCGCCCTACCCGCGCTTTACACCCTCCCCGCGTACGCCTTGCGCCCGCGCTATGGCTGAATAGTGTTGTATTGACTGTGATCTCACTAGTAGTATAAGTGGGCGCGAGGCGTGTGCGAGGCGTGTGCGAGGCGGATGCAGCGCGTGTGCGGGTTTAAGGCGGGCACAACGCGTGCGCGGGTGCTGTGCGTGATCGGCGCGTGTCATCTGAATACGCCCTTACTAAGAAAAACGGAACTGATTTTCTTTCGTTGCTACTTTTTCTTTGTTACGAAACGATTATATTTACACTGGTGAATAATGAGTCGAAATAAATATTATGAAGGTTTTAAGAACTAGAGTTTCGGCAATCGAAACCAAATATTTCGTTCACTCGTGAAAGTGTGCCACGTGAAATAATGCGACCTGCGCAGCAAAAACCTTGAGAACCTTGAATGAATGTGATAATAGATAACCTATACGGAGTAGAGTACCTGTAATAATTTGAAGGTATAGTTTTTGGCAGCGTTCCATTCGTTTCTATTGAATCCATTGAGTTTCGCACTCGAAATTAGGTTTGAATGTATGGTGTGAAAGGTCACTCGTGGAAATGCCAGCTTTGACTTTCATTGCAACGTGCCCAATAGTGGCGGGTTTTTGCCTTGAAAAAACCGTTTTATTTACTTATTTAAACTTCACGTACATTGGTGGTACATAGGCATTCCCTACCAGACAATGTTTGGGTCAAATAGGACAGCATTGTAGTAGAGTACCTACAAAAAAAAAAGAAAACCAATTGGTAGCATGAATTGATATAGATAAAAAGGTGCATACTAATACAAATATATACAAATAACCTCATAGATATTATAATACACTGTTACAGTTTTAATTGACGAATTATCAAGGGCGCGAAAAAATAAACGCCCTGAATCACACACAAAGCGGGTGCGGGTCCACTTCCTATTTGTGTTGCGCTTTAAAGTTTTAATTACAAAATACAAAACCAGTCCTGACAATCTGTATGAAGCTATTAGGTAATAAGACAGGTTCTAAATGCTGCACTTGATCTAGAGTTCTAAAGCGCCATAAGCACAGAACATGAAACAAAATCACGACAGTTTCCATTCGACTTCGTGGTCGTAGAATTTACACCTTTTCGGAATATTTCAGGACCAGCAATAGTTGAAGGCACAGTTAAACGCTTCGGATTTAGCGCCGGCCAGAGATTGCATTCGCTGAGTTATGGCCGATTCAGCCCGCGATATTTACCAAGTTGCCGACTGCAGTGTCACGTCCCGTTCACAACCTTAAGCGATGTGACTCGTGAAGCGAGTTGTGTTAATCGGAGGCATTTTTAGTGACAAGCCAAATTATGCGTTGTGTTGTCGCTTGCGACGTTTCAACGGATCAATGGACGATAGACGAAGCAGGGGTAGGGTGATGCATTGCACTGTTGGAGCTCCGGGGCGACGACGAACAGTTCATAATGCAATCAAGGGAGATATCCAGAATATTTTATTGGTTTTACTTTTGTTCCGGCGAGGTGGCGTAAAAAATGCAACTAAAGAAAACGTGTGTTCACATCTTTTGTAGAAGACTAAAACTCGCACTGCACTGAGATGCTGCGCTAGTGCGCTGCAATGGCATGCGTTGCTTTCTTGTATTACGTAACACGCGCGTGAGTCACTTGTTTCCTTCGTGTGAATACCGTAGCTCAGCAAGTTGCATGAAAACTAGCATGCAATTTCAATCATTTGTTTTCTCCGCAAGCACTATCATATTATTATAATGTTTGTCGCTTGAGCATGTTACTTGTGACTGGTTCACGGGACAGGAAAACAGATTGCTGTGTGATTTGTACCTACAGTTATGTGAGCTGGGAATTAATTTTGGTAGGAATTAGGGCAACTGAAATATACGTTTAAAAATACATGATAAACCTTTTTCATTCTGTAAGAAACTGCTAATAATTATTAATTATTACTTAAATAAAATGCCACCGTAAGGAGATGTATCAAAAAGAATGTACGTAGGTACTCGAATTGCAGGCACCAATATTTCAGCAAAACATCAGATGCTTCTAGTATCAAAAGTGACCGCAACTTTTTGAGGTCATCTTTCTGCAGAGACTGTTCGTAATTCATATTTTCTGAGGCACTTAATAATATTAAGAACCGAACAAATTTACTTTTCAAATCTGCCATAGTGAATGAAGTCATTCACTAGTTCATAAAATCATTCCAAAGACTTTAATTAGTGTAAATGAGAGTTCCTCAGGGAAGAAAAAAAATAATATGTGTTATAACAGTAGTAGTAGATACCAAAGATACACTATCGAGATTGACTATCCAAAGCAATAATACCCAATACACTTGTTATCTAACAGGTGTGAAGAGACCCATAACGAAGCCGAAAGGCACTGGTTCTCCGGGTTATTACGATTTTTTTGGTCTGGACCATACCTGAGAACCTTCTAGCATCGGAGACATTGAAAGTCAAAGTTCTGCCTTTTTCACAAGATTTTAAAATTTTAACCTTTTAACCCCCGACCAAAAAAGAGGTGTGATTAAGTTTGACGTGTGTATCTGTGTGTCTGGCTGTGGCATCGTAACTCCTAAAGGGATGTACCGATTTTTATGAAAATGGTTTCGTTTGAAAGGTATTTTAATCGAGAGTATTCTTAGCCATGTTTCGAGAAAATCCACTCAGCCGTTTGAAGACCATCATCTCTTTACTAGTTGATGAAGGGATATAAACAACTTCCACAATTCTAGTCGGTTTGAAATTTGAAATCTAGTCACTTGTCACCATGGGCATTGCCGGGAAGGGGCGGAGGATGACCGGGGGGTCATCCATTGTTTTAAATTTATTTCTTTCCTTGTTTTCGTCAATTAGCGAGAAAAAGCGCAACACCGAGACAAATGGGGGGAAGCCTATGCCCGGGAGTTGGACAGTCAAGGCTAAGAAAAAATAATATAAGTTTAAAAAGCATGAATTAAAAACTACTTAAATTAAATATTTAGGTAACCCCCGACACAAAACCTTTAATAAATTTATCGAAGCGTCATAGCATCGGGGGACCGCTAAGTAGACCGCTTAGCACAAGCACAAAACAAGGCGGACCCCCGACACTACGACGCTTGGATTAATTTTTAAAGGTTTTTTTAGAGGCTTTGTGTGTCGGAGGTTTCTTAAATTTTAAATTTAATTTTCATCCATCAGGGCAGTATGTTTTTAGTGCGGTACATTGAGTTCTACCATAAACTATGAATTTTCACGTCAAAAAAAAGTCGTTTTACAGCAATATTTTTTGTGTAGAGTGAAGGTATCGCTTACACGTATTGTGTTGTGAAAACCTGCACAAAATAAATAAATAAATTTAAAAAATCGACCCCTGACTAAGAGCCATGAAGCTTGTAGGCGCAAATCAACTGGTAAGTTTATATCCGAAATCCACACCACCGACCTAACAAACAAAATAATAAACTAAAAAATGGTCCGCCTCGGTTTTTGCAGTGAGCATGTGGCCTGACTTTAATATATCAAGTTCCATGCTGCATTTAAATGAACTCGGCTATCGGGGAATAAATAATACACGTTTTATTTTGGAGTATAACAACGGAACCAGAGTTACTACTAATTGCACCGCGACACAGCTCTTTGTGATTTTTATTTTAAAATTATATAAAATACTCCTTTGTACACAGCGATTTATTGCGTATTTTATTAATTGTTAAATTGAGTATGAAAAGCAAATATTAGAGCTATTGAGTACTTTATCATAGTTTGTGAGCAGATAAGCCAATTATTCTATTATTGGCGGATTATTCTGATATTCGGAAACCTGCATAAATATTTCACACAGCTGCCTCGTTGGTCTCGTGGTCACAATCCCGACTGCTCAGCATGTGATCCTAGCTTTGATTCCATGGTCGGGCAAATTGTTACTGGTTATTTTTTTTTATCAGGTATTTCTCAATAGAAGCCACGTAGTCTGGATTTGTGCCCGGTTGATGGCAATAGGCACGACCCCCATTATATGGGACTTAAAAATAATTGGCGAAATGTGGGTGTACTATTTATCAGGTACACCTCTGCCTTACCCGTTCGGGATTACCTACAGGCGTAATATTATGTAATGTTAAAACGTAAATAGAAACGAGTGTATTTACTTTAATTACATAATAACTTTTTTTTTTCAAACAGTTCCTGTTTGTATCAAATGAAGAATGTTAAAAACAAAAAATTTGTTCTTGAAGTCCCTCCGTGCGGAAGAAGTGAAACATCGTAATGTGGAAATGAAAATAAAAACCTATAACGAAATATGAAGTAAAACAAAGAAAAGAATTTGAACATGGAACTTTCAAAAACAAAACAAGATCAACAATCATTCCAAAGCAAACTTTATTTTAATGGGAAAAGGTTGATTTTACCAATTCCATGGTAGCTTTAAACGTTTAACGCAAACTTGTTGGAAGTCGCATTAGAACTTCAAAAAAAAACTTTTCCTTGACTGTGAGAAACCTACGTGAGCGTATGTCTTTAGAAAAGTCTTCATTCCCACTTCCTTTCAACAACTCTAAATGAATGGTTTCCAAGTGACATATTGCGTTGGCCACCCATTAAAAAGTTAGCCACATTGCATTGTCATGAAACTGGAAAATTGCCAAATTTGCATTGTAACAAGTTTTTCTTTGCACAAACATTCTGAAATTATTCAACATTTTTATTGTAATGAGCCGAGCTGAAGGTAATTAGCGTTTTATGTTATACGAAGCGAAAGAATTTTATCGACGGCTATTTAAATGTGGATAAAAGGAAAGGGATGAGTCGTTAAAATATCAACAATGCTTTGTGGTTGTCTTAAAAGGCAATTAATTGTTTGTATCAGCTTTGTTTTGCGAAAGATTCTACGTTATATCAAAGGATTAGTAAGCTCGTATGGATCAGCTCACACCGAGACGCGACGCGACGCGACGCTGCGCGCACTTTGGGAATTCAGAATACGTTGCGCAACGTATTCTGAATTCTCACAACGAAATGTGAATCTTTTCGTGTAGAAAATAAAGTTATATTTTGAATCGCTCTTTTAAAGTGTGTTAAGCATACTGTACATCAAACTAAGTAACTCTACACAAAAATTAAACCTGGGAAGCCATTTTTTTTTTGGGGTGCAAATTAATATTTTATGGTATGACTCAAAGCGACGCACTCAAAACATTGTGCTGATGGGTGCATTGAATAGTACGGAGGTCGAGGAGGCATTGAAAGTAAAGTATAATCACTAAAATGTCGTTTCTAAAAAAAAAATGTGTTTTAGTTAACCTAAAAAAAAAAAAAATTACTTTAACCCCTAATATCTCCATAACTATAAGTTTTTCAAGTATGAACTATAACAAAAAAACCGGCCAAGTGCGAGTCGGACTCGCGCACGAAGGGTACCATTATTTATAAAAACGAGCAAAAAAAACTTTTTACCCTTAAATATTTATTTTATTATGTTTTTAGTATTTTTTGTTATAGCGGTAACAGAAATACATATTCTGTAGAAGTTTCAACTGGCTAACTACGGTTTTTGAGATACAGTCTGGTGACAGACGGACGGACAGCGAAGTCTCAGTAATAGCGTGACGTTTGACCCATTGGGCTAGAAATCCTAAAAATCATCAGGAAAAACAAGCGGCTTTCGCCTTCGTAAGGGTACTTTCACACCCGTTATCTCAAAGCTAGAAATAGATGCTCCGATGAAGCACTATTGAAATTATAATCATACAATATTTAAAAAAAAAACTTATAAGTATAAACATTATGTTTTTATTGTATGTATATACTCGACTCGCAAAGTCCGTTGAAAAAGCTCCGGGATTTGCCTTTAATAAAAATTTTACGTCGACACGAAGCTGTTATGAACTTGCAAATTAATTTAGACCGGTTTTGAAACTCAATTTTCGGTTTATTTTATCCGCCAATATTTACTGAATATCAATTATCTGGTCCGTGACGGTGGGCCGTGGCGGTGACGTCATCAATCTCACTGGCCGCTCCTGCTTTACATTTCATAACTTGCTGTTTAAGGGCATTTCATCATAATTTCATTAGTTCAATATTCTGAGGAGTTGCTGTGTAATTAGTTCGTCCTACTTTGGCTTTGGGAAATTCTTGGAGCAACTAGTTGGTAATTCGATTGATTTAATTTTCGATTTAGAATTGGACTTTTAAATATTTGATGCAGAATTGTTATAAGATTTCAAATTATGGCCTTCTTTAATTTTATCTTTAACCCTAGAGTGGGCGCGTGGAGAGCATTTTGCCGCTCCTTTTCATTAACCATATTAAGTAGGAATACTGCATTTGACTTCATTTATTTTCTCACGATTTTTGTACAACTCAAATAAGTAATGACAAATCGAAATATTTACTTAACTAGGTTTTAGGACTTTGGTTTCAAAAGATTTTGAAAATGTAACATTTTAGGTAATTGTCCCAATGTTTAAAAGTCGACTAGTTAAACTACAAAATAACACATGTTTCTCTTACTTCTCTCACACCACTATCGTCTACATTTCTTTTTCATTTCTCCTTTCGCAGGTCTGCGGGTAGAAATTTTATCTGAAATAAGTAGGAACTTGAACTCTAATATTTTATGGTTTTTTTTCCTATGTTGTCTACTGTGCACATAAATAATAAAATAAATAAATACAATCTACATCGAACTTGTTACGGATATATTGTTTGAAATCCCGTTACAAAAACCACCATTTTCATTAAAAACTCTTTTCATCCTAAACTTTACACTAAAAAATCATCACAAAGGCTAAGCTGAAGCCTCTCGACCTAGATTCCTCTGACCAAAATTTTTAACAGTCTTGAATAACATCTTAAGCATTTCATCTACTTTGTTTTCGTACTTGAACTATCAAGAGGGTATTTAAACGGAGATTGCCACCATCCGCCACCCTCAAGCACCTCAGTAATTTGATACAGGCTTGAATGAGCTGACTCGGCCCACTTTCAAAGTTCTGCACAGTCTTAGGCGTTACCTAGACTGACATTGGCTTAGCTTGTAAACATGTTTGTGACGATTGGGTGTTTCGTATTCTGTAAGTGAAGGGCCTACTCCTCTCTACTAAGAACACTAAAAAAGTACTAACGTCATCTGCTTAGCCTTTTCCCATATGTCTGGTTCGACTTTCATTCGAACCGGGTGAAGTTGAATATCAGTATTTCATATGGAGCGACTCCCTATCTGACCTCCACAATCCAGTTAGTACTGGGTAATACGGTAAAAAAATACTTTCATATGAAGAATAAAAATATTAACAAAATCAAACGACTTTTAATTGCTGTCAAAAAAAACACGTCATGAAACGTTACGTACTATGAAGGTAGTAATGTATAGGCAGGGAGGATAATGTGGGTTTCTGCATCAGGCTATTTATTTATTTAACACTTCAAGTACAATGTACAGAGGCGGACTTAATGCCATAGGCATTTTCTACCAGTCAGCCTTTGGGTGATGCAGAGACAAACAGTGGTAGGTGTCTAACTGTAAAATAATAATAATTTAATAAGACATACTAAAAAGATATATAAAATACTATAAATTTATAACAAAACCTATATGACCTTTGATAAGGCAAGGAGCTCTCTTCATTCATCAAATTAAGCTGAGGACTGGAAAAACTGATTGTCTGGAAACTGATTGTATGGACTGGAAGTACTATAGGATGTCAACCAACAATCTGATTCATCAAAAACCTTTCCAAGATTTTTGATGAATCAGACAATCAAAGAATTTAAGAAGGAGAGCTCGTGGCTAAATAATAATAGCCGCCGCACGGATCGATCTTTAAGGTTAAGCCGTGCTTGCCGAGGTTGATCCGTAGATGGGTGACCATAATTACATACCGAGTTTCCTCCGTGCCTCGGAAAGCACGTTAACCCGTTGGTCCCGGCTGTCATTTGTAGATCTTTGACAATCGTTACGAGTAGTCAGAAGCCAAAAATCTGACATCAAGTCTTACCATGGGGTATCGTATTAACCAGTTTCGGGGTTGTGGAGGTCAGATTGGCAGTCGCTTCATGTAAAATTAACTCAACTACATCCGATTAGATTGGAAGCCGACCCCAAGATAGTTTGGGAAAAGGCTAGGCAGATGATAAGACGATCAATGAATTAAATACAATCTGATACTGATTTACTGTCTCCAATATGTCCCATGTTTAACCAATTAGCCTGTAAATTACTTAGTTAGGTGAATGTTGTGGGGCATGATAGCCGTGTTATCGGTGAACTTGATCGCTGATAGGCTCCGAGCTTACAAACAAGACTACTCTTCTTACGTAAGTTACGTAACTCGGTCTCGACCGCCAATTAAGTCTAGTTATACCAACTTAGTTCTAGATCGAGTCACTTTCTGTGATCGTTTGCAACGAGAAAACATCACAGGAATATTGGTTTACATAATATAGACATTTGATTGAGAAAGTATGTGAGTCATAGCTATTAATAAGAAGTACAAATACATAGATATCACAAGACAAAGTAATGTATCACTGGGACTAATTACTTCTATTGACATTTGTATGTTAAGTTCTGGCCTATACAAGATGTTGTTTTGCATCCTCGTCAAAATTCAGGAGGTTGTCACAAAAGATATAAATAATCAATTTAAATTACGGTACCTAGTTAATTATTAATTCAATTCAATTTCTTTATTTCAATCAACAATTTTGGATCATATAATAGGTAAAACGTGTCTGCTGGTGGGTCCTGCCCAGCTGCCCTGCATCAAGTTCGTCGTGGTCAAGCTCGTCTTGATCATCGCTTTCAACATCTGGATGTTTGTCTTCAGTTATTATCACACTCTGAGATTTGCGGAGGCATTCAAAACGTTCCCGGATAACCTGCCCTCTACTTTTTTAATAATTTATTGTATTTTTTTTATATCATCATTTATTAAATTCATTTTTTCCTAATAACCTTATTTAATGTACAAATCTGTTTACTTCTTTTATCACGAGGAGCAAGCACGTTTGTTACATTTTTACCTAGTATATGATCCAAAATTGTTGATTGAAATAAAGAAATTAAACACAATTATTAGAAAAATAAATAAAAACAAGATAAAACACCCTTTCATAAACTACTATTTAACTACGCAAACATTTCTCTTCTTTCTTGAACCCGTTGGCTAAGATTGAGGCCATAGTGCGCACCTTTGTCTTTACTCGCTCTCCTAAGCGGTGCGCAAGCTTCTCTCTTAGGTCTTTGGCAGCTTCAATAAACTACTACTTTGATAAACGCTGATTTTATCGGTGGTTTAAGTTTGTCAATATATCAGAATCAGAATAACCCCTTTAACGTGGTTTAGGGAATAAGAAATTATCGAATAAACGTTTAAGATTGTTTGTACCTGTGAAAGCGTGGTTATAGGGCGACAATCAGACGGGCCGCGTTTAAAATACGGGTGTTTCACACTTACCGATTTCCGTAAATAAGAAGAAAAATAAAAATTACCTACCCATTTTACTATTGATTCGGATCGAGAATCCTTAACATATTTACCTCCTTGAATTTGACGAGGATGCAAAACAACACCTTGCATGAAGAAGTTGTCTTAATAAGTAATAAATTAATTTGTTCCCAAAAATCTCAAAGCTTTAACAGGCAGGAAATTGATACTTCACGAAATTGAGCCGTAATTAATGAGACAGATAAGCACCCATTAGAATTGAGACCAAGATTTTCAATGGTGATATGAAAAAATCGACACCTGATTTAGGTCGGATATTTTTTAACAGTCCGTGGAATAATTAATGTGTATTTTTTTAAGTTCATTAAAACCTGTGGGAGCGTATTTCGGTTTTAATGAAATCGAACCTGAGCCGAAGCTACGTGGTTTCGGTTACGTTTCGCAATCATCCGAGTTTGTGTGTTATGCGTCCATGTTATGATGTGAAAGTGTGTTTCAATGTGAGTTTTTTGTTGTTTTTTTTTTCTTGTTTATTTAGTTTACCCTAATATTATAAATGCGAAAGTTTGTGAGGATGGATGGATGTTTGTTACTCTTTCACGCAAAAACTACTGAATGGATTTGGATAAAATTTGGCACACGGGTAGTTTATAACCTGGATTAATACATAGGATACTTTTTATCCCGATTGTATGTTCCCGTGGGACAATTATTGAATTCCACGCGGGCGACGCCACGGGCATAAGCTGTTTAAAATAAACTTGTCCTTTTTTTGTAAATATTTAGTTTTAATTATTCTTACCAATTATCAGTGGCGAAGGGTCAAAATTGAGTCAGGGGAAACCAAAGGTAAAAATGAGAATTTTAGTTTGTACTTATTAAGTACATTTAAGAGCGCACCGAGTTTCTGGCGATAGTTATTTATGCGCTCCGTGTATGTGTGCGTAAAACAGACGCGCGCGGCGCTCCGGGAAGAGTGGCGGCTCTAGTTATAATGGGCGGAACGCGCGCTAATTTAGGTGTTTCCTTCATATTATTAAAACTAATACACATTTTGAAAATCTAAAATGTGTACGTTATAGAAAACATGCAGTTTTGTTATTATTTTAAAGCTGATGACCTTCCGTGAAGGTTTTACGCTGTACCGAGGATTTATTTTCTTTTTTAGAGATAACTTTGGCATTATACGAGTAGACATCAATAAAGTAGCAGCTGTAAGAATTCTATCTTACTATTATTGTTTTTTTTTGAAGATCTTATAATATTAAGTTTAAATGCTATAAGCACGTTTTATACAGTATGTTAGGTTAAACGAGGGACATATTGAGGGAAGGTATTCAGTATTCGATTCTCGTCCCAAATATGTAAAAAACCTATAACGTATATAGAAGAATTTTTAATGTTTTGTTTAGTGCCTAGATATTTTGGACTGTCCTAAGCCAGGTAAGTTTAAAGTATGAAGGGAAAATGGATTATACCTAAGAGTCATTGACCCGCTCACATGTTCTGCGATAGTATTAAGTCGCTAGCGCAAGGGTGTATACACGTTGCGTGACATTTGCGAAAATTTTGGTATGGTTCTGTCTGTTATTTACCAGTGTTTTTTTTTTGTTTATATTTTTATTAGTATCATGTTAGCATGTACTATTATGGGTTTGAATATGTCCCTCGTTTAAACTAACATACTGTATATTAAAGTTCGTTCACTACATTTTAAATATTTTCTCGTCGATTGCCATTATGTCACTTTTCATACTTATTTTACAGTTACTGTTACTGTTAGCCTTTGTCATCCCACAGCTGGGCATAGGCCTCTCCCCATGACTTCGATCCAGGGCAATTGTGGACCATTATTACTTATTTTCCAGTACTTACCTCTAAACTATCTTCTCTTATTATTTTAATGAGTAGTTACCTAAACAGAAATAGGTATTCCAAGAATATAACCTAACTAAGGTACTTACGTAAAATATAATTAGAGACGACGGGGATGGCTCGAAAATCGGAATATTCGTTATAACTTTATTACCTACCTATCTAGATTTTAATAAACTGGATCGTAAATTAGATTTCACTAACAAGGCTACTAAAAAGATGTTTATTACACGATAACGCTGTTTTGGTAAATAAACTTGCTAATTCACAAAAAGTAACGGTAAAACAATATTTTAAGCCGAGGTGGTTGGCAGTACTAGTGCTTTGTGATAAACCAATACGACAGTACTGGTTTGCAAGAGGCATTTATTGGAGTTCTACATAACAGAGCGTGCTGCGGCACTCCCGCTCTGTTACTTGCTCTAGCAAATGACAGAGGGTCTTAAATGGCCACTGGGTCAGCAGATATAGATACTGATAGGAAATATATGGTTGGGGTTAGGTTAGCCGGGCTGTTTCCACACTTAGCCTCTTCATTGGGCCATTGTACGTCTGAAAATCCTCTTGTTACTCCAACCATCCCAGGTCCTCCCAGAAAGCTGGCAGCCTGTTCAGGCTGCTGCAGGCTTCCGGGAGCGATGCCGGTGATTGAAGAGTCTGTGCCCGTTGATCTGCCACGCTTCTGCACTCCTGCACGTCCTGTGGTGTTTCTTCCGCCTCAATGCATCCTCTGCACAGAAGACTGTTTGTCACACCTATGGTACCTAGGTGTTTGTTTAGGGGACAGGGGCCGGTTATGATACCTATAATAGGATAGGTACATAATAATAATAGAAATTACGTTTCAATTCATAAAATTGTAACAAAGTGAAAATTCATAATATTAACTGCGTCTACGACGATTTTAATTTTTTTAACACGATAGGTACTAACTTGGTTCAGTTCTGGGCCGACACAATTTAGATTGCCATCGACACAATATTTATTTATTTATTTCTTCAACAAATTTACATTTGTGTCGAACATACACGAATTGGTTTTTACAATAAAAGTAACACAAAAATTAATATTAAATTTTTTGGCAATATAAATTCCATTGGGCACACGAATGGACTTGTTTTGAAGGTATTTCGCCCATCAACAGGAATACAATTCAACTTTTGAAATATGTTTCATCCGTCAAACGAATGTAAAGCCGTCCCACACATCAAAAAAATATCTCAACCGATATCGTCGTTATTTGATGATCTAAATGAGACAAGTGGAGCGCGACGTCTATAGCAGTCGTGTTCTAGCGTCGCGAGTCGCGACTCGACACGGAAATGATGCCGGCAGCACATGAAAACTGAAACTTTGTAAGCCGTCAACAAACAGAGGTGGGGTGGAGACGTCACAATGTTATTAAAAAACTATATTTTTCTTTGATTGTCTAATTTGGTTGGCCATTAATTACCTGCTGTAACTGTGTTTTTTTCAAACTATAACAGGTTATCATACTGATCATTATTAATTTTTATCTTTGCTTTTTTACAGGTACTGATGTCAAAACATCCACATCTAGTAAGATACTAATTCTATATTACCACAAATTGACATTAAATATCTTCCTACTAACTAACGGACCTCGGGGGGGGGGGGGGTTCTAAAATGGCGGCTTTATCTGAATGAATCATAATAGGATAACAATATGAATCACGGTAAACTTCTTAAAATGGTCACAGACGCAGTTCATATTATGTATTGCCACTTTGAGAACATTGTAACGTTTTTTACTTTATTCATTTATGTTTAAATAAATAATTAAACATAAAAAAGTTGTATAACTTCATCCATAATTGCACAAACAAAACCTTCGGATTCTCCAAAGAGGTCCCCGGTCCAGGCACGATGATTGGTCTAAATCAGGTCCATGCAGGGCCCAGAAGAAGCGTTCGTGAAGCTCCTTACTCTGCCATACTTCCCTGCGGTCATTAGTGTCAAGCACTGCAGGTTTGCGCCGGTTCTCTTTAGCCAAGGAGAGCGGGGTGAGGGCCTTGTCCATCGCGACCACATCTATATTATGACAGCCGCCCTGAACCCAAGCACCCGCCCGTAACCCTTTATAATTCAAACAAACATAGCAGATATAATTTCTAATATTTTCTCAAGACATGTTATCCTGTAGCATGCATGGGGTCACGGAAGTCGCTCGCGGGCTCACAAAGTAGGTACAGTAGCAAGATACCGGTACCTCGTTGTTTAGAGCGACTCCACGCATACGATTAATTTATGTTCTACGGTTTTGTGACATACTGTCAGTGTTTATTTATAGCCGTCTGCACGGAAATTAGAAGTACTGCTTTGAGGTTATTGTGAATATGGAAAAATGTTACAAGTGGCTTGAATTCTTCTGTTTTATAAATGCTCATCGTATGCTTTCTTTATCAATCACAGTTTGACAGATATAGTTTGATTAACGATACGAATCAAACCTTGAAATAATAAAAAAATAGTGCGTGGAGTCCCTCCGCGCGGAAGTTGTGAAACTTCGTAATACTACACGCATGCGTTCGAGTGCCACGCATTCACTCTCGTTATTTTATTGAGCTTCTAAATAATATTTTATTGTTTTATTGTTGTACACTTTTTATAACATAAGTTTATCGAGGTTATTCTACTCATGGAAATTGAGCGAAGGCTGGTCACACCGAAGAGTCGAATGCATGACTGTTTGCACGCCATTCTGCGTACCTAGTAGAACTACGTAGTCACAAATCTTGTAATAGCGCCATCTCTTAGTGGGTAATAGAAAATATTCCCCCTCCATGAAAACGTTAAACTTGTTGGAAGTCGCATAAGAAGTTTCACTTCAATTATAAGTACATTTGCAGAAAAACATCTTTAGCATCACAGCAGATTTATTAGAGTAGGGCAGGATGTTAAAGGGTTGGATTCGTATTTTTTCATTGTATTTTCTAATTTTGCACACCAAGACTATAAGCCTAAAAAAAATCTACAAACAGATTTCTCAATACATATCTAATTTAAAATATAGCTATAACAGAATCCATACTGGTTTGCATGAAAGAGCTCATTCTGATCGACACGCTTGTACCGCTTCAATTTAATCTCGCCTGTTAAAGAGCATCCATTATTGCGACGCCATTTTTTATAAGTAGGTATTCGCTGATCTATTACACGACGGATAATTTGAAAATAATATCCCGCCTTTCTTTGTTAACTGAGTGAGCAGATACAAAGTTTTTGTAGTAGTGATATTATGAAAATGTGTTACTCTAGAAATAGTTACAGTATTTATCACAGAGAGTAGATGACTGCTGAGATGACGAGTAGTAGAGAAGTATGGAGAAAGAAGACATGCTGCGCCGACCCCAAATAAATTATAAAATAAATAAAAATTTAAAAAAAGGTTTATTGCAGAAACTTGTACAACTTTTACAGTAAATCTGACATAGGGGCCTCCTTTTAAATAAATAATATACCTGTGCTAGGAGACCCGACTCTTCAATTTCAAATAAAAAAATGGTAAAAGTGTGAAATTGGTGAAGGATAAGGATTATAGACAGGTAGACACAATTGCCATTAGTGTAATATCCGCTTGTAAGTTCCAATCATCATCATCATCATCTGCCTAGCCTTTTCCCAAACTATCTTGGGGTCGGCTTCCAGTCTAACCGGATGCAGCTGAGTACCAGTATATCATCATCATCATCAGCCTATTATGTTCCCACTGCTGAGACACAGACCTCCTCGCTATGAGAGGGAGTGGGCTGTAATCCACCACGCGGGCTCTGTGCGGGTTGAAAGATGTCACATGTCTTCGAATTTTAAGTTCTAGGACATGCCGGTTTCCTCACGATGTTTCCTTTCACCGTTTTTGAGAGCAGTGGTGATGATATAAATTACACAAAGTAATACGCCTGCCTGGATTTGAACCCACAGCTTACTGCTCGTAAGTCGGGGTTGCCACCACTGGTCCACCGAAGTTCCAATAAATAATAAGAATGGAGCAAATAAAGTAAGACAATAAAACCTAGTTTTAATAAATCAACAGATTTTTCACAAAATGTTAACCTAACTTCAGCTAAGCTAACGCCAGTTAATAATAATTAATCGCCTTCGATAATTTCGTATCGGATGCGTTCTGGCAACTGGTCGGCGGCTTTGTAGAGAAATAGTTTTACACTAATACCGAAAGTTTTGTGTCGGCCATTAGTGCGGCCACGGCGGGCGAGGCACGTACTTGCTCTGTTTCTATCGGTACAACTAATATAGGCCGAATTTTGCGTCATGAATTTCGAATTAAGGCGACAATAAGTGCCCGCGACCTTGAGCGAGTAAAAGTGCATGCGTAACGCTTCAACGTGCACCAAGATTATTCGAAAAAACAACCCACCTTGATTTATCAAACACAATACAAATAAAAGCCATATACTAAAATATGGGTTGTTAAATTGTCTTTCAGATGGTAAAAGTTTTATGAAAATACGTCCGATAGTTTTTGCGTTATTATCGTTTTTTGTCCGCGTTAGACATGAATTTACAAATTAATTACACTATGTTATAAAAATATAATTTCACATTTTCATATATCAATTTATAAAGAAAATTGTCTAGTATAACATATATTTTTTTCAAAGAAATAAGACTAGGAGTTTAGACATGATGTTCAATTTAAAATCATTAAAAGTCGTATATCTGCGCCTTAAGGCAATGTTTGGGCAATTAATAATTAATTAGGTATACATTTGTGGGTTAAAAATGTGGTTATTAGACATTTTCAATAGGTAGGTAATACATAAAACTCTAAATTTAGCAGGTATAGGAATAACCTTTGCCTATTTAAAAGTTTCTCTGTGCTCAAATGGCAGACGAAGTAAAATTATTATAGGTCACAAAAATAACACAAAAACTTTTATCAAATTGTCAAAACTTCAAAACCCTAGCCTTTACGACCCAGAAAAAGAAACATTAAATCAGCCAATATGGCGCGGAACATAAATGCGAACTCGTCGACGGGGCTCGCCATCATCAATAAGAAAAATAAAAGTTTGACGGCCCGTCAAAACAGTATGAATAAATAAGTGAAGGGCACGGAGGAGGGGCAGGACTCAGGACGAACAGTCAGCCCACTTGTGTACAAACTTGGTTTAAATATTAAACGGTCGAGCCTCGAATCTCAAACTTGCTTAATAACTTAACGTTTTTGGGGATATTTTTGGTGTCTTAGAAAGTACTTTGAAAAGGTGCCTTTGCCTAAATCAACCTTATTTAAAGAGTATTAAGACAGATACAGATTATTTAAACCCCTCGAAATATTTTTAGCACACATTAAGCAAGTTTTACATTTACGAAAGCAATAAAAAGCAAAGTTTAGATCAATGCAAACAAACTGTAGTTAAATATGCCATCACACTCTTAGAACTCCAGTTCCTCACGAAACACAGTCACTCAAGAAATCCTGATTTTCCGTGTTCGCAAGAATTCGTCACATAAAAAATGACCTATCTTACTTGCGAAGGCAATGCAGAAAAAAAAGTTGTTCCTTATGCACTTAATTATTCATAATGTTTTCCGGTGATACCACAGTGAATTCCTTCGTGTCACTGCAATAAGTGCCAAATTATAGCCGAAAATCGAAGGAATTTTTCATGAACAGTGACGTTTCAGCTCTGCTTTTTGTTTGAATTCTCTGGAATTTTCCTTCTTCAGATTTTTGTAATGTTAAATTTTATAATGTAGCGTTTATTTATTAATTGTATAAATAAGATCGGTAAGGTCCTATGTCATTGTCTGTCAACAGTCTAAATAAACAAGCTTATTAATTTGCATATTTGCAAAAAACTTAAATATTATAAAACACGTAGCAATAGTTACAAAAATATTACTTTTTTAACCCAGACAACCACAAAAACGAAACGTTACACAAACTACTTTAATTAACAGCAAAAAACAAGAAAATATAAAATAAAGCCGCAAGAAAAATAATTAAACAGACACAGATTTTATTGAAAACGTAAAGCAAATAACGAAAAAAGAATATCTGGCGTGTGTTTTAAATAAAATAAAAAAAAGAATCGCAAAGGGCTTTGCGTTGGGAAAGGGATTTGGCCTGACATGGGGGATGGCTTTATCATCATACCTCGTATACACACTCTGATATTGTCTGTTCAGGTTTTATTTTTGCCCGTGATGCGGTGTTTATACGAATGTGTACGGTTGAGCGGTAGATATGAAACAGTTTCAGTGTTTGTGGCGTAGATTGTTCTTGGTTCATCGCATTTTTTTATAAACTATGTTTTGTATCATCCCGTTTTCTGGTTTAGGTTATTTAGATACAATTTATAAACCAACTGAGATCATAAAATAATTTAGATTCTGTTTTTTATTGTTTTTTTTTAAATATCCAAACCCCAAAATGTACTTCGGTCTGAGTATTTGTTAGTGAAATTACTGCGTTGGGAAAATCCCTCAATGAAATTCAAACACGCACCGCTAAAAGGAAAATTGTAATATAATCAATACATAAAAGCTCTCTAGAGTCCGAAAATAAAATATACGATCAAATTATACTTTATTGTCCGATGTCTAAATATACGGGACAGGTGACACCCACGACTTAGCCTCAGGGAATATGAAATATCATTTTCCTTTTTTTGTCCAAATCGTAAAATGTACGTAAATATATAATATATTTATTCCACTGCTATTTTATGTTCGGTATGATTACGGGCTAATGTAAAGTTATTTTACCGAAAGTTCAGGATTTACGTTACCCACAAAGGACACGTGTATTTGCTAATGTTACAAAACTTGTGTAAGGTATCAAAATCAGAATATTTTATTTCATACAGGCATACATGGGCACTTATACAACGTCGAATAAAGGTGCACTTTTCGGGTTGGTCGTTTCCTATGGAGAAGACCCAGCCAGAAACTACATGGTTAGGTAATCTTTTATTTTTTTTTATTTTAAAAACATTATTATGTAACAGCGTTAGTACTTAAGTATGGAAGGACAGCATAGGCCCGACAATAAGTCGTAACACCAGCTAAAAAGTTAACGAAAGTCATATCTAAAATATGTCATCCTTACCTCATCAATACCTTACACTGCTTTCGATATTATTCCTTGCATGAATATTACTCAGTGACTTCACATTTAATCAATTCCGCCCATTCACCTCGGTTCCCGTACAGCAAAGCTCTGGTAATCACCTAATCACTGTGTCAAAGCTCTGTCAGTGTCTCAGCACAATATCCGGCTCGCAGGCAAAGTTACCGATACACAATAACTTTGCCCGGGCCAATCTCCGCTCGGATACACCGGCTTCACTTCCTATAAAGCCAAGCCACTTCACACAGCCTTCGATTATAATCTCAGGTAGCTTGTCTCTGGATTTATATTTGTGATGGCTTTGTGAATGAATAGGAAGATTCGAAGACGATATTCAATTCTTGATTCAGTCAGACGTTTGGAAATTCGTATTTTGTTTTCGATGAAAACGTAGTTTTTCAAATATATTCACAATCAATTCTTCTTAAAAATCAAAGTTATAAATTATGTAGTAAATATAATAAAGAACCTTTTATGGTAACATAACTTTCTAATAAAAGTCAAAGAAAATAAGGGCTTTTCTAAGCAGGCTCAAACAAGTGTTCATACGCTAAATGCTTAGAAAATCTCTAGCTTTATAGAAAGTCATTGAATATTTAAAATATATAAATAAAACAAATGACAGTCATATTCTGACTCCTACACCTTCTACAATAGTCCTCTAAAATATCTTGCACATTACACAAAAATAAATAGCGTTGAGTATACATGACACTGCGTTAAATAAAGATGACGTGATATTTTTATTTACGAACATAGTCAGAGCATAGTTGGTACTCAGACTCCGTACCAAATATATGAAAGACTAGCGTATGCCCGCGGCTTCGCACGCGTAGTGTTCGGTCACTGTCCCAAGGGATTGTACTATCGGGATAAAAAGCTCCTATGTATTAATCCAGGTTATAAACTACCTGTGTGCCAAATTTCAACCAAATACTTTCAGTAGTTTTTGCGTGAAAGTGTAACAAACATACATTCTTAAAAACTAACGCGTTTATAATATTAGTAGAAAAAATAATGCGTGTCATCTAGTTGATTCCATAAAAGAAAATTGTGCGTAAAAATAACAAAAATGAATACCACGATGGTGGAAACTAACGTTATACGGAATTTGGGAAGAAGCTGTGATGTGTCAATCGATCTTTATTGTAGGGAAGCAAGGAGAAATCATGATGGTAAATAGTGTTCAATGGGACGTTCTCGGGACGCACGTCCTTTTCCCAACTATATTGGGATTATTGGGATCGGTTTCCAGGCTATTCGGTTGCAGCTGAATACTAGACTACTATTTAACACGGAGCGACTGCATATCTGACCTCCACAACCCAGTTATTACTGGGTAGTACGATAACCCTGGGTAAGAATGCTTGTCAGACTTTCTTCAGGCCACTGACTACCAGTAACGACTGCCAGGGATCTACAAATGACAACTGAGACCAACGGCTTAACGTGCTTTCGGAGGTACGGAGGAAACTCGGTATAAAGGGTGTTTTACAGCCTTAATACCGAGTTTTCTTAATCTCTTAACGAAGTCGAAAGGCACTGGTTCTCCCTGTCAATGTGATCATTTTTTTGTTCTACACCATACCTGGGAACCTTCTAGTTACGGAGATATTAGGGGTTAAAGTTCCAACTTGTTGACAAGTATTTTTTTTAATACAAGTTTTTAATGTAAGAGTTTTACTTTAAACACCTCCACGACCCCCGTACTATTCAATCCGTCCATCAGCACAATGTTTTGAGTGCGTCACATTGAACTCTACCACAAAACATGATTTTACACCCCCTAAAAAAAAAGTCGTTTACCAGCAATAATTTTTGCGTAAAGTTATTTAGTTTCATGTACAGTATGCTTGGTTGACGGCTTCGTGATGAGGTGATTTACACGGTGTATAATGGGTGGGCACCCATCCACGGACCAACCTAGACAGGCATGACTTATCCTGAAGATCGACCCGAGCGTCGGTTATTATTAAGATACGAGCTCCTTAAAAATACTTAAAAAGCTTTGACTTCACACTACACTTACACACACATTACACTACACTTTGACTACATGTTAACTATCGTAGCTCAAAAACAGTCAAAACAAATCATCTTGCTTGTGAATTCCTACACAAAAACATGACTGTAATTTTACAAAACTTCCTTACACAAAACTTCCTCTGCTAATGGAGCATGAAAAAGACACATCATCAAGAACCAGCCAAGTTAAAGTTAGTCCGACGCAGTGCCCATAAACTTTCATTGTATGCGCTTAATAGTAGCTGGTATACTGTCACAGAATATATAGGTACAGAAGACCAGCCCCCCTATTCACAAACACTCGGATTCGGTTTCGATTCGGAAAGTCGTATGTCTATCTCGCTCGCTTTCGTAATGCCAAAATAAGGGGCAGGTCTATACTGCAGTCGAAAACAGGAACATGCACACAAAGACGCGAATCTACCTACGTCGATCTTTCAATCGAATGCCAATTGCAAGGCCTGCTCACGCTATCGTAAAGTATGCCTATGTGTGGTTTCACAGTTGTTAATCAAAAGCAAAATGAAGTTGAAATATTTACTCTGTAAATAAGATATCGCAATAAAACATGCAAAGATTTTTTTTAAAGCTAGATGGAGTGCGCTTGCCGTCGTAGAACGCGAACCGAATCCTAGTGCTGATCTTCTGTATCCTATCTATTCCATGATTCTGTAGTCAGTCGTTCTTGTTTCAAATAGTATCCAAAACAATGTGTTATGTGGTGTCGAAACGCTTCGTACCTCATTAATGCCATTATACGAACAAAGGATTTTAGTTTAGCTTCGAGTTTAAGCGCCAACTCTGGATGAGTACACACTCGCATTGTTATGTTGTTGTGTGTAGGTGGGTAATTTGGTCGTGGTCAGTCAAATGTGCTCGTTAATTTGCTAATTATGCTCGGGTAGGAGGTATGCTTAGCTCAATGCGTATTTCACAAAATTTTTTTTCGTTGCTAGAGAGTCACTTTGTTGCAATGACGAATGTCTTATGTTTTTCGAAGCTTTGCGCTTTGTCACAGTAGCAAAGTTCAACGGATAAAAAGTATTGTTTTAATTTGTTATGTTCCAAGACGGCACAGCCTTATTCAGATCCCTTTGCTATCAAAAAGTCAGCTGGCAAGAATCGACAACCCTACAATCTAATTCCGAAGGTAATGTTGCTATTAGGGCATCTAACTATCGCAAAACGCGCCCGGGGAGCAGCCATAACGGTAAAGTGTAAATGTTTTCTTACCAAACGGCACAATGGTGAAGTAATAATGGGGAATGGCGTCCTTTGCGGATACGTCAGTAATATTACGATGGCCGACATTCAGGCTTACGATTCTGTGTAAATAACAATAATATCATACGTATACAATGTCGTTAACATTGAAATAGTATGATTATCTCGTTTTTATGTCGACATGCCAGCTTTATTCTATTTCTGTGAGCTCTATATTAGATCGTTTGCGGATGTCCTAGAGATATTTTCGTGGTATTCCGGTGTTGAAAATAGTACTATTTCAGAGAACTACACACACTTGCCTTAGTTTCTTTAAATGTAAATAGAAGTAAAGCAGCTAAGTTATAGTATAAGTAGTGGTATGACCTACAATACTTCCTTAACTTACTGATCTTTCTCAATAGGTACTATTTGCAACAATTTTCCAAATTATCCAGAACGTATGGGCAAAGTTTCCCCGCGGTCCAACTTCAATGTTTTTCATGTCAGTTCTAGCCGTCACGATCCTTTGTTCTGCCTCAGTTTACCGTTCCAGTGCAAGGGACGTTGTCATGTTTACGCCTCAAGTTTCTTGGACCCCTTCCAGTCGCGTCACTCCCACTAAAATCTCCTGGAATCCAGCCACAGCGATAAAATACAAAAAAATATTACTGGACTTTTACGTGAACTATTTTTAAATAGTCAATATTTTATGTAAATCAAAATCAAAAGTCATTTATTCAAATTAGGCTGATAAACAGCACTTTTTGAACGTCAAAATTACAAGAGACAGTCCCCCAAAACGCCCTCCTTCGCCACTTCCTAGTGTTTTAGCTGGGAAGAAGAAGTGGCGGAACAAATATGTATGACATTTGTAAGTGATGTTTTGGATTATCATCATCTGCCTAGCCTTTTCAGAGGTTGGGGTCGGCTTCCAGTCTTACCGGATTCAGCTGTATTTTACATGGAGCGACTGCCTATCTGACTTCCACAACCCAGTTATTACGGTAAGCCTAGTTGTCAGACTTTCGGGTCACTGACTACCTGTAACGATAGTCATAGATCTACAAATGACAGCTACCTAACGGCTTAGCGAGCTTTCCGAGGCACGGAGGAAACTTGGTATGTAATGGGCGGTCACCCATCCACAGACCAACCTAGGCAAACACAGTTTAACCTAAAGATCGAACCGGGCGGCAGTTACTATTTAGCACTGAAGTTTTTGTGAGTAAAGTTGACGAACTTTTCTTCGATGTACATATGTTCTTCTTACTATTTTCTTCATTACAAAAATCAAAAAACGCTTGACTCAAACACTAAATTAATATAAACCTGGATATATTCTTTAAGAAATCCCGTTTAGTTATGTTTTCCTTTTAACCGACAAGTAGTCGGAAAATTCAAAACGAGACTGCGGGAAAGATATAGCAAAGTTCAGGCCATTTGTTGGGTTATAAATCGTGCTACATCACACGAGTCATTTGTACTTCTCTTAACGTCGGCGACAAGGATACGATGTTTCACTCAGATACTACTTACATCAAGAGCAATAAAGCTGACGAATAGCTTGTCTCGTATTTATTTATTGGAGATACACATACAACTAATAAGAACTTCACGTACTCTTTCAATATCAATTTATGACATCCATTTTTCTGAGAACTCGTTGTTCCAATATTAGAATCATAATGTGTACTCCACTTCTCCTATATTTTCTTTTGTACATAGCTCCAATATGATTTTTTGTTGGTATCTTGCGCCAAGACCAACGTCAGGCCATACATTTTCCCTCCGAACTAAAACTGCTTTATTTATCACGGCTACTTTGGATGCATTATTTTCATGCAGTTGAATAAAAATTTACTTTGGTGGCTACCAAAGTACATTTTATTCAACTTATTCCTGGAGCGAATCGTTGGAAACGGCACCACTTTTCCTTCTACAGTCCAGTATTTTACTGAATTTGTCTTGAAGTAGTTTCTTTGCGAAAAATACGAAAAAATCCCTGCAGCGAAAAAACTTTTGGTACGTAAAACTCACAAGTTCCAGGCCATTTTTTTTGATTTATTGTCAAAGAAGACTGTTTTGTACGATCTCTCTCGCGTTTCCTAGTTAAATCAGTGCGGCTTATGGCGCTTTTAATCGAGCAATTTAATAAAATGAATGTTGTCTATTAGTCGGACGGGGTTGCCGTCAACCGCTAACTCAACAGTGAGCTTTTCCTCTAAACGTTTAGTTAAATGTTTTATGTTTATAGTTAATTTTATCTGGAGCGATGCTACTTAAGTTTTTGTGGAATACTAGCTCGTTATGTAGGAATTAGGTTTATTTAGCATGTCTAATAGGATTGTATCGAGAATTGAGATTCATGGAGGAAGACTAGTCTATAAAAATAGGGTTGGATGTTATTGTCAATATGAAAAAAAAGCAGCCAGGCTGAAATGGGAGTGAGCTGGCCACGTTGCACAAATGCTCGCCGAGAGATGGGCAAAGATCGTCACTCACTGGACGCCTGAGGGTGGACATTACCGTCGAAGTCGACAGCGGCGAAGGTGGTGTGCCGATCCAATCTTGTTTACGGGGCAAACATGACCAAAGATCGCATATAAGAGATTTAGGTCTGGAAGGAGTAAGGGGAGGCATCTACAAAATGTATAATAGATATTTAAATGTAATTGAAGGGAATCGTCTGTCTTGGTATGGACATGTGATGAGGAGGGACGAATCGCATGTGACTAAAAGAATGACGAATATCAATTTTGATGAATGGAGAGGGGGAAGAAGACCACTTGGTCTACACCGATCTTCGGTCTTGGTCCACTTGGTTTACTTAAACGGTAGATGGATTGTGTGAAGAATAATATGAAAGTAAAAGGTGTAGATGATTGCGTGGCGGTTGTACACGTGAGAAAGAAAGAAAAAAACATACTGTGCCGACCCCAAGTAACATGGTCCCATGTTACTTGGGGTCGGCACAGTATGGTTTTAAGGGCAAGAAGATGATGACTTCAATGTAATTGATCACGTCCCTACAACAAACGTCCTTCGCATAAAAGGTTCAATAAATAAAAAGACAGGTGCACATTCTATAACAAGAAGATGGTTAAGCCGTAAACTTTAGACAGCAATATAGCGCTTCCCCGGCAGCAACTAAACGTGACCTGTTTCCCTTTAATATTTCTGCAGACACCTCATGCATTTAATATTAAAATGAACGAGTAATGGACGACGTTTTAAATCTGCGCCTTCGTTTAATCGCGCAATTTATAATGAAGAATATGGTTCGTTATAGCCGCTCCTCCCCAAGGACGTTTTATAAGTAATGAAACGACACGACTATTAGTTGTAAATTGATTCGATTTCATTCAATGAGTTTATAGATTTTGAGTTGGTTTATGAAACGTGGCACTTCATTATATTTCTTATACCTAAATATGTAAAGTTTCATAATGTTGTGGCACTAAGTTGCCGTGTCTGGCATACCACTGTTAAACCCACGAAGGTTTGTGTGGTATGTTTACGTTCTGTCAAATAACTATAACAGTGTTTTTTTTTAGTAATAATAATACAACTTTAAAAACATGTGTAATGGTATGTTACTAGATTAACTATGATTTACGTGATTCTTATGATTTATATTATGTTTATAGTTAACTAGCTGTTGCCCGCGACTTCGTCCGCGTGAAAATTTTTATGTTTAAGAAAAAAAAGATAGCCTATGTCCTTCCCTAGGATGTAATCTAACTCCTTGCCAAATTTCATTACGATCCGATCAGCCGTTTAGTCGTGAAAAGGTAACAAACAAACTAACTAACAAACAGAGTGACTTTCGCATTTATAATATTAGTATGGATTAAACATTCTCAATGGAACTCGTACAATTACCATATTATGCCATATCAATATATTCAGTTTAATAATAGTCGTTCTAATATTTCTTCAGATAAGCTAAAACCAAGTTATCTTAACTAATCCGTTGCAGACACAACAGTGAAATGACTCTGAAAGTATAACCCTCGCATGGTCCGAACGAATTGCAGGAACCAAGGCCAACTTTTCGAATGTTTCCGTTAGGTACACGTGAATCATTGGCCATGATAATGGCGGATCCTGCACTTAGCGTGATGGATTCCACCAGCCACTCCCGCCCCCACTACCCCTGTACCATCTCATGATAAATGGCTTTGTCAAACCCCTCGAATGTGGGTCACGGAACCCGGCTCTAATGGCCCTGCAGCGATATATTTTAAAACTAACGGTCCAGTGCTGTTTATGGCGATAATCGAAGTTTACGATAAAAGTTATTCGGATCAAGTTTTGGTACGTTAGTCTGCGTGAGTAGCGGCCAAATTCAGTAGGAGTAACTTTCAGTTTTGAAGGATTTCGAATAAATTAAAATAAACGTCTTCATAGTAAATAGAATTAGTTTAAGCACTAGGTTTGTAGACAGAAAACCAAAAACTTTTATCCCGTGTTAACTCTGCCATTGACCACCGAATTATATAAACATTTTTCAAAATTTTATTTAAGCCAAGCGAAAAAACTATTCGAAAACGCCACTATTTTATAGCACAAAAAATCTAATGTTGAAAAATTCTAAGAACAAAGAATTATTTTAGAATACGTACCTCCATTTACATATCAGTCCCTTCTGCGACTTCAGAAAATCTCCAATCTCAATACCGCAATAGCCTTACACGCAGTACCTCCTGTAAGCTCGCGATAACCATATCTCAGCCGCTAATACAGCAGTATTAAGATAATCCAAGTCCCGACAATTACATTTAGATACACGCCTGGCAAGCAGCCAAACCGATCATAATTGACAGCCTGATTGATGCCTGTCCGTGGTTGAAGATTTGATCACACGAGTGAGAAGTTTTGTAAACGATTTCATTGAATCAAATCAAATTTATTCGTAAATGTAGGTTTCATTACAATAAGATGTTATACAGAAATGGTTAGTTCGCTACATTTTACCCGAGAGCATACAAATCATAATAAAATTAGGTATGTCAAAACAATAGACACAAATTTTAAATTAAGTTACACAATTACATATTAACTCACAATTCCTTATGTACTAACAGACAATTACTAAAGTAAAAAATAAAAAAACAAAATGTCATGTCCTCCATAAACTCAGCTGTTGAGTAGTAGCATTTATGTCTATCGATTTGATAACAAAAAAAGTCTTGAGTTTTTTGAGCATTTTTTTTTCTGGTTTTATTAAGGCTTTTGTTTCACTTCGATAGAATGCTAGACTATATTTTTATGTAGGTACGATTTACACAGGACGGCAGTTTATACATTGGCTAAATAACCAAACCAATATAGTAAACTACTCAACTCCATTACTAACCACAAAAAAAAAAACTATTATCCTTTATCCCTACAGTGTGCCCCCAAAAAAACTACATTTTAACCCGTCAACTTTATCTTTAAGAAAAATAGCCGCACGTTTTGCCGCAAAAACAACTGATTGCGGGCAAAACTGTGGCTAAAAGTTACTGATATACTGGTAGATAATACAGTCTCAGATGGCACATAGCTCAAGCTAACGAGGTTTTACTGCCCTCCCCTGGCCCGTAAATTTAGGCCCACTATTCTTTTCCCGGTAGAATTTAGTAAATTTATTCCTTAGCGCAGGGAATTCGACGCATTTATAACGGTTTGATGTGATAAAACCAGCACCGATAGTTATTTTATGCATAATGTTTGGACTTTATTGCGGCTTTGGAACTGATACGGAACATATAAAGAAAAGAACAAAGCGTGTTTAAGAAAACGCTGATTATGTTTATTCGAATAACCACAAAAAAAAGTCGCATTTTAAGATATTCAATTTATCCCACTCTATTCCGCTGTCTTATTTGGCATTTCATCATAAAAAGTTTATTTAAGATGAGCTTTCCATTACCGTGTTAAGAGCGTTTACACCTTACAGGATTTCATACAAACTTTCAAGTCCTTATTTCCCGAAATGACAGAACCGATTTTAATCAAAACTTTATACGCATAAGCAGCATACATAGGTCTAAAAAGTTACTAAAAAACATTTTCGAAAAATAGTGTTACAGCTCAATTATTATTACATATGTACATTATTTACAGACTACAAATAAATATAAAATAAAAATAAAATATGTACAAGTATCAAAATTACAGGGCGTCAAAAAATTCGTCGACATCGCTGTCGACAGGAAAAGTGCCCAGAAGGCTGGCCGCATTGCCACGTTGGATGGCAATGCTGATTCTTTGACCAAAAAAGAGGCCAGCCCTCTGGTCCCGTGAAGCATCGACCAACCGCTTGGCGATATCCCGAAACACAAGATAGGCACTCGGGCCCCATGGCCCTAGTGTTTCAACCCCAAACGGCTCAAATACATAATTACCAATTAAATTATTGTATTTGCGCCGTTTAAGGTTTTCAGCACCTGCAGCAGCCGCACCAGCGCAGCTCACCGTGCTAGGAAGATGGGATGGTGCAAGGGTGTCGACGCAAGTCGCATCCCACACCAAAGGCCTACCCAACTTCCATGGCATTATGGTCATACCATCTGGTCTCTTCCCATCAACACGTGCCAAGCCATTGGGTTCTAAGACAGTTCTAACAGCTCAATTACACTGATTATAAATTATCTATAGAAACATAACTTTTTTTTACAGACATTTCATCCTGCTTATGCGTATTAAGTTAGTTAAAATCAGTTCAGTCATTTCGGAAAATAAGGACTTAAAAGTTTGTATTAAATGTCGTATGGTGTAAATGCTCTAAAGGAATAAAGGCTTTTTCCTCCAAGTACTAGGTAATTACGTTACTGCTTTAAAATAGGTACCTCTCCTAATTAATATGTTAAATCATCAGTATATCACAGTGCCACAACTGGATCCTCAACAAATATATGTAGGTATACAGATATAAATACATCCATCCGTCCATGTAAGCATGCTTGTATGACATGTTACACATTAGTGTATTAGCAGACAGTTCTCCATTGCTCATGTATCTCTCAGCCGAGAACCTCGTTAGCATTGTTATTTACAGGCATGTTTACAGTTTACATACTCGTACGTGTACAAATAAGTAAGATTTACTACGCCTAGGGAATATTCCTACGCTTCTTTTCTTAATACATTTTACTTTTGGTTTTGTTTTGGCCCGAGATAGTATGTGGCTGAAAAAAAAGACTAAAAATATGTCGCTTTTATTTAATAAATGCAGCTGTATTCTCTTATTTACAACCACAAGCCGGCTAAGTATGGTGTTTTTTTTTTTTGGTGATCGCAAATTCCATATCTATTTCCATTATAGAACGTCATTTAATACACAATTTGGTACACAAGTCTTTATGCAATATAAGGACGATGATGGGATAAACAAAACACAATCATTTTCAATCTCCACACAAACCATAACAAAAATTAAAAATCTATCTCTATACGGATAGGTGAGACAAAGCAAGGCATAAATCGACCATTATCACCGGGGTAACCGTCGCCCGGGCCGTTTGATTCAATTCTGAGGTGATTTAGTGTCGCCCTTCCGACACCTCACCTTGCCTCGAACATTGTCTCGCTGCTAATTGAATCGGCAGGCATATGTGAGGTCAGGCTTGCGAAGCTACGAAGAACAAAAGATACTCTTCGTGAAAGGTAGTGGCAGTGTTTATATTCTGTCCGTTCTAGATAGCAGCAAGGCATAAAGCAACTGATTCACAGAACTGCAGCAGTAATGTTAGGTTAACAAATGTATGGGTCATCCCATTTTATTTCGCGAATACGATGTTGGACCTCTTGAGAAAGTTGTTTAGTTTAATGATGATTTAAATATCTAAACGCCTAGTTGACACTTCCCGTGACCCAAGGGCTGGGTTTTACTTTGGCCAGAGGCTAAGTATTGCCATACAACGTGGCAACGCCGCCAGTCTCTTGAGCACGTTACCAGTTGACAGCGAGGAGGAGTTTTTTGACGCCCTTTTATAATTTGTTGTTAGTTTAATGATCTATACAACATCCTTAATCACGTTTCCAATACAGGCTGTATATAACACACAGCAACATACCAAGCCATACATGCGACCCCCAAAATTGATATCTCATGTCAAATCAAAAGCCCAACTTAAAATGTTCTTAAAAAACACTACCTCTTATTGTGCCCATAGTTAACTTTGCATCTATGGACACTGGCAATTGTCCATGGGTGTAAAATGTGAAAATGTCCTTTTTCTGAGGCTTACTTTTTTTTATGCACGTTATGAATTTTGTTAGTATTATAATATTGTGAAACGAGAACAACTGCCGACAAACTGTTTTGCAGTTTGGCAGACTTTTTACATGTTATTGCTATACAGATTTTCAATAAACAAATAAACATATCCATAACATGCTTTATATTTATAGATTTCCCGTTCAACGAAAGATCTTAATAAACTGGTTTTGTTTAGCTTGATTGGTCGTCGTACGTACCTTTGACACAATACCAAGTAGCATTCGTCGAGTTTGCTAATTAAACGAAATGTCAACACAAGTTCTGTTATTTTATAAACGTAGGGACTAGCTAAAAATAAGTAAAGCCTTTGGGTGTCACAAAAAATGAAGGACAAAAGCGTAGGTTTATGTCAATATTACCCTAAGTGTGGGCAGCATACAAATATACATAAAAACAGGTGGTTTATGAAGTAATATATAAAGCGAAAGTATGATTAAGATAACACGGAGACATTAAACAGTTACTGGGTTGTAGTACCCACTGACACAATAAAAAGGTTGATGAGGTCTGCTGGCCTAGCATGACGTCTTAAAGCAGTATTGTTTTACTCTTATTCAAGTGTGGGAAAGAGATGGAGCTATACAGGATGTCTAGCGCCATCCCTTCCCCACACTGGGAAAGGAGTAAAACAATAATGTTTTAAGACGTCATAGCAGGCCGCCTGATCGGCAGTTGATCCGTGTAAAAGATTGTATATTCAGCTGCATTCAGGTTATCCGACCCGATGACACAAACATTCAAAGCTTTGATTGACGCTTTCACTTTTGATTGCGTGATACTACAATATTATTTCAGTGACGGATGGCTGTAGTTGCATTCCACATCGACACAGTAAGCCCCCTCTCCAATTTAGATTAACATGTAATTGTTTATTTATTTATTTATTTAACACTTCAAGCACATTGTATAGGTAGAGGCGGACTTAATGCCATAGGCATTTTCTACCAGTCAACCTTTGGGTGATGCAGAGACAAACAGTGGTAGGTGTATATCTATAAATTATTATACACTGAATTGAAATTGTTTGTTGCTGAAAACATAACAACATCGTTAGTCAACGGGTTCGAACGTTTTGGTCTACTAAGGTGGTTTCACAACGGGCGCGTGGCGAGGCCGCGAGGGAAGTGAGAATTGTTTGCATGGCAAAATTTCAATTCTCGTAGCGCTCATTTTGGTGTGAAGGGTCGCGATTTTCGAAGTAAGAATCAAAATATCTGTTGGTAAAATATTGAACTGGATGGGGTTTAAGGGACACCGACGCGAAAACGCTTAATACATAATTCTGAACCCCCATAGAAAAAATCTGCTGTTCCCTACAAAAGTACAATACTTACACGGTAAAAATCTATAGAACAGCTGACTTGAACTGATTGTCGAAGTCCCTTACACCTTGTATTGCCGCATGAATAGAGTAATTATTACTTTGCATAACGAGTAGGTACCTAAATCTCGCACCAGCCATCGATTAACATCGATCTTCTTGCTCCGCCAGTGTGCAACCACCTCTATTAAGATCGCAATGCCAATAAACAAGCGCGCGATATAACGACTGCTATTAGTGTTACCTCGGGAAATCACGAGTCGCGAGTGAGCGATGTGTTTACCGTACTGTTTAATGTCATGTAGCTATGTCAAGCTATCTAATTGTCTCTTGTGTAGCGTGTTTATTCGTAGTAGGACTTCATGTATGTTCTGTTTACCTAGTCTGCCAGTCTTTTCGTTTCAGACATCAATCTTGCAACATCAGTCAGGCTGGCGCGGCTCTAAGTGCGCTGTCCGATTTATTAACCATTTCATTACGAAGTCAATGTGTATGTTTTATAGCTAAAGCTAATGTTTTATGTTTAAGCCAAGTCAGACACCCATGGGCTGCATAAAGACTCTGACAGTAGGTAAGGCATTAGCTACACCATCAAGAAAGAGAGAAGCTATGTTATGTTGTACGATGAATAATTGTCGTACTTGCGACGGTATACTTTTCTATCTTTCCAAGAAATCAAACCAGACCATGCTAACCTAACCCAACCAGTGATCGTGACCACTAGACAATGCGGTAGACCGCGAATCTCGAACACGAGAATGCGCTCCCGAGAAAAACACGATATTACCAAATGCGTGAATCATCTGAACAATGTTTGCGACAGTTATGGCGGCGTTCTCCTGAGTTATTGTGTTCCAGACTCAAATTTACTGTGATTTAACGTCTACCGGTCGTTATTTTTCTTGCCATTTTCCTTGTGGCTTGCGAGGGGTTTCGGAATAGGACCCGTAACGTAATGCTTGAGAGACCTAGTGGGCTCGTTTATTACTGCTCTCTTGCAGCTGGAAACTATCGACCGAAACACGAGGTTTTCTATTATAGATAAAAATTGAATTATGCGCCGGAATAAAGTGACAAAAAATCTCTGCAACTCACTGGCACAATGAGTTTTGATTGCATTTGCATTGATTTGCAATTGTTTGACTTATTTATTCAAACAATTGCGCAATCAGGCTACCATTAATCTTTAGATATTATTTGACGTCTCCATCGGTGAACCCACTACCAAATTGCATTAAACACAATCTTGAACCAAATAGATTTCCAATCCACTTCCCGAACAAAACGTTTGATTAAAATAAAATCCACTTCTCACAGTCCGATGTTAGACATTCACTTCGTGAAATGAAGCATCAAATCCACAAAAATTAGACAACTGAACAATTTAGCTCGAATTTCCGCTCGTACGGGCCATTTAACCCAATAAATTTAGACCATTACCCTTGTCCGAGCGGCCCGCAATAAAGTGCTTTAAAGCGCCCGTGTCGCTTTGAAAACTCGTTACGCTTTTTTTTAAGCGAAGACAGAAATAAAATTAATTTTGTATCATTGGGGAAATTATAAAACGTTTGGATGACATTCCGGTCGTTCGGTTCTCGTCCCTTGTGTTTATATGTGCGAATCGGCATTCGTATGTGTTGGAAGGGTGCTAAAATGTTTTCTGAATTGATATGGGGCGATACTTTTAAAATGGGACTCAGAGCCTTTTCAATTGGAGGTAATAAAGACTCGGGGGAATGGATACTTGGATAAAAGCGTAGCTCTGAATTTTTAGCCATAATAATAAAATTAGATGTTTTAACTCTATACAGACGTGATAATACGTATCACTCTGATCAGTAAAGCTATAAAAGATAGTTTCAACGAGCCAATAAAAGTTATAAATTTTCACTGAAACAACAAAGAGGTTTCAACAAGTCATACCTCCTTCACTAACTGACGCTAACAAGGCATCATCCTGTAACTGTGCACTTTAAAGCAAGTTGCTAAAACCACTTTACTATCGGTGCTACTGTGAACCAGAGGAACGCGAGTGCTTGTTAATCTGAAACATAACTTAAGCTGCAGCTAAACTGTTGATAGCTGTACCTTTGCCAATCACTGGTCCTTTTATCCTTCGCAGTTATGTTTTTACAGATATGGGGGAAAATGTACACCGTGCCATGCAGGCTTTCATTGGAGTAGGATAAAATTAGGTCATGAAGACTAGAGCGTGTACTTTTTGTGCATAAACCACGAAAAAAACTTTTCAATTAATACACTTACTTTTCAATAATATAGGGTAATTTGCAGTGCCATGACGTTCAATCCTTTTTTGTTGAATAGTTAAATTTAGAGGTAATATGGCCGTTAGATGCAGTTTTGTGCAGTTGACATTGAAACTCGACCAACTGCCGTAAATAATTTGAAATGCACACCGACTGCCAGTTAGGTCTGGGCTATTTAAAGCAATAAAAGGGAAACAATATCTGGTCAGTGTTACTAGTTTTGAATAAGGGAAAAAATATGTGTATAAAACACTTACAGAACAATAATTGAGAGGTGTCAAGGGACACCCGGATGGAACGAAGTTCCTTTCACGACATAATATCAATACATTTTAGATTTAAGTTAGTGTGCGAAAAATAAAATATTTAATTTAAGGAAGATTAATCCTTATTTCGAAGCAATACGTCTTACTTAACTGCACAACCGAATTTGTACTTTGTAGTTCGGTCACTCAAAATAATAATCATATCTATCCTTACTCACATACACACCCCAATTGTACGTAATTTAAGGAAATTTCAACTTTATTTCAAAGAAATAAAGCTTACAATAGCTTACTATAGCAAAAAGTGTCGTGACAACTTTTCGTAAGAATTTTTTCCGTCTAGCCCCCTTTCACAACGCGCGATAAGGAACTTCGTTCCAATAATCAATAATAATTAAGTTCAATCTTCGTTTACTTCAAAATCCACGAACAATCAACTAACACATTTGTGAGGCAGCAGTCTCACTTACAAACCGACTCTTCAAACCGAAACTTTACGTATAAACTTGAAGTTGCGAAGTTTTGAGAGCACTTGAAATAAATACTACTGAAACTCGCCCTTGTTTTAAAATATTAGACTAACAACTTTAATGAAGACGACGTTTAAGTATATCATGTTTAATTGATAAACTGAAACACAATACTTTTGGTAACGCAGTATGGGATTTCCTACCTACCTTCATCAGCCTATATTGTTCCCACTGCTGGGACGCGTGCCTCCTCTCTATGAGAGGGAATGGGCTGTAATCCACCACGCGGGCCCAGTGTGGGTTGGTAGATGACACATGTCTTCGAATTTTTAGTTCTAGGACATGCCGGTTTCCTCACGATGTTTTCCTTCACCGTTTTGAGAGCAGCGGTGATGAAATAAATTACATAAAGTAATGCGCCTGCCTGGGTTCGAACCTACGACTTACTGCTCGTAAGTCGGGGCTGCTACCACGGGGCCACCGCTGCTCTCCACGGGGCCACCACTGCTCTCCACGGGGCCACCGCTGCTCTCCACGGGGCCACCGCTGCTCTCGATGGGATCGCCAGCTAAAACCTACATAACACATAGGTACTTTATTGTTGTTTGTTATTGGGTTTTTCCATCAGAAATTTCTCAGTAGCAGCCACGGAGTCTAGATTTGTGCCTGGTTGATGGCAAAAGGCTCGCACCCTATTTAATGGGACTTTAAGATAATTTTAGAAATGTAGGTGTACTTTTAAGTACACCTCTGCCTTACCCATCGGGGATAACAGGCGTGATGTTATGGTATGTTGTTATATAGACGTTCTCTAGGTTCTTTGGGACAAAAGGTATCTACAACAACCTTGTTCTCTGATTACCTTCCTGAGAATTACAGCTCATTGGTACTCACTCGTTACTGCTATGAATCTTGGATCTTATTTAATGGATATAGTGAGTTTATCAGGAATAACCCGGAGCTTGCAAGTTGGCTGTGTGATAGCCCCTTATCTTGGAATTCATGATAATTCCCACCTTGACCGTCCCAATCCACCTCATCTGATCTCTCTATGGAAGTGTCAGATTGTCGTCCATTTAGATGACGATAATGAGGAAACAGAGTATGCACCAGTTTTAGAGCATACAATAGTGGATTTGAATATCTCGTGCGTCGCTTATTCAGTCCCCGAAATTCACAAAGGTTAGGAGGATTCAATATCACTTTCCACAAAATCTGACGAGTACCTTAAATAGATCTTAATCATCAAACAACAAACACAAATTAATGTTCCACGAACACACACCCACACAGCAGTACACCTACAAACATCACCAAACAAACAAACACACACTAAATAATAAATCAACATCTGCAGTTGTCTAATATCGGCGAGTTTCATCGGCTTACAGTAATACAAAATCAATATAGTAAGCCTTCAATTAATCGGTACTTCGTTGGTTCGGTACGCAAAGCCGATTCGACGAGCTCGCGGTACTTACGGGTTTCCATACCGAAAGCTCCCGTGATTCCTGATAATGGCTGCCGAGTTATTCATAATTCAGGTGCTGCCACACAATGGCGGTTTTGACAGCGAATTTTCTATAGAGGGAATTATTAGAAATTGTTTTTGTTGATGGTACCTACAGGTATTTTGGAGTTTCGTATTACCCAGTACTAACTGGGTTGTGGAGGTCAGATAGGCAGTCGCTCCATCTAAAATACTGGTATCTAGCTGCATCAGGTTATGCTGGAAGAAGACCTCAACATAGTTGGAAAAAAGCTAGGCAGATGATGATGATAACCAACTGGTATTTTGATCCAGCATTGGTCGGTCAACTTGGGTACGTTGTTCGGCGAAAAGGATATTAAGAAAATGATTTTGTAGAATACTGCTTTAATTCCCTCCCTCAGAATACCTCAGTTCCTGTTGGTGTTTAGGTTTATAAACTCTTAATTTCTAGGAAAATGTGGATTAAAAAGGCGATTATAAATAAAAGAGGGTCGATATAATAATACGAGCCTGTTTATAAACAAGAATATTTTCCTGAAACTGGAATAATTTTCACAGAATTATAATGCTGCTTTACAAAGCTGGATTTACTAGTGAATGAAACATTTACAGAGATTCCACTATTACAAAACATTTCCGTGTAAATAAGTAGACTATTGAGGGAAGCGCATAATGTAAATACCAACTACGAAATCTGTACCACGAAGGTCTGTATTCACGTCAATTAGTACTCAACGCCACTGTTAGGTTGAAAAACGAGCTTATAACTACCTAACAATAGAACAATGAAATGCTTCGAACAATGCATGATATATTTTAACTCATAATATAAATACCTAAACGATGCCTTTCAACTAAATAAAGCACCATAGATATCAAGTCTGTAAAAGTGAAGTGATTCGCGAATAATGTCAAATGTTACAACGCTGAAAATGATTATTAACAAATTAACATTATTTGTGGTCTAATCAAGAACATGGTTGCTATATTATAATTTTATGTATAGTCGTTCCCGGGCGCTTGTACTCCCTCCGAGGTGATGAAGTCTCGTTGAGACCCTCTGATGGGACACTGTGGCCATTTCCCTACCCTTGGCTATTGGTTGGGGCTAAGGTTTCGCTTGAAATCCGGACCAAAGAGGGCGTGTTGCCTTACGGACGCATTACCACCAACGCCGCTTGGCTCAGTCCCCCAGGACCCGACTGCGCAGTTCCTAGCAAAGGTGACTATGTGTTCCTACTCGTCGCCAGCTGAGTTTAGTGACTACCGAGCCCAGAACCGCTCAGTCACAGAGCGTCATGGTTAAAAGAAAAGGTGCCTGGTGGTTTTTGTTGCGTCCATTTTATTATGAAATTAATTAGACAGGAATTAGACCAAGAACAGGGCGGCAACCTCGTGAAGGTGTATCCACCAGACTTGCCTTGAGAATCTACACGACTGTGCCGCTCCCCCTCCAGACCCCGCCACCTTGCCGCCTCTGAGGGAAGCAGTAAGGTAGGCATGCATCTATACTACCAAGCAAAGCGTAAGCAAAGCATGTCGTTATGCAACCGCAAAAGCATAAATACAAACCCTCTAAGTATATATAAGTAACATACGAGTAGTCCAAATTTTCAGTGCGCCTTTTGTCAGCAATATCAGAGAACTGCGTACCTATAACCATGCCATTACCTATATACACACCTATATACCTACGTATGAAATAGGCAGGTAATTAAGTTGTGTAGAGAACAGATTATCCTACGGCCCCGCGTAAGCTGAACTTGCAATTATCGTCCGTGTATAAATCCTGCTCACACAACACGATATTCCCACTCTAGGCTGTTATGTACCCTAACCAATAATAACCTTAGACGTATATTAATAGAATAATTGTGGGCTGTCGTGAGCGCAAAGGTGTTCAGTTATGCACACAAGCATTCTGAGAAAAAAATTGTCAGATGGATCTATGTCTATCCAATTCCTTGAGGAATTCAGACGTAATTAAAGATCCAAATAAACACTGACAGTAAACAATACCAGCCAACAAATAGTCTACAAAACGGACACGCTAAACGAGCTATATTTTAACATTGAACATTTTTATTTTAATTCAACCCGTCACACAGGAATTGGCACGTCAGCGTCAGACACATGAGCGTGCCCAGAGCGATGAATCGTCTAACCTAACAATTTTACAACGGATTTTACTGGCTATAAAATTTCTGCCAATTTGTGCCTATATTTTACGTCGAGGCGTGATTCGGGGGTTTTTTCGCATATTTTGTCTAAGATATACCTAGTACTCATAAAACTCAAGGTTTAATGCTTGAAGCAAGTGGGTAATCAGCAGTGGTGATAAACTGTATTTTGCTTTCAAACTTGAATAGGCTTAGATCTGTATTGATAGGTACAGTAAATAAAGAGGAACAGATGGTCATTTTAACTGCTGCGGCCGTTCTATTCACCACCCGCCTGAATACAATAATACAGGGTTTTCCAATAAGATTCACTAAGTATTATATAATTGCATAGCACATGTGTGAGTACTATGTACTGTAAAGCCACCATTTAATGAGTACCTACATCTTTCATTGACGCGAAATTACCCTGGTGGTTGAGTGAATGTCATGCTCACTTAAATGTCACGCTGATGGTGGCGGGTGTGTCGGGTCATTTAGTTCCCTTCAAAATGGTTGAGTTGAATGATGGCTGATACATGCGTCATGTTCGTGAACGGGCGCTGTCAGTTGTGACTGGTCATCTCTTAGCTGCCACGGTTTATTTTAGTTACTTTATTTTTAATTACTGATTTAATCTTTTACTCTGGACGCTCTTAACTTGCCCATATTTCTACATTGTTCTCACATATTTGTAATTCTTAACATGAATGATGTAACCAAGATTTTGTAACATATTTTGATTTAAAAGAGTGTCCATGGAGTTTCTTGCCCGTTCTTCTCCATAGAGATCTACGCTACGGAATGGGCAACTACAGTACTTTCATAAGTTATTATGCCTTGTGACTGGGACTGTAGCTTCGCGTTTTATATTGTTTTTTTTTTTGACTTTCAAAAGTGCCTGTAATGTTCTAATTGAAATAAATGCTTTGACTTTGTCTTTGACTTTTAAGAGGTGTTATTTTGATATTCAAAGAAAAATGCCATTTTTTAATATAAATGATCTGATGTTTATTTCATTATAAAGAGGAAGGTATGCCGTTACTAGTAGAAAATAACCTTACAGGACCATATCGTTTTCATGAAATTTTCCATAACCAAATCGCAAAGTGGCTGCCCTATGTCCTCGATAGCCTCACGAATTCCATCTTTGAGGTCTTGAATCGACGCTGGGCTGTTGGCGTAGACCTTCTCTTTCACATGGCCGCAAAGGAAGAAGTCGCAAGGTGTTAAATCACAAGATCTCGGTGGCCAATTGTGATCATTTATATAAAAAATGGCATTTTTCTTTGAATATCAAAATAACACCTCTCATTGGAAAACCCGTTATATGCCCTCGCTCGTGCTGATTCAAAGAAGAACTAGAGAAAGATCGTTTTTTTTTAATCAGTCAGCTCTCTCACTGCTGGGTAAAGGATTCCTCCCCAATGGCTTTCCAATTTTCCTTAACATCTTTAATTGAGCAAAATCTCCGAAGCCTTCAGACATCGCTCAAAGTTTGTCTCATCTCTCCAGTTTCCATTGATGTACGAGTTTGTACACATTAAGTACATACACGCTCACTGAAGAAAGCGAAGGTAATGTCGGCACGTTATTTAGGCGCAAAACACAATAACGCGAGATATTAATTAACATCTAGTCTAATAAGAAGAAGCTCCGCAAACGTCCTATCATTACGCAGAAAAACAGGTCAGGTAGGGTGAGCGCACGCATTTTCGGCCGAGCCATTTACTCACAATACACACGGTTAATCACTCACGCGATTTCTCGTAATATCATGCCTTAGCACGTAACGCGAACAAATGAGCCGAGTCGTCTGCAATCATAACACGAATGCGTAAACTTAAGCGAGATTAGTGTTCTCTCTTGACCTAAATCGAGATATAAGGGATATATTATTATTTTCTTTGAAGTACGGTCGCAGCGAAGCGCTTCGTATACTTTATTAACAAGGAATAATTTGATCCTCCGAATTTCTGGAATTTCTTCGGATCGTAAATTCTCTTATTTGAATATTGTATTGGACTTTGAAAGTGAATTAACAGTTTTATTATTCAGCACGTCTATTATAGTTCGCTTTGGAGTATTAATAATGTACAAACAAATCATATTTGTGCCAATAATTGATAAGCTAGTGACTCGGTTAACCAATTAGAAATTCTGCGAAGTTGAATTAAGCGGGAGTAGGTATGAGTGTGCAGATTACAGAAACTGTAAGGGATTAATCACTAGGATTATACTGTAAGTTATTGAACTAGTGCGCGACGGATAATGTCAGGAGCTTGGAGATGGCTTATGCTGTAATTCATGTGTAGTTGCGATAAAAGGCGTAGCTTTTATTGACTCATCCATACTTTTGACAAGTAAATATGATTAATTGACATCTTTTTTAATAAGTTATTGACAATTATTTCGCCCTGTACTAAAAGTAACACCGCCGCTAAAAGTCATGAAAACCCTTTCTCAATTACATCAAACGAAACGAACTTTCGTATCTAAATACATATAATAATAGGGTGTCGGTCAAATTGCTCATCCGGACTATTATGTGTTTATTTACCGGCCAACAGGGTGTAATTGTGCCGTAATCAGCAGGCCGGTTAGCCCACGGGACCGAGTTGCGGTGCGGTGCCCGTAAATAGCTCTCTCATAGACGACAACTATAGCGTTTACCCTGATTTCATTTAGAATTGATTGTTCTAATTAAAATTGTTGAGATGGTTTATTTTCTAGATTTTCACACATCAGAAATTACATATTATTATGCACAGTTTATTTAAGTATATTTTACCTCCGTCTATTCTCTATACGAATTGGTTATTGTAGTTGACTATGATTGCAGATGGATACATTAATATTAACGTATAGTGACAATTAACGCCCATTCTAAATTTGAACACAATAACAACTATTTTCATTGAAAAAAGCTAATTAATTAGTGATTTCCTGCCAGTAACAGATAATTGTATTTACAAAATTCTCATTACGAGCCTTCTAATTAGCATTAATGTTTGTCATGAAAACAATATACCAAATCATAATTTTAGAATTCTCTGGAATACGTTTATTTTCAACTTTGTGAACATAATCTGTTGGTTCCCAACTTCTTTTTAAATCTATGGTTTTCAATAACACCCAATCTATGTATAATAAGCCTGTTCTAATTGATTCATTGGTCGTGAGATACGTATCTAAAAAATCTAACCAATCACAAAGACCGTATCTACTATGTCACGTGATCCTGCGGTTTTCTTTGATTGCTTTCTGCTGTCCAATGATCGCTCCGATGAGCTGTCAAATGGGAAATATTCTAGCAATCATCACGCTAGTAGACACATTGGCGACCGTTATTTGTTTTATTGCAGAGCAAAGAAGACCGTACTACTGGGTAGGTACTTTATTTTTCTTTTCTTCCATTTTTCTCCATCTGCCCTAGATATGAGTTGGGACTAATAACCAAAACCAAACCGAACCGTTACTGGCAAACTTAAAACATTACACTGTATTCGACTTCTAGTCAGTCACTTTTCTGGACATGATAAGAATACTGTAAAACCAAACCATTTAAAAAAAGTAACCATGGAGATTCTTTTCGGTTCTGCTCCATAGGAAACGACTAACCCGCATCTTTTCTTGACGTCTAATAAGTGCTCTTGTAGGCCTATGTGAAATTAAATGTTTTTATTTTTATTTTTTGTCCCTGAAAATTCATTTACGGGACGATACCAGAACGGGAGCAGTTTTAAAAGGAACGTTATTTAACAAGAATAGGATTGACATAAAACATCACTCTTTTATTTATTTTTCTTTTATTATTCTTACACTTTAGTCTAGATTTGCGGGATATAATTATATCCCGCAAAGTCTAGCTTTTCGGGATATAATTATATCCCGCAAAGTCTAGCTTCTCGGGATATAATTCCTAAAAAGTCCCGTAAATGAGGTTTTCAGGGACTCAAAATAAAATCGGGATATAATTATATCCCGCAAAGTCTAGCTTTTCGGGATATAATTATATCCCGCAAAGTCTAGCTTCTCGGGATATAATTCCTAAAAAGTCCCGTAAATGAGGTTTTCAGGGACTCAAAATAAAATCGGGATATAATTATATCCCGCAAAGTCTAGCTTTTCGGGATATAATTATATCCCGCAAAGCTAGACTAAGGTGTAAGAATAAACCAAACTACCGCTAGTTATTTATTTTTATGTCTCTTCATCATCATTCTCCTGGACTTCTCCCAATCCATATGGGGTCGGCGGAGCATGTTTTTTACTTCCATATTTTTCTACTAGTTTTCATCTCATCCAAAATTTTGATGCCTCATGTAACCTTGAAAAATTCTGTCACATTAAATCCTCCCATCCTCAAAACTACTAAAAACAGCAACTCTCTTGACTTTACCATAATCGCGTAACAATCGTCAATCAATCAGCACGTCATCACCCCCCCCTCTCCCTTCGTCATTACTCTCAGTAAACACTTCATAATAGGCGCCTCATTGGCACCCGCGATGGGAGTTCTAATTAGCCACCACGTAATGACGTCTTAAGCTGTGCACTATTTATTCAAACGGTAATGACGTGTTAATTTCTTGGTGAAAGGTCTTTGGTTTTAGTGCCGAGGTGTTTCAGGACTTACAAGTTTTGTTCTATGTTTCGTAAAGATGAAGTGTTTAGAATGTTTGTCAATACTTATTGTTTCGTATACGCATGTTTCTATTCGTAAGATTTTTTAAGAATTTAAGACTGTTTACTTTTTAACTTGCCATCATGTTTAGCTGTCTGTATGGCTGACGACAGTTGTAACCTTTCAAAATCAAAATCAGAAATCTTTCAGATCAGCTCTTTTCGATAGTTTTATTTAGACAGTTCCCCAAAAAGCCCGCTCTTCGACATTTACTAGTGTTTTAGCTGGGAAGAAGAAGTCATTATTAAACAGTCGAGGTTTCGCAATGCCCTTTGTGATCTACCATCCTTTAAGTTAAAGACTCTAGTTTATTAGAAAGAACCCTTCACAATTTAATAAAGTAATTTTACCTAAATCCAACAGGTTCTTTCAGACTTAATTAGTCGGAGAGTCGGAGTTATTTCCTGTTTGAAACCTTTTCTTATCGTCCAAGTTAACTTCATTCAGTAATTTAAATCCTAAAAACCATTCCCTAATTAAACGTATAAAACACGTTCATAACATGTTAATAAGAGGTATTGCAACTCGCATAACATATTTAGGGCGTCATTTGCGTCTAATGGGACACAATCGCGACGTAATCAGGGCCCTACCTGGGATGCTCGGGCCCCGGGGCCCTACAATGTCTCGTAATTATGTTAGGGCCCGTTCATCTTGAATTTATGGCGTGTTGTATCAATTTTCACAACGTTTCTGCGGTTGTGGCGGTAGGTAGCTGTTACATGGTGTTTCTAAGTGGAAGTGTGTTTACTTGTAATTAATGTGGAGTTGTTTTAGTTAAAGGTTTTCATCTTCATGAAAATATAATGGAAGATCTTAAAATACTGTCTATGGTAAATCAATTTTATGTTATCCAAATCAAAAGATCGTCTGAATCCACCGCAAACTTGGAATACACACTTTGTATAGCAGTAACTAAAAGCTTATCTTCATAGCATCAAGATAAGAAGTTATAATCATAAAATTAATGATGCTGTATTGCTCGTCGCAAGCGCTTTACCTACTACCATTACGTTTATACTGCAATACAACTTGGGTTAGTAAAGTGAGAATTTAATAAGTACTTTAATACTTGGCAAGCTATACTCAACTTGCGACCCGCAGGGCTTTTGCTGGCGGCCCCCTGAGCTTAAAGGAGGTCCACAACATAAAGTATTTAATACGAGTTTAACTTAAGTTATATACCTAGTTAAGCGAGCGAAGCCTTTATCTCGCTCTGGGACAGTGCTTGCTAACATTTAGTAAATAGCTTTAGATTAATCTGAAACCTTTTTAAATAGATCAGATGCAGAAGGAAAATCATCATCTGCCTTTTATTTATTTATTTATATTTATTTATTAAACACAAATTACTGATGTTGCTCAAAAAGCCGCTAAGCTGAAGTGGGACTGGACCGGCCACGTCTGCCGCATGTCCAATGATCTGTGGGCCAAAATAACCACTTTCTGGAGCCCTGACACAGCCAGAAGGCGTCGCGGTAGACCTCGTAAAAGATGGCGGGACGAGTTAGACAAGACCAGCAACCAGTGGTCCATATTGCCCCTGGATCGAGATAATTGGAAGTCATGGGGAGAGACCTTTGCCCAGCAGTGGGATGACTCAGGCTAGCAGTATCAGTATCAGTATTTATTAAACAATTTTAAAACAAACTTTTATTTAAAAACTAAGCCCCACAAAACCGTTTGCACAGTTTGTTTGTTTTTTTCCCAAATATGTTGTGGTCGGCTTCCAGTCCAACTGGTCCAAGCAAAATACTAGTATTTTACATCAAGTGACTGCATATCTGACCTCCACAACCCAGTTCATATTGGGTAAAAAGATACTCTTGGTCAGACTGGTTGTCAGATTTTCGGGCCTATAGGCTACCTGTAACGACTGTCAAAGATCTACAAATAAGGCGAAACCAACCGCTTAACGTGTTTTTCGAGGCACGGAAGAAACTCGGTATGTAGTGGGTGGTCACCCATCCACAGACCAACCTAGGCAAGCACGGCTTAATCTAAAGATTGATGAGATGCAGAAAGGAAACACTATTATTAATTCTGTTTGGAAAACTACTCCATGTTTTTGTTTATTTTTAAAATAATAAAGTTTTAGAAAGAAGAAAACCTGTAACGGTTGGCTTAAGAGGGAACTCTAGTGGGCCTTTCTCCATACAAACGTATTCCGCTGTTTTCTTCGTGGATAATACGTCTAGAGCAATGATTTTTTTTTCCAAAAAATCTAGGTCTTATTAATACATGCCCCTATCATTTCCTTTTTTTTTCAAAACGTATACACAAAAAGAATTATGATAATCCAAAAACCCCAAAAAAAACCTTTTTTTACCGTCATGTTCAGACGACTATCAGACAAATTAGATAAGTTTTTAACAAAAAAGAAAATAGTAGAAGCATATATATACTTTTCCTCTAAATTTTGATAAAAGAATTATTTAGATCAGTTTAGCAGCGGAATACAAAACGTGTTTTGGTCAAGATTTTTGTAGGTAAAATCAGCCTGAGTTGCAGTTGTCCCTTTCGCACTTTACGGGGGTAAGGTTGGGCGCAGCGCGACGGCAATAGTTTCTTCAAATACCTATTCTTCAAATTCCTCGGGGCTAGAGTCCCCTCTTAACGAAGTAAAAATTTGCATACGATGAAAACACTTTGACCAGCTTCAAAAGGTTTTTACAGCTTTTGTACAGCTAGAGAGCGAAAAGAATTACATAGATACCTGCTAAGACAATTTGAGTACACAACTACACTATTTAATAAGTAAGTACCTACAAATTATAAGTTTGAACACAATCAGTAAATTCAGGAAACATGACTGAATCTGCATAGTGCCAGCGAACCAGAGAGTCTCAGCTAGTCAAATTGAAACTGAAATTGAAATCCACGAACCGTCCTCTAGATGCAATTAAACTTTGCCCAATTTGAACTATCAAAATTATTTGCATCGGTTTATTTTGCTTAACTGGGAATAATGATACATTGTAATAGGTACCACTTTGTAGTATTTTATACACTACAAAGATGTACTTTAGATTCCACTGAATACGGTGCAGTTTGTGATTAGAAGCTGCTGTTTTTAAAAGCTTTTTTATTGCTAATTTCGGTGTATGAAAAATATGTTTGTTTTATCTTTGAAACCCAATTGGATTTGTTTAAGATCCAAAAAAAAAAAACTTTTTTTTTTAAATTATTACTTTTAAAAGATGTAGTGTAGGTACTCTCTAATTATAACCATTATCTTGCCATCCTCATGTGCAAAAATATTATTAAAGAAGCCCTGAATTAATAAATATACCATCAATATTTAACAATTTTTTTTAATCACAAAATCTCCGCGTTCCCACGAAACAAAAACTCAATTTATTGTCAGCGGTAGTGTTACGTTGTATTATTCCATTACGGGGCGCCTTCCAGTTTAATCGCATTATAATCTGGGCTGTCGTTACGCGCCGGCAATGAACAATGCGCGCCGATAATTACTCGCCAGCTACTATTTATCGTCGCCTGCTACCTAAGAGCTGAGGTTAGTAGTTCAGGTTGGAACAAAATAGGAGTTGTATTGTTGTAGGTAAGTTTGCGTAATTTGAGTGATTTACGTAAGTACGGGTCTGGTACAGACTACTGGATTAATGTCGTCAATAAACCTAATTCTTGGCTGCTGATAATAATTTTCTAGCTTTCGTGCTGCAATTTAGCACTAAGGCATTGGTTACACGTGTGGATTTGCAAGGGCATGTATCTTACGCGAGACTCTTTTAATTATTTTTGAGCTGGCAGCTGCTAGACACTGCGGCGAGGTTCCATAGTTCTGTAAAATATATACAAAGCGAGGCCATTTATACTGTAAATTATTTGTAAAACACCGACAACCTCTCAGGACTGTGTTACTAACATCATAATCAACAACTTTTGTTCTATGACTTTTAAAATTCGTCAATTATTTTAGTTCATCAGATTTTCATACAAAAATTTTAAAAAATTAAAATGAACGCTCTAAATGTTACGAAGTCTATGCTCCCTTGTTGTACTATCGCTTTCTTTTGCTTCGCATAGACTTCGTAACATTTAGAGCGTTCAGTTTAAATATTTTTATTTTTGTAGGAAAATCTGATGAACTAAAATATGATGAATTTTTGAAAGTCATAGGACAAAAGTTGCTGATTATGATGTTAGTAACATAGTCCTGAGAGGTTGTCGGTGTTTAACAAATAACCCTGTATATTAAAGATGTGTCGCAGTGTGTACAAGCGCGTTCCTCTGTAAATTCACAGAAGCGAAGCTCTATTATTGAACAGTAAAAGCCATCCGAAAAGCGAGATTTGAGCGATAAAAACATCAGAGCAAGAAACAAATCTTTAGCGCAATATGCGAACAACCAAGCTATACATAACACCCCTCTTTTTTGGTCGGGGGTTAAAAACCAGTTTATGCTTATCTCTCATTACACGAAAAATCTATAAAAAATGAGGCCATGTTATACTGGAAATGTAGCTTGTGGTGTCGCCGTATGAACAACTCAATTTAAACTACTGTTCACTCAAGAGCGCGACATGAACAAACTATTACAACTTGTACCTACATTTGTGAACTAAAGGGCGCCTCCTATACGGCTCATAATTATGTGTTTTGGATTATGATGGATATGCTTTTGATGTATTCGAACGACGTGCGAAATTACACAAGCCTTGTTACCGTGTAATACATCATCGTATGCGGCAAATGGTTTCCACGTTACGCCTATGTATGTATGATATGCCTGTCAAATGCATCTTGATGGGTTTAAAGGGGAATTCTATTGTGTTCCATAAATGGTATCTGAGCTTCAAAGAAGGTGTTTTACAAAAATATGTTTAACTTTTGCAATATTGGCTTACGATTGTTTAAATTGTGGCAGTATTAAATGTTTGCTCGGCTATTTACGTATGTCGTAGGAATTATTGCATCTAATGACCCCGCTTTGATGATATATAGGGTATTATATGTCTATACGTGTAAAAAGTTTCAATAGACGTGTTCATACACTAATTTATTTTTAGAACAAAACATGAATAATATCGACATGTTCAGACGACAGTAGTCCTGAATAATTTACCAGTACCTATTTATAGCTTAATTGCTGGAGGCAAATACCTTTTAAAAACCCAAAGGTTAATAATGCGTTGCCATGTCCTAGAGAAAACCGCACTTAAAGTCGAAAAGTTTTTACTTATTATTAAGCAGACCATTTCGCACTACCGTGATGTCGATCTTCAGTTTGTCGCACTTGGGTGATGTCGAGCTACAGTTTTGTCGCACAAGGGTTAATCGCGTTTCCGTGTGTCGAACTCACGTTATACAGTCTCATGATATCCATGCAGTGTAAAAAGCCAATTTTCCGACTTTGAGCAGAAGCTCTACTTCTCGTAAAGTACGAGTATCATCTCTTCTAGGTACCGATGCAGTTTCCTCTAACAAATCTAATAAAGATGTCGTTCCACAGGTCCAAACAACACGGCTGCCGTTGCCGACGTTCGCGCCTCGCGCCGTAGTGATGTACAGCGCCTCGGTCGGCGGCGAAGGCTCCGTAGCGCTGCAATTGCGCGAGGCAGGCCCCGGCGACTCCGCGAGGTTCCACGACAACCGCCTTGCGATAGCCTGTCATGAGCCTGAGCTGCTCGCTGACTTTCTAAATGCCAGTGATATCGGTAAGTTTATTAACATAACATCACGCTAGTAATCCCCGAAGGGTAAGCAGAAGTGTATTAGGTACACCCACATTTCGCTATTAAAGATATTAAGCTGTTGATTTTCCATCATCATTCGAATGGTCCTATTGCCATCAACCGGGCACATATCCAGACTCCGTGGCTGTTACGGAGAAATTCGTGGTAAAAAGCCCGATAGCAATTTGCCCCGAATTGAACTACGGACCTCTTACTCAGCAGTGGCGATTGCGAACACTAGACCAACGAGGAAGTTTATTTATTATAGCGATTATAAAGATGAAACTATTCTATGTTGTCGTGAGCAGCAGACAAATGTACTAATAAAAGTTGCGTAACAGTTGCGCAACGGGGCAATGTTTTTATTCCTGCAATTTAACAAAAACTTTCAAAACTTTTTTGTTCACTTATATCATCAAGAATTATGAGGCTGTTTATAATTAGTCCTAATGGTTTATTAATTTAAAAAAAACCTACTCAATCGTCAACAATGTCACATTTTCTTGCTTCGGTTACTATGTCTACTCTAAACTCAACTAATTAATTGTAAGTGTTTACTTAGCTTAATGACAAAGATCAAGCAAATCAGATAAGACTATATTAACCACAGCGCCACTCTAGCTGATTTTAGAGACAATTATTTCTGAAACTTACATTGTCTAGGCTTTTAAAACGTCAGTAGCGAATGTGAAGTGATTGAAAATTAATAAACGGTAAATGATTAAAAATACGTATTTAATTTATTAGTTAGGCATCCATGATTCGACGTTATATTTGCACATCATATTCAACAAAGTAAAGCTATACCTATGCATATATCAAAATGCATAGTACGCATGATTATTATAACTCATTCTTGTTTTAATTTAAACAACAAAAAAAAACAAGTCAATTTTAATTTAACAAGAACTCTTCAACGTACCACCCACTTAAGCTAATGCTCTGGGTTATCTCTAAAAACATACAAAACGTTGAACAAACCTCTACCCTGCACAAAAAAAAGAAAACCGTAAAGCAATATAAGCAAACAGTCATTAAAATTAATATTTATCTAAACTATTCAGTTGTAAATAGATGCAGTAATTCAAGTTTCAAGCCAAGAAAAAACTAAAACAATGTTCAAAAAGATAAAATCTCGATTCGCAAACATAATTCAGTGGCAGCAATAATTCAGCAGACACACAGTTAAATAAAATAAGTCTCCGTGGAACACAAAAGTGCTACTGTTCATTTATAAAACCAATATTCACGGCGGCGGCGTAGCTCGAACATTAAGCAAAGCTACGAGAAATAATTTATTTGTCTCGATATTATACTGTAAATCTACTTTGGAGATATACTTTCGATTAATATTGCGAAATCTTATTCAAGAATTGATTTGAAAAGACGAGCATAAGTTTTGAATAATACAAAATTACGGTACTTCTTTCTTTGGATAAATGTTTAACCCTTAATATTCTAAAAAATCCTATATGAAATAAAGTATGGTACACATTCATAAAAAAAGATAAAATATGAAATAGATTATGTCAAAACATTTTTTTGTTAACACAACCAATTCAAATATTGTAATAAGCCAATAATAATATAAAAACGTTAGTATCAACACAAGCTAAGCATATTTGAACACATTTCCAAATATTTATTCAATGCCGTTCTTTTGCTCTTTATTTTCGTTGAAGATCAAAGCTAACGTAATTTACTAGCTTCCAAATTCAAATTATCTAGTTCGTCGCCATCCCCCATTAGCCCCGAGGGAGGCCACCATTGCAGGACATCAACTTGTCAAAATTCACTTGAGAAGTGTCTCGATTTTGCTTAAAAATGCAAACTCATGCAAACGAACCCTGAAGGCACCTAATTGAATTAGATCTCCTTAGTGAACGGTGGAAATTTCTCTTCTATTATTGAGCCTTAAATTGTGAAGATCTTGCCGTTGTGCATTACAATTATTTAGTTATTGTCTTAGTTAGGTAGCCCCTAGAGCTAGGACTAGAACGGCTGTTAATCAGTTTCTTTAACTTTTTAATGAAGTTAGGCAGCCTAATTCATAAAAAAATACACCATAGAGCTTTGACCGTTCAATTTTTAGTAATAATACTTAAAAAGTCTGACTATCAATAATTCACATTCATAATTTTACTTGTATAACGGCATAAAATCCAATAAAAATACTTTAATTCAAACTCAAAAATCATAATACGGTTAAATGGGTTTTAAAATACAAACCCAACTGATTTGGCCAACATCGTTACCATCATCCCGAAATGTCAAAGCATAGATGAAACCAAGTTCAGTTTATCGAATTTGCGAACATCACTAATCTAAAGTGGACATAGACCGTGTGACAGTTCGCTGTCAACTAAAGTTACAGTAAGCTAAAATAGGTGGCAAGTTTCATAACAGCGTGTTCCATCACCGCGAACCCTTGTAGGTAAATATTCGGGAATTCCATTAGCCAATCCCTTAGAGAGTATTTAATTAACATATGGTAAACAAGTTCATTATCCCTTTGTGCTTTGAACAAACTTTTCGACATTCTATAACTTCTGCTGTTTTAAAATATTAGGTACTTTGAAACCGGAAGCCTCAGGAATTGAAATTGTTACTCTTTTAATTACTCTGAGTGGAGGTTATGAGTTCCAGAGATTCCGTGTTGTCATTCTTTTTTTTGTAACGTCACCCTCGAGGCGAGTTTGATCCTTTTTGGAGAATTTTAGATCAAGGGTGAATTTCGAATTAAGAATTCTAAGAAGGGCCTTTGTTATTTTTCGTTTACCTATTTTTTATTTTGTTTTGTCTGTTCTGCTGCTGTTTTTGATGAACCGCTTTATGTTTTGATTCTCATTATTATTTCGATAAAAATATCTTGACTAGACACCAATAAATTATGCAGAATATTTGACATCTCTATAGTAAACAAATAACAAAAGCAGCCTCAAACACAATCAACTTATCACTCCTCCATAAAATATTCGCCATAAAAAAAAGAAAAAAACAACATTGTTTTCCTTAAAACACAACCTCAGCAAAGGGGAACAATAAAAAAGCGAACAGCAGTAAGCAATCTGCAATATGAATAAGTGGTAGTTTTTACATATTTCATCCGCGCCGAGTATCGGAGCAACAAGCACTTATAAAGATGAATTGTCACTTTTACAAATTATATCTGCCGAGTCACCGGGTTCGACGATAGATGACGGTGGCCTATATTCTGTTAAATTATAATAGTTTAGACATTACTAAAAATAAAATTATACTTAGCTTCACTTAGCTCACCTTCCTCAAAATACATTTTAACAATCCTACCATTCATGTTTATTAAAACAATCTAATCTACATAATTTTCACACAAATGTATTAACATGTAAAATACGACCGTAATTCAAGTTTGCAAATAAAGGAGTTTTTACTGATTTCATTATGTGTGTTGACGAACCAATCGTACTCATAACCACAATGGCCGAATAATTTCTGCGATATGATTCTGCTTAGATGTTCACGTGTTACTTTCACCCCGTTTCACCCTTCGGGAAATAATAATAATGCCGTATTTTTTTATTGTCCGGCCTTGAATGACTTACGAAGTAGAGCGTAAAATTACATGCGCATGATTTCCATGCATTTACATAGCATTTCCCGCCTCAGTATAGTCCGTGTGCCGTATTTTTTTTGGTATTGTTACGTGTGAGGCTGCATCGGGCGTTTTATTTTTTTCTCTCTCTCTAACTAGGTATTGTATGATCCCTTCTTCTAAATTGGTAACACCAGATGTTTTTTTAATGGTCTACGCAATTTTTAACAAAAGCCTAACGAGATTGAATAAAAAAATCGGTACATTTTTTCTCCCAAATTGATTCTGTTTTAAAAACCGGCCCGTTGAAATGGAAACCCATCATAAATATTTTCGTTACTCTCAAATTTTCGAGCTACTACAGAATTATTACTGGCATCGCGATCGACCCACATTTTGCTTCACATAAATTCACGTGGGGCTGTTTCTATTAAATTTTACGACAAACACGAACCCTCATATAACTTTGTTAATAAATGTTATAATATATTGGAGGCAGATGCTAGTCCTATCTGACGTACTAACTATAGTCCCCACTATTTAAGTCTGTTTGGAAATTTCTAAATAATGTCTTTAGCAACTATTTGCATGTCATGATTTGTGACTGTCTGAAGTTATATGAAAGGGATTGTTGTGTGTTAAGTAGCGCGTTATGAGTAACGTAGTGAATTATTTACATGTATCCAAATAATTTAGGTCCCTAAGCAAAGTTAGACGCCTGAAAGTAGGCCTTCCTTTCTTTACCGTGTAGTTAGTGCCTAAACTTGTGCCTAAACTTGTGTCCGAAAATCAGAGGATGCTCTTTGGTTCTAACTAGAGGAGAGGCCTATGACTTGGCAATCCACGGTGCCACCACTGGGCTATCACTGTTTGTAGGTAACTTGTAGCTATAAACTGAATAACACACTGGACGGCACGGTTCGCGCAGTGGTTGAGCGATCGACTGCTGCGCTGAGTGTCGCGGGTTCGATCCCCGCACGGAACAAATATTTGTATGGCCTACAGATAGTTGTTCCGGGTCTGGCTGTTTGTGTATGTGAGTTTAAATGTTTGTAAACGCTCCCATGATACAGGAGAAATTCCTAGTGTGGGGCAAAGTTTAAAAAAAAAAAAACAAAAACCTTAATAGATATATGATTAGGAAATAATGAAACAAAATGTTTAGCCTAGGTAATTGTATCAAAACTAGGCTCAGGTTACACTAATTCCATTTAAAACGAAAGAGCGATAAAAACAAAAGAGCTTGAAGTAAATCTATAAAGTAATTATCTAAATAGCTGGCACTTACGTCCCTCTCGCGTTAAAGACTTGTAAGAAGTTCGAGCCGTATCAGATGTCATAATTGTCCTCTGCAGAATCTGAGACGAAGACACTGTGGAAGAAATACAGAAGATTCATGGCAACAACATTTACTTTCGCTTTCAGTGCAGTAGCTGTGAAAATAAATAATTATCGTACCACGTATTCGTACTACCTACACTGTAAGTCCAACATCAATGTGTCGCGGCTTCGATTCCCGCACAGAACAAATATTTTTATGGCCTACAGTTAGCTTTTTCAGGTCTAGCTGTTTCTGTATGTGAGTTAATTTATTGTAAACGTACCCACAATACAGGAGATATTCCTAGTGTGGGAGAAACTTTTTAAAAAATAAGACAATCGATTTAATACATCGAAATATATTTTTTTTTTCTTAGAAAATAAGCTGTGTAGCATTTTACATCAGTATATCAGTTTCATACTGCTGAAATAATTAATCTATCGTGCAGAATGTCAGTCTCGGAATTCATTTTCTTGTAGAATATTTTCCAAGAGAACAATAAAGAGAAGGTATTCCTTCTGCCTTTCTCGGCAGAGGGCAAAAACTTGAGAGCAAGACATAACAGAAAGGTCATGAAATTTATCCAACGCTGTAATTTGGAAGCCATTTCAGCGCTGTATTATACTTGAGACCCACTTCGAAGCATTTCTAAATTAGCTCATCTTTATATGTATGAAATTAAACAAAGTCTTTTGTCTATTATCTTAAAGTTTGTTTTAGTTCAAGCCAGATTTAAGGGAGGTGTCTTAGATTGTCACTGTATGGTAGCTAAGTTCTTTTATACACAGTCTCTTGCACAAACAATAGATACCTGGGCCATTTTTTAATTTATTTCATTTCATTCAGCTGATCACTCAACCCCAGTACAATTCCCAGTACGTTCATATTTTTTTTTTGCAGTACGGTGCAATACAGTTCATCTCCCATGATAAAAGCTATAGAGGGAAACAATGAAGAAATACTCACGGTGGTACGGGGAAACACCCTCGACAGAAAGTATTTTCAGGCGAAGTTTCATATGTGCCTATAAAAACCTATGGTTATTTTAAACCAGCCATGTTGCGACAAGGTGGCTATTTATCTGATCGTGAAACTGAAACAAAAAGGCAACCCTTAACCGAGCCTCCGTGATACAATCTGGTCGGAACCGTTGAAACGTATCAGATATCGGAGCGGTATCGATAGTGCAAATACTCTCATTGTTTTTCTTTTTCGAGGAAAAACGTTCTAACATCTGCTGAAAGATATGTTACGTTGTTTATGTTAGCTGTTAACTTAGTTAAACGTAGAAAATGCTTAAATAGACTTTTGAATGATTATGGTTTTTGTGATAAAGTTTATGAACGTCAGCTTATAACGTTAACGTGTTGAACGTGGATGAGGAAAAAGTGAGTGTGAAAAAAAAAAGTGTCATAGCAGGCTCGGTCGCTAGGTCGTTCGGTGTCTCTGCCTTCTCCCATGGGAAAAAAGCGTGAGATTATAAAGGGTGTAAAACACCTCTTAACGAAGCCGAAAGGCACTGGTTCTTCCTGTCATTGTGATCATTTTTTTGTTCTACACCATACCTGGGAAGCTTCTAGTTACAGAGATATTAGGAGTCAAAGTTCCAACTTGCAACACAAGTATTTTTTTAAATACAAGTTTTTAATGTAAGATTTTTACTTTAAACACCTCCACGACCCCCGTACTATTCAATCCGTCCATCAGCACAATGTTTTGAGTGCGTTACATTGAGTTCTACCACAAAACATGATTTTACACCCCCCCCCCCCAAAGTCGTTTCCCAGCAATATTTTTTGCGTAATGTTACTAAGTTTCATGTACAGAATGCTTGGTTGACGGCTTCGTGATGAGGTGATTTACACCGTGTATATGCATGTGTCAATTTATAACTCAAAATAAAAACACTTACTTATTAACTTACTTCCATTCCGATCTCTTGTCTGCTCTAGTGGTCAAAGTTGACCACTGGGAAGTGATATCAGCAACTCACAAAGTTAGCGTAGCCCCTAGAGATCACCCATCATAGAAATGATCGACTATTTCGTTGCTAGCCCCACTATTAACGAAAACGTTATATATTTAAGGATAAAATATATTATTTATGACTGAAGTTCATGATTGATCGTCCCGTTTAGTTTTGGCGTAGTTTCGATATAGAAACGAGTGACATTTTTGACATGGGTTGCTCTTATTAAATTTTAATATGCTTACAAAGCAGTAATGAGATACTCTCTATCTAACAGATGAATACAAAATTTGTTTGAAATTGACTCGCAGCCGGAGGTAATGCTAAAAAACATTCAAAAGAGCCAATGGAGAAAGGAACATCTTTATCGGGTTCTACGCAATACTTAGCACCACAAAAAAAAACTAAACAACTAGTACGGTGAAACAAGCCGTATCGAAAATAACCACCAACAGTTCCCCCAACGTAAATTAAAAACAACATCACAAATTAAATGTTCAGCGTTTTATTTGACAAAAACATAACAGGGGCAGTTGTACACAACCACCTACTTTCCCCTCACTACTTCAGGAACAAAGGAACGACAACGGTATCATAATTTTAAGGAAACAGCCTCAGAGGTTTTTTTTTCATAAACCGGGCAGGGAAGTGAAACCCTCGGTCTCGCGTAAGGAAATGCGGTACCATAAAGTTGCAAATGAAGTAATACGTTCTCGAGTTCACTTACTACCGTAAACTAAAACTGGTCGCACTGGCACTTGTCCACAATAGACTGCTACCAATTTGCACTCTCTATTTACTTAGTGTCATTTAATTTAGCTGAATAAATTTGTAGGAGCTCTGCGACCGCTGGGCCCTGTTGGCTCACTTTGTAATTAATATTGACCATTCCGACCGAAATATCGCTAACTATTCAGTTGTGCTCAACTATTCTGCTGTCGTCTGTAGTTGTTTTCTGACAATGAATTCATAATTAGTTAGATTTCTTGGGTCGGTCCTCAAGTATGCATTATTATGGCGTGCAGTGACCGCTATTTATTAAACAAACCTCACAAAACATTATTTGCCGTGGATCCGGAAGCGGCTTTCGTTGCAAAACTATTGGGTTAAAACGGCAAGTATAAATTACATGGGTGGTATTGATCCTTCTTTGCTTATAGGAAGTAAATAAACCCTTAAAGTTGAAAACATTCGATTCCAATCTGAACGCAAATTAAAAAAGTTTGCCGCTCAATTTAAAATTCGTACCCGACCTTATTTGTATGCGGTGAGCACACAAAATATCCAAATGTAAACGGATCATAATTCAAGATTATGTTGCATGAAGAAAAATATTCTTGAAATTGAAGCCGTGGGAAGCACCGAGCGTTTATTGCACCCTTCGCGCGTCACTTGCCGTTTTATTATGTCCCACATTTGGTCGCGAATAAACAAGATGATAACTGAAACGTGCCAACAGAATCCACAACCTTTTTTACTGCCGCCATATTACGGAATTTGGGGAAGTATGATTGATTGAACAATACCTTTTTTGCCTTTTATTATTGGACTTGATTACTTGTTTAGGGAAGATTCGATTTTGTTGATATAGAACAGACAGAATACATACAAACCGTTTCCATTGTAACACAAACATCGTTGGTACTTAAAGTACCAACGATTTTTCGAGTGTATTTAAAATAAACTCGAAAAGTAGTTAATTAGGGCGTACTTATTTGTAAGATATTATAGCTCTTATTATAAGCCGCCATTTTGTAATTGGTTCCCAACTTCTATCCGTCTTATTTCTAACGTAACTCGACTATATTAAATTAGGGCTGAATTATACAGTACTCTCGTTAATAGAACAATCGAGTATGACATCTAAGAGGTACTTCAGACCTACGTAATTAGGGACGCGCCGCACATCAGGGAATAAGGAAATTGCTCAACTGCCATAAATAATTTATAGGGATTCGAAGCTGCACAAGTTTTGAGAGCTCTTCTGTTCGCTCGCAGGCAGTCTTATAACAATTATTTTGCTATCAGATTCTTATGATATTACTCCGGGCAACAGTAGCGCCTTAATAATCTTCCTATTAAAATTTAATAGAGTACTTACACCTATATATAACCACGAGCCCTGACACAGCCAGAAGGCGACGCGGTAGACCTCGCAGAAGATGGCGGGACGAGCTGGACAGAACCAACGACCAATGGTCCACATTGGCCCTGGATCGAAGGATTTGGAAGTCATGGGGAGAGGCCTTTGCCCAGCAGTGGGATGACATAGGCTAACAGTAATAGCAACTGTAACTTATGCCTACTTTAATATCGAAATTTTTGAGATACTGTCTGCTACGCGATTTGGTTCGTAGACGTTCGTAGCGGAATAGAGGCTGTTACTTAGTTTCGAAAGTATACAGGGTGTAACGGAAACGGTATATACATACTTAAGGGTGCGGTACACACCATCAAACTGAATATGTTTCTCCACCGGACAAACGTCGTAATAGCGAAAAAATATCTGCTGCCCCATACATTTGGGTCGTAGGTATTGCAATTTTGTATGGGGCAGTAGATATTTTTTTCCCTGAAAAACATGTTTTATGATGAGAATCATGTTCAGTTCGATGGTCTGTAGCACACCCTTAAGTATGTATTTACCCTTTCCGTTACACCCTGTATACAACCTGTTTTTTTTTTTATCGCATAACTCTAGGGTTATATTCTGTAGGTGAAAATAATACTAAAACTCCTAGATTAGGTGGTCCAAAAATGCATAGTTTCGGAGATATCATAATCATAATTAAATTAGGGCAAACATTGTAACCAGTATGACGAATCTTTACTTTTGCGAGGTTGCCAAACTTCGCAGTACTGTAGTAAAATAGTAGTAGTTTCATTGATAAATACAAGTAATTCTTTTTTATTCAAACCAATCATTCATATTTAAAGCTAAGAAAATGCGAAAAAAACAGTATGATTGAAACATAATTCATATGCCAGTTGATTCTTTGATATGGTCTCAATCATATCCTAGAGTTATGGGATATAAAAAAAAAAAACAGGTTGTATAGTTAGTATAGAAAGCTACAACGCTGATAATATCAGATAAAAACTTCTAAAAATGCCGAAGGTCGTTCGATGTGAAATCATGAAATTTTCCTAAAGTAGCTTCATATTATATTCTGTTACAGTATCAAGTACCTATTCTGTACACAGTACTTACTCTTAACACATTACCACAACATATAAATTAACATGATATACCTGAGTTACAAACTTAATTTCGTTGTAAGTGAAACCTATTCGTTATGTTGACTTGAGATTATAAGTAACTTGATTAATTTTAGGCTCCCTTTACTAATGTTATAAACCTACGCAAACTGTCTGTTGAGATAGTTTTAGTCAGTAAATAACAAGACTTTGGGTAGTAATGGAAACATTCTATCCTCACATATTTATTGTAATAATCAACGAATTGCTTTCGAAGTTAGGTTATAGCCTAGGATAGATAGGTAGTATTTATGTCATGATAATCCCCTCGTTTGTCGTATGATATACAGTATGTTAGGTTAAACGAGGGACATATTGAGGGAGGGTATTCAGTATTCGATTCTCGTCCCAAATATGTAAAAAACCTTTAACGTATATAGAAGAATTTTTAATGTTTTGTTTAGTGCCTAGATATTTTGGACTGTCCTAAGCCAGGTAAGTTTAAAGTATGAGGGGAAAATGGATTATACCTAAGAGTCATTGCCCCGCTCACATGTTCTGCGATAGTATTAAGTCGCTAGCGCAAGGGTGTATACACGTTGCGTGTCATTTGCGAAAATTTTGGTATGGTTCTGTCTGTTATTTATCAGTGTTTTTTTTTTGTTTATATTTTTATTAGTATCATGTTAGCATGTACTATTATGGGTTTGAATATGTCCCTCGTTTAAACTAACATACTATATATGTAAATGCGAAGCTGAATAAAACGCCAAATATGTAAGTAAATGAATGTTTAATTTACTTACATATTTGGCTTTTTATTCTTTTTACTAACACCGACAGTATTTTATCATAAATATGTTAGGCCAAAGATGCCTGAAAATAAATGTATGTTCTTGTTGTTAACAAACACTAAACATAGAATGCACGTTACGAAAGACGGATCCTATTGAGAAGTTCCTATCAAGAAGACTCCTGGCCACCTCAGGGTCTCCTCCAATGTATAGATAGACTGAGCATGGTGTGGTTAAAAGAACGTAAAACCAAAATCATACACGTTTACACCAAAACCCTCATGTTACCTATAGTGACTGGCCAACCAAAGTTACTAACTCACATAGAAACCACTCAAAAGATAACTAACAAAAAAGTCTATTTGATTTGTTACAGACGGTGAGCATGGGGGACTCTCAGCTCTGCTGGGGGCCGCGTCTCCTGACATGGCCCTCGCATCAGATGCCTCAGATAGTCTGCCGCTACCAGACCATGATAACGGTAAGACAAAGAAATATTTGCCAAAAAAATATAACAATCTAGTTTAATAGGGGTGCGGACTGGGTAAAGAAAACGACATTCTATTTTGTCCGTCAGACAGGTAATACAAAAATATTAGACACGTATTTTTTGTTTTATCAAAATATCATAAAATTACTTATTTAAAACTCATTAATGTTGGAGAGTGGGGGCTTACTACGTCACAAGTAGGTATAAAACTTACCTACATGTGAAGTCATGCGCCATTTCAACTCAATATATCTCCGTAATTTTATGACCACGTGAAAAAAGAAAAAATACGTGTCCAATACTTTCCTTTCTTTTTCTTTTGAAGAAAAAAAAAATGTCACTATCCCCTATTCCCCAAAGTCAATGCAGTGCAATGATAGCCTTGTGGTCTGACCTTCGGACTGCGTCTAGGTCTCATGTTCGAACCCAAGACATGCACGACTGATTCATGTGCGTATTGTATAAAGCGCGTGCGTGCGTTGTTTGTGCTTGTTGTTGTTTTTGTGTAATTATCACTTGCTTCGTGAGGAAACCAAACTATCACACCTGAAAGATATTTCTTGATGACATGTAAAGCCAAGTCAGAGGCCCATGGACGGCATAAAGACTCTGACGCACTGGTTAGGCACTTACCACACGAAATATAAAGAATTTAGAGATCTTTAAAAGGTATTGTAGCAGCAGTAAGTTAATAGATCTATACCTTTCCCAAATTATGACAGCCTAGTACAATTCAACAATGTCAATTTAAAGTTCTATAATGTAATTAGTAACAGCGGCACAAAAGTAATTGGTTAGCAGATCTACCGGTTTAAAGCAGAAGTTTAAAGGGTACCTGTAGTTGCTGTAAAAGTTTTAAAGTTCTGTACTTGGCAGTGAAAAGCTACTAAGCGAAGATAAACTTTGATTGACTAGTTAGCAACGTAATGTTTTTCAGTTTAAAGTAAAATACACGGTACTTAAGCAAGGAGAAAGCTTTTTTTGGGCTTAGATTTTAATTTGACAATAAAGGAAAAAATGGATGAATTGTGTTAGGTATGATATGCTAGCGAAAGGAATAAATGATGCCGTGACGTCTGACAAGGGAGAATGGAAATAGAAAACGTGTTGCGCTGACCCCAAGTAGAATAGGACGAAGGAAGATGATGAATATGAAGGGGCCCCGCGCACTACACGACCACGGCCTAGACTTATCGTATGACCTGCTGTTATCTCGAACATAACTGGTCGGTCGCGCGGTCATGCGTTCAAACTTTCATCCTGGTTTCACTTCAAAAGTCACTTCTGCGGTCAAAAGTCGTGGTCGTAGCTGAGTAGAGCGCGAGGTCCCTAAGCCCTGTGCCTTAAGAAAATTTCCATCACCAAAAATTACAGACTTCTATACAAACTTTCACCTTCTATTTAACTCCTTCCTTAGTATACCTACTCAACTTCCGTACAAAAAGAATTCTTGCACAAATGTCAATGCGTCTGTACCTAGTGGTTTAGTTTGTGCGTTGTCTGTTAGCAAATAAGAATGGTATTTCAATGATTTTGCCTTAGATAAATTAATTAAGCATAAACATTCTTTTCTACTCATTTTGCCTGATTATAAATAGTACTTAGAATAACTAATGAGCAATGAACGGCCTTTGAGACAGTATTAATTCAGCGTCCTATAATTATCTACTTGGATGGCATCAATTCCACGTCCTATAACCCACTCTCGATAATTATTGTATTCAGGTATGACAACAATGTATCTGCCGTCTTTGATTCTAGATAAAGTGCAATTAATTTGCATACTACATACCAACGTGTTTATAGTCTAGTAATACATTAGTAAATGCAAATTATGTCAAAGCAGAGACGTCTGGGAAACGTTATTATGTGTGAGGTACTTACTTAGGTATGTAGACGTTTCAGAAGCGACTGAATAGCGTACTCCAAGTCTCTTTGACTTATTTATCTGTACCGTGTGTAAAGTTAAGGAAAATGAAACGACTACTAGCAGACTGCTTTGATATTTTATTCTAATATTAAACTTGATTTCATTTGATGACGATGATTATTTAGTAACGGTGTGATTCTGTAAGACCTCACTCAGAACTTCGAATCTGAATCCGCTGTGAGTTTCTTGATTGGCATTCTAAAAACCCGGTTGATAATTCGAATTTACACTAGCGCCACACCACTACGAGCGTGTCAGCGTGTTGAACTAAATTAACAGGGAGATTTTGACAGATAAAGTATGAGATGACGTAAGAAGTGGCATTCTGTAAGGTAATTCCCCCGTCACTTCGACGCTCCCTTGGCTACAAAATCAAGGTCATTTTGAACCTTACGCGAAGTGACAGTGGATAGCGATGTGAGATGTGAGTTGTCGTCTGAATTTTACAGAATCGACGTACTGGGTTGCGGGCGTCACAGAGGCAGTAGCTTCAATGTAAAATACTGGTACTCAGCTGCATCAAGATAGACTCGAAGGCAACTCAAACATAGTCGGTAAAAGGCAGGCAGATGATAATGTTGATCATTGACGATTTCTATAAATCCCAGTAAATAAAGTTGTATTGTTTCGGAAATTGAGCAGTTGCTTTTTCCATTTTCAAAGGCAAACTTAGAAGGAGTTAAAGCGAAATATATGTATTCCTAATGACACGGTTATGCTCAGTGGATTGATGAATGCGGCTTTAAAACATTAAGATGAATAGATCGGTGGGTTCCGTTCCGTGTCGAGAAGTTTGCGAGATTGATGTGTTTCGACGACTGACGCTGGAAGAATAACGACGTAACTCTACTTTATTGGTCATGAGACATAAAATTTATAGGAAGCGTTTGTAGCAACCTGTTACATGAATCTGTGTCACTGTATTAAGATTCATAGTAGTGGTGTTAACAATAAGTTTTGAAATATTCGTGCAAATTTTATTTGCACCATAAATTCGGTAGACAACTATTTATTGCAGTCTATTGCAACATTTTCATCAGTTCAAGAAAATGGTGTGTTGTGTTACTGGTATTTCCACGTTTATGTATATTAAAATAAGTGAACTATTATTTACTTAACTTAAAGCCCAATAAACGCCTCTGTTGGTATTGTTGCCATGACAACGATTCTGAGCCTATTTAATTGGCCTTTTCAGAACAAATCCTTCTTTTATAATACTCACGAATGAGTTAAGTAAAAAAACATCCTGTATTCTTGTTGTTGTAACAACAATAATAAACCTACACGATCTCTGTTATACCCAACCAAAACCAACCACTAATTTGCGTACTCAGCTAGTTTATTCCTAAGGTCTGGGTACTTAGCCAATTTAACTGCGAACTACTAATAAATGCAAATGCATCATATTCCTCTTAAACTGTTAAAAGCTTACAGTTGAACGTGGAAGCCAAGTTCTTTAGAGAGAGCTTAAAGGACTATTTAATGTACTACGTATGAAGCAATCTCTAGAGTATATGAAAGAGGCGACCTCTTGCAAGCGACGTTTGAAACTGTTTGTCAAAGAGGGTTTATTTTCTCAGTAGTGGTTTAGACTTGAGATAATCCTGTCACTGCATAAGTGGATGGAATATGTAATATTCTGTGTAAATTCTGGAACCGTCATATTGAAGACGTGGATCCTAAGTTTTCTTAAAGTTTATTAAGTATGATGTTAAGCAGATAGCGCTTTACCAAGAAAATCTGTCAAAACAATATAAAGTAAACAAGAAAATAATTAACAAGGTATCAAAAACACCGTTCTCCTGACTACGTACAAGATGTCAAAAAAGTTGCAACACTGAAGTTGTAAGGAAACAACTCGAAAAGACTCGCGGCGTTGAGGATGCAGTGCAGTACTTCCTCGAATAAACACGCTTCTCTCCGACTACTTGGATCAACTTCGTATTCTATTCAGCGGCATGCTTAATTGCATGCATGCATTTTTTAGTTTTTGTCCAGCAATGAAATAAATGTGCCAGTGAATTTCGGATTGAAATAAAAGTAGGGAAAAACTAAAGTTGATATTAATGACGACATTGTCAATTTTTTTCTGGGTTCAAACTATGCAATATCTATTTGGTGTAAGTAAAACTACTTTGAAAACTACACATCTGCTATATGAACTCAGCACAACAAAGCTGCAACTTGAGCTAGATTGCATACACATCAGACTCAAAAGAGCGTCATGAAATCAAATTCACTTCACTGCAAGCGTCACACTAACTCAAAAGCCGAAATTCCTGTCACAGATCATCAAACGATATAGAAAGACAGAGCCGGACTCGCGGCGATACAACTGATGTGTGCCGGTTAGTCCGGAGTTCCGCTGCAATACGCGTCACTCAAACTGACAGTACCACACAACGCAGCCTACGCGAGATATCGTGCCACTGAATTTATTATGACTTAGTTACTTTTGAGAGGAATTGTTAGTATAAGCCAAACAACAGTTTTACAAGGTTGTCTTTTTCAGTAAATATATTCTGCTAAAATTTCCAACGACAACAGGTATATGTAACCCAAAACATTACATCTACAAGGTATTACGAAACTGTGGACCCGATTTTTGCCTATATCATCATAACAGCGACAGATATTCAAGACAGTCGAAATCGCTACCCTGAGACTAATACCTTTCTCATTGTCAGCACAAATTAAGCCTCGGGTGGCCATGATTGACGCTGCAATACTCTGTATTGTGACAATCCATTACGACTAATGGATCTCTCCTAACAACTTATTTGACGGTCAAATTCGTCCATTAAAACCACGGATTATATAGTACATGGAGTGCTCATATGTTTTTTTTTGTTTCAACGTTTCCCATTCATTGAATTGGCCAGGCACACCTGGTAAATTTTTTTGTTTATTTACTGAACGCCCTTCAGCCGCTTCCATTAAGCTTTGTTGTGGCGTTACTCGCCATTTTTGTACAGATTTCTTTTACGCCACGTCTATTTCCATATTTACAATTCATTCGATTACTGTTGGCGTTTCATACCAGGAATATGAGTAATAAGTAATACACCAACCAGAGCTGTTGTGTAACAATATCATGCCGCTCCTGTCGCTGTCATTTTCCGTAATCAGAGTCGGAATTGGAATCTATCGGTCGCTTATGTATCCTAGTTATACCGCACAAAGGGAAACAATAGATAATATTGATAACTATTAATAGTAGATAGAGTGGTCGCTCGCTATTAATAATCTGACCGTTTGGACCGAATCGGAATTATGAAACTCGAGGCAATATTCAATGCGGAACATTCTTTGTTTGTTTCACCGAAGATGAGTAATACCTTTGTACTTAACTTAGAACCAAAATGGAGTTCTATAATCACGCGTATTGTTTTTTGTTTTCCATAAGTAGTAAGTAAGCTGTTTGGGTATATTTGTAAAAGCTCCCACGATACAGAAGACATTCCTAGTTTGGGGTAACGTTCTCAAAAAAACATGCAAAGAAGACTGGTAAGTGAACTAATTATCACGTGCACTCACCCATAGGGTCATATCCGATTTCAGATGCAAAAGCACGCGCAAAACCTAGTCTGCATAATCATGCCTAACATTCCCAAACAAAAATGCATTTAACATGATCGAATAACGAAAATAATATTCATCTTCCATAACAATTCCCCGCAGAGTTTACGTAAAGCATGATAGCGTTGATAGCTTAGACCGTGTTCAGAGGCATGCTTCAAAACACATTTTGTTATATCCTTGATTCCCTTGAGAGTGTTCTGGTCAAGTATCGTTCTATCGAATGTACAATGGAACTGGAGACTACTGTAATGGAAGACAAACGATACTGCAATTTCTTCGTACTCTCATGTCTAATGGTGTTATTTGTTGACGGAATAATCAAGTGAGATTCTATTGGAATTATTGGAAATTGTGTGCTGCTATTGAGTTGTTTGTGAATGGATGATTTGCTTGAATGGAATGAAATGTGTTATTTCCTAACTGTACTTACGTAGCACGGCTGTAACAAAAGAATCCAATGGTGTTAGTTAAAGTGACGAAACCATGTTTATAAGCTGCTTAAAAATAAAATCAAAACAAGCATTTTTGGTTGCATTCTATAACCAAAAAATAACTGGTGCAGATACACAGATTTTACTTATTTTCTTTCAATTGTAATATTTTCTGCACTCTGAAAATTCTTTACGAAACATCCAACCAGTGTAACTACAAAATTATTTCTGAAACACAGTTAATATTTCCCTCAAACATAACTCAAGCTCTAACGCCTAAGACTAACTCTAAGTCATGACTAGACGCAGACGTTTTAAGACCTAAAAGAGCAGTAATAACTCTGCATTACCGATATATCGATAGACGAATGGAAACTAAAACACTACAACATAAAATAGATCAATGCAGAAGACCAGTTTTACGAGCGCACAAAGGCGCATTCCCACATAGATGCGTAGGTATGGAGTTGAGAACTCCATACGTACACAAACAAATGCCGGCCGTAAGTGCGCTTGCAACTGCTGTAACTAGACGCGTATATATGTGTGCGTGCGTTGTCGCTCGTAGTATGGAGTGAACGTTCTGTATCTTTCTATTTTGTAACCACTAGATGCAGCATTAGTACATGAGCTCTCCTGCTTTACGTTACTTCTGGTTAGGTAACGTGACGACCCCACTCGGAGACGTTTTGTTTATAATTTGTATTAGGATTCCGTCTGAAAGGCTGTTATTAGTGATAAGTTGATATTTTAGTTTAGTTAATTAATTAAGTCCAAGTTTAGCAATAAAGAAGATCAGAGTTTGATTTGTATTGTGTAGTTGTGCAAGGAGGAAGATTGTCGTTTCAGGTCTGTAGAAAGGTCTGCAAAAGATGATGACGGAAAGTATGTGTACAAAACACAATTTTGTTTTCTTTTTTTAATGTTATTTTCTAGTACGCGACCAACATCTTTATTGCTGTTACAGAGTACTGATAAATACAAAGTGGATACAATGATGAAACTCCATCACATTTCGTTACAGCCAGAGAGTCAATCAGAAACAATAAAGCCCGTCCATTCATTTCCCGGTGGACGGTTCATCAAAAGGGACGCCATAACTAAAACATAACCGCACAGTTACATGAAACCCATTGAATAATATTCACAATATATTTCCGATTCGCAAAGAGAAACAAAACAATATCATTAATATATTTATATAACACATAACATCACGCCTATAATATCAAACTCAAACTCAAAGCAATTCTATTTCAATTAGACCATTACAGGCACTTTTGAAAGTCAAAATACAAAAAAAAAAAAAACGCGAAGCTACAGTCCCAGTCTCAAGGCATAATAACTTGTGAAAGTACTGTATAATCGCCCATTCCGTAGCGTGGATTTCTATGGAGAAGAATGGGCAAGAATCTCCTTGGACACTCATCAAATATGTTACAAAATCTTATCGTAAGGCTATGCAGAGGTCTAGCTCACCGTCCGTCCGTCTCATGACGACAGGCCGTGTCGACGGCGCGTACGTGTTCCACGCGCGCCTCAAGGAGATGTCAGCAAACCGGAAGGGGTCCGAAAGGGCCGATGCCTGCCAGGGCTGCGGGTTGTTCGAAAGAGATACCGCGGCCCTGGAACACAAAGGGCGAAGAAGGAACATGGGTGGGTTTTAGTCAGTACAAGTCTGACACTCCCTCCCGCTCCGCCCAGAGCGGGAGAAGTCATTTGATGATTTCCCATGCAGAGGTGTATCTAAAAGTACACCCTCATTTCACATGTTAAGTCCCATGTAAATAGGTGGCGAGCCTATAACTGCCATCAGCCGGGCACGAATCTAGACTCCCCTGTCTGCTGCTGAGAAATTCCTGGTCGAAGAACCCAATAACACCTTGCCCAAGCTGGGAGTCGTATCCAGGACCTTATACTCCTCAGTCACGCTTTTGACTGCAGTTTGGTGATGTCCCATATCTTCGAGTTTTTATCTTTTATTACATCGTCTCAAACTTATTCGTCTGTGTGTTGCATGTCGCGTGACGCTCGGCCGCGGAGCAGGGATAAAGTGAAAGGCTCTGATGAGCGCCTTTCACGCCTACTCCGCGTTTTATACGTTTTATACCCTTAATGGAATATTATTCCAAAAATTTTTAGTTAAATGTCTAGTGTGAAAAAAAGTTTCACTTTTACCGTGGTTTCATAAAACCACACAATCCTTTTTTGCATTTAAAACAGTTATTAGAAGATTCCACACGTTTCAAAATTCCACGTATAAAACTTTAATTCCTTCTCATTTCAGTCTATTTAATATTTTTTTATAAAAGTACAGTCACGAACAATAATATGTATATACTTAGCAAAACTGAAAAGTGATTTGCTTGTGAAATTACGGTTTCTACGTTGAGATAAGACCTATTTCATAATAGTATGGCTTCCAAAATTCTATGTTCGTGAAAACCTTAATTAATACAGTAGAAGAAAATCACTTTTAAAAGTTGCTGCGTGTATATACGTGACTGTACGTAAATCCGTGTATAATTTAATAATGCAATGTAAGTGGATACCTCAAGCAAAATGTAGCACATTTCAGTTCTTTATTCAGTAATATTAACCTGAATATAATTGTACGAGTTCTAGGAACAAGGAATGGGAATTCAGAATGAGAGGGTTTTGTCACCAATTTACGTTTAAATTGAAATATTCGACGACGTAAGTGCAGTGTAGTGAAGCTTTAATTATAACGAAGGCGGTTTGTGCGATTCTGTTTTGGTCAGAAATTTAAATAAAGAATGATCTTTTGTGAAATCAGTACTAACTATACGAGTGATATTGAGTAAACCAGTAAAACCTGCGAAAAATACGGTTTTATTATGAGAAGACAGCGAGTTTCGCATGTCCTCATATGAACGCATCTAGAATGTAGACTCCTCATCTATTAATCTGGGCATTTTACATGACTATACAAAAAAATGACTCAAGAGAAATCCAAAATAAAATGCAAAGTATAAGTTAGAAAACAGTAGTACGTATACATTACAGGATGGTAATGAGGCTCGCCCGCAGGGTCCAATTGTTGACAGCGTCTGATGGATCGCGAGCTCTTCCTGTTTGCACAATAACCTCAACCGTTCGAGACCCTCCGAGTTCTCAACTTGCTTCATCATTCATAATACGGGCTTTTACTTTGATAAAACTTTCTCTATATAAATGATGGTTGTTTTAACCCGTTAGGATTTAGGTTTGTGAGTTACAGCTTTGGAAAATGGTTTTACCGTTTTAGATAGTTTCATTATCATGCTTTTGAGGATTAATGGCATCTTTCTAATGAAGATTATTCGGTACTTTGCGAAGCTTAAAAGCTAACTTAACTATATCAAGAAAGCAAAAATTTAAAATACAGCTCTGCTACAGAATAAAAGGTAATACTGAAATATTACTTCAAGAATAAAAAAAAACTTGACTCTACTTTCCAAGAAGACAGACACTCAAACATAATTAATCCAACCTGTTTAAAACTAACTCTTGACTCGATAAAAAATGCTAGGTCGTGACCACAGACAGAGAGTCTCGTGGCGACGACGCCGGCGTGTATACTGTCCTTTATGCTAGAACTTTGTAAGTGGGCGAACGTCGTAAATTCCCGTGCACAGATGCTGGAGATAGGTGACGAATAAAGGCGAGAACACGACGCCGCATACCGGTGGGTCCGCACTAATTTATGCTTACTTTTCACTGTTATGACTCTGAGGTTGTGAAATTGAGACGGTAAATTTTGTCTGTAAGATAAAATTAAATATGGTGTGGTTTGCGCTGATATTGGAAATAAAGGACTGTTTAGGTGACCTTTGATCTAGAATGAGAGGACCTATTTTTTTAAAGAATACACTCTTAAAAGTTGTAGAGATAAATCAATACAAGGTTCGAGAAGACCCTTCACGAAACCAAGCATTCTGTTCATCAAAATAAGTAACCCTTCGCAAACCCTATTGCTGGGAAACGAATTTTTTTGGTGGCGTGAAAAAAAAACGTTAAACGGCAAATCTTAAACGCACTCAAAACATTGTGCTGACGGATGCATTGAATAATAAATGGAGGTGTTAAAAGTAATGTTATAACCTTAAAAACTATAATTTATACAAAAAAAAACTTGTGAAAAAGTTGGAAGTTTGACCTGCAATATCTCCGTAACTGGAAAGTTCCCAGGTATGCTTCATAAAATGACCGCAATGGCGGAAAAAAGGTGCCTTTCGGCTTCGTTAAGGATATGCTAACATTTTTAGCTGTTTGTCAACAGCTGTAGTCTAATGAACATGATTTCGGAATACTTGAATAGCTTTTTTTCAGTGACCATTTCCAGTTGTTTTTAAGAACTGAAAACTGAAATTTCTCATGCTTTTAAAGAACGATTATACCTGCTTCAAAAAGTCAGCATTATCTGCCTATAATGTTCCCACTGCTAGGATACAGCCTAGCCCTCCTCTCTATGCGAGGGAGTGGGCTGTAATCCACCGCGCGGGCTTTTGCGGGTTGTTAGATGTCACATGTCTTCGAATGTTTAGTTCTAGGATATGGTGGTTTCCTCACGATCGAAGTTTTCTTTCACCGTTTTCTGAGTCCAAAAAGTATAAGTATTATTCATACGTAATTGTATTTTGGCACAATTATTTTCTGAATACAATATTGTTCTGTGACCGTGATCAGTCGAACCGATGCTTCCTACCCGCTGGTTTGTTTCCGACATTTCATTAATGTTTCATTTAGTCGAACAAGAGAAGCCGTCAATTACCAAACAATAAACTAAGTAATGAAAGGAGAAACAAATTGAAATAAGCGCCTCAATGGACGGTATGGCTGAGCTTTTGGCATACGGTGGTGGGTGGAGAAATCGCCCTTTTGATTGATCAGTCAGAAAGGCAAGCACACAAGCAAGTCACTTAAGTAGTGTCAGTGGACACCAGCATTACATCTATTCGTAGCAGGTACGAATAGATGTAAAAAAAAATCGATTGAGTTTGTAGCGGCACTACAAAAAGTTCTACATCGCCATCTATGATACAAATGAAGAACTATCATCAAAATCCTGAATCACATCGCTTTTACGTTATTTATTTTTTCCTAATCTTTTAAAATAAAAAAAATTGCCCCACACTAGGAATTTATCCTGTATTGTACCCACAATAGTTTAAATGTTTGTAAACGCACCCGCGTTTACAAACATTTAAACTCACGTACACAAACAGCCAGACCCGAAACAACTATATGTAGGCCATATAAATATTTGTTCCGTGCGGGCATCGGACCCGCGACACGCAGCGCAGCAGTCGATTGCTCAACCACGGCGCCAACCGTGCCGTCGCACTTTTACAAACACTTTTAGCTTAATCCACGTTCATGAATCTCTCATCATAACATAACATCACGCCTGTAATCCCCGAGGGGATAGGCAGAGGTGCACCTAATAGAACACCCATATTTCGCCAGGTATGTTAAAGTCCCATATAAGGTGGCGACCCTATTGCCATCAACGGGGCACAAATCCATACTCCACTCCGAGTCATTCCTGATAGAAAAACACAATATCAATATGCCCAACCTGGGAATCTAACCCAGTACCTCATGCTCAGTAGTCGCGATTGTGGCCACTAGACAACGAGGCATCATCATCATTCTCTTGCCCTTGTCCCAATTTATTTGGGGTCGGCGCAGTGTCTTCTTCTTCCATACTTCTCTATTGCTTGTCATCTCATGAGACACCTCCTTTCTTGCCATATCATCCTTCACACAGTCCATCCATCGTTTCTTTGGTCTTCCTCTACTCCTATAACCATCCACATTCATACTCAAAACTTTCCTCACGACGTTTTCCTCATTCCTCCGCATCACATGCCCATACCACGACAACCGATTACCACACATCTTTTCGACAACGAGGCAGTCTCTAGTCATAAACGCACATGATCTTTCAACTGAACGCGATCATGGTATTTTATTAAACGGAGACACAAATGCAAATATTTTTTATTTGTTGAACATAGGTAGGTTGGGTACAGATGTTGTAATTATTAATGAACGCTATGTCAAGCCGTCATCGGCGTACAAATATTATATTGATACGAACATGCGAATTATAATAAATTAACAAACACTATAAAATAAAGAGAATTAATTATTATCACACAGTATTAAATAATACTAATTCAAATTGTTAATAAAAAATATAAAAAAAGTAATCAAAATGTCAGTTAGGTATTCTTTCACTGTACGAGTACAATATGATTTTTCGTGTAATATTTTGAAAGAAAGGCCTATTATGCACCCACCCCAGTAGGTACGCGTAAAGACGCAGACAGAAGCTAGACAAATCATAAATCGCTGCTTTATATTCAAGGTTTTTACAAACTTGTTCCAAATTTATTCTCGTCAGTCAGAACTGAAAGTAAACTGGTGAAGGTCAGTCTGTTTGACGGGACGGTTTCTATATTAATCACTATTTAAGTATTTGCTTGGCTTTATAATTAATGAATAAAGTTTTTGTTTCATGCTGGTAAATGTATTACGAGTAAGAGGTTTGGGATTGCTTTTGAATATTGGATTTGGTTTTAGAGTCAATCGAGCTCGATTTTTGTTTGATTACATTATTGAAGAGGAGCTCGTGGCTAAATATTAACAGCCGCCCGGTTCGATCTTTAAGGTTAAGTCATGCTTGCCGAGGTTGGTCCACGGATTGGTGACCATAATTAAATACCGAGTTTCCTGCGTGCCTCGGAAAGCACGTTAAGCCGTTGGTCCCGGCTGTTATTTGTAGATCTTTGACAGTCGTTACGAGTAGTCAGAAGCCAAAAAGTCTGACATCCAGTCTTACCAAGGGGTATCGTATTACCCAGTTACTGGGTTGTGGAGGTCACATAGCCAGTCGCTTCATGTAAAATACTGGTACTCAGCTGCATCCGGTTAGACTGGAAGCCGACCCCAAGATAGTTTGGGAAAAGGCTAGGCAGATGATGACATTATTGAAGTGGTTATTTTGAATTTTGGTAGATGGTGCTTTATAAAAATTGGAATGCTAGAACTATTCTATCGTGGCAGCTTGTGATCAGGCTTGGCCTCGAACAGACGGTCAACCATGCACTAAGTCTTAATAAATGTAGCGCCTCTTATTCCACCTAGAATTCAGACAATTAAAAATCAACTCATTCCAATAAATTACCCTCCGCGACCACTTCCCGTTTACATTCTACGCAAGAATAACAATTAGTTCCCACAATACAGTCCAGCTAACTGAAAAAAAAAAGTTAAACAAAAACAAACGGGCATAAAAGAGAACATTTTACGCAGTACAGCTTTGGTGATTTAACTAAAGTCCGTGAAGGGAAAAACGAACGATTTGTATTCATGATAGCGTCCCCTGCTCAGGTTTGGTAGGTGCGACGGAGTAGATTCGCAATTTTCTCTGATTCTCTGGAGGGAACCCTGATTCGGAACAGTTATTACGATAAATCCGATGCCTACTTCGCATATCGGAAGAAATGAAAGCTTCGGACTTTGGTTACTACAGATTTTGTGTCTGAAATAGAAGAATAGAAATAACAAATACAATAAACCAAAATCTAACTGATTAGTTTATTTTCCTTAAAGAAGTGACCTACTTAATCTATCTATACTATATAAAATAATATATAATAATATTATAAAGCTGAAAACTTTGTTTGCTTGAACGCGCTAATCTCAGGAACTATTGGTCCGATTTGAAAAATTCTTCAGTTTTTCAAATCGGATTTGAATAAATCTTTCAGTTTTCGATAGCCCATTTATTGAGGAAAGCTATAGACTATATCAAATCATCACGCTACAACCAATAGGAGCGGGGCAGCAATGAAAAATGTTGCGAAAACGGCGAAAATGTGACGCAGACGAAGATACGCGGGACAGCCAGTTAAGAAATAAAACTATAAATCGTATTATAAATCATTTAACCCGAGTATTTTTGATGTGCTTATGAGAAGTTACAAAACACTACTTAAACACTTATTTACCAACAAAGTACACAGTCACTATCACCGTTTTACAAGAGCCTATTAACTCAGGCTATTTCACACGAAACCTCATTAAAACATATTTGATAAGTACCAAAACTTTAAAATGACTTATCCGGAGTTAACCTTTGCGTGCTCGCCATAAAACCTCGGCTGTCGTGTTCGAGTCATCCCGACCGCTTCCAACACACGATAAATCGCGAAGCACACGTGACAACTCAGATAAATAACCCTAACTCAACCCTTTGTGAAGTGACACAACATCGGTGCATAGCTTTTGTTAATTAACTTAGTACATTTTATAGTACAAAGTACACTTAGATTTATTTCCATTCGGGCGTGAGAGCTCGTTTTAGGTAAATAAGTACTACGAAATTGCTTTGAGGAAGTTCTCTCGTGTGGGTGTGTACTTGTTTGGATAATCGTCTGATAGATGGGTTATTTATTAACTGGGTTTATGATTTTGTAAGGTTTTGGTGTAAACTTTTTTAATATCGTGATGAGAGATAGGGAACCAAGAACGGGTTAAACATGGAATATTTGTGTCACCGAAAAATCAAGTTTTCGTATTTCTTTTAAATCAGGCGAATTACTTCTGTTGTGTCTGACTTCCATTTGCTCTGGATTAGTAGGCTAATAACAAGAGTATGAAATAATTAAGTAAAAAGTTTAAACTCCAAATTTGACAGTTATTTTCTGAAATGTCACGATAGACGTCATTAACCAATTTAAATGTCAAAGACAAACCTTTAAACATTAATTTTCCTTGGTAACGTTTTAACTTGATTTACGTTTTGTAGTAAGCAACGACTTATTGTCGGGCCTACGATGTTCTCCCACACTCAAGTACTAACGCTGTAACATAGAAAAATTGTAAAACCCAATGCGTTATAAAAGAGTAACCATGGAGTTTCTTGCTGATCCTTCTCCATAGGAAACGACCAACCCGAACTGAGCACCTTTTTGTCGACGTTTTACAAGTGCCCATGTAGGCCTATGTGAAATAAAAAGATATAGATTTTTCGATTTTAAAGGAGTGCCCAGAATTCCTTGAACATGCTACAGTACTTACTTATTGTTTTTCGCAGACTTTTTAATAAACACCCACCAAGGTTTTACTAGAGGAGACTTTAATATACTTCGTGATTGCTTAAACATCCATTTCATTAACCTGAAAACACTTCTTTAAAAACAAGAGCAAATAATTAATAAATAAGTTGCAAAAAGTTCCATTTTACAGTGAACTACTTGGCGCGACTTTTTTATATGCCTTTAGTAAATTAGTAGTAAACTTTGTGTTGCCCGTCCCGGCGCCCCCACATTTTATCAAGTTGCTTGTGACTAATTAATAATTTTTCCTTTTATTTTTAAAGTAAAGTGCTGCGCTGAAATAGATGGAGAAAGAGAAAAAGAATTTCTTTGCTGGCAAAGCATGCAAAAAAACAAATGAAAGTTGCGGTGCTAAGTTTGATCGCGTCCTACTCTTAATTCGAATTCTTCTTAGCGTGTCGAAGGCAAATCGCTAAATATGTTTAGCCCAAAACTCAGCCATGCAAACTCCGCTTGCTCTTGCAGTCATAAGATCCTCAAGTGCGCAGGTGACATGCAGCGCAAGATGGAAGGTGGGCCATTGTCTGTGGAGACACGCCGCATACACACTTGAGATCTGAGCCGTCCATGCACCCCCATCTATAGAAATTCGGATTAAAACCTCATTTAGCAAGTTATGGTCTGTTAAAATAACTGCCTATTCGTTACGTTTCAACCTTAATGCCTTAATAACACTCAGTCACAATAACAACACGAAATAACCAGCTTATTTGTAAATAAAACTATAACCATTACGAACGCGGCTGGCAATACGCACTGCGTTAAAACCGTGTCACATTCATAGTTGATGGATGTGCACGCAATTACGGTTTACAGTCGCGTGTCCCTCTTAATAACGTAATCATTGTGACAAGCGAAACACATTCTCTTCATATTAATTCACATTCCACAACAGTTTGCTGCTATGTCTCGTAATTAGCAGACGAATGTCGCGATTAGTGTATTTAAATTAGTGTATTTTTTCTTGTTAAACAGTAAAATTATTTTAACACTATAGAAATAATGTTAGAAACACAAAGAAGGTCCAACACCTCGCCTAACCCCAATGTATGAGGACTATTACAATGCATCGCGTATCAACACTTCGTAGCACTAAAGCCTAGCGAACACGCGTAGCCGCTTCGTAGCGCGTAGCAGAAATTCGTAGCAAGCTACGAGGTGGCGTAGCAAACAGATTCATTGTTTATTGGCAAGAAAGAATTGTGTTCAATAAAATAAATTATCTTTAATATTTGCATATTGAATAGAACCTTCATTCATTCAGACTCAATAGCCTGGCAACCCAATCCCATTATTTCCGAACAAGCCACAATAAAGGCGTCATTGTTCAGCATAAGTAGTATTCTGAAAAAGAAAAAATCGATGTGTCTCGGCAAAGTTAAAGCCTGCCTGTCGGCGAAACGATTCGCTCGCAGCCCTACCATCGAAACTTATACCGTAGCGTCTTCAATAAAACCTTAAAAGTTCCCGAGGCATTGTTCTAAAAGCCGCCCCTTATTACACATCAAAACTCCAACGAAAATATCTCTGGAGAACACAAGCTCAATCGACAATGGACTGATAAGACTTCTTTGATGTCAATTCTTTATTTTTTCTACAATAATTATGGTCATGTTTTGTTGATACATGTAGGTTTGCGCAAATATGTGGATGAAGAATAAAACATGTACGTGTTATTGGCTGTCTATTAGACATAATGTTCTTACCAGCTAACCTTGCTGGATACCGCATTATATGAATATCAATCAACAACAGAACATTTATTTATATTACACTAAATATTGTTTCGAAGCCGATCAATAAATAACAATGTAAGACCACTCAGACGTATATCTTCGAGAAATCTTCGAGAATTGGAAGCGACATCGCGTAAGAATCAAGTATGATACAGGCTTATGTTTGTTTCGAAAACTGGCTTGAAACTGTGTCAAAGTATTAAATTTTGGTGTAATTGATTTCTTTAGGACTTATGTTACCTACACTTTTTAAACGGTGCACTCTAAATTAAATCTGTAATCTAAAAGTGTTTTATAGATGTATGCGGTTTACTGTGTTTTTATTGTAGATTCTGCAGGGCCAAAATATTTTATATCCTTTTTCTCTTAAACATATTCAATCTTATATAAACAGGTCACACATATGTATTATAATACTCCTGTGATATGATATTTAGCGACACTTAGAACAAGTAGCGACTACTACACAAAACTCGCAAAACAATTGTTTGGAAACGATAGAGTTTACATACAGTTGTTTTGCGAGTTTCAGTACAAGTTATCATCATAACACATGGTTTGCCTGCTTAAAACGATTCAACTATAGACGAACCTCCTGAAATTTTATAATCTCATAAACCTTCAACTTTAATTCAACAAGTGTGAACTTGACTGTCAACTCCAATCACGTTTACAGCCCATCATCATCATCATCCTCAGCCTGAGTTCACCCACTGCTGAGTATAGTCAGTGCAGTGCGATGAGCGCTCGAATACGGACGTGTTTCCACTGTGCACCTAACGAATTTAATGTATACACAATGAGCTCCAAAAAAATCATTGTCAACGAATTGCTGGCATTCCTTGTCCATGCCATCGACTACATGGACGAAGTGACCATCTTGCATATGGAGGAGGAGGGTTTCACTAAAGTAGAAAGGAAGAAAAAGAAGCACTGTTCTCGTAACCAGTATGGTACCGCACTGTGCCTACGACGCAGCTGTACATTTAGCGTCTGCATCACTCCACGACGGTTGAAGAAGTTGTGCAGTATGTGATGGTGAAGACCGACTGAACTCCGACGTTTCCGAGGACGGCTATCGCAACACCAGGCATCGAAACAAGACACCGACGACGTTACGTGTATAGTCATAGTTTAATTAAGGTTTTAAATATTATTTGTTTATTATTGTTGTTTGATTATTTATGAATTTTATCTATGGGTCTTAGTTGCCTGATAATAAAATGATTATGATCTTGTGTGTAAATGTTTATTCATTTTTCTATCTTACATTTTACTTTTTTTAAATCGTCGAGGCTCTTAGCAATTAGGCAATTGGCTGATACGACTATGGGCACAATGATGAGCCATGTTGAGTCCACATCCCACATGTCGACAACCTCGTGAGCCAAGTCAAGATATTTGATTTGCTTATCTTTCTCGGCTTTCACTAGGTTCTCGTCATGCGGAACCGTTATGTCAACAATCATTGCGCGCCACTCAGATCGATCCACCACGACTATAAAGGGTGTAAAACACCTCTTAACGAAGCCGAAAGGCACTGGTTCTCCCTGTCATTGCGATCATTTTTTTGTTCTACACCATACCTGGGAACCTTTTAGTTACAGAGATATTAGGGGTCAAAGTTCCAACTTTTTGACAAATATTCTTTTAAATATAAGTTTTAAATGTAAGATTTTTACTTTAAACACCTCTACGACCCCCGTACTATTCAATCCGTCCATCAGCATAATGCTTTGAGTGCGTTACATTGAGTTCTACCACAAAACATGATTTTGCACCCCCAAAAAAAAAGTCGTTTCCCAGCATTAATTTTTGCGTAAAGTTATTTAGTTTCATGTACAGAATGCTTGGTTGACGGCTTCGTGATGAGGTGATTTACACCGTGTATATTATTATTATAGTCCTCTCTTTTATTGTGTCAATCGCCACGTTCCTGTGCCAGTCTCATACAGATTTCTCCCCCAAACAACAGGAACTAAATCTTCCTCTTACATTAACTAATTAGTTAGATGCAAGTCGCAATAACTTTCCAGCATCCAATTCATTCGCACATCAGCGCAATACTCATGCACCCGAACTTTCCTACTTACAACTTTACTATTCCGTAGAAGCCGCGAAGTTGACCTCAAAAGGTCACTCGGAAGCTCGCCGAGTGTTCGTAATGTGATTAAAATCTCCCCTCTAACCATGAGAGATGTCGTGCCGCCATATCCCAGTAATTAATTAATTAAATATTTTATCTTGCTCTACTTGCCTCACAAAGAGTAATGTTTGTAACTCACTGCTGTGTTATGAGATGTGATTTCTCTTATTTCTATGTGTGTGCTTTGTTTGTTTGAGGCTTATGGTTTGCTTTTAAAGATAATTAAATCAGGCTTTTGTTACCGCGGGTGGTACTTATTATAGCGCATTTAATATTCAAGAGCCCATGTTTCATAGATTGATTTATAAGGCCACTGAAAAGAACTTATTAGGGTTTTATATACCTACAAAAATAAAAATAAACGGGTTGCACTCAGGGAGTGCCGGCAGAAGTGATAACTTGAATATTAACGTTGTGCATTTTTGATATTTTGGAATGGTTAGGGAATAATTTTGCACGAATTGTTTTAATTATCAGTATAAAAGTACTATCATTTATGCGGTTAAATACAATATTCATTTATTGCGCTATCGTACACAAACATGACAATTTATATTACATTAAAAATTTAACAACTATTACAATTCGTCTTACGAATTTTACCTCTATGGAGAAACCGAAGGTTTTGTTTGTGCATAAGATAATTATCCAGTTTTGGGAACCCAAACTCAATGACAGATGTCATAAAGTTCAAATTCCCTCGTAACCTAATGTCAATCCATCTTACGAATTTTAGATCAGGACACGTGACCTGACGCGAGTTTAACATTTTTACCCATCACAAAAGTGCACAACGCCGCTAAAGAAGTTTTCACTTCAAAAAGTGTAAGGCCAAAGAAAGGATGGACGGATTTTGTGAGAAAGAAGAAGTAAATAATGCCGTGACGTCTGACAGCGGACAATGGAATAACTAAACGTGTTGCGCCGACCCCAAGTAGAATGGGACAAGGACAGGAAGATCATGATGTTGATGATACCTAAAAAAATACTTGCGTTCCTGATAAATGTGTTTCGGCTTATGTTTCGAAAACACAGATAGTAAGTTGCATGTACTGCGACTTAGTACCTAAGTTAGCGTGGGAGGCTTTTATCATACAAGTGAAAGATAAATATAGGGCGGCAACAGTTAGGCTAAGTGTGAGTTATATCGCCGCAGCGATTAGCGAGCAACGCTAACGAGCGCACGTGAATGCCTTCTGAATAGACCGTATAGTCAACGCGCTAAGTACTTGTCTTCTAAACATACAAGTAGCCTCATCAGCTACGTACTAGCTTTTTCGGTAAGGTCGCTCACAGAATAATTAGGCAGCTGAATGTCTTTACTTATACAGTCGAGACTCAGAATTTGCGAGGTTTTCGGACTACGAAGTAGGATTGCTTGACCTCCATATTCATCATATCTTTTGTAAAGAACTAAAAGGGTTTTCGATGACTTGGAGTAAGCATTCCCTATGTAAATAATTCAAAACTATTCCAACACACTTGTAAAATACACCGTGACAATTTTTGTTTCCTAGACATTGGATACTTGCTTTTGTAAATCGGATGTAGTTCAAGTTGTGGCTAGCAACCGAAATACCACAGAAAATGAGAACAACCCTCTTAGTTCGTTACGGAAAACGAACCTACCCTAATAAGATTACTTCCTTAACTCATATTTGTACAGGTTCACTATCATACATCTAAACAGTTGGTCAACGAAAATATGTTGCGGGTCGCCTTACCGTTTAACAAAACCTTTACAGATAGTAGCAAAACAAAATGATAAAAAAAGGTTTGTGTCCGTAATAAATTTCTAAGCATTTGTAGAAATATCCATCAATTGGGATAGATTCGGGCACGCCGCCCCGGGCGCGGCGCACGATCCGTTTCGACCGGGTCACCAATATGAATAATTTTCCAATCTCAACGTTTATTCACTTCTTTGTCTACCATTTTTCGCTCGGAGACAATTTTATGACGAATCGTAAACGCCTTTTTATGCAGCAATACCATAGAATGCGTAATAAATAACAGTGTCAATTTTGGATGGGTGCACATGTGATTTATTTTAGTCCCTGACTTTAAGTAAGTAGGGTTATAAAACGCATGGAATATAAAAGAGTGCCAATATATTTAATTGATTAGCTCCACAAAAAATATCAAGAACATAATTTACAGGCGACCTCACATACATCTCACAACTCCTCCCAATTTTAAATCACCCACTTGGAGTAAATAGCGAAGAAATTTTCGAAGTCTACAGCACTTGCTAAAGCAAAGACGAAACGGCCTAACACGTAATGTAGGCTTTAAGGGACTTACTCGTTTCAAAGCGTAGCTCGCTGGGGAACAATCTACCTCACCTTCATATTTGTAATACGCTACGCCATGAAAAACACATATGCTTAGATGATCAAATGAAATAATAATCATTGCATTATGAACATTAAAAAAAAAACCTGTAAAACAAGGAAATCTATTTTATGAGAAACAAAGAAGAAGGGACATGGCTTTTGCGCGTATGTTATTTTTGACATATAGAAGATCTTTGCTATCCGCCTATTCTGCCGTAAACGAAGCAATGAACGAATACTTACCTACATGCAGTGGCGTGTGATCTGTATAAGTATACACATGCCTCTATCAAGTCATCCAACTTTAACAACGTCATAAAATAAGTCAAAAGGAAACCCACCTGATATAAACACACGTCAATAAAGTACTAAGTGTTCCTACTCTTTATGACAAACTCGTCTTTACTTATTCCTTTATTGAAACAGGTACCCTTTACCAGAAAATGTTCTCGGATATTGAGCCAAAGTACTTTAATATCGTTTCATAAATGCATGCTTGTTATCAGAATGCTGTAAATAACGGAGCATTTTATCAATAAAGTTCAGAGCTATGAAGGAGACAGTTTCGTTAAGAAACGTGCTTGGGTCAGAATGAAGGCTTATAGGTACAATTTGATTAGGATGTAACTTTGACATTTTTATGTTAGCGATCCGTTGTCATTTGAAGCCGATAAAAAAAACGCTGAAAAATAAGAATCATTATTTTAGATTACGAAGAGTGCCATAAATAAGAACAGAATATCAAAAATACATACGTAATTTTGATATTCTGGATTCATCTAAGATCATATTGAATAAAATGTTTCATCGTCATGCATATAGCACCGGGTTTTCAGACTGCTTTGATCAAAAATGATATTGGTGTCAATCAATGTAAAACTCTATATAACTATACCTTCCTTTATAGCCTTCAAATATCCCTTAAATATTTTACCGAAAATAAATGAAACAAGAAACAGGAAATTTCAAGAATTAAGACAAGACGCTCATTTTATTCACGCTTTATTAAATAAATATTCCATGACTGACATAATATTTGTAGAAAAAGAACATGTCATTATGCCACGTTTAATAACATAAAATATATCGTATCGTATGAAATTGTGTACATACATGATCAAACGTTATAATTGTCTAACCTATTTAAATTTTAACTGAGATTTCTAAAAATAATGAGATGGAGGAGCTCGTGGCTAAATAATATCAGCCGCACGGGTCGATCTTTAAGGGTAAGCCGTGCTTGTCGAGGTTGGTCCGTGGATGGGTGACCATAATTACATACCGAGTTTCTTCCGTCCCTCGGAAAGCACGTTAAGCCGTTGGTCCCGGCTGTCATTTGTAGGTCTTTAACAGTCGTTACGAGTAGTCAGAGGCCAGAAGTCTGACATCCATGAATGGCAGATAGGAGGTCAGATAGGCAGTCACATCATGTAGAATACTGGTATTTGGTTAGGCTGCCAGTCTAACCGGATGCAGCTGGCACCCGGTTAGACTGGGAGCCGACCCCAAGATGGTTTCAGAAAAGGCTAGACAGATGATGATGAGTTCTAAAAATAATAATAAATCATACATTTAAGAAGCTATACCACACTTCCACCAATTCCCCGAAGAAGTCCACTGAATGATTTTAAATTAATTATAATTAATGTACACGTTGTATAATTAAACGGCACCTTACATTTACATAATTTAGGCATTACGAGGCGTGCTGTAGAGAGTAGTACATACCTACCTACGTAGATACATACCTACAAGTTTCAAGGGAGGCCTATCTCTTTGCCTGACATCGGCTGCACGTATTTAATCTAGGAACCTTTGGGAACGTTAAGCTTTTAAATTTAAAAAGTAAATGAAGTTTTACTTTTTTATTTGTAGATTTGAAAGTAATATTAGCATGATGATAGTCTAAATCATTCATGTAACAAAATGTGTGATATTTCTCAATGCGATAACTAAATTCTAACATTGAAACTCAGATTTTCTTTTCACAATGAAAATTTCTTAGTAAATCCGTATTAATTTTTATTTATTCTGACTTACATAAGAAATCACATAAACCTTCTCTCTAAAAACATGTAAAAAAACATACCTATTCAACATTACTTCAATAACAAAATAAAACGCTAAATATTTTAACCATAACAAGTACAGACGTCCTACTTCACCGTCAAGCATCAAGCAAGCGAAAAAACGGAACGATTGCGCAGGCATAAAAGCTAACATAATTAAATCGGCCGAGAGCAACTTATCCTGAGTGGAACGAACAACGTCTTTTTTCTCGAACGACATTACCTATTCATCACACGGCTCGCTGAAAAGCGACCACTTTGTTACTTATATATCTTTCCGCACAGGTTCTCCTGAAAAAGATCGGGAATCATTTTTCTTCGGTTCCATTAGTGGGCATCGGCCGGCCGAGATGGATATGCGGCTGGGCCATACATAAACAAAGTAATGGTGGCTGTCTGTGACAAAGAACATCCCATCAGACGGCAAAGCGGCGGAATCAATACGGATCTGTATGAGCCGGTCTCGTTTGAGAGCCTCTGAATTCGCTTCACGTTATTGTAACCGATAGCTATCGGGCGAGGCCTCCTCCGCTCTCCACGCCACAATAGCTGACTCAGGATATGAGACTATGAGACACATCTTGTGCGCGCTCAGGCGCATTGTCTCTATCGCGGAAGCATCGCTTGTGAACGTATTCACTCAATACAATAATGGTAATGATTCAGTTAATTCATCTGTGAAGACGAACTGGGTTTGAAGCCGTATATTGAACCATTGCACGCTTTGATAACGAACAAGGAAGTATGTAATTGTATCATTGGTGAACCAATTAAACAAACAATTTAAAGCAGTTAGCGTAGTAAAAAATCTATAAACGTTATTTATTATGGGTTTAGATACTATTGCCTGTTGTCCAACAGAACAAAGTGTACTGAAAATATTTGTCTACAAATAAAAAAAAACACCAAAAAAATCTCAGCTAACATTTGTTATAATTTATTGCCCATCCAACAACAATTTATCAGCAATCCAATAAAAGCACTATAATACATTTGAGATGAAAAAAATATAAAAATGTAATGAGAAATTCGTGGCTTTTGAGAAATGATTTAAAAAAAAAGAAGTGATTGATTTTGTTAGACATTGATTAATGATGATTGTGAATTTAAATATCCGGCAACGAGTTCTGCTTGTTTTATTATTTTGTCCTGTGCAAGTCTAATAAATACGATTTTCTTTCTTTAGTTCCTTTGTTCATAGATTATCGGCAAGCAAGGGATGCTTTACCTACAAAAGTACAAACTGCGTTGCTTCAAAACGAGTCAGCATTAGGTTTCATTGATTTTTTGTGACCCGAGGAGGTCAAAAAAAGCGTGAATGTTAAAAGTAATGAAAATTCAGTTTTTTTTTATCTGCTAAATCTAAAAGTTACAAAACTTTGATTGTAACTTTTACATATCTCTTGTGAGACAACATCGAACAATTCCTAAACTCAAATGAAATTCGCTCCCACAAAACCGTAAACCAATCTAAATGCATGTGTAATATAATGAACAAAAAGTCCAACGAAATTAGATTGTTCGCGAACAGCTTAAACCTCGAGTTTCACAAAATTGATCCTTTGCCCAAACAATCTTTACTTTCGCCTAATTCAACAGTTTTTCCCCAATGTGAAAAAGGAGAAATAACTCTGAATTCGGGCCGGCGTACATTTTGGAACTCTTGTTTGCCTTCGGCTCGGTCTAAATTAATATCGAACCGTGAAAATTAGGAGCAAACTCGAATTACTAACGATTCTGAGCGGGGTTGTGGGTGGACAGCGGACTGAGACGTGGTATCTGATGTTTGGATCAAACAAGTATCTACCTCTTTCAAATCGTGTTTGCTTGGTAAAAAACGTCGGTATGCATGAACAAGTATTTTAACTGACGACAAATCAAATGGAAAAACATCTGAGAAACAGCTGATTTGTTTTCTTCTTTTGGATTCGGTTTGCCCAGATAAGATATTAATATCATTTTACAACCATCGAAACTGTAATAAATAGGAGTTGATTTTATCCACAGCCACATAAACATGACTAAATTAACAGATAAACCAAAATCCTATTGAAATAACTAACCAGCGTACTGTACAAACTTTGAATTCCGTCATTAAATTCATTCCAACAAACAACCACAGTTGGATGCAACGAATTATTTTGTTTGAAGTATTTCACAATAAAATGTCTGACATATTTGCGTTTGCCAATAACTGATGATGTTATTTATCAAATGCGAAATTGATTTCCATGTTAGTCCGGATTTGGCTTCATAAACAATCATTGAATTGTGGTGAATAGTGGCGTGGTTGGCAAATATGTAATTTAATAGGAATGCAATAAACAAAGTGACAAACGTACCAATATTAATTGAAATCCGTAATAACCACTAAGCTTATTGATATTACATTGATTGCATTCATGATAATAGCAATAAGCTTTAAAGATTTCTTAAAAATTAAAGATGTTGAAACAGTTTTGTCCCGTTTTGTTTATTAGGTAGTCTATTTCATTCATAATTCAGAAAGAAAAGTTCTCGAACCGAAAAGAGGTATTTTTAGCCATTTTTTAACCTAAAACAAAATAGTGTGATTGAAAATTGTTTTGCATTAAATAAAATTTGTGTTGTTTAAATTAATTTATGTTTATAAATGCAAATACCAAAATTATCGAACAAGAGATCCGAATGATATGGGTGCAATTTATCTAACAATTTTCTGTCTTGACTGACTCCTAAATCCCTTGTTCCAGACTGCACGTCATCATCGTCCTCACTGCAGAGCGGGGTGACGACGGTGTCGGTGGCCGTCACTGGGCTGGACCGGCCGCTCTCCAAGAAGGTGCGCCCCAAGCCAGCCTCCCCCAACCGGCAAGGACCACAGCAGTGTCAAGTAAGTAATAATCATTGTTATGGAATTAGTTTAAAATTGACGTGTATAAACGTGGACCAAGCAAAAATAAGTGTGTTTAGTTCTGTTTCTCTATGGGATAACGCATAAGTTAAAAATATTAGTAATAATATATATTGTAAGTTTTTTTGCCCTGGCTGGAGGCCTAACACTTAAGGCACCCAAAGGATAGTCCGGTTAAGTAGATTACACCTTCTAGGTGGACGAGCGAGATGTGATTCATTAAAAAAAAGATAATATAAATCGTCATAGAATGGGATATTCAGGTCCCATAGACTTCGATATCTCATTTCATGAGATAAACCGTTGTTAGTCTAATCGGTCTTAAAAATGCCTTTCACACATTCCTGTACATTTGTCTGGTAAAAAAACTTCCATGAAAGTTGAGGAGCACTGCAAAAATTACATTTGATGAGTGACATGCGTTCCGCACTTCAAACCGAATGGCTGAAACACGAGCGAAAAACGCATTACGATTTCCGTCCCAGCCATTTACAGAAATATTCAGCCTCACGTAGGTGACGTGAAATATTTCTGTCTAGTCACTTCACTTGGAACTACTTACTTAGTCGTAGTGCATACTTTGTAAGCATGATAATCGTGAAATGCAGGTGAACATTTCGGAAGTTTGCGGCGCTGTGATAACTTTTCTCGTCGGTGCATGACAAACGAAATTGCCTACTTACAAAGTTCGTTATCATAAGAAGATAGGTATTCTTTTGGAACCCTCTTAGGTGTCAAAAATCTTTAGTTTGCATTCTCATTTTTTTATGCCACTTTCAATACGTAACATAAATTATGAAAATTTCATAGGTACATTCTGGAAGCTCAATATAGTTAGATACCCACACGAATCACAACATAAAAAAAGTTTCGTTTTGTACACAAACGTCAACAAAAAATATCCATGATATATTCGCCACAAAATTCATGGGTTTTCTTTGAAGGCGTGTGTTGTAGCGAGTGATATGGCGTCACAGTAGCCGGCTTGTTTCCGGCTCATAAAGGCCGATGGGCCGTGACGATTGCCTCTATTTGTCTTCAGTCGTACAAAGGAGAACACCCGTCATTTGTCTCATGGACACCGCTCGTACTACCTTTGGTATCTACATGTTCTTATGTGATGGCTGGATACTGGAGACTGAATGTTTCTGTAGTTCAAATCTATGCTTTTTATATTTATTAAATTATTAACAAATAAATGTACTACACTATAATATAGGTACGACCGTTATTGAATATCGTCCTAAACAAATCACTTGGCACATTTATATATGAACTAGATGGCCCGCGCAACTTCGTCTGCGTCACATTTTCCCCGTTTTCGCAACATTTTTCATTGCTGCTCCGCTCCTATTGGTCGTAGCGCGATGATATATAGCCTATAGCCTTCCTCGATAAATGGGCTATCTAACACTAAAAGAATTCAAATCGGACCAGTAGTTCCTGAGATTAGCGCGTTCAAGCAAACAAACAAACTCTTCAGCTTTATTATTAGTATTAGATTGATATAATCCTACAAATAACCAACAAAATTTTAGTTTAGTAGATACTTATTTATGATTTGAATAGGTACCATCTTGTGAGTCCATGTAATGTTTTTTTTTTTTTTAATGACTTATACTGAACTGACATATAATGAATAATGACGCTAGTTAATGACAGTGTAGCGACCACAAAAAGCAACACAACGTACTGCAAAAAGTCTACAGCGCCATCTATGATACGACGGAGCAACTAATCAATTTCCTACAAGTCGCAAGCAAAGTTTACATCGACTTCAGTATATATAGAGAAACCCGATAACAACTATCGGGCAGTTGCCCACCAGACATAACACCTGCCTGGTCGGAGGATCCTCCCTTTTCTATGGAGTATCGAGGAACTTTCCACCCTGTTCCTCATACTCTTAAACTGGTGACCCCGAAATGGACGTCAGCGCAGCCTTCGAGCAAACGTGACGTCATCATCATCATCACTTCCTCCAGCTTTCGAGCAGCGAGTCACACAGCCAGCCAGCTTCAACTGGGTAAACCTGACCACCAGCATGCAGCGGAAGCGCATTCCTGGTCAGCACCTTCAGCCTCTCATCAAGCGACCATGGCACAGCACACTGCACTTTCGGCCGGTCGAGAGCTTCTACCTCCCGGTCGACACCTCTGTAGCTGTCTGCCACATCGCGGCGCTGTACCACGTCCGACACACCGGAGCAAACGCAGCGCCGGCCCCGACTCACTGGGGTTCGCCTCACCACCGCAGACTGTTCCGACTCACCGTGAACAATGCGGCAACAGGCTTCCAACTGGCACGGCTAAATACCTAAAAAAAAAAAAGATGACTCATTCGACTATCGACCTCCAGTCTCCGGGGGGGAGTGATGTAGCGACCACAAAAAGCAACACAACGTACTGCAAAAAGTCTACAGCGCCATCTATGATACGACGGAGCAACTAATCAATTTCCTACAAGTCGCAAGCAAAGTTTACATCGACTTCAGTATATATAGAGAAACCCGATAACAACTATCGGGCAGTTGCCCACCAGACATAACACCTGCCTGGTCGGAGGATCCTCCCTTTTCTATGGAGTATCGAGGAACTTTCCACCCTGTTCCTCATACCCCTAAAACAGACTTTGACTAAAATTATTTTTTTTTATTTAATTTAATGTTTGCAAACCATTACTATTTTTACCTTCGCAAACAGAACATTATTACTTCAAACATCTTCTCTCTATATATAACAAGCTCAAACACAATTTATCCCTGTATTGAGAGTTCGCAAACAAGAATTTCTGTATAAAATAAATCTGTAATAACTCAACTATTCGTTATTATAGAGGAATCCGTATTTATGAAACATCGAGTACGTTCAATAAACTCAGATAATGTATAGGTATTATGTATCTACTTTCGTTTATGTTACGAAAATATTCTCTCTATTTTATTGGAAAAGGATCGTTGGCACCAACATAGTTGGGAGTCGGCAAATATTTACTAACGAAGGATGTAAACTGTCCTAATTGGCACTTACGACGCACAACACGAAAACTAATCCGAAAAAATACAATTCGAAAGTAGAATACTGCTAAGCTCGATTGTCTAAGATTAAAGAAAAAAGATAAAATACATTCGGAACTAGAATTTTGTTTAGTTAAAACGCTAACAATTTATTTAAAAATAATTCCGCCCGAACAGGGACTTGAACCCTGGACCCTTGGATTAAAAGTCCAATGCTCTACCGACTGAGCTATCCGGGCTGTATCATGCCGGCCGAAATAACTGTTTACAATGAAAATAACTGGGTCAACCATCTCGTGGCATAATGATAACTGCCGCCCAGGTCTATCTTCATGACTAAGCAACACTGGCCGGGATTGGTCTGTGGATGGGGTCCATTTATTACATTCCGAGTTTCTTCCGTACCTCGTAAAGCACGTTTAGCTGCTGCCCCCCCCCCCCCCCCCCGGCTGTCATCTATACATATATTGACAGTCGTTATAGGTAGTCAGTGGCCCGAAATTCTGAAAACCAGTGTAGCTAAACAAAAGGTCTCGTATTATCTATAGTACTAATTAAGTTCTGGAGGTCAGATAGGCAGTCTAAGCTGCATCCGGTTAGACTGGAAACCGATCCGAACATAGTTGGGAAAAGCCTAGACAGATGAAGTTTAGATAAGTTACTTACTGGTAAGCATAAAACTTATTAACCTAATATCTATCTGTATTCCGGAATAAAACTTTAGTAACTCTACCATAATTATATACAGGATGTAACGGAAAGGGTATATACATACTTAAGGGTGTGCTACAGACCATCAAACTGAACATGATTCTCATCATAAAACATGTTTTTCAGCAAAAAAAAATATCTGCTGCCCCATAGAAAATTGCAATACCTATTCGACCCAAATGTATAGGCAGCTGATATTTTTTTTTGCTGCAATTTTTTTTTTTATGATGAGAATCATGTTCGGTTTGATGGTCTGTAGCACACCCTTAAGGATGTATATACCCGTTCCGTTACAACCTGTATATATATATATAATAATATATACGTGGGAATATAAATAAACATAATTGTTCATTTACATTCCCACGTCAATCCATATCTTCTTTGATAAAGTATCCTCCGTCTAATATCGAAAAAAGATCATAGGTTACTTGTGCCATTAAGCCAGATAAAAAACAAAACGACATCTTATCGTAACGACGATTTCATCTGTTTATAAAATAATTCACCTCTCATCTAGATAGTGTAGAGAGCGAGGCCTTGAGGGCCGCAGCAGGAAGGTACGCAAGACAAACACTAAGAGGGTTGAGTGGCTCATATCCGCCGACGTTCTTTCACGCAACCACCCGGGAGGAACACTAGTGAAATAAATGTGGTGCCACCGTGGATGCTGGTTTTAAGTCGTTCGTATTTTTGGGTATTTTAAGATAGAAACTGTGCAGGGTGAGTGGTGTAGCGAGGCAAGAAACCTGATAGGTACTTATTTTAACTTAAAAAATAGTGAAAGGTATCATCATCATCATCATTTCAGCCGAAAGAGGTCCACTGCTGGACATAGGCCTCCCCCAAGTGTCGCCACATTGACCGGTTATTGTGAAATGTATTTAAACAAACAATTATAGAAAAAAATCTAGTTGCGATTAAATCTGACGACACGGTTGGCGCAGTGGCTGAGCTATTGTCTGCTGCGCTGCGTGTCGCGGGTTCGATCCCCGCGACACGCAGCGCAGCAGTCGAGTGTATGTGAGTTTAAATGTTTGTAAACGCACCCACGATAGGGAGAAATTACAAGTGTGGGTTAAAGTTTAAAAAAAATACTAAATACAAATTTAAAACGTAATCTGAGAACAAATCCTTTAAAACACCGAAACGCGAGTGAAGATCTTTTAAAACAGTCTAGTTAGTACTAGACTGTTTTAAAAGATCTTCACTCGCGTTTCGGTGTTTCGCGTTCGAAATGTATTAAAAGCACTTCCCACAAATTGGTACCTACGTCCTACTCCCAAAACTCGTTTTCACTCAGTAAAAAATGCTTTCAAATGTACTTTTTTCACACACCTTAAACTTGATGTTCATTGTTATTTTTATAACGCCTTATTACTAAAACGCCTCTTAAAAGGAAATCATTTTCAAATTCAAAAGTACATAAAATATTATTGTTGCCTATATTTACGTACTAAGATCCAAACTGTGTTTGTAGGTCAGCCGAATATCAACAAAAGAGGGATAAAGAACGTCGCAGAGGGGTGGGACTACGGTTACCAGAAATTCCGAATTTCGTGGAACGTCCTGATTTTGGCCCTTTGGGCCGCTACAGACAGGCCTGTTAATGTCCTTCCATTATGTTTAGAAATAGCTTCGAATTCCGATCAAACGGTGCTCTATTGCGGGGAATTGTTTTACTCATTTTCTGTTGAACTTTTATGTGGGAATGTAAATAGTAACTTTTTTAAGGATTCTGTTGTCAAAAGGCCAAAAACAGAACCCTTATAGATTCGTCTTATCCTGCCTGTCTGTCCGTCCGTCCAAATAAATTTAGTTTTGCTGTTGAGTGCAAATTGGCATATGAACTAGCTTTAAAATATTGTTTGGTACAGTCAGCGTCACTATGTCCTAACCCCTCAAGTTTTAAAATATTACACTGCTACAACATTGAATTCGTTTCGAATAATCTAAAGAATAACTCAAAAAAAACTGATTGTTTCAACCCGGTATCGAACCATCGCTTCACCGTGTTGCATCTTACTAATACCGGCGGTTTAACAAATTAGCCAGCAAGCCCTTAACAATTGCGACGAAATTGGTAATTAGTATCGTCCGAGTCACTTTATCTTTAGGTCTCTGTCTAATCGATAGATGTTATTTGAGGGTATCCATTAATTTTACATACTTACGTTTTATTTATAAAATTAATCCTATACCCTCGAGTTATAACGATAGCTTAGTCAATCTAAAATATTTATACCGCTTCCTATTTTATGGTTTGCGTGATAGGATGTCACTTGTCTAGGGACCCGTTTGTGTCAGGTAAAATATGAATATTAACTCTAAATTATCAAAACAAATTGTAAAATATAATATAAATCTTTGTAGTAAAATAAGATCAGTTTGTGTTAAATAATAGCAAAAACGAATTTTTTTTATTATTTAACACATTATTAAAGTATTTAATTTTTCAAAAAAAAAGAAACATTCTTAAAAAATTAAAAAAAACATAATTCATGGCAAAAAGCGAACGTCACACCTAGGATTTGATCCTCCAACCTGATGCACGTCAAGCGGTCTTGAAACCTCCGGGCTAATTTTACATTGCTCATGCTTGTGTAAATGTAAACCGCATTATTGCTAGTCGTTATACCCAATAATATAAGTATTAACGTTTTATTGAAAAATCATTATTAAAAACAGAATTTCAAAGAAAAATACATACTTAATGTAAAATATGCACATTTATCCACTGATAGTTACACTAATAGTCGACTCGCCAACGCACCACCGCACAGGCCGACAGTCCGACAACGACTGCCCCCCACTACACGGACCGGTATTAATAACCGAGCGACGTGCGCGCCCGAGGCAACGTTACAATACTGTAATCGGTTTGTAGTGAGATATATTGATATCTACATACACTACATCCCTTCCTTGTTTTAACTAGTTTTTATGAAACCGGAATATATCTCTAGCTTAACCAAATCACAGCACAATAAATATTTAGTCAATCACAATATGTTTTAATTTAATGTTTCCTTTTCCCCTTCTTTTTCTATTCCATTTTCTGATTCATTTACATCTTCTCCTACGTTAATTTCTTTATTTTGGTCACTTATAACTTCCCTTCAACTTTCTTCAAATGAACTACATTTCTTCGTGATGTACCTTCCCAGTTTTATCGTTTCGAACACATAAGTGTCCACCTTTACTCTTTTCTACAGTATGAGAAGTGGGATCATAATTTAGGCTTAGTTTATCTTTGACCATATTCTTGACGTAAACTTTATCCCCAGGCACTAGTTCACATTCACGCGCTCTTCTTTTCTTATCTGTATATTCTTTCCCAGTTTCTTTCTTTTCTTGATCTCTGTATCTAACATCTGAATCTTCTGGTTTAAGTGTATGTGTAATGTCTCCTGCCATAGGTATATTGCCACGGTATTGCCGTTTGAAAAATGATCTGTAGGAGTTTTACCTGTAACACTATACGGGGTACCGTTATACATAGCCAAATACATACTTTAACAAAGCTTCTTGCCAGTTTTTTCGTTCGACTTGACAATTTTTTTTTTCTTTGGAATATCTCGGTTCTGAAGTTGGACTTCTCCGTTCTGTTGAGGCCAGTATGGTACCGTATTATGCGAAACTATATTCCTTTCAGTACAGATTTTTTTTTGAACTCCTCTATGTAGAACTGTCTGCCATCTGGTTACCAAGTCTGCTAAAAATCTCTTATAGACATTTTATTATGTCAGCACTAGTAATTTTACGACAAATCTTTACCTTCTTGTATCCACTGAAATAATAGACGATTACTAATATGTAATCGATACTTGGTAAAGGACCCAACAAATCAATACAAGTATCCACCCAAGGTTAACATGGTAATGCCCGTCACTTCAATGGGTTTGGAGGATTTGGAGCAGAGACCAACGTTCAGCCTTTGCAGCATTTGACCAAGTTCTCAGTTTCCTGGTATCTAGGCCACTAAACTTTGGTTCTTAGTCTCGCGTTCATTAGGACTATTGGGTGCCCTTCGTAAGTAGCTGTCAGAACGTGACTGCGCAATTTTTTTTTGAATCCTCTCAATAAAACTCCTTCGTAAAAGCATAATTCGTTTTGTAAGATTTTGTAATTTTTTACCTCTTCATCCCATTTGTTGTTATAAAGGCCTTACCTTGTTTTTAATATTTCCGTGTCTTGCTTTGATGCCTCCATAATTGCTTCCAGTGATACTGCTATTGGCCAGTTTCCTTCAACAACTTGGTGTATATAGTTTTCCAACTTGTCTTGTGACGTTTTATTTAATTTGCACAATCTTGATAAACTATCTGCTATATTTTCCTTGCCAGGCCTGTATATTACTTTAAATGTATATGCTTAAAGTAGTACCCACCTTTCTATCCTTGCACATGGTTTTGATTTAGGACCGAATATAATCTCGAGTGGTTTATGGTCGGTCACTATTTCAAACTCTTTTCCAAACAGAAAAACATAAAAATGTTCCACCGCCCCGACCAAAGCTAAGGCTTCTTTTTCTGTCTGGTAATATCGCCTTTCACAGTCTGTTAGTGTCCGGTGACCATACGCTACAATGCGAATGTCAATGATCATTAATTTGAACTAATACTCCTCCTAGTCCTACTGGACTAGCATCTGATATTACTATAGTCCGATCTTTGACGTCATAGTATCCTGGAGTAGGAATATTAGACAGGGTCAATTTTAATTCGTTAAATGCAAATTCCTGTTTACTGCTACAAAGATTTTTTAATTCTGTGGTTTTGGTCTATTTCTTCCTAAGCAGGTCTTTCAATGGTTCAGTAGTTGTTGCCAAATTTGGAATCCATTTTCCAACATAATTGATTAATCCCAAGAAGTTCTGAAAGCTCACCTATATTCATAGGTGGACGAAATTATTAAATAGTTGTCACATACTTATCTAATGGTTTTACACCTCTGTGTGATAATTCGTGTCCTAAAAATTGAACCTTTTCTTCCCTGAATATGCACTTGTCTTTTCTCAGTACTACATTATTTTCTTCTAAAGTTTTCATTACTGTTTCTAATCTTCGATCATGTTCTTCCAAATCCTTCCCATAAAATTAATAGTGCCATTACATGGAAATCATCAAATGACTTCTCCCGCTCTGGGCGGAGCGGGAGGGAGTGTCAGACTTGTACTGACTAAAACCCACCCATGTTCCTTCTTCGCCCTTTGTGTTCCAGGGCCGCGGTATCTCTTTCGAACAACCCGCAGCCGCAGCTGTTTGTTTGGTTACGAACCTGTACCTTATTTTATTTCATATTGTCCCAGGTTTTGTTTGTTGTTGTTTCCCTCATATTTTCTTTTATTCTCTCCACTCTGTTTATGTTCTCAGTTGATGTGCTGCTTCCTCCGAATTCTTCTATTTATCAACTTACAGCTCCAAGAGTATTTGCTTCAACAATTATATTTGTCAGTGTTATTGTGCTTCCTGTTTGTAGAAATCTTTCTAAGCTCTTTAGAACACTTTTTTTCTGTAATTTGATCGATTATATGATCGCCTTTGCCCTTAAACTGACATTTTTCTGCTTGTTGTCTAAGCCGTACTAGGATTTTTTCAAACTTTTCATTTGCTTCTTGTTTTATCAAACGAAAAAGGTGACGTTCATATATTATCTTACTTTGTTTAGGTAGAAAGTATGCTTCGAGTTTGGTTATAGCCACTGCGAAGACGTCCACTTCTTCTGCTGGTGAAACATTCGCATCTGGTATATTATAGAATATTTCCTTCAATTCTAGTCCAACAAAGCAAAGCGCGTTTCGTCGCACTACTGTCTATTTCAGCAACTTCGAGGTAGATCAACAGTACCCGCTTCCAGCGTTCCCATGTCGTTCTTGCTGCACCGTTAAAATATTTGTCAATTTAATGACCAGTATGTACATCAATAGTACCACTACCTGCTGACCAAATTTTTTGACTTATCAAATTATTGATCGATGTATGTATATATATTCTACTGCTATAACCGTCATTTTCTGATGACTTGTCAATTTAATGACCAGTAGGAATATTCTATTGCTATTACTGTCGTTCTTTGATGACTTTTCAATTTAATGACCAGTAGAAATATTCTACTGCTATTACCGTCGTTATTTGATGACTTTTCAATTTAATGACCAGCAGAAATATTCTACTGCTATTACCGTCGTTATTTGATGACTTTTCAATTTAATGACCAGTAGAAATATTCTACTGCTATTACCGTCGTTCTTAGATGACTTTTCAATTTAATGACCAGTAGGAATATTTTACTGCTATTACCGACGTTCTTTGATGACTTGTCAATTAAACGACCAGTAGAGATATTCTACTGCTATTCGATTTATTATTTTAGAACTAATCCTGTAGCATAAATCAAGTAATTAAACATGTGGTCCTGGTTCGACTCCCAGGTCGGGCAGTGTCACTGAGTTTCTCCATTAGGGACCTCCCAATAACAGACCTGAGTCCGAGTTGGCGTCTGGTTAATGGCAACAGGAATGCTCAACGTTATTGGTGAAACGTGGTTGTAACACACATCTCTGCCTACCCCCTTGGCGAAAACAGGCGTAATGTTATGTTAAATAATTTAATCAGTATGTTTTTTCCTTAACAACCAAGATAGCATTTAATTAGTTGCAAAACAATACATTAACGAACCACTTTTTGTTTTAGCCTTTACAAAAATTATTTATTAACAGTTAATATGTCCAATGACAGATTCTAACGTATTATAAAGGGTGTAAAACACCTCTTAACCAAGCCGAAAGGCACTGGTTCTCCCTGTCATTGCGATCATTTTTTTGTTCTACACTATACCTGGGAACTTTCTAGTTACGGAGATATTAGGGGTCAAAGTTCAAGTTTTTAATGTAATATTTTTATTTTAAACACCTCCACGACCCCCGTACTATTCAATCCGTCTATCAGCACAATGTTTTGAGTGCGTTACATTGAGTTCTACCAAAAAAACATGATTTTACAACCCCCAAAAATAAAGTCGTTTCCCAGCAATAATTTTTGCGTAAAGTTTCTTAGTTTCATGTACTGAATGCTTGGTTGACGGCTTCGTGATGAGGTGATTTACACGGTGTATTCATAATTTGATTTTTGAAGTGTAATAGTAATTTGAATTTTTCTTTCCAAAATATGATTAGTTATCTCCCTGTAGGAGTGTACTTTTTTTTTTTTTTTATATAAGTATAAAACTTACGGTTTTATCCTCGTCGCCAATGTAAAATATGCACATTTATCCACTGATAGTTACACTAATAGTTGACTCGCCAACGCACCACCGCACAGGCCGACAGTCCGACAACGACTGCCCCCCACTACACGGACCGGTATTAATAACCGAGCGACGTGCGCGCCCGAGGCAACGTTACAATACTGTAATCGGTTTGTAGTGAGATATATTGATATCTACATACACTACACTTAAACTTATTTTTTCACTAAAACAATAAATTCATTATTATAAAATGTTTTTGCAAGATATAAAAACCAACTGTGCCCGACACGGATTTGAACGCACATGTCTTTTAGGGGGGTAAGAACTTAATAAAGCAGTCTGTACTACGATACCCTCTGTGCGCTGCCTGTTCCGACTGCAGTTGGCCGGTTTTTTTTTAACATGACATTTTGTGTGTAACCATAGCAACACTAAACACAAAATTGAAAACGTGAAACTCGAAACATATGTAATACATATTCAAACAATATCAAAGGCCAATTAAGTTAAAACGATCATGCTGACATACAAAACAAAAACTACGTCATGCCCTTATCCCGAATTCTGACACTTCAATCCTGGCAACACTAAGTAGGGTGGTCCCCTCTGAAGGAAAGTGGCGATTCATCATATCTTGCCAACCCTCACACTACGTAATTGCAGACTCTGAAAATGAACCGATATTCTAACTTATATTTATCACTGATGTTACCTAAATGCTTAAGTGGATCTCAAGTTTGGAGCATTAAAGTGAAGTGACTTTGAACAGTTAAAAGCGGTTTATGGATAGGTACTTTTTAATAATATTAAAACGTAATCTTTTAACGGCACTGCATTAACTTTTTTCGTTACAAAATCTTCGCGGTTGACTGATTCGTATGATCTCATACTTTGGTTTTAAGAGCGTGTACGCCTTACGAAATTTCATACAAACTTTCAAGTCCTTATTTTCCGAAATGACTGAACCAATTTTAATGAAACATCATACGCATAAGCTACGAAACATTTTCGAAAAATAGTTTTACAGCTAAATTATACCGATTATAAATTATCTCTAAAAACAGAAATTTCCAAATATCTTTTTTTTTAAAGACATTTCAAAAATGTTTTTTTTGTAACTTTTTGGACCTCTGTATCCTGCGTATTACGACAAGTTCGGGTATTTAATACTACATGACTATGCACTTAACGAGTTTACTCAACACTGTGAAGCAAATTCTAGACATATTATTAAGCCTAAACAACCACCTTAATCACTTCGCAGAACGTTCACAATCCAAATCCAATTGATTCTACTTAGCACGTATTAGTGATAAAATATTGATCATAACGATAGCAATAAACAGTAACAATAATCTCTAATGACCAGCATTATGGTCCTTTTTCCCTTCTTTCTTTTATTTTACCTTCAGTTTTCACGTACCCAAGTAACACTTTTGACTTTGAATGTACTTAAGTACCTATATAGTGAGTAAGTATGAAAGACTTGTTGAGGTCTATTTTTTGTTTTTTCATGTGGTGACGTCTAAGTGGATTATTGATAATTGAAGTATGAGTTCTATTTCAAATTGTGATCCGATTTTGTACTTTATATCCTAGATGATTAAGTGCCCGAGTTCTCTAATGGTCTAGATGTCATAAAATCCAACAGAATGTATCTAAAACTACGGTTATTATCGGAATAAATGAACTTTATTACCGAAGCCATAAAACTCAATACTAAAAACAAAAAACTGAGATAAAACGTCAAATCAGCCAGCAACCTTGATCGTGACCTCCGAATCAATATAAATTCCCGAAGTTCGTGTGATCTAACGATAACCGAATTCTGTGTTAGCTAAACTCGTTACAGCAACCACGGCGCGATTTCAGCGATATTACTAATTGAGCCAGGAGCTAATAGCTATGATGGCCAGCGCCAATTAAAGCTTATTGATGTCGCTCTGTAGATCTTCGACGACCCTCGTCTTGTTTTAACCCCATCTAACTCCCTTGCTAATAATTAATCATGCAATTAAACAGATCCGTGGAACGCGGCTGCTGATATTTTCGCTGCTTTATGAAGCCTTAGTACAGATAATGGTTGCGAATAAGACGAAAGGCGTTCGTATTACGGAGAATACTTGTAGATCATGTTGCGAACTGTTTTATTAGTAGAGTTTCGACCTTTATTTTGGTTTGATTTGATGACAGGAATATCACAAGTAAATAGTTGGGGTATAAAAAAGAAGAAACAATCTAGATTACCTGTATTCAGACTTTCCTTACACAAGAGTCAACGGGATTCTGAGTTTACGTGAAGTAATTGGCTTATCTCTTAAGTGGTCCTTCCTCTCTTTTATCTTATAAAACCATATTTTTGTCGTATCATGGTTATCAATAATGGCCGCTCCGCGTAAACGCCGCTTTAGATACCCCTTAATCCTTCCAACGACACCCACAGGACTTCTATTCTTAATCTAAGACACGAGGCAACAGAGTTTGTAAAGCTTTTGTTACTTCTAATAAAAGTACCTATTTATATTTTTTATCGCGAAATATAAAAGTTTTCCCGAAACAAAGAGGTATCTTAATGAAGAGTCACTTTGACTTCATTTTACGGTGATTAATTCGACTTAGAAGTTGGAGAATTCCATAAATAGATATTATAATTGAGATTGAACGGATTTCACAGTAAATTAGCGCTGAGAGATATTTAGAAAATGATGTTTGAGACATATTTGATTATGATCAAGTAGCTACTGGATTGGGTAATCAATGATGAGTTTATTGATGCGTTGCTTATTTGTGAAATATTTCTTTTACTATTCTCTAAGAACGTTGGATTGACTGTGTGAAGGATGATATAACAAGAAAAGAGATGACTATGTAACATGCTGTGCCGACCCAAAATGAATTGAGATAAGGCCAAGAAAATTATGGCCTTTTACTGTTCTAGAATAGAACTCTGTCAATGGGGAGTTAAATGTAGAGAGGAAAGAACATTATGCAGTATATTATCTTGCTATTACCGTTTCTATTAATACTTTGCTTTGTTTTGCCACTGGGCCACCGCTGCTCGTTTGGAGAGCAGCGGTGGCCCAGTGGTGACAGCCAGACTTACGAGCAAGTAAGCCGTGGGTGGGGCAGGCAGGAGCATTACTTTGTGTAATTAATGCCATCACCGCTGCCCTCAAAAACGGTGACGGAAAACATCGTAAGGAAACCGGCAAGTCCTAGAACTAATAATTCGAAGACATGTGACATCTACCAAACCGCACTGGTTCCGCGTGGTGGATTACAGCCCACTCCCTCTCATAGAGTGGAGGCCTGTGTCCCAGCAGTGGGAACATTGAACAGACTGATGATGATTATTACTTTTGCCTTCAATTAACGATACTACCTTCTACATTCCTTCAAATCCGGCTGCTCCCTTTACACAAAGCATGAATTGACACAAATAATAATTACGAGCATTCCACATTGTCGAGTACATTCGCACCCCACGGCGGGATTAGTGCCGCTGATCACAACATTCCGAATCGGAACCAGAGCACGCTGAAATTAATTAGCGCCTCACGAGACACCTCTCATTATTGCGCCAATTACTGAGTAATAAGCAGGTGAGGTTGTATACCGCGGAGTTACCGAGCGCTGTTTTATTATGAACTGATAACACAAGCATTGGAGGAATACACTCAGCATACATTTTGTCTTGGGAAATGCGTGTAGGCTGCCTCAACGCCAAATAATATTACTAATTATTGTCTGGTTCTTATTTCATCATCTGCCTATATAGCCTTTTCCCAAACTTTGTTGGGGTCGGCTTCCAGTCTAACCAGATGCAGCTGAGTATCAGTTTTTTACATGAAGTGACTGCCTATCTCACCTCCACAACCCAGTACCTAGGTAACACGAAACCCATTGGTAAGATTGGATGTCAGACTTTCGGCTTCTGACAACTTGTAACGACTGTCAAAGATTTACAAATGACAACCGGGACCAACGGCTTAACGTGCTTTCCGAGGCACAGAGGAAAGTCGGTATGTAATTATGGTCACCCATCCACGGACCGACCTCGGCAAGCACGGCTAAACGTTGAAGATCGACACGTGCGGCTGTTATTACTTAGCCACGAGCTCTTCATGTCTGTCAAGTATGAAATAATAATCCAAATCTACAGTTTGTGGGGAAAGTGCAGACCGTTGATTCCAAGGAAAGGTGAGCAGGCAATTTGTGGCACAGATGGTTTTATCTTCTAGCCATTTAGGTACAATTGCAGCCAATATTAAGCACCAGTGAAGTAGTGCTAATAGTTTTCGGCGACACAAACATATTTATTAACTGACAGCCTTACACTTTCGACTATTCAAAGCCTACAAAATGGCCGCCACGCTTCCAAATTCTGAAATATCGTCCTCGTATTAAAGGTTACAAATGTCGAGCATCTTTTAAATTGTTTAAAAAAAAGGCAGATTTGGTCACGCAAAGCTTTTTCGCGCCCTGTAAAGAAAAAATAAGTGTTCGCAGTCTTTTTAACAATTCCTGAGACGAGCGGCGACGCGTTTTGAATGTCTAATACTATTTAACTTTCTCAACTTATTGTTTACTATGTGCTTGAAACTCTGCTGTTTCCACAACATTCAGCGAGAATAATGATTTCAAAAGAGTTTTACAGATTTAAACTTTAGCAACGTTTTACATAACAAAATTTAGACTTGTGTATCAGATTGTTTTTAAACCCTGTTATCAAATTTACTGTTGTGTGGCTTTATGTGAATTTATAAACTGTTTAAACCGCCATCAATGGGGTATACGATTCATATTAATATTAATTAAACTGAGCATTAATGTATTGATTATGATTAAAATGCAATTAGGTAAATCTGTTTTGCTAGCTAGAGAAGCTTGAAGAAGGCCTTTTACAAACACAAACAACACTTGAAACAAAATAGCACAGAGACTACCTTAACTTCACCACAAGCCAAAACAAAAAGACGAATAATTCAAACAGAAAATTTAGCTCTATATTTTGTACGTAAGTGTTAGGTATTAACCGGGCCGGACTTGAGTCGCGGTGGGTCGCAAAGCCTCCTGAGCCGAGCGTTTGGGTGACTGCCAGGCCCCGATAAGCCACGCCACATAACATTACATATTTCTTATTTAACCTCTGTCTAAGAATGCCTTGGGTAATTGCTGATGCAGAAATTACCTGCAGATGCTATGAAGATTTTAAGTTTTACGAACAATTTGCGCAAAATGTGGCTACGGCGCAAAATGTTGGGAGTAAATTTGAGTTTTATAAGAGTACCTAAGTAAAACTATTTTACCACCAGAATTTGTCCAAAGTTTACATATTTTAGGCTTTATGAAGAACTTTTACAACGATGTCACACCGGCCTTCATAAAACTCTTGAACCTCGGCTCTAAAGCCAACGAAAAAAGGGAGAAACGTGGCCTTTTAATAAATTATTTGATGTTAACAAAAAATTGTACCAACCAAACTAGTAACAAGTGTTACGCAAATCCTAGCAATTTTTTTTTAATATTCCTTCTTGACTTTACAATTATTTGTTCTTTAACTGAGATCCCAGTAAAATGTATCAATAATGAAAAAAGCTATAACAAAACAAAATCTACCCTGGTAGGAACGATTCGTCTAGACAGCAACTACAAAAGATTACTCGATCTATCTCCCAAATTCATAGCACTTAAAATAATATGAATGAACCACTTCTCAAAATTCAATATCTACCTTGAGTTCATATTATTATCGCAAAACTTTACGTAACAGAGATCTATCGAAACGTTCTCGAGGAGACATATATATCTCATATTACCACTATCACTTCACAAGAATCACTAGATTGGAAGCACTAATCTATATAGTTAGATCAAGTAAACGCATGATCTGAATAAGACTGTTCACAGGCTATAAAGCCCATAAACTTTGTACTTTACGAAAGTAGCTGTAAATGGAATTTCGTTTAGGTCGTTGAACAGTGACGAGCATAAATACGTAGGTATACGCCTAGCAAAATTCGTATGGTGGGTCATCATCATTTCGGGTAGTGTGGGTATAGGTTTCAAATACAAATACTATGTTCTTAACAACATAAAATTACAATCGATACAGAAGGAGAAAATTACTCTGCTTATACACATAAGTGCTTGCGACAGTACACAACTTCTGAAATTCTACATCACTCTAAAAACCATAGCCAAACATTCTATGCTAAAAACCGCAAATTAAAACCTTCAAACACCCTAAAACGGTATAACAATCTGAAGCACGCTTTACAATCGCCACACAGGCCAGCAAAGAGTCGTGGCACGCTTGGATGGTCGCCAAACCACGCCAGGTAATCCCACAAATGGCCGCAGTCGTGTCCACAGACTATGCCCCGATATTTAGCTCACTGAACTGCCTAAATCACCCCGCATTTTAGGTGCAGCTTACAAATGTTACAATTATTAGATGCAATTTCAGCCTGACAGTGCCACGCACCGTTATGTATCGACCCGTTAATTGGCTATTTGTGCGGTTGTTAACGCATTTCAGTGTTTAACTCGGTTGGACATAATGGTACGATGGGGCAGTTGTTCGCTAACAGTCATTAGCTAAGCTGTTGAACTGAACGCGTTCAGGATAATCGCATCTCGCTCATACAATTAGACTTCGGGACGAGTCAGTGACATGAGTCTTTGAATAAATATATCCTTGTATTTTAAGATGTTATGAGAAGGATTTCAGTTTTAAAGCAAAAAAAACATTATCTTTATTTTGTGATCTGTAAACAACCTCAGCTGTGTAACCTCAGTTTGTCAAGGCTTTCAAACGACTCTCACTTGTTCGCTGATTAGTTGAGAAGGCAGTGAAACTAGCAGCGGCACTGAGGACTCTTTTACAAAACTTTACAAGCATTCTTTAGTCCCCTCTGTCTGTAGCGCCCATTTACCGATACTTTTATAAGCACATCCCTATTTCAAGGATGCCTCACCCTGAGTGTCCATTCAAGTCCATGCCAATCATGAGATCGATGTCCAATTAATTTCCCTTTGTCCTGCGAACGGATTTGACATGAAATGCGCATCAATCAATGTTAGATTTGGAAATAAAAAATGTGATTGTGGTCTCCATCAGTATAATATTGGTTTAGTTACTGAATTTCAGCGGAGTATTTACTGTAGGATTTGTTTCAGTGTGAAATAAATCAATCTTCCAAAGCCGTCAGACTTGTTAACCTGTACTTTTTAATTAAGATCTCTCTGCGCTGGTGACATGGAGTCACTCGTCTGCTTTAACCCTAAACCTACTCACCATAATATTCTGCTACATTAAATCTGACTCACCTATATACCGAAACTTTACCAAAATTCAGACAAAAGCTATAAACGTGCCAACTTCCACCTCGATCCGTTGATAAACGTTGCTCCCGATCGGAAACTTTTCAACGAAGTATTGAGGGTCTAAAGCCATAATCGATAGAGATATAAATACCGCCTACGTGAAAACATAATCTGTTTTGTGCGAATATCAAGTCCGAATATAATTCGGACACGCGTGTTCTAAAATAAAGATCATAAAGATTATCAAATTCGTTTCATTCAAGATTCTGAGAATTTCATTAAAAGGGTTTCCACATAAACGAATATTATATTATACCAACGATGAACACTAACGAGAGGAACTCTTGTTTCTAAGGACTTCAGCTTGTTAGTGCATTTTAGTCTAAAACGTTCCACAAATCGCTTTTATCTGTACTATTTTGGGACGTAAGCAGACGTAGCCAAAACTAATGCCGGCTGCCCCGAGAGAATCCGTCGCTTCTCTTAAAAGGTATATTCGATCCAAACGCGAGGTGTTGGGGTTTTCTTGACAAATTCACATTATATCCCCGATTGTCTGTGCGACCGTAAAAAAAAGGTCAGTTTTATTACGCGCACAAGGAAATGTGCGACGGTTAGTTAAACAAAGAAAATTGTCGTTTTCGCAATAAAAAATAATGTTCGTCTGTATCGGTCTTTAATAAATTCGGCCGGTGACTGCCTCAAAAAAGATATTTCACTCGAATAGTTCGGGTTGGTTGACGGGGTAGAGATAGTTCTTTTTTGCAGGGGAGCGCTATTTTAGATTGATATTTCGTTTTCTGGTTTCGAGGAAATTCGGCTCGCAACATGCACACTGAACAAGCGTGTTCAAACGAATTATCCCAGGATTGGCTCCGCGTATTCGACTGGTTTATTCTGAATTTGTTTTGAAAAACTGTATGTTGTGCTGCGTTTCAAAATTTTACACACAAAATTATGCACACTGGTATTGGAATATTAATCTCGCTCCCGTTTAGTTAGATTTTATTAAATTAGTGCAAAGTAAAAATGGAAACAATATTTTTGTGTGTTTTTATCATAGCGCTCCACAAGTTGGATTATTTTATAAAGTTGTGACATCATAAATAAGCAAAGATCAAGCGTTTAACAAAGGGTTTTAACTACAACGTTACTAAAAATAAAATAAACATAACATTGCATAAAATGCGGTAAAAACGGTATAAAATCAAATCCAGCACGGAAATCTCATTTTCCCTGTGCTTTTCTTAATACAAATAACGTGTGGGAACAAACTGCAGTATTTTTCTTTTTCCCGCCGAAAGGAATGCCGCGCCATCTTGTAGCTGTGTTTGTTTTCAAAACCGCTGCCGCCATTTGTCACCCGCTGCCAGCTTTTGTCTTCTTCTAAGATATTTGTCTTCCCCTAAAACTGAAAGGAGTGCATTATTTTACTTCTGTTGCTATTGTTCAATTCTTACAATCTGGATGTGATTTGTTTATGTTGATTTGAATTTGTTTGTAATTATTTCTATTGTTTGTTTATTTAACATTTCAGTTGAATGTCTTTTGTGAATATAAGAAAACAGAAAATAAATTTGTAAAGCCCGACCTGGCAACAAAACTAAAAGTAGGTACAAATCCTCTCTCAACAACTCTCAAAGACGGACAAAACTTGTTATAGCTACGTATTTCAACCAAACTAAAAAAATGTTACCAACAGCGGTGACCCTGCAAAACGAGCAAAAAAACAAGATACAAAATCTATGTGAAACCAACAATAGACCGCTTCGACAGAGGGATTACCATTGGAAACATGAAAGAGAATTTCGACACGCGTATTCCCTGGATTATTCGAAAACGGGTACCTTACTGTACGAACTTATCTAGTCGATAACTACTTTTTTTATCATTCGTATAAGAATATGTAATACAGTTGCTAACTGTTTAAGTGAGACTCAAAGTAAAAAATAGTTGAAATATTAAAATACATTTCAAAAATTTTAATTCTTTTGTTTCTGTGTTATTTTATGCCAGCCATATTTACTTTGTGGCCAGCCCTTTACGAGACTGTGTATTTAAATAAAAACGTTTTTAATATTGAAGTTTATTTTCCTGTAGCGACGACATTTCGCTACCGGAAACATCAACTACAAACAGATTAATGATAGTAAGGCTACAGTGTAAGTTAAAGCAAATAGTTGTTTTAATTCTACGTGTAATCATTTTGATAGTTCAATGTCATGTTTGATTTCGCTTATTTATACATGTATTTCATTTGAGTGCAATAAGAATGATTTCATTATATCTGTTCACTAACCAAACCAAAATAAAAGTAAAGTGTGTGTCTTCAGTAACTTCGGTCGCATCGCTATCTTGTGTGACCTACGGAAAACATATTTTTCTTAAATCCAAATTATAGGGAAAGCCACAAAATTAGTAGTGTATGGTGTACACGAATGGTTTTCGTGATACGTGACGGTTTTACTAGTGTCGGCGTTTAGGCGAGACTGCCGAATTCGTCAAAGTAATTTGTTCCTTTCGATCTTAAACGTTGTCAAAGCTAATTAGGATTCAGTTTACGAACGAACGATTTTAGTCAACTGGTATGATTTGAACATTGTAATTAGGCATTTTGATGTTATTTGTAATGGTTCCTTGGGTCTTTATTGTGTGTTATCAAAGTTACTCGAGAAAGTGTGAAACAAATACAAATAAAAGATTTTAAGCCGTGTGTCTTAGTGGGTATCTTAGTAGTGTCCACGGCGCTCAATCAAATCTAAGTCATTTGATCTGATTTTATCTTTTCCTACATTAAGCGAATTTTGATAAACATGAAAACTGTGATAAATTATTCTACAAACCTGCTGACGGGTCAAACCTACGCATCATGCCCCACATACATACATCAAACACCACACGAACTTATAAATGCGTGACCGCCATACACATCACATCCCCAAATCAGCGTAGAAACAGACTTGTAACAAAATCGAAGGGATATCAATAGCTCTTAATTGGAGGAGACGAACCGCTGATCCCCGCGCAGCAACGTCATCCAATTAGCGAGACGCTGAGCTTCGAACGTGAGCCACAAGATTGCGCCTATAGATTTGCCCTATCGCCCTTTGCTAATAGCCGATGTTGGGCAGACGTGGGTTCCGTTTGCATTGGCACATGTTGATGAATTTTCTGTGGCCCCCCACCTAGTTTACTGATTCACGGAAATTATGATTTCTGAAGTTTTCGAGCGCAGACAAGAGCTGAATTCAAAAATGTTTCTGTTCAAAATTGCTGCTGCGTGTGGCCGTATGCTTACAACAGTTTCATGTGTTTTATACCGAGGACTTTTGTATAATTATTTTATTAACCATGGTTATGGTTAGACTGGTCAATTCATATAACTACCTACACGGGCCATAAAGTAGCTTCACCCAGTCATCGTAAAGTCAAAGATAAGTAGAGCAAATGTCAGTAGTAATAAAAAAAACTTGCCATCTAATCACAAACAGAGAAGTTATAACAAAACATTACATTGTTTTGTGCCCCTGGATAATGAAACACACATTTTTCCCAGAAGCAGGCTCTATAAACAAAGGGCGCTCATCCCACTTTCAATTCAATTCGCGGTAACGTAAATCCGAGCTATCAGGGGGGAAACATCGCCAGATTATGTGGAGTACTGCTCTGAAAGCATATTTATATAAATACACTCTTCCATTGGAATAATATGAAAACTGTTATTACTATCTCTGTTCGCGTTATACTTCAGCAAATATTTTCGATGCGTAGCGGTTATTGTAAAATAATCAAAAGCCGGTATCGAGTTGACATCGTGGGGGTTCATTGAATCCGTTATGTTGTGAACTTTTATCAAGTGTTTATTACAGGTATAACCAGTACTGAGAAACCTGGCACTTTCTGAACAAGAAGCATTTTCAAAAACACAAAATACCTCGTAAAATACAATATTCTCAACAATAACAAGAGTAGATCCTGTTCTCCTTAGCTCGCAGCTCACGCCCCACAGGGTGGAACAAATCCAGCAGATTAAGTCATCGAAAAATTTGATGCGTGCGCGGCGTGCGCCCCTGAGGCTTAGCCCTAGGTGTGATCCGTAACCGCCTCGCACTTTCCATTGACGATGTGTCGCCGAAAAAATGGATTTAACGGCTTTACGGAGCTCCAGTTATTTGGACTGACAGCTTTCCTGACTGTACATTTATTAGGACTTTCTTTTTGTAAAGATGGAACGTAGGTGACTAAGATTGACAATTTATTTCTAAAAAGTTATAATCAATGAGCATGGAGTTTTATTTTTTATTTGGAACACCAACAGCAGCACATACTAAGAAACGATAAAAATAATATAAAAGTGCTGGTATGTATTGCGTTTACAGGTATAATACGCAGCATTTACCATAAAGACAACAACATAAACTTTTCTCGTTAATCATTAATAAAAAATTCCAACAATGCTAACTACTATGCTACAATGCTAAATACTAACAAAAAAAAACTGCATTCCCAAAATACGTAAAAAGATAACCACACAATTTTACAAGAATTGAAAAGAGTTTAAAATTATCAATCTGTTATTATATTTCAATTACTTAATACGATTCCATTCCCGGCACAACTTATTGCGAGAGGAACATAAAATCCAGTGCGCATTAACCCGAAAAACATAAGCGCCGAGCAATAATAAAACGCAGTAAACACGAGTTTACCCAACTATACCGGTAAAAGAGAAATAAAAACGTGTTGTAAATAGGGCTGGCACGTATCAACACGCTTTCCTCTTTAGTACTGGCACGCTTTGAAGTCCGAGATAAGTTCACAATTCTCTGAATGAAGACAAAATTACTGAGCCTTTTATGTGAAGTGTCTTTCGCAGAATTAAGACAGGAATTTCCCGACACTATACTTAATAAAATTGCATTTCTCGACATAAGAACCGTAATTTTCCAAGTCTAGTACCGAAACAACTACACCATATACTACAAGTTTAAGTATTTTCTTTTCACTAGACTCGAACCGAAATACTTTTCTGTGCAGTAATCTTTTCACATTTGTAAGATAAGCTTCTTAAACTGAAAATTAAGACTGGCATCATTCCTTTTACCTGCACTTTTTAGAACGATAAATAACCGAACATTAATATCTGCGAAAACTCTTTTACTAAAATAAAATCAAAATATTTTATTTCACTTAGGCCTAGATGGGCACTTATAAAACGTCGACAAAAGGTGCATGGTTCGGGTTGGTCATTTCTTATGGAGAAGAACTGGCACGAAACTCCATGGTTACTCTTTTAAAATCATTTGGTTTAACAATATTTGTATGTTATTGCGTAAGCCTGACAATAAGTCGTTGCTTACTACAAAACGTAAAACAAGATAAAAAGATAACAAGCATCTAGGAATCTACAAGGCCTACATTGTCCACACATTCACAAACAATCGGTAAATGTAATAAAAAATCTAAACAAAAATAAAAAGATAAAATTATAAGACTAAATTACACAATTGACACAAATGTTGTCAGTAGTGTTGTAACTATTTTAAACACTGAAAGAACTGTGCAATAATTTGAAAACTATTGTAAAACATCTGAATGAAACGAATGGAAAAAAAAGATTGGAATTATTTAGAGACATCCGTGCCGTTTATGAACTACCAGGGAAGCCGCATGAGCAGAAGGAACTAGAGCCAAACTTCTTTATCTTCAACGTAGTCCTTAATTTTGTAATAAGCTTTTTTAATGAGGACAAGTTTGATATAATTTTTAAACTTTCCATCGCGGTCAGTTTTGTAACTGACTTTGGCAACTTATTATAATAGCGTATACTGTTCATAAGAAATGACTTGCTAGTATTTGTTAATCTAAATTTGTGTATTACAATTTCGTGTTTGCTGGGTATATTATATTATGGAAGTCGCATCTTGTTTCTTGCTGGTTTCACCAGCAATTTTTAAAATTGATAGAAATGACAAGGACTTACATGTCAACGAAAGTCTAACTAGTCTCTCGAACTGGTTTGCAGCTAACAATCTTTTTCTGAATACGAACAAAACAAAATGTCTTAAGTTCTCTTTACTAAATGTAACACAACGTGACCTAAGTTTAAATCTTGACGGCAAAAACCTTGATGATAAAGTGGAATCTGTATTCTTAGGGATTACCATCGATTCAAAACTGCAGTGGGGCGCGCACATTAGAACTCTTTCGGGAAGGTTAAGCTCAGCTGCCTATGCAGTTAGAAAAATAAGGCAGTTCCGGAGGGCGTCACCCCATTTACATTTAATTTTTGTTGCCTGATTCATAAATGGGATAAACCAAGATCAGCAGCTTGTCCACGAATTCGGTAGTGGTGTAATTTACAGATCAGTGTGTTGTGGTCTACGCAGTCGAACGCTTTTGTGAGATCACAGAAAATGCCAATACTGTCCTGGGACTTCTCCCAGGATTCCAGAATGTCATCATCACCATCATCGTCCGTTGTCGACCTACCCTTCGTGAAACCAAACTGCTGACTATTAGAGTTGATGTGAGACAACATCTGGTCCAGCATGATTAAACGTTTATGACCGACACAAGCATGGAAGCAATGATGATGTTCCGACAGTCCTGTTTATGTTTTTGAGTTTACGGAACCCCAAAAACGATCAAATAAACAAACTTTACCTACTAAATCATTCACTGGTGACCCCTTTGACCTGTCATAGTCAGCCCTTGGACTGTAATACTAGACTTGACCCGGAATTTACGTTCATTTCAATGTGGGTCAGGGGCTCGGTAGTGTACAGAATTGGGTCGCCACAAAATGTCCACTAAGGTGATGAATGCAGCCGCGTTAGTGCATCATTACGGTAAAATTTTGTTCTTATAACTCTACCTGATAAAGCAAATGTTAACTCTCTTTTAATTTTATTTATTTATTAATTCAGAGCATATATCCATAAAGTGTAAGTATAATCATACATAACCTTTTTGTTAGTAAGTAACAAAATTATAATAAATAAAATATTAATTTAATCGGCGTCATGGACGTGTGTCTGTGTCAGTGCCCTGATATATGACCCATCAATTTTGTCCACCAATCATTGCAGCTAGAATATTGTTGGGTCTGCCCCTGAATTGCCGCAGCATGGATGCATATTGGCGCATCCACACATGCCCGGCGGCACGGCCACCGACCATGCCGCCGGCACATGCATCTTTTACGCGCGGCGGCAGTTTGCTTGCGGCTTCGATACGGAGTGTAGTGTTGTCGAATAACTTGTGGAAACACTTTAAACAGTGTACCGAGTGAAAAATAAGAGTCTCCTGTAGCCAGGTATCTCAAAGTAATTGCTAGTCGATCGGAAGCTGACACAGCATTTCTCCAGCGGGTGTCAGTTTTTGATATCATGGGTCCAGTTAAATTCAGTGATATTTCAAATTCTTCACTAGAGATCCTTAGAAAAGTATTAAATTTCGAACGAATATTTCTTCGGTTTATGTCGTCCTTTCTAAAATCTTCAAGTATCAGGGACACATTAGGCCTATTTCGTAGTCCTTGGTTAGTACTTGGTCTGACCCAATATCTTCGTTTGATTTTGCGGTTCTTTTTTTATGAATAATAACATACAACACTACACTTGCGATACACGCAACTATATTATAGTCCAACATCTTCCAATCCTACGTACACGACTAACTTCGACGAAAGTCACAACACTACTACGAAAATTTGCAACTGCATCTGCAGGCCACCGGTAAAGCCGGCGGCAAATTCAGCGGCAAGGCAGTCTGAAAGCCGGCGCCAAACCCGGCGACATAAGCCGGCAGCATGTGTGGATACGCCATATCACTTGCGCGTCACGACAAAAGTCATACAGTCTCGCATCAGCAAACATGATGCGCTGCAAAACCGAGATAGCCCCAAAAACATGGTTAATACAAAAAAAAAACACACAAGTTGAAAAATAAGCTTCCAATTGCTATAACACAAGCCTCTTCTTGGTGAGGAGTGAGATGGATATAAGGCCGTATCTACCAAGTGAGCCCAGTGCGGAGTAGTGGGAGTCCAATGGCTAACATTTTTTCGTTCTAGGACTTGCTGATTTTCACTCGATATTTTTCTCCAAAGTTTTGAGAGCAGTGGTAGGCAGTCGTCAGTCGCGACCGTTTTCACTAGAACAACACTACTCACAAAAATAGCACAAAATTATAAATCATGTCACCTACATTACTACTTTAGTATTCGCAAAAAGAATGCGAAAAACACTATAAAAACCATACTTGGTCATGAAAGGTTTACGTTCCAAACAGTCCTACATTTTGATTTAACACATCAATAAAATTGCGTAATGTTGCAATAAATAAAAAATCAACCCATGCATACGACCCAATTGAGTCGCGACAACTATTTCCGATCATAAAACTGATATTAACGTCAGATACAGCCGTTAAAATCCGCTTCACATCAAACTATCTGCTTTTGACATCGGTCTCATAGATGTCAGTTTATACGGCGATAAAACCATGCCCCCATCGCCCCATAACACTTGCTGTATCTTAATGTTAGTTCGGAAGCTGTAAGGTTTTATGTGCACTTTAACTTGCATCAATGAAGTTGTGTTGTTTGAAGATGTTAGTAGTGTGGTGTTGCCATTTGAGAGTACCGGTTAATGTAATTGTTTTGTTGATGTAGGTCCGTTATAAATAGAGCTATGTCTTCAACTCCTCAGGCCTTGTTTCAATCATAAAGTCAACCCAAATAATTAAAAACCAGTCTACTAGATAACTAGACTAAAGACATAACGAGATCTAAAACAAATTCAAATAAATTAATTTCTCTAAACACATCTAGTCAAATGGACAAGGACATTCCTACTCAGTAGGTACTAAAATGGCAATACGAACAGAAAAATGTATCACAGGGTAGTTGCTATTATCAAACCATAGATGAAACACACTTTTCAGACTATAGAGGCTTCACACTAAATCAACCAGTCACAAAAAGCTCCATGATAAAAAGTCTCGCCGAACAAATAAAATGTTTCAAAAATATAACACTCAGAAAGCATTCTGACTGCGAGCAAATTATTGTTTCATTTTTAATTTCTCCAAGAATTATGGCGCCGTATCGATATTGCTCTCTTCCCATCCTTTCTTCCATATTTACTGTTTTCAATTGTTATTGTACGGTGTTTTATGCCCAATTGGTTTTCAATAGCTAGTGAATGGAAATTTATTATTCTGAATTCGTTTAATATACCGAAAGGAAGTTTTTTATTCTTGGCTTGTTGCTCGAGAATGCTTGAGGTTTGTTGTTTTGGATTTTTACGGAAATGTACAATTACAATTCTTGTAAAATGTCGAACGCTCTTCTTCTATTTTCGACTATTATTATCGTTCATAATTCATAAGAGACCATATGAAGTTATTTTTGGCATCCGGACCATTTTTTGAAGTTGGTTATTAAATCGATTACTTAAGTTCTTTTGCTAACATTACAAACTCCAATCAACCAACGTAGCACACCAACAACTTAATGCAAATAAGTAAGTACCCATCTTCCAAAGCGTAATGCGCTTAGGACAGAATCTCCATTTCTTCCACTTGAACAAAACCAAGTCTGCAAACAAAAACAAAAGAACACAGATCATTAGGGGTATGTTAAAAGTTGCATTTCCTACAGCAAAGCCCGCAAGACTGCGCTCAGCAATCATTAATGTGCATCGCTCAAGGATCTTAGCTCTTGTGAAACAGACTTTATTTTTATTCTGTTTATTTTTTATCTGTAGTACAAAAATACATTTTCTTTGAAGAAAAAGATAAAATCATCAGTGAATACAAATATGGATTGGAATGCTGAATTAGACACTATTCTTATAAGAATTCAAAAGAATTTGTTTGTACTACTAGATTTAAACCTACGTATGGCTCTTTGGTACGCAATAAATAGCTTTGTTTCGATAAAAAGTTAATACTTTTTCTTTAAAGCAAAGGTCGCTAGGTTGATTCAAGACAATATTCTGACGTTATATTGCAAAACTGTGTTTGTAATAGGTACTAAAGATGTTTGACTAGGAATGATTTTATGTTTCCCATGAATTTGAGTAAGTATAACCCTTGATGATGGTGCACTTTTTTTTTCTTGTTCTGTAGTTCTGTCTTTATTCGATACCGAACCAAAAATTTTCTGGCTTCTTCCTTAATTCTCACTACTGTATGAACCTAAAATAGAATTACACATGCAGGCCATTATAAATGAATGGACAAGTTAAGTATAACTAGGAGTATCTCAAGGGTTGGGAACAATGGCTGTCCTTCCTACGGAACCTTTGTCCTGCTGACCCGAACGATAACATCGCACTACCAGCCAATCTAATTTAATGTTAACTGCCTTTACGATATACGGATACATGTTTGAAATTGGGATATGTATACTAAAACCTACGTAATAAAATGGAGCGAATGGCAGGGCAGCTTATAAAGCTAAAGGTGTTTTTTTTTCAATGACTTTGATTAACATAACATGCGGAAGCCAAAAATAAATAAAATAGTAGCTACATGTAAATAAATTATTAAAGCTTTATTAATTACTATGGATTAACTCGGATTAAGCCTAAAAACGAGGATACTTTTGTCATGAAAATCACATCAAGCAAAAAGGTTTTAACATAATGTTGCCTGCCATACAAATGGCCACGTTAGCTACACTGATTCAAATTTCGAACAAACGTTATACGGCATTAATTCGAATTTCGAATGAAAGTTATTTACAGATTAAAATTACATACGCATTATACCCAGATTTTCATAATGCGTTTGTTAATTTGTGAACGGTACCTACGTCAGCTACTCAAATATTCCACGAATCGAAAACAACTGTAATATTGTGTTAAGCCGTTGTAAGTGCTCTCAACATTTTGATTTAATTTTATTCGACTGAAAACACAATATAATACTTGTTATACGTGTTTTAATTAAACATTCAGTTCATCCAGGGAACTAGATGACTCGTAACAACTGTATATATATCTGTTTTTTACATTTGATCCTTTAGAAAGGAGGATCCTATAAATGTAAATTGTAGCTACGGTCTGCCGCCGGCTTTTACCGCTGCCGTTGCCGCTTTGCCGCTGAATTTGCCGCCGGCTTAGAAGATGCATGTGTTAAAAGATGCATGTGCCCGACGTGCCCGGCGGCACGGCTGGCGGGCACGCCGGCGGCCTGGCCGCCGGCCGTGTCGCCGGGCATGCATGTGTGGATGCGCCATTACGAGATGATGTCAAAATTTCCAACAGTCCGGCCTTGACATTCGTGTGTCATCTGACACGAACGAGTAAAGTTCTCTGTGAAATACTGTTTCATTTTGTATCTAAATCGGAACCAACGACGTTGAGATTGATCAATCAAATGTAGCAATACGTCAAATAACACAGTGACAAGTTGTTAACTCACCCACCAGGTTCTAATAAACGCAATTTTCGTCCTCACGAAAAAACAGCTGACTGCAATTTTTCCAACGTTCGATTTTTCCGGCATAGAAACTGTCTCCTTACGATAACACACCGAATAACTGAGAAAGTATATCGGCAAAAAACAGGTTAGCGAAAAACGTTAGGGTTGACGAAAAATATTCAAATGTGGAACATAATACCCGAACAATGGTGGGTCGATTGTACCACATGCCAGTGTTTAACCTGCCCTTAAAAATAATTCATGATATAAATATCTGTTGCCAATAAAACTATGTTATTATAATTTAGATGGAGTTTGGATAAAGAATTTGTAACGTGCTGTGTATTTTTGTTTTTGAATATACACAGCACGTTACAAATTCACGTACACGTTTCACGTGCACGTTTAAATTGAAACAATTGCTTATTTTTAAACACGTTTTTATTAGCTCGGTATGTGTGTATGTATGTGATGGAATCTATTTTCTATTGTGTTTCCTAACATTGTTATCCATAATCTAAATTTAAAAATTTAAATGTGCTAAATTTTTATTTTTTGTCCTAATCATCATTTGTACATATGATAACTTGCATGAACTTAAAGTCACATAACCTTACATGGCATAAAATTGAAATCCCTAAATACAATATACCCTAAATCCGTTTTTCATAAATATTACGATCAATAATATACAAAAGACCTAAAACCGGTTTCAATAAAAGTTCAAAGTCCCATGTAACAGTGATGCATTAGATGAAATGGTTAGATTACGATATAATTCATAGAAAAACTTGGCAACCTGTTTTCACAAATAATACACCAAAAAGACAATTATTTGTTGCTATGAAATTGTCATCGTTTTAAAACTATACAAGCAAAGATAAATAATAGTTAAAAAAAGTGGCTGTGACATACGGACGGACAGACAGACAGACATGACGAATCTATAAGGCTTTCGTTTTTTGCCATTCGGCTACGGAACCCTAAAAACGCTTATGTAGTTACTAGAACAAAAAAATTAAAAATAGTTTAAAATACACGTTTTGTAGATGACCGAACTAGCAAACTAAAAAGTAGAAAATAATTTTCGATAAATTTAAATTAACAATAGTGTGATTAACTTATGAAAATAAAATTATTAAAGCGAGTTTTTAGGGTTCCGTACCCAAAGGGTCAAACGGGACCCTATTACTGAGACTTCGCTGTCCGTCCGTCCGTCTGTCACCAGGCTGTATCTCGTGAACCGTGATAGATAGCCAGTTGAAATTTCTACAGATTATGTACTTCTGTTGCCGCTATAACAACAAATACTAAAAACAGAATAAAATAAATATTTAAGGGTTATAAAAAAGTGAATTTTTTTGCTCGTTTTTATAAATAATGGTACGGAACCCTTTGTGCACGAGTCCGACTCGCACTTGGCCGGTTTTTTTTATGTACCCGTTATATTTGATGTCGGTTTATCTATGGAAGATTTGGATACTGAAATTTTCATATCATCATACATTACTATAAATATATAGATTGTTTCGACTCCAAAATTATGCTGAAACTAACACAAATGTAGTTGTTTTAAAGAAGTACAAGAGTACTACGTACCTGGGCTTGTTCAAGATCCTCACCAATAAGGTCAGTGTATGTCCTTCTAGGGCGTCCCCTCCCGGCGTTGGCATTCACATCTGCCTTGTAAATATCTTTTGTTAGTCACATTACCAAACTATCTAAGCCCACTTTTTAATTCCGATAATTAATTATTGACGGCACGGTTGGCGCAGTGGTTGAGCGATCGACTGCTGCGCTGCGTGTCGCGGGTTCGATCCCCGCACGGAACAAATATTTGTATGGCCTACAGATAGTTGTTCCGGGTCTGGCTGTTTGTGTATGTGAGTTTAAATGTTTGTAAACGCACCCACGACACAGGAGAAATTCCTAGTGTGGGGCAACGTTTTTTAAAGAAAAAAAAAAAAAAAAATTGTTCTCACTCCATCTTCAACTTGTGATACACATGCCGTCAAATACACGTGGCGTCAATAGCATGCCCGAGAGAAACATAAGAATAAAAACAGGATAAGGACACGAAGTCCTACTAATTAGATGAGAAACAAATGCAAGATTAGGGTCAACACTCGCCCGGGGACCTCTCGGCATTGTCGGCGGTCCGCTTCCATTTTAATATAATTATTATATTAACTACAGCTTACTGCCGCCGCCCGAGGCAACTTGCCCGTGTTGTTGTTAGTTGCGCTATAATAAATGAGAATAGACATTTTTGTTCGTTGATTATCTGTGTGTGTGGTGAATGGAAATGTATATATGTTATGTTTACTAAGAGTAAATCTTACTTAATGCATATCGTACTACATTATATAGGGTGTAAAGCCACGTATTGGAACAAAGTAAAGTTCCAACGTGTTCCAATATAAAAAAAAAACTAGTTTTTAAAGTTAGAACGTTACTTTAAATGCCTTCATGCCCTGTTTACTAGTTATTGCATCAGCACAATGTTTTGTGTGCGTTACATTGTGTTTTACAGGATTGCTGGGAAACGACTTTTTTTGGGGTTAAAAATCACGTTTTACGATGGAACTCAATGTACCGCATTCAAAACATTGTGCTAATGGAGGCATTGAATAGTACGGTGGTCGGGGAGGTATTTAAAATAAAAATATAAAAATAAAAACCTTAAAAAAAAAACTAGTAAAAAAGTTGAAGTTTGAGCTTATATATCTCAGTAACTAGAAGATTCCCAGGTATGGTCCGTCACAAAAAAAAATATCGCAATGACAGGGAGAACAAGTGCCTGTCGCATTCTTTATATAGCTTTCAGGAATAGTGGCGAAGTTTTCTTTACTTCCACCAAGACCGATGTACATTCTTTAAATCGAAACACAGCAGAATATCTAGGTGACAGAAAGAAGTATCGTAGTAGTATTTTCCCGAACAATATGTTCAAGGAAAATGGTTCGAACAGCACCTTATTTAATGCTCTTCGTAACTTACTTCTTGGATTTATAGAACGTCTCTCTTGTTCCAGGTATGCAACAAGATCTTCGGGAATGCATCGGCGCTGGCCAAACACAAACTAACGCATAGCGACGAACGCAAGTACGTGTGCATCACATGCGCTAAGGCGTTCAAGAGGCAGGATCATCTGTAAGTTCAGTATTATTGTAACTGTCTTTTTTTAATGTCCACCCAGTGTGTTTGATCTAAACTTCCAATATAAGGACAAGGACGGATTAGTTTGGCATTACGAAAATGCAAAGAAGTTCATCTTTTTATCACTGATAAAAACACAAAATAGATCACACCATCATCATTTGTTGTAAGTGTGTGTCTAAGTTTAAGTATGTACTTTATTTTAAATGTTTTATCATATTTTATTCTAAATATGTTTCTTTTCACTGTACAATTACTTGGATTTTCTGTTATATTGTACATGTCTTTTCAAATAAATAAATAAATCATTATCAGCCTATAATATTCCCACTGCTGGGACACAGGCTTCCTCTCTATGAGAAGGAGTGGGCTATAATCCACCACGCGGGCCCAGTGCGGGTTGGTAGATGTCACATGTCTTGGATTTTTTAGTTCTAGGATATGCCGGTTTCCTCACGATGTTTGCCTTCACCGTTTTTGAGGGCAGCGGTGATGAAATAAATTACACAAAGTACCTAATGCACCTGCCTGGGTTCGGACCCACGGCTTACTGCTCGTAAGTCGGGGCTGCCACCGCTGGGCCACCGCTGCTCTCCGCTGATCATACCATACTTTAAACTTAATTCCACAGCATTTTCATCTACATATTATGAAGAAGAAACGTTTGTTTTATTTAAAAAGTTCACGTGGGGCAATTTCTAACGCGAGCGAAGCTGCGAGCAGAAGTAGGTTTCAAAATAAAAGCAATCTAAAAATTAAATCGCAGACGCAATCTCCTACAATATAGTTCGCACAACCGTGGGAATAGTTATACCTACGCCAACTAGTTTGGACAAACAAGCTAACTAGTTTAAAGATCAAAGCAGTCATTTAGTCGACGGGACACATGTCGAGCAAGGTGGTGCTTTAATAGCCGCAGCTCACCCGCATGAATATTAATGAGCAATGAGCTATACCGCGCGTACTAACCAACATACTGGACCGTGAACATGGCTTATCGGGTTTTAGAAAAATCTCAGCTTCGAAGAGCGGCGTCTCTTTCACTCTATAACTCAAGTTTCTGTTGCAATTAATGGTATTTTTGCAATAAATGCTTTTTGTTACAGGCACTATTGAACTGTCGAAAAAAAAAGTAGAACTACAGTCAAGCCACGAAGCAAAATAACTGTGAAAAGGATGTAGTCGCCCATTCTAAAGCGTAGATATACTATGAAGAAGAAAGTCTTTATATTCTTCTCCATAAAGACCTGCGTGACAGTATCTTTCTAAAAGTTTGATGTCTCGAATTGAAGACAAGATTTTTTTATAGTTTTTATATTGTACTTGGCGTTTAATTGTGACCTATTTTGACTAATAACTCGGAATCATCATCATCATCATCATTAGCCTATCATGTTCCCACTGCTGGGACACAGGCCTCCTCTCCTATGAGAGGGAGTGGGCTGTAATACACCACGCGGGCCCAGTGCGGGTTGGTAGATGTCACATGTCTTCGAATTTTTGGTTCTATGACATGCCGGTTTCCTCACGATGTTTTCCTTCACCGTTTTTGAGAGCAGCGATGGTGAAATAAATTACACAAAGTAATGCACCTGCCTGGGTTTGAACCCACGGCTTACTGCTCGTAAGTCGGGGCTGCCACCACTGGGCCACCGCCGCTCTCAAGTCGCACTCGGAATGTAGGCATTTAATTGTTGAATATGATGTCTTCTTGGACTCGTTCAACGTTATGCACTATTGTGGTAAATACTTCATAAAACCTTATGCTATACTGCAATCGCCTTTATTATGCGGACCCTGTTGTACACATCTGCGTTCGGCCGGGTCACTCGAAATTGAAAATTAATATTGCACTAGGCGGTAATGAGGGAAAGCTCTGAAGCATCTACCTACCCATCCTCTCTTGGCTGCGTCTAACCAAAGCCTGATTGGCCACAGAATACAAGTAACGAGACGGCACATTAAAATAAACTTCCATAAATCGACACCCACAGTATTCATTTATGAAAATGTGTCCTACAGGGCACGGAATTTAGTGCTTGGGACCAAATCGGTTCGTATCTATTATGGGATAAGATCTGGAGTTAGCCTTCCCAATTTCCGGCCGGACACACTTCTGTTATCCTATTTAACGATATATGAGGGAAAAGGGTATTTCTGATATTAAATAACGGTTTTGACTGGCTGCGATGAACGTACAATGTTGTTTTATTAGCCCTGGGATTTTCCCAAAGAAAATGCAGAGAGATAAATTATATTAAGTTACTGGCAGGGCAGAGTCGGCCTTATACCTCTAGACTATTACTTATTTTGTATTAACTCTCATTTTATGTTGCAGAAACGGACACATGCTAACACATCGCAACAAGAAACCATACGAGTGCAAAGCGGACGGGTGCGGCAAGTCATACTGCGACGCGAGGTCGTTGCGACGACATACTGAGAACCATCATCAACCACCGGCACCAGAAACAAGTGAGTATGCTACAGTAACAGTTGCAAGCAACAGTACTTGAAACATGGCTTACAAAATGAACGACGTACTACCGCGCTTTTGAACCTTTAACTCATGGTCATAAGGTTGAAAAGTGGTCACCCGTCAGTGAACTTGGTAGTACATGAAAATTCTTTAGTTTAGTCAAGAGTCAAGGCTTAAATCTTGAAGCAACGTTGCGAGCAGATTATTCACGTTCAGTTTGTAATCTTGAGAGATGAACTAAGCCAGTATGCTGTCGATCCCGTGTTGGCGCCTTCAATCTGTTCGCTGCTCTCCAATAATAAGCCGATAGTTACCTCCAAAATTGCAGCAGACTCAAACTCAAAGCATTTATTTCAATTAGAACATTACAGGCACTTTTGAAAGTCAAAAAACAAAAAAAAATGCGAAGCTACAGTCCCAGTCACAAGGCATAATAACTTGTAAAAGTACTGTAGTGTTCAGAATATTCTGAACTACTGCTATATGAGATCGTAATAGGCCCACTACGGTCTCATATAGCAGTATCATTTCGTACTGAAGTGTGCGAAAGAGCTGGCGCTAGGCAGTTCTGTCTCATCTCATACGTTGAATTACGATTACAAACGCATCCATAAAAAAAACGGTGTAAGAAATAAAACATAAAATTTTCATCGCTCTTAAGCAATATCGATCCCAATAAGCAATTAATAATATTTATCTGCTACTTTTTCCATAAGGCATCGTAAATCTGGAAGGGTCGGTCCTAATCTCGATTATGAGAACCAATTTTTAATCGATCCCTACGTGAAGGCTCTTCAATTTGTTTAATCCCTCTTCAAGAATCGCTGATTAGTTTCCAAATACGGTTTTTGGAGAATGCTTGATTGGATAAATCATACAGTGTATAGAATTAGTTGAACATAAAACTTATTAGCCTACAAAAACTTATAATTCTATCGTTTTAAAGCCCCAGCCCGATGACTCAAAAACTGGGGTGAGCAAAGTAAATAATATCATAGTTACTGTTGGTGGTTAGACTTCAATCATTATAACCCAATAGGACTAAACTTTACCTTTAACTTTACTTTAATTGGTCTGCCTGATTGGTCGAGTGGTCACAATCGCGACTGCAGAGCATGGAGTTCTTGGGTTCGATTCCCCGGTCCGGGAAAGCGTTGTTAGATTTTTCTCAGTAGCAGCCACGGAGTCTGAATATGGGCCCGGTTGATGGATATAGGCTCACCTATTCATGGGACTTAAACATAACTGGCACAATGATGGTGTACTTTTAAGTATTACTCCTCTGCCTATCCCCTGCCTATCTCCTTTGGGGGTTACAGGCGTGATGGTATGTAAAGAAACTTTATTCCAAATATACAATCCATTCATGAGTACTTCAGACTTACACAAAAATAAAACCTCGAACTGAAAGGGATATTTTGTTTTAACTACATCAGAATTGTTAAGCAGAAAAAGAAATATTATTATATATTCCAAACTCCGTATCGTGTAACATGGTTGCTACATACATACATACAACGTCTACCCCCGATATCAATATGTACGCATGTTGGTCTGTGTAACTAGTTCAAAACCCGAGGCGAATATAAATGGGGTCTGTGGCGAATTGAAACATTCTCAATACCTTCATAAGCCCCAGCGTTCGTCTCCTTTCTTTGTTCCGTCGGAAGCGAAACTTGTAATTAATTGTTGTATTCTTACACTAAGCTTTTGTATTCTTTAGTAGCAAATTAATAAGTAAAGAAACAGCGGTAGAAGTTTAACAATTAGAGACGTGCTGTAGTAGAGAAAACTCGTTGGCCGTAAAGGGGAGGTGGGAAATGGTTGGTGCAGTTTTACAGGCCATAAAAGCTTATTGCCTACTAGAACTGCAACCGCGATAGTTTCCAGTGAAAGTGTCACTACAACGCTGTGGAGTGGTAAACATTCCCGTAAATAAAATATTCATAGCAGTGTTGTGCACACCTCGCATTACACGAATACATACAAGCATATTTAACGTAATCAAAAACTGTGTTGTATACTGTCATGTGTTCCAGTCTTTGATGACATTGACATGAATACGAGCACAAATTCATTTTGGTTGAAAGATGGTCACGAATATTTTGGATATAAATGAACTTCATTTACCTAATGGATGATGTCCCTCGCTCGAGCCAGCCCGCGATGCTGTGCCAGTAGATTTAAATCAGCCCCTAAATAATAATATCATTCATATCCAGCATGTCCTCATGCAGTCCTCCCCCAGCGACGCCCTAAGCCGAGGCTCGTACCCCACAGGGGGTGCCCTTAGCGTGTATGTAAGTTTTTATGCCCTGGCTGGAGGCCTTACTCTTAAGGCACCCACAGGATAGTCCGGTTAAGCAGACGATAACCTAGGATGAACTGCGAGATGCTTTTCCTAAAGAAAAAAAAAATGGATGATGAAATGACTACCTCTTTGGTGTATAAGTGATCGTAAACGCAAGTGCTGACCATGATACCCTGGGTACCATGATTCCCGGGTCGGGCAAAGTCTTATTGGGTTTTTTCCATCAGGAATCTCTTAGTAGCAGCCACGGAGTTTGGATCTGTGCCCAATTGATGGCAATAGGCTCGCACCCTATTACTTGGGAATTAAACATAACTAGCAAAATGTAGGTGTACTTGTCAGGTACGCCTCTGCCTAACTCTTCGGGGATTAAAAGGCGTGATGTTATATTATGATAAAACAATAGTTAATGTGTAAGTGCTGTACAATCCCATATAAATAGTATTTTTATTTTCCCTCCTGCAGGTACATCAAGCTCGCCGACCACCAGCGTCATCACGATCGTGGAACGCGAGGTGATCGTGAACGCGAACGCGAATAGTAACCATGCGCAGCGGATCGCATCCCCCATCTCTCCTGCGGCGCGGACTCAGCCCCCGCATTCAGATGTAAGAGTACTGCATTTTCTATCATCTAAATTTTAGAAATTATAATTAAAATAGAACTAAGATACACTCATGCCTATTATAGATAGTTTATTAACAGAAAATAAATTCACACGATATCAAACAAGCCATTTTATCAAAGCCAATGTATGCATGGCAATTTTAATAGGTGTTATTATGACAAAACTTTTACAAATGAATTCAAAGCAAAATCAGTTTAAAATAATACAACATAGAAAAGAATCACGGCACGATTGTGACGAAAACTTACAGCGAGAAGCGTCCCAGAACCCCCCCTGCCACATTTCACACACACATATTCTCACCTCATATTCTGCCGTAAGAAAAAACTTTCAGATTTCATTAAGTTACTTCTACAAGATTTTCTTGGGGACGTGGTTCTTAGAAATTATGGATTCTTTTTGAAAACACCTCAGTAGTTAGAAATAAACTTTTCTATAGCATTACTACACGCTAAAGGTCGGAAAGACGTCCGAACGAATGCTGCAACATGAACTACACCTGTTTACTAAGAAACCTAATAAAACAAACCTCTTTGTAATTTAAACTTTAAGTTAACAGTTGTAGTTGCTATTTTTACTTGAAAGTTTAGCTTTACAACTCTCGTGCATCGCCACGATAAATCTCCTTCCATCCCCTTTTAAATTACGGTGCGCGCTGATGTATTTTTACAATTTAGTAGGAACTCATTACCAAACTTACCAAGCCACAAAAAAAACAGACCTAACCCTAATCCGCTAATTTTCCATCAGTTGGTTCATACGCTGCTTTTAGTCCGTCATTAATCTAGCTTTTTACACTTAGCTATGTCTGGCGGCTTTCCAACTGGCCATCCGTATAAACCTCAGCCACCGCCCTTATTAATTAACCAATTAGCCCAAAATCCGCGTTGTGTGTGCTCTTTTAATTTCCCGACATTAAAGGTTTCCACAAAAATGTCCGCCGATATGGAGGGTGTTTATCTATACTCGTGTTCTGTTAAACCAAGTGGAAATGTAAGGGTTGAGTCTGATGATTTTGTTTGATATGCGTAATGATATATTGACTGCGGTTTCTGTTCGATTTGATGTGAGTTTATTTTACAAAAACGTTCTCAAAGGCGACTCATATATACACAAATCAATAAGAAGTTTGGATATCATAGGGACCGTCCATTAATCACGTGAGGCTTAAAAGGAGGAGGAGGAGGGGAGGGGGTTTACCAAAAATCACGAAATATCACAAGGGGAGTGGGGGTGTAGTAAGATATCACGTGTATTTATTTTTTTCGTCAAACGCGCGATGTCTAAACCGAAAAGCGGCGTGTAGTGTGACATTGACACGCTAGGCATTTGATTGTAAATTGTACTTTAAAACCTGTATATAAAGATAACATTCTAAAAAAATTAAGATTCTTTGTAGGTACTAAAAAATACACGTGATTTTGGGTGGGGGCGGGGGGGTACTCTTAAACCTCACCACGTATCACCAAGGGGGAAGGGGGGGCTAAAAAATGAAAAAAAAAATATCACGTGATTAATGGACGGCCCCATAGTAGTGTACATACATTTTCAAGACGGTCTAGTTAAAAAAACAACAAAGAAAACTGACCCCGTAATATCTGATCAATCTGTAATGCCAATGAAAATCCTCCTAGTTTACCGTGTTGCCCTACTGATGAAAGACAAACAAGCTTAGTTTATATCCACAGTTATAACTCAAACAACAAAACATAGTTGAGCGACATTCCAAACGGTGCTCTTTGACAAAACAGTGCAACTGTGAACAACAACAGCACTTCATCAGTATATAAGTTGAGACTTCAACATTGAAACTTCTCCAATACAATAAATTGTTTGAACTGCACTCGAGCTACTTTTTACGTCTTTAGGAGGAGGAACTAGTTCTATTTTCTCGAGGATCTTGAGGTCGATTAAAGATTATACCAAATTATTAATGAGTAACAAAAAAATAATAATATAGTATATGAACAACGTAATATATCGTCGCTGAAGTTCTGACAACACGTAAGTCGAAAATAGTAACTTCACAGGAGGCTGAAAATACACATAATTATACTTAGGTAACAGTACAAAACAATTTTTTAATTTGTGTTCAGTTCAAATTATATAAAGACGTGTGGCTTGTTTCTGATTGACTAAAACCACGCGTCTGCCGATTCTCTAGCAAAAGGCATCAGAATGTCGCAACAGCCAAAAAAATATTAAGACTTACGTGGTGTTAAAACTTCAACGACGATTTCTCAAAATATAAATAATGAGTTATTGCTTTAAGCGTGCAGTATGTGCAAACAATTCGTATGAAAATTATATAGACAGAAGCATACGAACGAACTAGCAATTTACTTACTTTATAAAATTCCCTAAAACCCTTAATTCTCTTCCAGTCAAGCAATGGCTCGGAGAAGTCAGTGGCGACTTCGAGCAGTATCACCAGCGACTCGAGCCCCCCCTGCACCCCGCCCGCGCCTCCCACTCCCCCCGCGAGGCCCAGGCCCAAGAGCAGTAGCAAGCCCAAGTCTTGTACGGTAAGATACCAAAGTTTTTTAACCTCTTGAGTATGGATATGACAAGCTAAAGTGTGTACTAGAACCTATATATAGCTGCCTCGATGGTCGAGTGCTCGCAAGCGCAGCTGCTGAGCATGAGATTCTGGGTTTGGATTCCCGGGACGGGCAAAGTGTTATTGGGCTTTTTCATCAGGAATTACTCAGTTGCAACCATGGAGTTTGGATTTGTGCCCTGTTGATGGCAATAGGTCCGCCCCTTAATAAATGGGACTTAAAACATAACTGGCGGAATGTGGGTGTACTATTGGGTACACCTCTGCCCAACCCTTCGGGAATTACAGGCGTGATGTTATGTGTGTAGAATCATAGAATGCGTTCTCAATCGCATCTTACTCTGTACCGGTAAACTGTACAAAATACAGTTCAGTTATACCTAATATTAAAATCATTAGAGTCACTATAAACCAGGGCTGCGGGACTGTTCGAAAGAGATACCGTAGCCCTGGAACACAAAGAGCTAAGAAAGAACATGGATAGGTTTTAGACAGTACAAGTCTGACACTCCCTTCTGCTCCGCCCAGAGCAGGAGGGGTCACATGATGATATTCCACCCGTAAAAAAAAACGGTCACTATAAACACAACATTCCTATGACTTCGCAAGATACGAAGAGTGTTTTTTGGCACGTTTTAGTTATTTGAATACTTCAGAGACACATAGTTATAATGACAGTTGTCTATAGGTTATTATAAAATAATTGAGCTTGTCGTATGAATACTCTAAGACTTTCTTTCTCTGTGATAAGGAAAGGCTACAAGAAAAATACGGCAAAGACTAGCAAAGCGAACAGTAGCAAGCCCAAGACTTGTTCTGTAAGATAACAAACTTTTTTCTACCTATTTACGTCGAAGAAAGGAGAAAAATACGGAGCTTAAACAACACTAAGAACTCTCTTTGTTAATTAGTACGATTGTAATTTGTTCCTTCAAGTGCCGTCGTCATTTTCAAAACATCTCAAGCGTAAATTTTTGCTCATTATCAACTCCTGGTTCATTAGTATTTTATTGTAAAAGGACATTTAATATCTTATTTGTTTTACCTCTCCCAGCACTAAACTAAAGTAATTACTAAAATTTTATATAGACAACAGAAACTCCTTAATTTATCTCTATCTCTAGTTTACTAACTGACGCGGACCGTAGCAATAGACTGCTAAATCGTTAGAACAAAAATACCAATTCCCGAAGAAGAATGGTTACTGGTCAACCTTTGTCTACTCAAATAATTTTCATCCAACATTGACCGTAACTAACAGCGCACGCCAAACAATAACACATCTGGGCGAAAACAAAACAGGCTACGGCGTAGCGTGTAACAATACTGCTACGCTTCGTAGCCGACCGCAAACTTCTACGGAGTTTCGTAGCGGACGCAGCAGTAAATCCTATGTACGACTTGTACAACAATTCAGCCCACGTTGTAGATTGTGTATCGTTAAGTAACCACCGCACACATTTATCTAAGTACACACATATGTTGGAGTATATGTGTACTTATAAGTCTCGGGTAAACCATTTATAACTTGGTCGAAGACATTGCATTATTGTACAGGGTCTAGTTCGCCAACAAGATTAAATCAATCTTTGCTTGTTGGACATGGGCAGAGTTCAAATGTTTTGTTGGTATGTTGGCAAACGATTTTTTCTTCGTTCGACTACGATTTTGACTTTTTTTATATATCAATTGTGTTACCCAAGTTAGAAAAAATCTTCTCAACTATTTAAAAGTGTAGTAGTTAATAAGAGTGTAGATATTTGAATTCTAACAATGTGTTTTAAATCTCAAATAATATTATCAAAATTGTGAACAACTTATTGTTTTATTTTTGTTCAAAATACTTATATTTAGAACACTCGCCAGCATCAAAACCCATCGCACTTACGAAGAACAAATTACGAGATATTTTATTCAATACAACGCCCGTCAAAACATTTTTCCTTTCACAACACAGGAAAATAACAACCCAATATTATTAAACCTTCGCTCAACAAAATTGTACCTACGAGTACATTAAAGCTTGTCATAATTAACCGTTGAAACTTCAAAGCTGCAACTAGAACATAATTGAGTATTATTAAATGCGTTCCAAGTAGAATTATTAATCCTAGTAAGTAATTCTATTATGAAAACAATGTGAATGGACCGTGGGAAGTGGGGTGGGTTAGATTCTTATGCAAATGGCAATACATCGCGGATCGGAGTGCGAATCGCCAGTGGGTCGGATCGGCCATTCATCAGCCTTTGTAAGGGTTTAATAATTCAGGTGTGGTCGCGGACTCGCGGAGCAACCCCTACTACGATTTAGATACGACATTAGCGATACAAACCGTTTTTAATCCTAGGTTAAAGCTGTATAGACATCGAAAAAAAACAGATTCTTCTTTTCTTAGAATGACTTATCATTTGCCTTTCTTTCATGATTTTGATAACATTTTAAATACTTCAAAATATTTCTTATTTTTAGGTTGACTGCCCTATTGGTCTCGTGGTCGTGAGCGTGGGGACTTGGATTCGATTCCCGGGTCGGGCTAAAAGTGCTATTGAGTTTTTCCTTTAGAAATTTCTGATTAATAGCTCGGAGTTTGGAAGTTGACGGTATGATACCCTCGTGCCTCGGAAAGCATGATAAGCCGTTGATCCTTCGCCTGATCTCTCTCCGGTCGTGTCGGATTGCACCTTTGCCAGCGCACACACTTGTGCACTATAATATCTCTCGAGCCGATGGCTAATCTCCAACAAAATTGGCCGCCATGGCGGAAAACGGTCAGGAGGACTATATCTATAATTTTAGGGTGATTCAATTCTACTTAAAAAAAATACTGTTTGAGCTTTGACGCAATAACATTTCTTAATTAATAAATGAAATCCAATAATGTCCTTGCATAGAAAAAACATTAAACTTCAAAATGATTTAACCCACATCGAGTACCCCAGTTCAAAATCGAAATTCATGTACCCCATTGTGTCTCGTGGTAGAGGGTTTGCGAAACGGTCCCGCATACATCGCGCGTCCACCTGTTCTCGTCCCATAGACCGCTTCAAGGGCTCTAGTACGAACCGGTTTTATTGCATTGTATCGAACTAGAGTCGGTCGCATTTCGCACTGTATCCAAATAGGGTGCTATTTGAATAGCAGTTGCGATGAGAACTTTCCAATGAGAGATGTTTTATTATTAGATGTTAGATGGTGGGGCTTATAAGGTTTTTTTTTTGTTTGCACCTGTCATTAAACAAGTAGTCGAATTTAATGTAAATTATGGCAGCGTAATATAATACATTGAAGTGGATTTCAACGCTTACAAAGTTTTAAATATTTTCTTCTGACTCAAACAACATGAACTCAAACTAATTATCATAATACATGCATAATTTCTATATTAAAAATGACTCATAATATTCTGCATGAGGTATTTATAAATGAATTCGCACACACAAATATTCGCCAATCGGACTGCACAGTGCACGCGGTAAAATCAAAGTATGATACCAACAGCAAACGTACCGCCACACTCCACAAAACTTTCATTAAAACAAACATGACGCACATAGCAAAAATAATTACACCACATGATTCATTAAAACTACGCAGACACGAATTCAGTTGATTTAACATGCGGAAAACTCACTATAGACAACCAGTTTTTACACAAATACCAAAGTATAATCGCACAAATAATTAAAACAGGCGTGCCAGTGGCCAATCCCGATGTATCATCGGGATTGGCCACTTGAAAATCGACTCTCATCACCCGGCTTAGTTTATCATTTCGAAAATTCGGTTGCGGGTTTTGACAGCAGGGGTTCAACGTTAAATAGGCGTTGCAGACCAGGTATGCGTCGGTGGGGTTTATTAAAAGCACTCAGTTTGATCGGAACCCTGATTTAACGTCACCAGCAGGAAGCAATAAAGTCGGTTCCACACGGGCACATAATTACGAACGGTCCGGTGTACTCCACGGATGTAATTCCCTCATAACATTGACAAAGGCATTCATTGTAAAGCCGCTGTTTCATTAACGGCGTAATTTAGATAGCCTATACGAGGTAGGTTTCATTGAATATCATGCGAATTTTCGTGACTTGCCCGTGCTCATACTACCGCAGTTGAAAAATAGTAGTAGCACGGGCAATTATTTATTGCCCGTGTTAATACCGGCCGGCGGTTGTAATAGTACGTAGTACTCACACGAATTTTGATTGGAATTTCGGTACCCATATTTTAATTATGGATATTTTGATCAGCTAAATTCATGCAACGCCCAACGTTGAAACCTATTCCCTAAAAACGAATTTCATAATGTATTTTTTTCTTAGCTTTGTTTGTCCCACTGCTGTGCAAAAGCCTCCACATAGCCTCTTCTAGCCTCTCATAATGTTAGCCTGCGTCATCCCACAGCTAGGCAAAAACCTCTCCCTATGACTTGGTTTCGATCCAGGGTCAATGTCGACCATTGGTCGCTGGCCTTGTCTATCTCGTCTCACCATCTTCTACGATGTGTGCCGCGACGCCTTCTAGCTGTGTCAGGGCTCCAGAAAGTGGTTATTTTAGCCCACAGATCATTCGAAATGCGGTAGACATGGCATAATTTTATAATACCTCCGTATTAATATTTTACAATAAAACAAGGAGCTATCCTGGATGAAAATCGTACTGCATTTAGTTTATCGTAATAACTGAAACTTGAAACTCCTTTGAAAACCTTTTGTTTATTACGTGAAATAGTTTTACACACAAAATGAACTCGCGCGGCATTCAATGCAATACTGTTAATGTACGGATTCATTTTATAGCGTGTTACTCGGAAAAGGAACGAGAATTCAGTTGCAAAATATTCGTCACTAGTTCACAGATATAATGAAATATGTTACATGCGCTTGTGCAAATTAATTCTTTGAAGTGGAACTGTTCAAATAACTATTTGTAACAATAGATTTGGTTTTAGTAAAACTGATATGGGTTGAGGTTATGACAATAAAATATTATTTGTGTATGTTCATTACATAAAAGTATATTTAGTTGTCTTATATATTATAAGACAAATACCTAAGTTTATACAATATTACATTTAAAACGATAAAATAAACTAAAGTTACTAAACCAAACTAACAATAAATTAAAAAATACAAACTTCTTATTTGAATAAGCTAAAACCCATCACTGTTTTAAAAGTTTAGAGCTTTCACTTAGACATGATGGAACATGCGTTTATGCGTAAATTTATACTCCCGTAACGGGTCGGAATGGTTTTCCTGGCCATTAATGTTTTCCAAAAAATAAAACAATGACTGACAGAACAAAAAAACACGAGAGCATCTCCGCAACTGCGCTTTAACTGTAATCCGACCACGTCGGTTCACCACTTTCGCGGTTTACCACTTTTCAACTTTATTTCAAAGAAACTATTTAAATTCAAACTTTATTCCCTACCAATAAGAGCTAGAATCCCGTGTATTATTTAATATTAATAAAGCTTCCAATATAGGAGATCACGTAGGCATTTTCCGAGTACAACTGGATAGCCTCTCGAATTTCGTCTGGGATCGATTTGTGTTCATAACAATGGGTTTGCTGTGTCAGGAACATATCGCCGGCGGCTGGGGTTTAGATACCAATCGGTACTAGACATCAAGCGTAATTATGGGCCAGTTGCACACCGATGTAATACGTTTGCCGCCTGACGTTGACGTCGGCTTTCATGTCATTGGAGCATTATCTATGTGTGATGGTTTATTATTGTTTCGGTTATTCAGCTTAATTGTATCATCTGTGTTTGATGGAGGATAGCGTGGCTTTTGTTTTGTGTGCTGACCGAGATTGGTGGCATACTACAGGTGGTATTTGAAATATTGCGTAGATTATACTATGGTATGTGTATTATTCTATGTAACATATGAATGATTGAATGATATCTACTTAAATACCTTTAGACAAAGTTACTATATAGTACACGTTATACGTTTCGCAGATTATCATTAAATTCCAAGTATCAAATGTGAAACCTTTTTCTATTGACCGGGCACAATTCAAAACTTCAAGTCACTACTGAGAATTTCGAATAAAAACCCCAATAACTATTTGTCTGACCCAGTTATCGAACTCGAGACCCCACTCTAGAAGCCTGGCTTACGGCCAATGGACTTTCCTAAACGCACGTCAACTTTTCATCTAAACCTGCCTTAGTATTTTAAAAACAAAAGCTTGAAAATTGTATTTCTTAGAGCAATGCTATTGTGTGGAATTGCATTGCAGTATTAGCGGCAACACACAGAGAGCTCTTTGTTACGTAAACTCGATTAATATAGAGAGTCCATTTGACCGTAAACAGCCAATCTAAAATTAAAACCATTTGCGTTTAATTTCGTTGCAATCAAGGTTGCGTGGCTAGAGAAAACTTTTTGCTATTTTACTTTTTGTTCTGAATTTGATATTGTAAGTTATAATACTTTTAAGATGCAGTTTTCGTCGCTGCTGTGACCGGAAAGACGTTGGTAGCGCTGTGTCACATTATTTTTCGTGGAGAAATAAATACGGAAACGTTATACGGATGACTGCCTTGTTGGTCAAGAGGTGACAAGCGCAACTGCTGAGCTTAAAGGCTTGGAATGGATTCCCAGGTCGGAAAAAGTGTTATTGAGTTTTTAGATCAGGAATCAGTAGCAGCGACGTGCCCGGTTAATAGCAATAGGCTCCCCCCTATAATAATAATATTATTTTAGACTTAGTCCATATACTGTTAGTAATACAAAAAACCTTATAAAACTATTGTAAGTAGGTACATACAGAATCAAAGCTAAAGAAAATCATTTCGTAGCACCGCACAGGAGTGCCAGTTTATGCCAAGCCCTGGACGCGACCACCCACAGTGTGTAGTCGCATCCAGTGCCGCCACATATCGGCGAGTCCCAGCGACCCACGAACAAGCTCAGAAGGCTGTTAGCGCATACGGGGCACCGTATGCGCTTTATAAGAGACGCACAACGCTTCCGCATGATGGCATGAAAACCATCCACACTTTTCTCTGCAAACATTTCTGAAGCGCTGCAGTGGCGCGGCAGCCTGAACAGTACCCTGAACGCCTTATTATATTTTACTCGCTATTACTTTGGACTTAAACATAACTGCTGAAATGTGGGTGTGTACTATTAGGTACTCCTCTGCCTAACACTTCAGGGATTACAGGCGTGATGTTATGATATTTACAAGTGCAAACAAAAGCTCTATTGCTGGAAAATCGTTTTGAAAAAACGAGCCTATTGAATAGTGAAGTAATATTTGGTGGCTGCAATATCCAAATTGAATACAGTTTATTGAATGGCTGACATCCCTGACGCCTGTAGCGTGTTCATTATTGTTACGAGTCTATAGAGCTCCTCGCGGGCAATTCATTATGTTTAATTCTCTTTTTAGCGGTATAAATAGGTGTTGGTGTTTTAATTTTAATGTCGGCTTTAAAGTTTTATTGTAAAGGGTGTAAAAAAACCTTTAATGAAGCAGAAAGGCACTTGTTCTTCCCGTTATTGCGATATTTCTTTTTTGTTCTGGATAAAAATATACCTAGGAACGATTAGGTTTTTTTTTAATACTAGTTTTAATTTAAATACTTCCATGACGCGGTTACTATTCAATCCAATCATCAGCACAACATTTAGTTTAACCGCAATACGTGAATTTTCACCCGCATAAAAGAAAGTCGTTTCCCAGCGTAGAGTACACAGTACCTACGTCGATTTTCGAATTAGCTTTCATTGTGTCTGCATAAGTCTTCCATTAGTATATTTTAAACAACAGTCACTATCTCTTCGACGACAACACAAACAGAAAAACTATTCACAAAAATCTTCTAACTAAATTCTTTCACGCTCTCTTACACTTCGAAAACTACCCTCAGCATTGACATCTTACACCAAATACACATAACACTGCAAACATATCTCCGTCGTTCCAAAACTGTCACCATAAAGAATAAGAACTCATTTTTCGTTGAAAATACGCGGGAATTTTCAATAGAAACCAATTTTCGGCGTGGTCAATACATGTTTAGCGACCCCGCCGGGCGAAGCACTCAATAAGTGGAGATTGGGCGCGCCACCGCTGCAATTTTTGACGCCGACCACAAATTGCATTTGCTGCCTCTAAGGACCAGCCTTTCTTACCTTGCACTATGAGGTGTAGTTCTATTTTTAAAATGCGAAAATCATGCTCTAGAGAGTTCGCCTTATGACGATGAAAACTTTTTGGTAGTTTCCAGTACAAACACACGTACCTTTTCATGATAAAAATGCGAGAACAGTACCTAGTTAACATCGTTCCCCTTCGTTTCTCATTCATTCATAAGATGTATTTGTCGTGTCATGTTTTCTTGCTGGCCACTATTGATGCAACCCAGAATCATATTACAGTCATAATATTATTCGTTCGTGAAATGGATATTTTTTCCCTTGATCCACTAAAGGTTTTTATTATAGAAGATCTATTCCGCCGCTGATCTTTCGCCAATCAGGTATTTAAAGAATTGTTGAACTGCACACTATAATCAATGTTATTTAATTCAATGTCGGGCGCGAATAGTTCCTTTAAAAAGGGTCAATAAATAACCCCGTTTTCCAATTTTCATCTCACAATTTTACTTCGATTGTTCGATGACAAAGATAATAAAATCTAAAAACTTGAACACAATGTCACGTTAGTATTTTAGAGAACAAAGAGCGCTAGTGTGTCCTCGACACAAACCACGTCCCAAAAGAATTCCTCGCTGTCTCTTATCAAATTCTACGTCTTTGTACATACCACCAACTTCGTTCCAAATTCGATTCTTTTTCAGCTGTCATCTGCTCGAATATCTCATGGACTTTTGATTTTTTCACCCCTCTGATGTAAGGAAAAACGTCAAAGTTTCTCCCGAGATACAATCGCCAATATTGAAAATAGAAAATGAACATTTGCACTGGAAAACTTTTTATAAATTAATTTTGGGGACTTTTAATGGGGGCGGAAAAAGAGAAACTCGAAAGTGAAATTCAATTTGAGATCTTACTTACCCTTGACAGATGTCGCGCCAAAACATACTTAGTATACGCTCATTCGTTACGTTTTGTCAATTTATTTCAAGTGCATACTATCTGAATCAGCTGAGTCCATTACATATGCATAGCCTAATCCCCGAAACACCGCGTACGTTGATTAAACACGGTGGCAGCCCTTCAGAAGTGAGATCCAACAATAATTCATAAGTTTTAGCTAGAAAAGGGATCGTTTATAAAGACGGTGTCATTGTTTTAGGCCGACGTCGCGATCCCCGCTCGACTCGCTCCATTAATAATGTAGGGTGACAACGACGCAGGTGCGGCCCGCTCCGTGCCGATAAACGTCCCGATGCATAATTGAAGACGTGTACCTAACGTAGCACTTACGTGACTCCCTCTATCTTCTGAGCATAACATCAACTAAAAGCACGTGTTATAAATGTTTTTCTAATACCACGTCCGACAGTCTATAAAAAATATGTTTTCGCTAAGCTGTTTACAAAACACAAACGCCACGGTATATGTAGACGGATCAAATGTCGCGAAAATACTTTTCTATTTCAAATGTCTTTTGAAGTACATTTTTCTTTGACACATTCGTTTTGGTAACCCTCAAATGCGGGTTGTAATTTAACGTTTTTCAATTCGCTCAATAGAATAACGTTTCTAAGGAATGGTAGGTACCTAATGCTGTTGAGACTGAACAGTATTACAGAAAACGAACACGGCCAATTAAATTATTTAATTAAAAGACAACTTCAATAGGGCACCCTATTTAAAAGTGAAGACTTTTGACCTTTTCTAACGCGTAGTGACCTGTGACCTCGGCGCCACGTGGCCTACACTCACCCCTCGACTTGAGTGCCAGTCTTTACCTGACCCTTATTTGTTGGCTTCCAAAAATCAGCATTTTTAATTTTTCACACGACCTCTAACAATAGATTTGAGTTATTCTGACACACTCCGCGTCTTTTTAGACTGTTTAAGAATTTCTATGAATTAATAACTATTATAAAATAGATTTTTATCCCGAAGTTACAGATTCAATAATAATGAAATATTTCGTCGTAACCATCCTTTTGGGCTTTGCCACCGTCGTCGTGTAAAATGAACTTTTTTTTTGGCTTGGCACTAGTTTTACTTTGTGCCATTTTCATAAAATGAACTTTAAGCAAAAAAAACACCAAAATCCTTTTCATTTGAGGTTTTAAAAATAAAACCGTTGCTAGCAGATAAAGATAAGTTTATTTCAAGCGTATCAAAGATTTCGATGGCCTAAAACCCAATTTCATTCGTATAAAAGCACTTGCCATAAAATTATATCTCACTAACTCTTAACAATAAAAAACTTTTATCATAACTACTTTCTGCTGTTCCACTTTTATTTTACAAGCTACAATTTCAACTGAAATAAGTAGACTAAGGCGGTTTATTTTAAATATATACTCGACTATAAAAGTAATTCTATAATTCTTTTCACTGGTATTCGTAATTGAATAGAATTAATATTCTCACAAGAAAATAATAATGTTTTAGTCCAATCCAAATAGAGTGTTCTATTAAGTATATGCAAATTGCTCTTCATACAAACTGCGCTGCTTTTGTTACTCGTCTGGTCAGTTATCTGTATTCGCGAGCTTGGAAATTAATCGAGGGGTCATCTCTTCGATATCTTTCCCATTCATTGTATCGTCATTTTATGTTCGAGTCCCATGAGATGAACATCATAGTCTCGTCGCGAAGTTATTCGTATTCGTAATATTTTTACGGGTAGCAGTGAACGGGTTATGTGCGGAGCGTTGCGTGGGACGCTTTTGTACACACAGCATTGTCGTGAATGGTGCAGATATGGACAATTGGATTACAGAGCTTTTCCAAACGCATACATTTAGTAAGCCTATCAGTAAACCAGTTCACAAGGTTTTGAAGGTATGTATTTTATTATTTTCACATGTGTAGCTTTACACAGACTTAATTTTGCTAATCAGTTAGTTTTGCTAATTAAAACATGTTCTAATTAATGTAGTAAAGTATTACTAAATTATTAGACAATCAAAATAAGGCTCACTTAAGTTTCTCGACCTTTTCCACGTATATAGGTAGGTACGCAAAGCTGTACCCATTATGGCATCCAGAAGGTTAAATGTAACAGTTAATTTTAAATTCCATCTACAAGATAAGATATGAAAAAGCCTCACAATTTTAAACTTTATAGCTGAATTGAGTGCCATTTGCGAACTGCACAACAATAACGAGAGAGCGGTTCAGACCAAAAAACACAACACTAGAGCCAACTGCAGTTCGGATGATGTATAGCAAAAACGCTCCAGCCAGCTCCACGGAACATCTGCTCTCACCTCCACATTAACCTAACGAGCCAGTCCTAATGGCGCGTTAGGGCTGCTCAGCGAAAAAAGCTTCAAATCAAATAAATTACGCTCCCACGACCCACTTTTAACATGTGTCCTCTGTACCGTTATTAGTCACGTGACAAAAAGCGTTTATCTGTACAAATGAAGACATAATACAGCGTTTTGTTTGTGCGTAGCAACCCTGACAACGGTGACGTCATTAGTGCGGGTCCCAATGTGTTTAGTTTAAGTGGTTGAATTCTAGTTTAGAGTTTTCGTGTGTTTCGTATTCGTAGCAATAACAGCAAGTGCTTGCAATATTAGTATGTAAAGTTTTATGCTATAGCCGTTGTTATTCGCGTAGTCTGCGAAAACTGAATGAGCAGAATTGTTAAAATTCAGCCTTTTAGATACGGTTTAACATTTTACCTGATAAATAAGCGGTATTATACGTCGGTGCGTTTAAACGTTATTGCTAATCAGCTGTTATTAATTCGACCAAACTGTAATAAACGTTAAGTCATTCAATATAGTCTATTCAAATCAAAAACTTAGTGTACCCAAATTTGATAATTGCTGAAAATAAATTCCTCCCCATAGGGTAAAATAATTTCATCATATTATTCGTTCAACCCTACGGAATGTAGAGTCTACGTCTATCGCATCTATAATATTTTGTTATGTCTACCCTTTTTAACGAAAAATGTCGTTTCAATTGAAATAAAAGACATTCCTTTGTATTTATGCGACGTTTCTCTGTCTCATTGGATTAATTCAGGTTATTGTGTTTTTCTTGAGAATTTTTATCGTTGAAGTTGTCAGTTATCGTTAAATTGACTGTTTTCTTGTGGATGATGATGATGCTAATATTGTTCAGAGCCGACGTATGCTTTTATGTCCATTATGTTGATGGTTTCTATAAATACGAATGGTAATGTGGTGGGATTCACACTATTATTTTTAATTATTTTTATAGTAATAGTAATGATAGTAATAATAGAGGTACTGAACTGCAGTCATTGTGCCGATAATCAAGGCGGCCAATGGCTTAATAGCCAAAAGCCTCGACCAACATCTGAGGAGTCTTTTGCTTGACAACTGGATCAAGGGCTTGATTTAGATAGCAGTACTTTTGGACACGGCGCGTGTTGTTAGGAGCTTCCTCTCTCAACTGTACAGCCCTGACCACCGGTATCTCGGACCCGGTTCCCAATGCCGGTGAGCTACTACTCTTTATATTTTTAAATGTTTATTTAAATATATAATTTTGTAAAAATATTTAAAATGTTAATTATATGTTACGAAACGAATACAGGATTAGTAATAGGCACTCATATATAGTCGTCAACGTACTCGTATACAGTACCGACTTCAAAGTGTGGTAAGCAAAACTAATCACTACACCTAAAACACAACAACACACAACAAAAAAACTTACTTTACTAAAGCATTCATTAGTCAAAGCTATGGATTTTAATAAGTACTCGTATGTAGTGACAAAATCGTTCTATATTCTTCTATTTATAAAAGAATAACTATCTTCAGCCACCAAAACCACCTAAAACAGTGGCTTCATGGATGGCTCTTCCTTCTTGATTCCCTTCCTTCTTGATGGATGGTTCTTCTCCATAGGAAACGACAAACCCGAACCGTGCACCTTTTGTCGAAGTTTTATAAGTGCCCATGTAGACCTATGTAAAATAAAATATTTTGATTTTGATTTTGCTCATGAATTCCGCTTTAAGCAAAATGATAAAATATTCCTTTTCATCTCTACTTATATTAATTGGTTTAATGTTTAGTAGTCTGAACCGCAATAAGTGTCTCGTTCATAATTGGGTATTTGTATTACGAGTATTAATTAGGCTTTTGCTCAATTAATAATGAAGCGGGTCTCATTAATGCGACTAGCGATCCGCAACCAATAAGAATCGTCGGTGAACTAATCAAATAGCATTTGCTTATTAATATCATAATATTAATTTAATTGAGCGATAATACTGAAGAAATTGACCGCTAATAATTGATACAGTGGTCTATATCTATAAAATCAACGAGGGATTAAGAGCCTTTTCTTGAAATACCACTGACCCAATAAAAATAGGGTCACCAATAGAATTTATCATAACAAATAGATTAAGGTACTGTTGTGTTTCGTTAGCAGCGTATATGCATTTATGCAAACACATACGTAGGTATCAAAATAAAAAATACTAAAAGTATTATTTGGGTATGTACAGTAACAACTTAACAAACAAAGTTTTAGGCTAAACTCAAATTAAGTTAACGAGTTTCATAATATTATGATACCTATGTTTTAAGTTATCCAATAAGTCTTCACGACTTTTAAGGGAATAAGTCGTTTAACAATCATCTACCTACACCTGCTCAAACTGCGCCAGGGGTATCGTTCAAGTATTATTGCTTGCAAGACGACAATAGCGCCGAAAACTTTCGGGTACCAGCCCTACCCGTAATGACATTAAGCTTGCTCACCTTCTGTTTCACTCAAATTGGGTTTTAAACATTTAAGGTATTTTTGAATGTTTATTTCAGGCCTTCGCTCTCCTTCCCGACGATAAACAATAAACATTGATAAACGATCGCATTATTTTATGTTCGCAAAAATATCGCCGTAATCGTCCTCCTAACTGCGCGTGTAGAACAAACTCGAATGCTAATGTTCGTAAATAGAATAATTCCGACATTAAAACATTTTATCAGATATAATTTACGAGTTGGCGCGCGACGCGTCGGACGCCAACGCGGTGCGACGGAAATCCGCAACTAATTAAAATTCTACGTGAATGAATAACTGCACTGCGCTCCCATTGCGCTTTGTACGAAAAATTTCCCAAATAAATATTACCTTACCCAACATTATTCGCTATTAAAATGTTCTAACCAAAGTTAGCCTCACACTTTCCGCTATTTTTGACCTATAATTACCAATTTCCTTTTAACCGTCAGGGATTACGCAGAATCCATCAGAATCCATTAATTAACTCAGAATATTAACAAGCTACCGACGATCGAAAGTTTATACCTTGGAATTACGAAGTACGTAATAGGTTCGAAAGTCTTTTGAACTTTTCAAAAGTCATCGTGAAATTCACAGACGCAGCAAAGCAGTCAGAAAGCCGCGAGTGGTGCGAGTGGTAGCGGGGCGTCGAGCGGAGCGGGGAATGGCACCGCGACCACAGCCGCGCGAGCCAGCGATGTCAAGCCGGTAGAATGCAACCTCTGTCATCGCAAGTTTAAAAATATACCAGCTCTTAACGGTCACATGCGACTGCATGGTGGATACTTCAAAAAGGTAATTTTTTAACCCCACATTTTTTCTAAACACTAAATATTATTTGAACAGAATATTCAAAACTTTGTAACGTTCTAGGACTCGGACAACAAAAAACTAGACAAGAAAGAATCAACAGGACCACCTTTACAAACAGCTTCGGTTTCTGTTCGGGCGTTGATAGAAGAAAAAATCATAAGCCGTCGAGGTGCCACTGTTGCGGCTACGACACCTACAGGTATGTATAGCAAAACTGATCGGCACGGTATCTTAAACCTTTGCAGTAGAAACTATCAAGTCTTATATTTTTACAGGCACAAATACAGACTCAGTAGCATCCCGGACAGGCTTCATAGCACCGGCTCCTCCACCACTGTCGAACATCCGAACTTCAGTGGCATCGCCTGCGTCCCCGGTGGCCACGTCGTCGCATTTCGTCTCCCCTCGAGCTCCACCCATCGTAACCGTCGCCTCAAACGCAGCGACCAGCATCTGTACTGCACAGAGAGATTCTACCCTCATAGAGTTATTGAAAAAAGGAAATTCTAAGGTAGGTTTTTTTACTAATCTCTTAAATGCTGTAATAGAAGAGCATGATGGTAATCAATGTATTTTTCAACAGGCTGTAAAACGATCAGCATCAGATCCCGGCCAGACATCGCCACAACAAGACTTCACTTTTCGACCAGAAATATTCGGAGTCTCCTTCAACTCAGATGATGGCTACTTTTCGCCTGCACTTAACGAAGACACTTTCCAATTTACCACAACCCACGACCAATTAGAAGAACTCGCCTCACTGGAGGACTATGCAACTGTAGCTGCATCTATACGAGAGCGATCGCCTGTAACATTTCCTTCCAATCGACGGCTAGCTGCGGTTCTTAATTCACCCCTACCAGAATCTCTGGCTGATTTTGGCGCTTGTCATGGAGGATCACCAGTTCCATCGCCAGGAATGGGCTACGCTGCCAACTCACCCGGACTGTCCTACTCTACTAACGGTTCTCCAGGGTTGTCGTTCACAGCCGCGTCGCCGAGTAGCTATTCGAATCACGCCGAGCCGTCACCGGGCATGACTTACCCAACGCCTCCTGCTTCCCATGATGCTCACTCACCAAGTCAAAATGCACCGCGAGCGTCTTCACCACTTTCAGCTGCCTTTTTCACTGCTACAATGTCTAGTCAAGAAGAGGTAATTATTATTTCTAAACCAATATTATTTTAAGCTTGAAAATCCAATATAATTTCCTTTATTTTGTTAAGGTGGAGGAGGCTTTAGAAGAAGTGCTGCCGGAAGAGTGTCGATCGTTAGACGCGTATGCGCTGGAACCTTCACCAACTCCACGCCGGATCATGCTGAATTCTGAAGATCCACTGCTATCGAGCAGTCCTCGAGACTTCTCACACCAGCGGCTTTTTCGTCGACATAGTCGAATGGCATCGACTACTATTTCGCCTTTGCAACAATGGCAGCACGACTCACTTCAAGTAAAGATTCAAACCTGATGTTATTCTCTCCCTAGTCTTGATAAACCTCTTTGTAAGATAGCTTTAATTTCTATATCTTTTCGTCAGGTATGTGTGGAGGGTCGAGATACAGTGCCAGCAGTATTTTTGAGTCCAAGCAGTGTGCCTGCGTCCCCTCAGAGACGCAAACGCCGAGCGTCCCCGGCTGGTCCGTTCCGCTCCCGCATACGGCGAACAACTACTCACTACACGCCTCAACCGATACTGCCTCCAGACCGGGAAGGATCAGGGCTGCTAATAGAAACTACAGCAGGTAACAATTGTACCACAAGAACTTGTTTTAATAATAGCATGTTTCATTACGATATAATAAATTAAACTAATCACTTCTCTGTGTCTCTCTGTCTGATCCTCCACACGCAAACGACACCACGGCAGACCCAGGCAGAGATAGCATGACGACGCTATTTCTGCCGAAAGTACTGGCCCTTGACAGCCCCACACAGAGAAAATTGAAAGGAAAGTTAGGAAATCTTTGCCCTACTGACAAATTCATCAGGCTTTTAATAAACGATATTTTTTTCAGGTATTGCAGCTTCGCAAACCGATGTTCTGGCTCATCTGGAAGAGCCTCGACATCCGCAGATAAACATCGGTCGAGACTTCCAAGCCGACCTGCCGGCACTGTGTAATGATCGTATAGACCTACATCGCGTGCCGGAACAGCTTCTATGGGACCCTGGCATCAACGATGCCCTAGACGAGAATGAAGGTATGCTCATAAAAAAAAAACTACCATAGTAAAAACTTGATGTGCTCCTTGATTTCACCCGAAGTTAGATTGGTAGAAAATACCCAAGGCATTAAGTCCGCCTTTGCACGCACGGTGACCAATCAAACTATACAAAATCAGTTTATGCGCATCTCCCATTGTACTGGAAATCTATACATAGAGACGCCACTAGAAATGTATAGCTTGATGTGTCACCGTGTGTACGGTATTTTTACATGTTTATTAAAATTACACGCTTCAACGTGGAGTTGCAGACACCAGCCCGATATACATTACGATACAAATATTGTTGTTCCAGTGAGAATGTTCATGGAGATGTCGATGTGCGCGGCGATGCCGGTGGGCGGGCACACGCGCGAGTTCGCGCTGCAGACGCTGGGCGAGTGCGGCGGCGACATCCGCGCGGCCACGCTGCGCCTCATGACGCGCCCGGCCGCGCCCGCGCAGCACGAGTCGCGCTGGCTCACCGAGGAGGTCGAAGCCTTCCTAGCTGGACTAGGCCATTACGATAAGGATTTTTATCGAATTTCACAGCTGGTAAGTTACCCCCAGATTATTTTTTTTCAACAAAAACATTTGGTTGTATTTCGTAAAATAACAAGGGCACTTAAATCAGTAATTAACTATTTTCCAGGTAAGAACAAAAGACTCGAAACAATGTATACAATTCTACTACTTCTGGAAGAAAGTCACGCACGATTACAAAACGCTGTACTTACGAAGCTGGACCTTGGATCAACAGGTTTCATCACAAGTAAGCACCGCCATTCACTCTGGACTACAACACTTTGTCTTCCGGCTATCTGATGAGTGAACACCGAATGCTTGACGGATCCTAATACTCGCGACTTATCTACATCCAGGGTACTGTAGGCCAGGTTAGCGCGACCAACAGCTCGGCGAGCGCATCCTCTGCGTCCAGCGTCGATACCGGGGAGTTTCCTTGCAAGATATGCGGGAAGTAAGTTCCGAGACGCGGATCACGTCTGCATACTGCTTACAATATCGACATACAGCGAACTGCGCAAACGCAATTTACGTGGAACATCGACTTCCTAAAACTATAACCCGTGCCAAAACGTATCAACTAAAAATCTTGATATTTATTTACAAACTCTTTAACTAACCACGTTAAGTTTCACCTAAATTGCCTTTTGTGCATGCATTACATTCGTATTAAGAGAAATATTTACAGCTTCATAGTAACTAACTGAATGGACGGGAATATGTTCAATAAGTTAAACGATAGAACGACGGCTCAGTGAACACGGCACTAGTTGTGTAATATCGTAAATCATCGACGTGTACAAGTGTTCAGCACAGCGATGGTCCCGGGCCAGCGCCTGCGGATCTCTGATATTGATTTCACGTCAACAAATGTTTGCCAAACTTCGTATTTTAAACTAATTATTTATTTATATTATTATATAATATCTATTCATTATAGAAATATTTTAAGGGCGTACTTTGCCAAAAAATGTACTTTGTGCCAAGCATCCACGGTGCCTAAATTCAAAAGCACGTATTCTTCATTGAAATATTATTAAGAAATATATTTTGTTAGAGTTAAATTATCAAAATTCAAGAGAAAGTGTTGTGTACTATTTATATTGTATCTTATTAAACTGCTAAAATACAAATTCAAACGTTAAACGAAACAGTTAGAGTAGCTATTGGTTAAGGCTAAAATGAATAGATTTTATTATTTGACAGAAATTCATGTAAATAATATAATTATTGTAATGTATTTTCATTGTATTTTAAGACAGTGAATTTATGTCCATTGCTTAAGAGGTTGATATCTTATTTATTTATCGTAATTATCGTAGGTTTAATATTAAAAGGTTTTGTGTATTAATGTTGTATGTATATAAGTTTTCTCTAATACTAACGCTTAACGCTTGCAATTATGCTTATACATAATTATTTAATATTTTTCGTTTGTTTTTCTTTCGCTTCGTTCATTTGTTTATTGTGTTGCTATTTCTAATAGTGTACCCTGTTATGTTTCAGAGTATTTAACAAAGTAAAAAGTCGTAGCGCACACATGAAGTCGCACGCCGAGCCAAAACGGCCAAAACTCGAAAAGCCTTATGAAAAGGTCGAAAGATCCGATGACAGATCCCACGCGACAGCTGAATACCAAAGCAAACCGCCCGCTCAGTAACCGACTCCTTGCTCACTCACCCCGGCCGCGCGCCGCGCGTCTCTAGCCCAACTGTCCGACCCGACCGTCCGACCGCCCGACTGTCCGACCCGACTGTCCGGCACTAACGACTCGATCTGTAGCTAACTAGCGCGCACACGCACCCGCCCACAGACACAAGAGTGACTCGCTCGGACGAGGACTAAATGCTGAATCGTTTAAGCATTTATTATAATAACGAAATAGATAATCTCTAGATTAAATTAAAAGTGACCTAGTAAAGAGTGACGTAGTATCTAGTAGCTAGAGAAGAATTAGCTTTGGACAAATACCTATAGAAAAAGTAAACTTTCGAAATTCTCGCAACGCTAAGCTTTGAGAGAGCGCATAAAGATATTTTGTATAACGATTGATACATAAATAGGTAGCTCTTCGTAAAGTTTTTATATGACAGACTTCTTAATGTGACTTGCCAGTGTGATGTTGTAAATAATGATAGAACAAGTAGTTCGTTGTAACGGTTCCATCGAGGCGCGAGCTCTATTCGATATTGATCTATATAAGTACTATGATATACGTGTGATAACATAAATCGTGTAGTAACTACACTACCTCGTTTCTATTGATTGTTTCGTTTTATAGCGAGCTCAGCTCGTTGTTACATTTGCTTGTTTGCTCATTACTTTGTTAATTTTTTAGTTATTCATTTCTATTTATTTTTCTAGTCGTATTAGACAATTTTATGTTGAATGCACTTTGGAATTTAGTCATTACTCTGTTGTATATTAGCTATTAAGACAACGGAATTCTATTCAGCATCCGTACCTACTAGTCACGTATCGATGTTGATTTAACGCACTTACCACCTACTTAGACAAAATATTCACACTTTTACATTTGCTCCGTGAGCTCCTGCAATCAAGTGGAAACACAAAACTGATTGATACTTTTGATTGATCGAAACTAAACAATGAATTGATATCCGTCACTTATTAGAAATAAATTATACTATAATATTGTAAAGCAAACTTCCACTTGATTCCGAAGCGCCCACGGAAATCGACAAAATGGAGGGATAATATTTTTTTACACAAATATTATTGAATGCTCAAATTTGCTATATTTATGTTGGTAATATTATTATCTAGTTCCTTGTTGGTCGTTCTGAATAATATGCCATTATTTAATACTTGACAATGTGTAGTTAATTTATTTAAATGTGGGCATTTTTTTCTATAAAAATGTCTTGTAAATGTGTCTACGTGTACCTACGTGTTGTGATATATCTATGTATGTATGATTTATTGTTTCATCGTATTCTGGCTAGCATTCGATGGTACCAGCCGGGCAATAAACATTGTTGCTCAAAATTGTATTAGCGATTGTCTCAAGTTGCCTGGTATTCTGTAGGTACTATACTCCGCTGCTCCCAAAGTGTACAACTTACCTAATTCTCGAGTAACAAATACTTCGTGGTTGTGATGTTTCTTAGTCTACTCTTTTATTGTCTTCCGATATTTTTAACGACTAAATTAATTTTGGGGCAGATTTCCTCGTAAAAGACATGTTTTAACAAATAATCTTGAATTTTATTTAATAACCATTATTAACTAATTTTTTAGAATAAAGTTTAACAAAACCTATCTATAAAATTGCGTGCGACGCGTCCAGTTAAAAAAAAAGTAAGTGAAAGTAGCTCGATATATCTAAAGATATTTATGACAGAGTTATTGTAGAGCTACGTGTGTGCTGTATCGCGCTGGGTCCGGGGTCCGTACTAGGGGTTATATCATGCTCACAATAAAATATTTTAAATAACTGCCGTTAATTCATAGAGACGTAGATACCTACTCCGTCAATAGATAATAGTCTTACCCGGCGGATTGTACACCTCAGTGCGATATCGTGCATACGTGTTACCGTATACAACGCAGATTGAAAGATGTATATTTTTTTTTTATATTTTCTGCAGATCTATTCGTTTTCCTTCCACGAGTACCTGAACAGAATTCTGCCAATATACGACACGATCTACTGGTTGTTAATATTATAATGTCGCATAGTACTTATTTGTAAATCACTAACTTGTGTGATTATTTGGTTGTGTTAATCTATCTTAACAATTTAGACGAAATTTTCTAGTGGTGATGTTAGTTCTATACTTTCTAACTCGATATGCCAATGTTCTGCCAAATTGATAGTTGTAACTGATTTAAAATAGGTACTTCGTAACTAGACAAATTATATTAAATAGACGCGTTTCATTTAGATTAAGGCAAGGCTTGAACTGAAACCCCAAACGTGAAGGTTTAAAGTGAGTCAACTGCTTACCATTCATCTACCGAATAACGAAACAAAGTGCCATTTATGTCGTTGTACTAAAATTAATAACTTTACACCGACTATACCGAGTAACTCGACTATCACTGTTTTTTTTCTTAATATTCAGAGCGTATAGAGTTATTTTCTTAAAGAAGTAAAAATTAAGTCATAAAAAAACTATGGTGTAAATACTGAATATTTTTCCAAAATAAACTTAACGGTTCCGGAGATAGTTCTACGTCGTAATACAATCTATTCAAGACAAGTCCCTCCAGAAATAATTTTTAACAATACTCTTAGCCATTAAGACTGAAAGGTACTTTCTAAATTCAAAAAAACTTCGTTAAATATCAAGATAATGTAGATAACTTTCTTCCTTTCATTATTTATTAACTGTTAGTAGTGTAATCATGGTGTCACTAACCCATTCCATGTGCCCAGTCATACTAGTCAGGGTATAGCTTTATAATGATACCCTAATTTAACCAAAATGTAACCTAAACTAGCGAGCATCGATGTTATGTAGAGCGCCCGCTGCGAGCGCCCCCTAGCATTCACTAGGAAACGTCGCTGTATTCTAATAGAAATATGCACTCAGATGCTAAGTATTAAAATTAACATAATATTGACGATTTAAACAAAAATTATTTCAACTTAAATATAGAAGTGCCTTACAATTTTAATTTTTATACTGTTTTCTTAATTTATTTTTGTTTTAATATATAAAAGCACTGGAAATTGCATTTATTGATCCACTGTCCATTCTGCTAGGCCAGAATCGATGTGCGGATCGCTCTGTCGTGTTTTTGTTTTATGTTGTTTTCGTTTCTTAAATAAAATAATTCTTAGAAAATAAAATTAGAGGTTTAATGAAAACCAAAAAGACGTTATTTTTTCATGTTTTTCGTTTAAAATTAGGACGTCTATAGTGTTAAAAATCACGAAATGTACATCAACAACATCATCAGATTGTCATAAACAACAATAACTAAAGGTCAATTGTATGAAGAGTCTAATAAAGTGAGGAAAACATTTTACCGAATAATGTAACATAATGAATCACCTATGAATACAGCGCTAATTAAGTGTAAGTACTAAATGTTTGTAATATTAAATCCCAATGTTATGTTCGCTTGAATGTTCTTGTAATCCGACTCTTGTTTCTACTCTGTAGTCCTGGCACATAGTGTAAATGTAAGTACTTCTGTATTTGTGTCAACACATAAAATGTTACTATAGTATTAATATTTTGTAAGTCTAAATGGATATTATATTCTTCTAATTTTGTATCAAGCGCGCGAGTAGCGCGGCCCGGCACGGCGGAGGGCAGGGGGGGGGCTGGTAGGAAATGCGCCGGCGACGCGGAGTGCAGTGGGGGCGGGTAGGGAATGCGCCGGGACCGCGGCCGCCGCTACGCCTCGGTGTACTACGTACTTAATACGTATTTACTTGTAATATAACTGTAGACGATTAATGTACACGTGCCAAACGCACGATAATTGATATTACACTCTGTGTTGTGATTTTGAAAATTCTGTAAATTACAAAAGTCTTTGAAAATACTATGGAAAAAAATTGTAGACACCTTTTTAGATTAGCACAATTCTTCGCGTAGACACATTAGGCCAAAAATTTATTAAGTATTTAGATTAAACGGACGTAGGTAATCATTGGAAGATGTAAGTGTATGTATGAATAGATTCATTGTTATATTCGATCAATGTGATGATTCGTAAGAACAACGATTTAACTCGAGTCCTGTACCCTACCGTGCTGGGCGACTCTTCACAACTTCGCATATCCTTGAAACAATAAGTAATAAAATTAATCTCTATTATATATATGATAAATTTATTAGGGTAACTAATTTTTTAAGACAATGACTATTACGTGATCTTTTAGATTGTCTTTATTAATAAATATATGGTGAAGGTTTTGTCAATTCGTTTTTATTTTTTATTCCTGCTTCTAACCACTCTTGACGCAATTCTCGGCAAAATCTTTGCTGTCTGAAGTATTATCCACAAGGAGACACCCGGCCCTTGGTCCACTTACATGACACACAATGAATTGGTTAGCTCCTCACTCATCACTAACCGACGAGGTTCAATCAACCGACAAGCGATAACACACTGTTCTTAATTGGAAGAAAACAGGCGAGGAATTTGAAAAGAGGCCTAGGTGAAGCGATACTTGTTAAATGATATGCCAAGTATTTCAAAGTTAACGCAATACGTGTTAAATACGACGGTTACATAATGTACGAACTAGGTCCACCGCTGCTGACCTGGTAGCCTACAATGACGTCCACAGTTCCACACGTAGTATTGTTTTATTCAAAACTAGCTCTAGTAATCTCAGGATAAGTACTCCATAACCAATCGGCACACCACTTCAAAAAGTCTTGGGTGCAAGACTAAGATTTCGTAGCAGATGGTAGAAGGTTACCATGTCGTAGCAGATAGTTTAAGGCTACGAACTCGTAGCTGATCGTAATAAACTAAGATGTCGGTGTCCGTTTCGACCGCGCGGCCATGACGTTTTTTTTTTAAAAAAACTATATCAAGATTTTGTAATAATTTGTAAAAGTTGATTCCCAAAACCATAAATTTGTCAAAGATAAGGTTAAAAAGTTATAAGGGTTTGAACGTGGCCGCGCCATCGAAACGCGGAGAACCGCGCGGCCACGGAGATCTTTAAAACTACGCGTTGCAGAGACCTGAAATTCAGGTAAACAACAGATTGAATTTGTAAAAATATAGAAAAAATACCTAGGTTTATATTTTAGGAGCTGTAAGACTAAAACCCCATGGCCGCGCCATCGAAACGGTGACGAACACATTATCGCCGATATCTCGCTGAAAAAGCATCGCCGACGTCTGAAGTTTTTTGTAGAAACCAGATTTGAATTTGTCAGAATTTGTAAAAATACAATGAAAAATCCTAGGTTTATATTTTAGGAGCTATAAGAATAAAACCCCATGGCCGCGCCATCGAAACGGTGAAAAACACGTTATCGCCGATATCTCGCTGAAAAAGCATCGCAGAGGTCTAATTTTTTTTGTAAAACCTAGATTTTAATTTGTCAAACAATGTAAAAATACACAAAAAATCCTAGGTTTATACTTTAGATGCTGTAGTACGGATTCGCGTAGAAATTAGTCGTGATTATTTATCGAAGAAAGTAAGTAATAGCGAGTGTTTTTTTGTAAACAACACCTATTAATGTAGAACTACCGATAAAAGGCAAAAAAACTTTTTTTTTTTCAGAATATCAAACCTCCAATACGTTTTGAAAGTTTCGATAGGGTGACCATGGCTTAGTTGTAACAGAAAGACCTATTGTATTAGATATTATATCTCAAGGATTCTAAATCGCCCAAAGACAATGTTTTTTTTTAAGTATCTTTCAGATCCAAAGAACTTATTAATTATTATTAATTATTTTTTTAACACATCATCTTTTTTTTTTGGCGTTTGTCATGATATATTGATGTTGGGATACATGAGTTAATTACAGGGTTTATTTCTGGCGTAATATTTTTTTTTTTTATTTCAAATCCGAAGGGTTCAAAACAATGACTTTTTTTATTTAGATGCTATGTGTACGATTCACAGTTACATCAAGTTACACAAGGATAACTCTTATCGTGCGCGCCGTAAGTGGGTGTTTCAAATAATAATCGGCCAATTCAAATCAAAATCATTTATTTAAAGTAGGCCAGTTACAGGCACTAATAGTCGAACCAGTGCGAGTCGTACTCGCACACACAAGGTTCCGTAGCACTATATTATATAATAAAAATATTTTTAACGCTGATTGTATAGATTTACACTCAACCGCAAAATAAAATTGGTTTTTCATAGTATTTTTATGAAAAACAATGTTAACTGATGAAGTTTGATGAAAAAGTTTTTACGTTCTACAAACCTTTTTTTTCAGAATCCTACTCTTACTTCAGGAGTTAAGGAGACACACAACGTTAAAGAATTTGGAAACAAATATCTCATTAACATAGACTTAAGAAAAAAAGTATATATTTTTTTAAGAGCCACAGATTTATACCCCACACAGTTATATACGTAGTTTTTTTCAACCCTCTTATATGTATAATTATTTCACATCATATTTGTGTAGTTGTTTATAGATCGCACCTACTCTCCAAACAACTGTGTGTGTCGTACCATAGTCTTGGTGTAAAAGTTCTGTGATATATCGACGGACAGACAAACAGCCCTAATTCATAAATGGGTAATAATTGTTAGAAAGGAGGTCTTTTATACTTCAATGTAAATACTATATAGTATTTACATTGAAGTATAAAAGACCATATGGTCGAGGGAACTCATTAGACGGAGTTTAAATCTGACATCTTTTGTAATTGTGTCGATTGTTTTTTCTCTGTGTGTCATGAATTTTCTGATGGTATAAAATAAATCTATTTGTTACCAAAATCCGAGTATCAGTGAATACATTCCACATCTTTATTCAAGATAACTGCGTGCAAGTTAGTTGGTGTGAGTTATACAGCTATAGGCTTACACCAACAATAATAATAATGAAGTATTTAGCCTTAGACGTTGTTATGAGTTTGAATTATTTATCAAATACAGGAAAATAGGTTACATGTTATTATCTTACTGAAATTACGAATGTTGTGCAAAATTATTTGTTATGGTACTCATGCAGAACCACAGTCCATTGCTTGATAGCTGAAAATACTTAAATAAGAAAACTTCAGACTTTTCTGTAAACACTAAGCCATGGTCACCCTATCGAAACTTTCAAAACGTATTGGAGGTATGATAGTCTGAAAAAAAAAAAGTTTTTTTGCCTTTTATCGGTAGTTCTACGTATTAATAGGTGTTGTTTACAAAAAAACACTCGCTATTACTTACTTTCTTCGATAGATAATCACGACTAATTTCTACGCCAATCCGTACTACAGCATCTAAAGTATAAACCTAGGATTTTTTGTGTATTTTTACATTGTTTGACAAATTAAAATCTAGGTTTTACAAAAAAAAATAGACCTCTGCGATGCTTTTTCAGCGAGATATCGGCGATAACGTGTTTTTCACCGTTTCGATGGCGCGGCCATGGGGTTTTATTCTTATAGCTCCTAAAATATAAACCTAGGATTTTTCATTGTATTTTTACATATTCTGACAAATTCAAATCTGGTTTCTACAAAAAACTTCAGACGTCGGCGATGCTTTTTCAGCGAGATATCGGCGATAATGTGTTCGTCACCGTTTCGATGGCGCGGCCATGGGGTTTTAGTCTTACAGCTCCTAAAATATAAACCTAGGTATTTTTTCTATATTTTTACAATTTTTTTACAAATTCAATCTGTTGTTTACCTGTATTTCAGGTCTCTGCAACGCGTAGTTTTAAAGATCTCCGTGGCCGCGCGGTTCTCCGCGTTTCGATGGCGCGGCCACGTTCAAACCCTTATAACTTTTTAACCTTATCTTAGACAAATTTATGGTTTTGGGAATCAACTTTTACAAATTATTACAAAATCTTGATATAGTTTTTTTTAAAAAAAAACGTCATGGCCGCGCGGTCGAAACGGACACAGATGTCGTAGGTAATCGTAGTAGCCTGCGATGTCGTAGTAGATCGTAGGCTGTTATGTCGCAGCAAATAGTAGAAGTCTACGAGGTGCAAATTATAGAAGGCAAGGCTACAATGTCGTGGCAGAAGGTAGAGGGCTACGATGCTGTAGCTGATGGAAGGAGGCTACGATGTCGTAGCAGATTGTAGAAATCTACGAGGTCATAGCAGATTGTAGAAGGCAAGGCTACAATGTCATAGCTGATGGAAGAAGGCTACGATGTCGTAGCAGATTGTAGAAGTCTACGAGGCCGTAGCAGAATGTAGAATGCAAGGCTACAATCGAAATTTTGTCGTAGCAGATGGTAGAGGGCTACGATGTCGTTGCAAATTTTAAATCGCTACGAAGTCGTTGCAGATCTTAGAAGATTACGATGTCGTTGCAGATCTTAGAAGGTTACGATGTCGTAGAGGACTGTTTCGATCATCGTTTTGCCCTAATAGTCACCTTTACTGAAAAGGTGATTCGAAATTATCGATTTTAGGACACAAGTTACAATTAAATATAATTGGCACAGATTCATAATAACAAAGGCCAGTTACATGTAACTGGCATTTTGAACACAAGAAGGAATATTGCCAGTCGCCCCCGCATGGATTGCCCCAGGTGGCAATCGGAATTAAATACAAGAAGGGTGCAGTGCAGGAAAAAATATTATTTTTGACCTAGGACGTCTAGTTTTCGAAGTATTTACGCAAAACTGAAAAAGTTGTTTTCAAGTCATCCATTTTAGGACGCAACTTATAATTGCACATTTGCAGTATACAAGTGTTGTTTTGCATCTTCGTTAAAATTTAGGAGGTTGTCACAAAAGACATAAATAATCAATTAAAATTACGGTACCTAGTTAATTATTAATAAACACAGATTTTTTAAGTTTGTCAGTATTTCAGAATAACCCCCTTAACTTGGTTTAAGGAATGAGAAATTAACGAATAAACGTTTGAGATGGTTTGTATGTGCGAAAGCGCGGTTATAGGGCGAGGATCAGACGGACTGCGTTAAAAACAAGGGTGGTTCACACACACTGACCGACTTCCGTAAATAAAATTACTAACTCATTTTATCATTGATTCGGGACGAGAATCATTAGCATAGTTACCTCCTTGAATCTGACGAGGATGCAAAACAACACCTTGATATACAATATGTTAAAATATCTCTGTCGGTTCCGCGAGGGTGTTGTTAGGTATCGAGATTAGATTCTATTTATGTAATCCGTTTTGAAAAAAAAAAACCCTACAATTGAATACAATGTAGTAAAATGAGGAAACTGTTATGGCAACACAGGACAGCACTCCGGTCACTTCTCGGGGATAATGGGAAATTTTAGGGATATCGTGGTAATTTGAGTTAAAAATTCATTGATATATGTTCCATTTCATCAATATTTTATATTCTTTTTTTATTTGGTAATGTCATTGGTATACCTATTTTCCCCTTTCGGATCTGACAGGGTTTTTTTTTTATATATTGTATATGACACAGTATAACATTAAACTAGCATAGTAGTATAAATCACACCACACAAAGACAAGGGGCGAAAGGTGAAAAATATACATTATCCGACTGAAATACAAAATATCATTTTAAAAGACATATCTGCATGTCTAATAAGATTTATGTAAAAAATCTCAAGAAAATATGTAGCAATACGAACCACAGGGACCGGACACTTGTTGGTATCATTTCTCTCTCTGGAATATCTTCGACTTTTCATTTCGTGACAATACAAAGAGTGAGTGGGGATAGGGTTAAAAAAAAGATAAAAAATACTGTATTTGTCGTCTCCATCCGTTTATTAATAACATTGTTACCACAATGAATCTTATCTACAGATCGATAAAACTCTGTTATAATTACGCAAAACAATTGATGGGCAACAATAAAATAAAAAACGTAACACAATAACACCCACAGAATTTTATGGATTACAGTTTTTATGACATTTTGTAAGCGAATTTTAAGGTTACGAGGTTACAACTTGAAGTGTAGTGTTGTTCTATAAAAAATGCAAAATGATACGACGATAGAACATTATAGTTATGAAGAAAGCAAAGTAAAAGATGAAACTTGGGAGTCTTAATTGTTCAACATATTTACATTGATCGACTAGTAAGAGTATAGTCACTGGTATTTGAACTCGGTAATATGAACACAAGACATTTTTTTTTAAACTTAGTAGCCGTGTATAAATGCCGATGATAGTGCTACACTTCAAGAAGCAAACTTACAAATGAAAACACACATACAACATTAATAAAGTCAAAACATTCGATTTTAACTTTGGTTGGATTTATATTAACAACAAGACACATTTAACTTTTCCAGCTCCTGTTAACTATGTGTTACACTAAATTGTGATAAGTACTGAAGTGTAGCGAGGCAAAATTATTATTTATAAGAATTTAATAAATAAGGTGAAAAATTAAGACATACGGACAGTAGGACCAAATAGCGCTAAATATAATTTTAATTATTATACAAATGGACGTAGCAATTACAAATATAATTCTTCTCAGAGTAACTCCGTCATTGTAAGGTCGTGAGCACACAGCCCGACTTTTACAACAGCAGAGCGACTACGCCACGACTAAGGGTCAGTTCACACCGAGACGCAACGCGACGCGAAGCTGCGCTCACACTTTTAAAGAGCGATACAAAATATAACTTTATTTTCTACACGAAAGAATACATATTTCTTTACAGGCGTCACGCGGCGCAGCGCTGCGTGGCGCAACGTATTCTCACAAGGAAATGTGTATATCTTTTCGTGTAGAAAATAAAGTTAAATTTTGAATCGCTCTTTAAAATGTGCGCGCAGCGTCGCGTCTCGGTGTGAGCTGACCCTAATCGTCGCGTCGTCCTACGCCTTAACTTTAGACACGACTGAAGGGTAGAGGCGTCTACAAAATTATGTATACAGCCATTATCTTAACACATTTATTCAATCTATTAAAATTGACAGGACAGTAACATCGAATGAAAACAAAATGTACTACGACTACTAACAACCGATCTACGTGATTGAAAAACGAGACACACGAGAAACCAAGGGAGGGTATACTCTTATAATCGTATGTAACCTGTAAAAACACGCTTTAATGAAACAACTCTCGATACACAAATGAAATATTCATCAATGCACTATACAATTATAATACACGACAACTAAGTAAGTCGCAGTATTGCCACACAATTGTTATCCAATATTGAATACGGAATAGAAGAAAATTATTTCAAATACAAAGTAAATGAAGCATATTTACAGATCCCACTTTATTCGTGCATAAAGAAATATATTATGATTTCTGTACTATTAATAAAATTTGAATTATTGCATTACTAGAGTCCATGAGACAAACTCAACACTTATTTTAAACACCAATCTTCCCAGGGCTAGAACAAACTAAATTATATTTTTTAGAAACATTTTAGCTAATGGACTAAAATACATATATAATTGGTGTCAGTCATCATCAGTTATTAGTACATCAGTGGTAGCTCCGTGTTTTGTATGTCACTCTACAATCACATACACAAATAGTTCACACACACACCTATTTTGAATATTAAAATTGTATGAGAAAATCACGCACACACCTACACAAAAATATTGAATATTATTGATAATATCGAATGAGAAATTTACGGAAAGAATTATTAAAAGTAGGCCAATGAGATAGTTTTCGTATTAGATGATTAAATACGAACTGTGATAGACATATTTCATGATTATAATATTCAATATCTATTGTCGCAAACGTTAGGCCTTTAATCCTATAAGGAATCAGTACACGTAAGATTTCACTTTGAAATACATTTTCTCTAATATACAAAATATGAAAACAAGAAACTCCAGAAACCGTAAACTAAATTCTCTAAGCTTTGTAGTAATAAGAATAAAATTACAGTCAAATGTACACCAAGATCTCGTAACTATTATACAACAAAACTCAAACATGAAACCTTACGCGCACTAGAAAAGTTCACACACAAGTTACGTTGCAAGCTTTTCGTTATTTTCCAGTTCCATTTCCTGTTTAAGCACAGCTTCATTCAAGTTCTCCATACAATTCCGGCAAATAGGTTTGTGTACAAAACACGGCGCGACAGCACTGATGAGCGAACACTATCTGCGCACGCGCGAGAATGCTCGCGCGCGCTCGCGGCTCCGCACACTGCGTCACTCCAACCTCACCGCTTTCTTGCCTTTCACAATCGTGGGTTTGTTTTTCATCATGCCTTTTCGCCTTTTGGATGTCTGTAGGGAGAATATACTATTATTTTATATGTCTATAAGTGTGATAATATTTTATGTAATTAAGCACCGCAGCCAACAGAAGTCACATTCAGCGTTGTTTATACGTTGAGTGAAACATGCAATGCTACAAAGTGTAACAATTTTTTAAATAATATACTGCTGTTCTACTACTAAAGTACGCTTGGACTAATGGTACATTACTATTCTTAGGTACCACCAAACGGCACATTGAGTGAGATTGTACAACGCAAGATGTATTCAAATCGAAGACATAATTTATAAAGAACACAGATACTTCTACAACTGAACCTTGCAAACTATTATAATGATAATAAAGCTGCCAGATCGTTATTTATACCATTAGATTGGGTGCGCCAAAGTTCACCTAATTTTTCAACTCCGATAATTGGAAATCCGAAAATGTTCTTCCTAACATTTTTCATCCTAACAATCGCAATTCCTAACTACTCTGTCTCTAATGTTCTAATTCCGAAGCATTCAACATCATAATGTCAGTAGCAATAATCATCTATTATACTTTTATTTGTTTTCCTATATTTTCTGAACATAACCGCCTTTTACACTATTATTCAAAGTCATATCTTTTTTGTTTAGATTTATTTTTTATTAATTAAAGCGTCTTCTTAAATTTTATTTAAAACGGTGTATACCCGCAAAGATATCCATAGGTTAGGTTAGGTTAGAACTGTGACCAACTACGCACGAGCCGAGCGAGCGAAGCGAGCGGTGCCGCGGCAGCGGCCGGCGAGCGCTACCTCGAAATTGGTCGCGAAATTTTTCTAAGTATTTTTTTCAGGGTGGGGGCACTTTAAATATCATCTTCTACTCACATATATTATTTATTACACTTGGTAAATGTTTCTTTCTGAGTATGAGTGAAAATATTATGGTAATTATGTTTAGGAATAATAGCGTTATGATAAAAAACAGTAGGAGTTGAAATATATTTACAATAATGATCTTATTAATTACAATTTTCGGAAACATGAGTGTTATGAACATCGCCGGTAGCACTACAAATAGTATGAATGAAAACTTTAGGATGAAAAATTTTAGGAAGAGTGATCATTCGGATTACAAATCATTAGGAAGAACAATTTCGGGTAAAGAACTTTAGGTGAGCCAATATGGACCCCATTAGATTAGATAGACAGGACAAGATGAAGAAAATTGTAATTCAATATTTGTTACTACATAGTAACAAATAGGTTTGTCTCGTGTCATACGCCCGCTGGTCCGGTGGTAATTTTGTATGAAAATATTTCCAATGTCCGACCTATTTTTTTTTTAACCTCTTTGATTAGTATCAATAAATTCAGCAAGGCGATGGCGCTTGCCATCATGAATTAAAACCATGCATTTTGTCTGGAAAAACTTAGCTCTATTTTAATTTCGACCTGGCAACCAATCTAATGACAATGCGAAAATAAGACAGTAAAGCGAAGATGTATGACGTCACACAAGCTCAGGCTACATACAACCACATACATCGGTCAAACAGAACTCAACAGTGGTAGGTACTATACCATCGGTCCGCCTCCTAAGGCTAGCTGAAATACGAGAAAATTACTCAGTACACCTTAGTATTAGTTACGTGGGTTAATTTGAAGCTTTACAAGAGATAAAGGGTTAAATTGATTAAAGATATGGTACAAAAAGTACCATAATTTAGGCCCATTTGCACGCAAAATGTGAATATTTTCATTTTTTTTAAAGCATCATTTCGTCTCCGTAGTCTTCAAACAATATTTAAACTATATTTTTAATCAAATTAAATTATAAGTAAATTTCAACATAAATTTTAGCGGAAAACGCTTTTTTTGTCACGAAAACTTGTTGCAATTGGGCTTTTGTGTAATTAAGTACAGAAGTAACGCCAGCGCAGGCGACGGCGCGGCAGGGCATTTTGTCCTTACCGTAAATTGATACGTAATACTAGTCGTAACAAGACTCAGATTCTGTTTAACCCTAAGAAGGGTATGCCTTGGGGTTGATCTCTGACCATTGGAATTTGTATCTTGTTACCACTAGCTACGTATGAATTTACTTTGGGTAAAGATAAATGCCCTGCCGTGCAGTTCCCGGTGCGCGCTGGGCTGTACTCATAGTTAGCAAGGACAGCAATATTGTGTGTAACACAATAAATCATTTTTTTGTGTTATATACCAAAACCAGAAACAACCAAAAAAAAAACTACAAAAAGGTATTAGTTAACTATTTAGTAATTAAATTAAATAAAACACATCATGCTCGTTTTACCTTTTTAGAGATTGAGTTGCTCGTCGGGACCGTTCGTTTTGCAAGCGGCAAGCGCGGACGATTGAACTCATCTGGCTTTTTCACTCTGTAAAAAGGAAAATACATATAAATAAGACAGTTGAAAAATAACTTATCTCGGACAAGCACTTCGGCCGCGACTTCGTCCGTGAAAATTGTGATATAATATAGCCTATGTCACTCGGTAAAGATGTAGCTTTCTAATGGTGAAATAATTTTTAAAATCGTTCGAGTAGTTTTTGAGTTAAATCGTAACAAACAAACAATCAAATTTTTCCTCTTTATAATATTAGTTTAGATGGGCAAAGACGGTATTACGAGTAAGTAAACGCAGGCAATCATTTGATTTCCAGTACGAACATTACGGGCGTTTGCTTTTGAAATAGCAACTCAACTGCTATGTAAATAAGTTCTACATAGATAGCAATATATGTTAAGCTCATGTCTCGCTCGTATCGGGTTGTTAGTGACAAAAGGTGTACAAAAGAATAATAATAATTGTGAGTGGGTAACATACCTGTATATTCTGACTAGCCAGTGCTCCGTGGTGTAGGCCTCTTCTAGATAAGTGAGCTGGAAGCCGCGGTTGCCTGGCAACGCGCTACGCGTTCGATCATAACCCGGTGGACTACCGCCGCTGTCATATCTAGAAAGATTAAGGTTGTATGTATCTTGTTTGGGCTATTCCATAGGTTTCTTTTATTTGAAAGAGCTGTTTGTGGTAGTGTTGCAAAGGACTCGAGTCCTCGAGTCGTAATTTTAAAGACTCGATTCAATTAAACAAGACTCAGTGTGCTAAAAAGGCTCGGAGTCTAGAGTCAAACCGAGCCTGAGTCATTTAACAGCCACTCGAGTCTTACATAGGATTTGAGATACAACTATAAAATGTAAATATAACAATTTAATTGCTAGACTGACTGAGAATTCATACACGAAGAAGACTTGAGTGCGACTCGCCGCATAAAAAGGACTCGAGCGTACAACAAAGAGACTCGAGCACTCCTGTAACATTCAAGACCTCGTAGAGAATTTCATTCTTTAGTCTTGGAGTCCTGTTGTTATGAGTCGAGTCTTGTAATTTATCATCCGAGTCCGTTTATAAAGGACTCGAAGACACGAGTTCTTAGCACTAGTTTGAGGCCACTGAAGTTAACTATTGTTGTTATGGCTATTTTCAATCCAACAGCCTAAACTTTATATTTAATTATCTCGTTACTAGACATTCTTTTTTGTGATCAACCTGTTTAGTAAATAATTAAATTAAATAAAAATATGACGTTCGAAATTAGGATAAATGAAGGTAAATGCGGAGATGAATAGATGGCGTACATATAATAAAGTAATATTGTAAGGTTACATACCTATAATATGATAATTTGTACATTAGACAGTTTAACATAGTTTTAGACGCTTCTGAATCAACCCTGTATTCGCCTCTCTCTGTGAAGTAATCCGCTTCCTGTAAAAGTAAATCGATGTTTAAAGAATAGACAACATATTTTAACATACTACACTTTGACACTTGCTTATCGGAACTAGCAATATTACCGCCCGTAAAATCTTTTATACGAAAGATTTTTATCGTTGACCTACGAACTGAAAGTACTCAAACCGGCCAACTTAATTATCAAAAAACACATAGGTACTCAACAAATTAAGCTAAATCATCATCTGCCTTTTCCACCTATGTTTGGGTCGGCTTCCATTCTAACCGGGTGCAGCTGAATACCAGTATTTTACTGCCTATCTGACCTCCACAACCCAGTTATTACTAGTTAACGATCTTTGGTAAGACTGGTTTCGGGCCACTGACTACCTGTAATGACAGACTACTGCACAGAGGAAACTCAGTAGTATGCGATGGGTGCGCCAAAGTTCACCTAAATTTTCAACTCCGATAATTAGAAATCCGAAAATGTTCTTCCTAACATTTTTCATCCTAACAATCACAATTCCTAACTACTTTGTCTCTAATGTTCATAATTCCGAAGCATTCAACTTCATGTCAGTAGCAATAAACATCTATTATACTTTTATTTGTTTTCCTATATTTTCTCAACATAACCATCTTTTACACTATTATTCAAAGTCGTAACTTTTTTGTTTAGATTTCTTTTTTATTAATTAAAGTGTCTTCTTTAATTTTATTTATAGCGGTGTGTACCTGTAAAGATATCCATAGGTTAGGTTAGGTTAGAACTGTGACCAACTACGAAACTACGCTACTACCTCGAAATTGGCCTCGAATTTTTTTCGTAGTGGGGCACTATAAATATCATCTTCTACCCACATATATTTTTTATTACACTAGGTAAATGTTTCTTTCTGAGTATGAGTGAAAATATTATGGTAATTATGTTTAGAGATTAAAGCGTTATGATCAAAAACAGTAGGAGTTTAAATATATTTACATTAATGATATTATTAATTACAATTTTCGGAAACATGAGTGTTATGAACATCGCCGGTAGCACTACAAATAGTATGAATGAAAACTTTAGGATGCAAAATTTTAGTAAGAGTGATCATTCGGATTACAAATCATTAGGAAGAACAATTTCGGGTAAAGAACTTTAGGTGAGCCAATATGGACCCGTGGGCACCCATCTACGGACCAACCTAGGCCAGCGCATATTAACCTAAAGATCGACGGTCCGAGCGTCTGTTATTATTTAGCCACGAGCTCCTCAACAAATTAATCTACAAACAATAAAATTACTAGCAATACTCACATGAATATCCTTAGGATGCTCGCCTTCCGCGATACGAACCATCCATATGAACTTATTGATATCGTCTCCGGAGTATCCGATGGCTCCTCCAAAGATCACGAGCACATAGTCCACATCTAACATCGTCATTATGTCATAGGCCGCCGTCTCGTTGCTCGCCATTGCTTTGCCGACTAACGCGATGTGGGAGTTGTTCCAAGTGTTGTTGTCGACTAGAGTTGTTCGGTTGCCCATGCCGGCGATCTGGGAAAGGAAATTGACGTATAGTTTCGCAAACATCTATCCACCGTCTATTAATGTCGGTAATAAGTTTATGGTGGTAAAACAGCTCATGCATATCAACAGCGTAACGAAAGTAAATTATAACTCGCAATATGCCTGACTCGTTTATTGTTGGTTACTTTCTGTAAGTAAAAGTATTTAAATAATTTCCATCTCTAATCGGTGTAACAATATCAGTTAAACGGTAATAAAACCCGAATCGGAACCATAGTAAAACCTTACCGATTTTTCACTTACAAAAAAATAAAAAAATGGGCATATCAAATGTTTGAAGTTCTTACCTGATACCCATAATCCCACCAGGACATAACTCTGGCATCTTCAGCGGTATTCTGTGACAGCCAGCCGTAAGCTTCCCTGAAGTCGTCCAGGATTTTACGAGATCTGAAAGGGTAACATGATGTCATAGATGTACGGACATGCTTGATAGTCATAGACGGCAAACACATCTTTATAAGCCAACCAAAGACAACTTAACTGGCAGTTGTAACATCATCTCAAAATTCGAGTATGTACGTTAGGCTAATAACCTAACTACCGTATACAGGGTGTAACGGAAAGGGTGTATACATACTTAAGCGTGTGCTACAGAGCAATAAAAATTATCTGCTGCCCCGCACAAGTTCAATACCTATTCGACCCAAATGTATGGGGCAGCTGTTATTTTTTAGCTTTTACGATGTTTGTCCGATGGAGAAACATGTTCAGTTTCATGGTCTGTAGCACACTCTTAAGTATGAATATAGCCTTTGCGTTATACCACATCGTGTAATACAAAAAGTTCGACTTCATAGAGCATTCTCTCAGTCACTTATAACTTTGTCTAGTCTTTCTTATGGTTGATGTCTCATACTTCACTCATGTAATTATCGAATGAAAAATATTTTTTTGCATTGCACAAACGAACATATTACAAACAGGTTGCCTGGTGAAATTAAGTCAAGATTATTTAAAGTGCAACCTGTGAGTTTTGACCGTAATGGTAATAGAATTATCTGTATTTTAATATATATTTCTATAATAAAACAGATAAGTGTATGCATAATATCAACTGACAACTGACAACCCTGTGGTCGGGCCAAAAATATATACAACACAACCGTTTCTTGTTCCTTATGGCTTTTACTTTTAATCAATCAATCATGACTATGTTTGAAAAAAAAAAATGTTTCATAACATATTGCTTAAAAAAATAAGTGAAAGCTTTGTTTCATAAAAGTAAGACTTGACTGAGAGGCAAGGCATTTGCAATATGTTCATTCGTGTATTAAGAATTCTAAAAAGTATTTTTCATTCAATAAACAGATGGGTGAATGTCGATCTTAAGCGAGATTTCTCATGTTAGGATCTGTTATCAAAAGAAACATCATGTAAGTGTAAGTAAGAAGTGTGTATCAAGTAGAAGTACTAAGTATGAAGGCAGTGAGCTTTTTGTGCTCACACCATACATTATTTTATAAGACGTCTGTGAGGATTTGTAATTGGCTTTCTGGTGACTTTGGTTTCCTTTTTCGTTTGTTTCTATTAGCTGTCGTCAATTTACTAAAATAAATAAAATAAAATTAGTATCAACAACTTACCCATCATTTCCGTAGCTGGCGAGCACGATACTAGGGCTGGAGTAAGCGTTGGAGGTGGCCCAGGTGCAGTGCACGGAGAACAACATGAGCATGATCATGAACAGTATGAGCGTGACGGAGCGCACGTTCATGCCGAGGCCGGTGTCGGGCGGGGTCGTCGGCTCGTGGGTACGCTTCTTCAGTTTACCGGCCTGGTGGAAGGTTTTTGTGTTAGTTGGCGTCTAGCTCTATAAAATACTGAAATATATCTGAAATACTGGTATTGAAACCAAGTCAATAGTGTGAGGTGGGCTGGTGCCCTGTCTAGGCAGTATGGGTTGGAGGGCGGGGTGAGGCAGGGGGTTTATGCTCGCCTACACTATTCAACCTATACGTGAATGAACTGATTGGCGCGCTTAGCAGCATGCGTGTCGGGTGTCATATTGATGGCGTGTGTTGTAATACCAATAGCTACGCCGACGACATGGTACTGCTGAGCGCGTCAATCTGCGGACTAAGGAGGCTCTTGGCCACTTGCGAGCAATATGCCAGACTAGCAATTATGGTCTGGCAATTAATGTTAAGAAGAGTGTAGTCAGTCTTTGGGTTCAGAGGTAAATACACAGAAGCCCTTTAAGAATACCTTCAGAGAAAATAGACGGTATACCCCTTGTGAGGGTAGACCGATTTAAATATCTGGGTCACTTATTGACCACTGACCTCAAAGACGATGAGGATATTGATTGGTAGCGGAGGCCGCTGTGTGTGAGAGCTAACCTGCAGATTCAGACGTGTCTGTATATAGGTCAAGCGCACTATATTTAGTGCATACTGCACGTCTTTTTACGCTTGCAGTCTGTGGGTTCATTATACTCAAAACTTTGTGTCCAATACAATAACGCATTAAAGGTGCTGATGGGGTTGCCCCGATACTGCAGCGCATACTAACACTTTTGCTGCAGAGTTCAAATAATTCAATTTTACTTGTATGCTCAAAATTCACAAGTCACCACAGTCAGTCAGTATAACGACGACTCGGTAGATGGGTTATGCGCACAAGAATGAATTATTGTTCGACTCATATGCTGGGTTCTTAGCACAGAAAGCATAAAAAAAAAATTGCAGATGAGCCACCTTTGGTCTTTTGAGTCACCATTTTATTTTATTCGTTTTTACAATTTTTGGTAACAAAATAAGCGACTGCTTTTGCTCTAAAGTAACCTATATTAATCGAAGCTGAAGACTATTTTGCGTCTAACATTAGAAATCAAAAACCTACAAAATTACGCCATCTTACCTTATCATACAAGCTCTTAGACTCCTCAGTATCAACCTGAGGCACAGGCAGCTCATCTTCTCTTAACACCAGGTCCAACAGGATAGAGAAAGCGATGCCGGAGAGGACGCAGACGACGGGAGTCAGGGTCAGCATGAGACGGACCATCACTCCGGCGAAGTATACCGCGCTTATCGCGTATAAGGCCACTGGAAGGGAAATGTAAGGGTCAGTGAATTGTTGAAAGTTGAGGATTTTGTATCTTTTGGTAGCATATAGTGGAGCACGTGGCTAAATTATAACGGATAGATCTGCAAGTTAAGCCTTGCGTAGGTTGGTCTGTGGATGGGTGACCACTCATTATATACCGAGTTTCCTCTGTGCCTCGGCAAGCACGTTAAGCCGTTGGTCCCGGCTATCATCTGTAGATCTTTGTCAGTCGTTACCAGCCTTACCAAGGGTCTTACCCAGTATTAACAGGGTTTCGGAGGTCCGATAGGCAGTCGCTTCATGTAAAATACTGGTGTTAATTTGCATCTGATTAGACTGGAACCAACATAGTTGGGCAAAAGATGAAGAAAAAAGAAAAACTGTACGTAAATACAAGTAACACCAAGTAGTCAAATCAAATCAAATTTATTCGTAAATGTAGGTTTCATTACAATAAGATGTTATAGAGAAATGGTTAGTTCGCTACATTTTACCCGAGAGCATACAAATCATAATAGAGTTAGGTATGTCAAAACAATAGACACAAAATTTTAAATTAAATAACACAATTACATATTATTAATACACATTTCCTCACGTACTAACACACACAATTATGAAAGTAAAAATAATCATAATCAAAATGTCTTGTCCTCCATAAAAGCAGCTGTGGAGTAGTAGTTTTTATGAATTAAAAATTGTTTTTTTTTTTTTTTTTAAACATATTATTATTAAAGTAGTTCACGGTTCGTTAGTGTGACTTTGTTCCTATGAGTCGAATAGCACAAAATCTCCGTAATATAAAAAATATGAATATTTCTTACCAAAAACTCTCTCATCGTTGATATTCTTGATGCAGTACCACAAGCCAACAGGGAAGGTGCACACAAGCACGTGCAGGTCGAAGAAGAATGATGACCACGTGGTGGGCTGGTGCTCCGATACCGACGCTATGATCGGGATGTGGATCTTCGCGTATGTTGTGTCCCATAGCGAGTAGAATCTGAAATATAAATCGTGTTAGTATTTTGATAGATTTAAACTGGACTGCATCCGTCGAACGGTTCCTTTGGCGAAATTGGCCGGTTCCTGTTCAGCATGCGTAGCATGACCACTGGAAAAACGAGTTTTGCCTACGGATGAATCGTTATAATGACATTTAGACAGTGACAATCTGTCATTTTGTCGATTCTTCCATCAACATAACCAGTTTCTACAGTATGTTAGTTTAAACGAGGGACATATTCAAACCCATAATAGTACATGCTAACATGATACTAATAAAAATATAAACAAAAAAAAAACACTGATAAATAACAGACAGAACCACACCAAAATTTTCGCAAATGTCACGCAACGTGTATACACCCTTGCGCTAGCGACTTAATACTATCGCAGAACATCCCAAGTAACAAATTTTGGTACTATAAAAGTCCTGAGAACGTTTTAGGACGTGCTAACTAGTGTTCATGATTAGTGCTATAATGGTGTTGTAAACGTTCTAAGAACCCCAAAAAGGCCCTAGTTTTATCACTGATTTATTCTATAATCTTTACATAAAGGCTCTCACGGCGATAAATCAGCTCTAAAAAAGTGCTGTTTGCAACGTTCAAGTCACAAATTTGCACTATAAAAGTAACCAAAACATTTTTATTCTGCTATTTTGCACCGTACATGATTCCAGTGATCTTTTTTATCATACTTGTTCGCCAGTTCCCCAAGAAAACTAAATATATCAATATAAGTTATGCTTTATGTCATTTGCCATTTTTACTAAACGTAACATGTTATAATAATGGTATACTACAAAACATTCAAGCACCGTAACTCTGCCATAACTTGCACTTGCGAAAATAATTGTATCGGTAAAATCAGTATGCTGATTTCAAATTTGACAATGCGCCCTCATAATTTTCGAATTTTAATTAAATTTAAATAAATAAAATAAGGATTTGTCCCGATTATGGCTGCTATAGTACACATTGGCTCCAGCCGTGCTGCTTATGTGATATCAGCAGCAAAAAACGGCAGCCATATTTTCACCAAAAATTAGTCTCGTAACAGTAACACAAACTCACTTATAGAGCTTATTTAGCAACTGCGCCAGGAGTCGCTATGGTACTATTTAGTACTATAGATGAGTTTTCATAACTTTTTCAGAACTAGCCCCATTGCGATGTTGAGGGAACTTTTAAAATCCTAAAAGGTTACCTAATGGTCTTGCAAGGCACTTTTGTAGTTCAGATTGATCGTGTTATAGTGTTTTCGATACTAATAAACTAGTACTGTTAAAGTTATTTTGACGCATTAATAGTGCAAAATAGATACATAAAAGTGTCAATAAGGTCGCCTATAGTACTAAATAGTAGCATAATCGCTTTTTTCATATCTATTACAGTGCAACACTTTAATAATTCTTTTATATGGTCCTATAAGCGTTCTAAGAACTAAATTATAGAACCTAATTGCTCTTTAATCTTATAGAACCACACCCTTTGTTAAAAACCTTTATAGTACAAGCAGTCACAGTGGTTACCATTATAGGCCGACTATATCACTGTTTGGTGATAAAACGCCTCGGTTAAAGAAGCTTCTGCTACTTGGGATGTGAGCGGGTCAATGACTCTTGGGTATAATCCATTTTCCCTTCATACATTAAACTTACCTGGCTTAGGACAGTCCAAAATATCTAGGCACTAAACAAAACATTAAAAATTCTTCAATATACGTTATAGGTTTTTTACATATTTGGGACGAGAATCGAATACTGAATACCCTCCCTAAATATGTCCCTCGTTTAACCTAACATACTGTATAGTGGTCATGCTACGCGTGCTGTTCATCAGTTTTACACGTTACCTCTCTTTCACGAGTTAATTCGTTGGTAAACGGATCCCGTTTTAAATGCCCACTTTTGGAGTTTTTAATTATCCATGGAAGGATAACAAATCGTCGGCATAAATAGTCAAACAGAACTTGTGCTATTTTATTTTTTATTTTGGTTTATCGAAGACACTTTCTGATGCAAGGAACTATAGTGGTAGCGGATTATTTCTCGATGTGGCTTCCATTCTATTTTTGTATTCAGTTTGATGGTCTGTAGCACACCCTTAAATATGAATACCATTGTTGCTCTTTATAAATCTTATATTAATTATAGATCTCAAACAAGGCATTTAAGATCATCGACATAGACAAGATAATGTATACAGACGGACGAATACAGTATTATCACAAACAATTTTCTGCACAATACAGTATTATCTTTGCTAATGCTTACACATCATACCAATCTGAACTGAGTTTTGAAATGTTTAGTTCTCGTAATGCGCAAAGAAATATATCTGTACTATTCTGAAAACCTTGTTAGGGTTCCGTACCAAAAGGGTCAAACGGTACCCTATTACTGAGACTTCGCTGTTCGTCCGTCTGTCACCAGGATGTATCTCATGAACCGTGAAAGTTATGTATTGCTGTTGCCGCTATAACAAAAATTACTAAAAACAGAATAAAATAAATATTTAAGGGGACTCGCTTACAAAATTGATTTTTTTTTTATAAATAATGGTACGGAACCCTTCGTGCGCGAGTCGGACTCGCACTTGTCCGGTTTTTTTTATACTACGTTTGATAAAGCAGCATTTGTCAGGCTTCACTAAATTACTGAAACTCTAGACGCTATCAAACCAACACAACAACATGTTCTATTTACTATTAAAACAAAAGGTGTGACTATTGAGGTCAACACAGCACCAAGTAAACACGAACATTCATATCAACCCATAAAACATGGGTTAGGTACCATTTTAAGTCAACACCTTGTAAATGACCCGGTAACACGACCAACATAACTCGAACACATGTTATAGAATAAATAATACACGCAATATATAACAACAGGCATTCCACATGTAAAATAATGTTTATATTAAAGAAACTACACATGTAAAATAATTTTTATACTAGGTGTTGTTTTGCATCCTCGTCAAATTCAAGGAGGTAACTATGCTAATGATTCTCGTTCCGAATCAATAATAAAATGGGTAAGTTTTTTTTTTTTTTTTTTCTTATTTACGAAAATCGGTAAGTATGAACCACGCGTGTTTTAAACGCGTGCCGTCTGATTCTCGCCCTATAACCGCTTCCACACATACAAACAATCTCAAACGTTTATTTGATAATTTCTTATTCCCTGAACCACGTTAGGGGGGTTAGTCTGAAATACTGACAAACAGTAACAACCAAAAACATCAAATAATTAACTAGGTACCGTAATTTAAATTAATTATTTATGTGTTTTGTGACATCCTCCTGAATTTTGTCGAGGATGCAAAACTACGCCTTGTATTATAGAAAAGGTTTATTTTTATACCGAGCTGCCGGCCTAGCATGACCGCCGTAGAAACAGGCTATATAGTCTACGGAAGAATCGACAATTGGACAGATATTTCTATCTTCCCAAGCATGGCGATATTAAGAATGTAGAAAAGAAATGTTTCTTTTCTTCAGTCGACACAAGTCTACAACGTCGAGCATGACGACCATATTTTCTCTTCTTTTGACATTTGGGGGTAAAACATTACTTCTGACAAATGTCAAACTAGTCTTATTAAAAACTAAATACGAGAAAGACGTTTCGTGGTTGCGTTGAGTTACGTTCAAACTAAACGTAATAATATTCAGGGAATATAAACATCACGTGATACGTCCCCGTTGCTATGGAAAGAATTTCTGTCGATGTCTTCGTAGAAACGCGAGTCGACGGGGCGCGCCATGCTCGGCCAGAGGAAATGTCAAGTTGTAGAGAAAAGATTTCTTGTCGTTTCTTGGTAGAATAGAGATAGAACGGTCATGCTAGGGGGGCTGGTTTGATATGGTAATTTCAGTCAAAAATGCGTGACTAAACGGTTTATAAGTAGTGTTATGTTTCCGTGCTGCGGAAAGCACGTTAAGATGAAAGCGCCAAGGTAAGGCGCGAAATTAAATTTTTCTTACGTTTTTTGCAGGTCAATCTCGGGTTGTATGGTTGATAAAAGTAGGATTTGCGACCATAAAAACACAATTATAATGATTAAAATCATCAATACAACCCTCTTAGTTCATTTAATCTCATTGAATGACTTTTTCATGAAGTATTGATGATTTGTATGGATTCTGTACACACCAGCTGGCCTACCATTACGTCTTACAGCAGTATTGTTTTACTCTTATTCCAGGGTGGGAAAGAGACGGAGCTATACAGGATATCTAGCGCCATCTCTTTTCCACACTGGAAAAAGAGTAAAACAATAATGTTTTAAGACGTCAATGGATATCTTTTTTTTTTTTTTTTGCGGGTGGGAAATCTTCAAATGACTTCTCCCGCTCTGGGCGGAGCGGGAGGGAGTGTCGGACTTGACTGACTAAAACCCACCCATGTTCCTTCTTAGCCCTTTGTGTTCCAGGGCCGCGGTATCTCTTTCGAACAACCCGCAGCCCTGGCAGGCATCGGCCCTTTCGGACCCCTTCCGGTTTGCTGACATCTCCTTGAGGCGCGCGTGGAACACGTACGCGCCGTCGACACGGCCTGTCGTCATGAGACGGACGGACACGTGGATATCTTAGTTAACATTACGGTTCAATATCTTAGTTAACATTACGGTTCAACGCGAATAGAAGCTTTTATTTTTCTGTGCTAATAATCATTCGATTGCCTAGTCATAGTCACAATGTTTGCGTAGCGACACTTGGTGGAATGCCCAAGAGGTTCACTGCTGGACAAAAGCTTAGTCCAGCAGTTTCAGCTGAAATGATGATGACGAGGACGAATCGACCAATCCAACTATACTAATACTATACTATACTGCTGCTGCTATGTACTATAATGCTGTAAAGGAACCCTTCCTGAAGCCGTCAACCAAGCATTCATAAAACTACGTAACACGGCATATAACAAATATTGCTGGGAAGCGACTTTTTTTGTTTTTTAAAAACAATTTTGTTAGCAAAATACTAACCTTCCACTCCAAGGCGCGATGACTCCGGCATACGTAAGCAGCACCACTGCTAGGAACACGGTACCGGCGGCTGCCAAACCGCCCAGAATGAGCAACTGCTTCCACTGACCCTTAGGGTTCAGGCTGTGAAGGTACTTCATGGCACCAACGGCCATCACCAACGCGAACACACCTGTTGACAACGAACCATCATGAGGTTTGTTTGTTTAATGTTGTTTGCCAGAACATCAAAGAGGACTTTATTTCAATGACCGTAGTATTCTTTTTTGATCATTATATCCACGCTTCGCTATTCTTCGGGCACTGTTTTGTCCCTAACGGTCGACATTGGAGGCCTGGTTCCTGATGGATAAGACATTTGTTATGACGGTGAGATTGGATTCTGCGTTACGGGACTCATACAAAATAATATTCACGTACTACCGAGTTCACTGACGGTCACTTTCGCCATTATGCTCTAAGTAATAAGGTTGATAACTGGTCGACCGTCAGTGACCGAGGTATTACGTTGCCGAGGGTACTTTTCTTCATATTCATGAAGTTTGTATCTGTAATCTCATTCCCAAGCAATCTACAGGAAAAATCCTAGTGGTTGAAAATATAATTTAAACGCTTGCTATTTGTGGTGCATGCCTACAGCCATTACGGGTATTGAAAGGCACTGCAATGGACATTAACGACCTAAAAAAAGTTATCAGATTAGCTCTGACAACTTGTTTGGCGTTTTTGCATATTGATCGGATAAGAATCCAATGGGAATAACTTTAACAAACGCTGTTGACGAAAATTAATATCATAAAGTATGGGAGTGAACTATGATAGTGAGGTACGCTTAGGTATGTTCATAAGAATTATAGTTCGTTGCCCTCAATTAGACCGGCAAGCCTGCGTGGGATTATATGCCGGCATAGTAACTACTAATATTTTCCTTCATACATTTCGCATTTCCAAAGTAACATGGAAAAATTTCTGCATTTCCTTTTCGGATATCGTAAATAATTTTTCAAGTAAATTTACTCAGTAATAGCTTTGTACTAAAAGTTGGAATATCGCCAAACTGCTTAGACGTCCATAAATCGTGCAGCACTTTAGAAAATTACCATAAATAAAATGGCTTAAAATGGATGAAATGCACGATTGCACATGAGGAGTTAAGTTACAATAGCGCCATAGTAACAAAAATGTCAACAAACTGATACGTCCAATTTATTTAATCAGTGCAATTATAGCTAGCTACAGAAAGAACGCTAAACTCGCCCAAGGTCAAAGCTAGGGGAATGTAAATACGACTTGTATTTGAAATCAAACTGAAAGAAAATTCTTAAAAACCTTATTTCATTAATCGGTAAGAGCAGTGTGCAGCAATGATAGTTCGTGTTTCCAATTTTTTGGTCTGAAGTTAACTCTAGAAAAAGACATGACGATACGTATCCAGAGAACTTTAATATTATATTATTCATATCATGTCATGAATATAATAATATCAAGGCTTCAATAATCTTACACAAAGGCAAACCTAGGAATCGAACTGCGGATCTTACGACACCTCGTGACTACACGCACGATGCGTAGGATTGTGTGCTGAGCCAGAAAATGCTCATTTGATTTCAATGTCTTGCTGAAACATGTTTGTAGGATCTATACAAATAAATAAATCTGAAGAATATGTTTGTAATTTTAAAAATCATCTTTTTACTAATTGCATAAATGAAAGTATTTTTTTTTTTTAATTTTTGTCTCTCCGTCTGTTTGTCTGTCTGTCCGTCTGTGTGTCTTATTGTTCTGGCTAATCACCGAAACGGCTGGACCGATTTTAACGGGACTTTCAACCTAGGTTACTCATATTTTACTAAATGAATTAAAGAACCGTGCCAAGAAAAAATATCCGATTCAAATAGGGAAGTAATATTTTTATAATGACTTCACGCGAACGAAAATCGCGGGAAACCGCCAGTGCATAACAATAAACACAACAACATCATTATAATAAGAAACATAACAACATCATTTGCGGTAGTACTATCGCGACAGATCGGCCATTAAAACAGCTACACTTGAATAGAATTTCCAATAGACCGTGAACGCTATATGGACATAAAAACATACAAAACGTAGGAAATTATGAACGTTTGAAAATCTCTATTCATCTGTTTAGTTCTAGCGGTCAGCAGTTGTTTATAGAATTGGGTGAATAACTCGCAGATTGGATCTGTTTACGGAATATTTGGTACAGTAGTCAACCGTTGGTCCGTATCTTTGCTTTGTATATCAATCTTAGCGCAAGAAGCGCGGTCATGTATAAGAATTTGATGACCGGGCGGATAAAACTGCGTGAAAGCAAAATAAAACGTCAAGTTTGGAAATAAAGAACTTCTGCTGAAATGTATTTTAGTGTGGCTCTCAAGGTCGTCTGCAGAGTAAACGCAAATACGTTAAATATCTGTGGCCTGAACACAAGATAAGATTAAGTAGACCCAAGGGTTCAAGATAAAAATGTAATTTTTCCTGTATCTCTTTCTGGGATTTTACAAAAGCACGCACAGGAGTCGATACTTGAGCACGTCTAAGCAACAGCCCTGCTAGCAAGCAGCCCTGCTGTCCGTACTGTCTTATACAACGATATGAGGAGATATTCTTGTATATAAGGCAAAACCTCCGCCAGTCTAGATATGTCATCAAAATTCAATATATTCAATCAATGACATTTATTACAGAGACATATTCCGATTTTTATGTTTAGTTATCGATGTTGATGAGCTCTGTAATATATTTATAATTAATTTATCTGCCAAAACAACAGCATCACTTAGGCGATATATGCAAAGAATGATTGCAAAAAAAATACAGTATACTTAACAAGCATTGACTAGGTTATCATAATCAATTATCCAGAAAATTGCAAACCCGTTAAAACCGCATATAAACAATAAAATCTTATCAGGCCTATATTTCATGGTATTTACGGTAGTACATTTCTTTTCTATTTGTGTATATACTTCCGCGTTCACTGTACTGACACGGTCAATGTTCACCCTTATGGCCTTAGAAATAAGGTTGAGGTAACGTAAGTTAAAATGTATTGTTTTACGTTATACCTTGCGCTCAATGGAACTAGGTACATTATTTATCAACACATTGGTGTTTAACACACTGCCTCCATATGTTGTGTTTGTTAACATTAAGAACAAAAATAAACAACATTACAAATGCTTTAGATGTTGTCTTACTGACCTACACAAACAATACACTATTAAAAACAAACTTTGAGATAAGGTTTAGCTTATGGTTACCAGATCTATATATTTGAATTAGTATCCAACTATTCAATAGTAATATTTTACGATAATTCCATCTATCAAAGACTAGAAGCTTATTTTACCATTATTAAGTACAAGTGCCTAACGTATTTTAATTAATATTACTTAATATTTCATACGCGTCGTCAATTATGATTGGACCAAAATCAATAATGTATGAACAATTAATAACATTGCCCATAGACATGTTATCACCACATCTACGGCACGGTTGGCGCAGTGGCTGAGCGATCGTCTGCTGCGCTGTATGGCACGGAACAAATATTTGTGTGGCCTACAGATAGTTGTTCCGGTTCTGGCTGTTTGTGTATGTGAGTTTAAATGTTTGTAAACGGGGTAAGTAATGTATGATATAATTACAAAATCTCTAACATTCACAAGATATAACAACTGAATCTATAATTTTATTCGACATAATGATCATTTAGTATAATAAACGATTGATATAATTTTAAAGTAACAAATTTTTATAAGCATAACATACATTGGATATAAAATCACATGATATACCACTCAAAAGACATAAAACCTATTTAGTCTAATACGAGTATGATAAAACGCCTAGTAAAAAACACAAAGCAAGCATGCAGCATGCAAGCAAGCATGCAGCATGCAAGCAAGCATGCAGCATGCAAGCAAGCATGCAGCAGGCATGGTTTCTGTCACGGCTCCGTCTAATACGAGTATGATAAAACGCCTAGTAAAAAACACAAAGCAAGCATGCAGCATGCAAGCAAGCATGCAGCAGGCATGGTTTCTGTCACGGCTCCGTCGCTGTGGGCCTCCGGCGGTCCCATGCGAGCTTATCGTCGCAGATGTGTTTCACGCTCACCACCGTGGCTTCGGCTTGCTGGCCGGCTTTGCCGGCCAGCCTCAGCCGCGGCGGCGAGTGTTAAAACCACTTGCTCCTCAGCCCCCTCCGCCGCCTCGCCCCTCCGCGAATGCGCGATTTTAAATAACACTCTAGGGGTAGGGCAGACAAGACTACGTGGAGTTGGTTTTGAAGCAATTCGTTTCTGTCACGCCACTCCTGCAGCACGCTCGCTTCACTCGTTCGCCTTAGCGCCATAATGGTCACTGTTCTAACCAGACCTAACCGAAACGCTCACCAACATAGAGGGAACCTGGCACTCCGCTCCACTCCCGCCTTGACCTTCTAAGCTAATATAACCCAACCGAGTCGGATTGCTTTGAATCGGCGTGTTAACCATAAAGATGGTATCAATATTATATATTTTAAACGATAGGCCTAACGAGTTTCGATTAAATAAACGTTATATCCAATAACGTTATACGAAATAAGTTTTAGAGTAAATAAATGTTATATCTAAAGAAATTATATCAACAGTTGGTATAACTCACGTTTATTATATCTTGTGAACGTTATTAAAATGAAAATATACCAAATAACTTTATATGATATGAGACGCACCCTTGTAAACGCTCCCACAATACAAAAGTAATACCTAGTGTGGGGTAAAGTCTAAAAAAAAAAAAACTTGCGGATACAAATAAACACACAAGATGGAAGGTAAGACAACTAAACTTATCTTCCCAGTGCTAGTAGTAAAGATTACTCATTAATATATTTTTTTTGTTCTTATCTACTATCAGTCATCCCTGACTATGATCAGATGTGTGGAAAGAGGCATAACTTTTTCTAAATAATCTAATGTTAGCAGAAATAAGATAGTTGTATATACAATCTAAATAATAGACCTTACCTGAAGCAGCCATATGTTCACTAGTCCGGATGGGCTGGAAGCCAACAAAAGGTATCTGCATGGACATCAAGAGGCCTACGATGTAGAACACGCTGTAACTGACGAACAGCCGCTGGGAGAACCTCCCCATGATCAGTAGCACGAACACATGTAGTGGGATCAAGTTGATGATGAATACATAACCACCCCATGCTGACACCTACAAAAGAAAGAATTATGCTTTATTGCAATGTTTCCCAAACATTATTATGCCATGGCACGGTAAATTTCACACTAGCCCTTAGTGACCCACTCAATACTTTAAAACCTCTTCCCCCACTGATTATATTAAGTAAAATAGATCAGTATCGCTTATTTTGTGCGATTTGAGCAATTTTTATTAAGGTGGTCTGGGAGAAAATGCCCAAGACATTAAATCCGCATTTATAAAGTTTTTTACTTGTGCATTAAGTTTTAATAAATAAATTAATATGTTTTTAAAACAAGGCAGACCTGCTTGCTTCCGTTTCTTTTACTTTGATGGCCCAGTACCTCGTCGGAGTGAGTATTGGATGACCTTTTGTTAGCAAAATTTTATATCATTATTTATGCTTGTAGGTGTGTGAGTCCATATCACATACAATGAATATGTCTATTTTATTTATGCATGTATCATATTCATTGCCAATTATTATGAAAGTGATTTGCCCTACTTCTAAGCCTGATCCTTGAAAGGCCTCTCCCCATGACTTCCAGTTGTTATAAAAACAGTCTATATTTATACAGAGTGTTGTAAATATAGACTATTTGTATAGAATGTTTAAATAACAATGTCTACTACACAGGACAAAATTTATGGCTACGGAATATGGACTACATATGAAGAAACAGTCATTGTCTGAAATGTATCTTAAGATTATTCTAGCAGGGAACATAATAGAGTATTCTCAGGTAGATGAATTAGCATACTAATTCATCTGCCTGAGTGTGTTCCCATTGTGTTGTAAACCACTAACAAGACAGTTATTAAATTATTATACCTCTTACACTAAGATTTTACTATGCAGGTCATACATAATAATTAAAAAGATAAAGACTTTCTGATGCCCTTTTACTGTTTTTTTTTTTTAGTTTTTTTTTATTAGCTTTTAATTTGAATAATGTATGTAGGTATACTTAGTTAACAAAGAATAAAATAGTACCTAAAAATAATTATATCTATTGATACTTTCCTTAAAAAACCTAAACATGTTGGGAACAATGAATACAATATTAATTAATCAACTCACCATGTAAAAGTAAGAGAGGGCTGTGCAAATGGACCAGAAAACTGATCCATTCTTCAAACTCTTCAGCCATAAGTAGTATGTGAACTGCAGTGCAAATATAGCAATACCCTCATTATCATAGCTTCCTGCTACTGACCGACTGCTGTAGCCAGGTACTATGGCTATGAAGCAGGCAGCAAATAGACCAGCTCCACGAGACCAGAGCTCGGAAGTCAGCAAGTATGTTGCTATGGCTGTTAGACCACTAAAAGGAAAAAAATATTATTAATTTTTAAATACTTACTTCTTTTCCTCATAAATATCTAGATTAATAATGAATAACAATTTATAACTAAATGTATTGATTTTGACTTATTCTTATTCTAACAATCCATCACTAGGGGAATTGTTTTGTCAATAATCAAGTGGTAGCCAATGTCTTATCACAAGCATGAATTTTAGTTGTGTTACATTTGCTCTAATTTCCTGTTGAAGTACAACACTCCAAATTATCTGATTTTATCTATCATTTCATACATACAGTATGAATAGATTTTTAGCACATAATGATCAATACAAATGATGGTAACCTAGATAACAATGAATACCAAAACAATTACCTGAACACAGGTGCGAGGAACACACAAATATCTCTAATGTGTATTGGAATGTTTATGGCATGAAGGATCCAGTGAATTGTGCCTGATGTGATCATGAGGCCAGGGTACACTGTGCCGCCCACGATACGACCCAGCGGGTACCACGCGCGCTCGTCGAACCAGTTGAGGAAGTTGTAGAACCCATGCTGCACCATGTACGCCGTGGATCGGTAGTTGAACCTAGAACACGTAGGCAATAAATGGAGGGAACCGTATCTTCAACAGGTTATCATTATAAAGCTAATTCTCCACACTTACCATGGGTCAAACTCGTGAATTATACTCTCGAACCGTATTACAGCGAATAGCCGGGATGCGAAACCGGCCAGCCAAGCCAATGACAATACCGTAACAGTGATCAGAGTACTGAAGCCGGTTGTATTATTGAATATCCCTTTATTACGGCCATTGCCCGGCTTCGCAGCTGCAGTCTGCGGCATCTTTGGGGCTGATAATACTATCAACTATCCTAATAATTCACAACAACTATATTTTCATACATCAGTCCCAACAATTCGATTCAGAAGAAAATTGACTTTTTGGATGACTGACGTACGGACACGTCTCTCTTCAAAATAAAGTTGCCAAGTAATTAAAATACTAATGTCAAGACCGAGTTGTATTTGCACAGTGTATACCGGTTTTGGTTTTCGGATAGTGTGAAAGAGCTTTCTAAATATTTTTATATGGCAATGTTTGCTTGGATTTGTGATTGAGTGTTATTTTTTACAGCTGTTTGTTGACGTTGACATTTTGCCATCCATCTCGTCGGACGTAAATAAATTCCAATGATTACATTCTTTTTGTAACAATTAACTGCTTTCCGAATGAAATTGTAACAATATAGATAACAGAAATGTCTAATTATCAAGAAATTGTGAATTTAAACGTAGGCGGCACGAGGTAAGTGATCAATTATATGGAAAGCGTTTGGTATAAAATTCTATTTTATTTGTTGTGTCTCGGCATTATGTTCCCTAACATGATGTATTGAGATAAAGTACGAACTTATGATATATCACGCAAATATATAACGATTGCTATTGCAAACTCTAGTTGTAATAAAGCGACATAATAAAAATATAATCGTAAACACTGTTTTATAATGTTTATACCTATGCCGCTGGATCGATTGTCACTTGTAATCTTATCTTATAATGTATCAAAAAACTTGCTAACATAGTGGCACTCTGACTTCCTATAATTTACGTTTTTCTGTTAGTAACTTGCTGTATCAAGACATAAAATCTATTCATACTTTTCGTAAAACGAATTTCTTTTGCAGTGTATATTTAGATATTGTAAACAAAACCACCCTTTTTTAGATTCTCAACATCATGGCACACATTAACCTGGGTCCCAGAGACATTCTTCACTGCCCTCCTCAGCGGCAGGATTCCCACGGTGCGGGATGAGACTGGTGCCATCTTCATAGACAGGGACCCAAACCTCTTTGGTCTCATATTGAATTTCCTACGTACTCGGGACATAGATCTTAATAATGTTAATATTAGAGGTTTAAGACATGAGTGTGACTACTTTGGCATCACTCCCTTGAGCAGAAGACTGGCCTTGTGTGATGAGATGAACCATTCTAGCTGTGGAGATGTTCTGTTTTATGGATATCTACCACCTCCATGTAAGTACTTTAATAATGTTATATTAACTATCACAAGATAAACAAAACTTGTGTACATATAAATTATGCTAAAGTTATGTTAACAATGCTGTGGGTGTGAGTCACATAGCCCCACCAAAGGTTATCTAAGTTGTTGAGTGATTAATCATACAGATGAATTAACCTACCATAGTTTGATAAATAAATTATGTTGCAGTCATTTCTATTATTAGTTTATTTAATGGGTGTATGTAGGCATTATTTGTCACTAGAAAAGCCTAGGCTTTTGAGGAGATAAAGATGCAGATGCTTTGTTTGTTTTAATAATAATAATCAGTTTATTTTCCAAGATAGATCCATAGATAAACCTAGAACCTTAACCTAAGCATACATACTATAACAATTGTGTTAAAAAAAAAACTGTTAGTAACACTTCACTTTTTTGTTAAGGCTTACCATGTAGGAAATGCTTACTTGTTTAGGTCTAAGCAAATTATTTTTTTCTTCTTTCTTACATAGAGCAAAAAAAGGCAAATAATTTGTTGTTGTTATGGTAAGCCTTTACAATGATGATAACAACTTAAAAACCCCTAAAAATACTAAATATGCCATTCCCAATTCATTCGTTGAATGATCTATGAGAAAGATAACAAAATTATAAATAAATACTTGTTATCTCTAGTCAATACTAAAGATAAAATCTTTTAAACTGAGTAGCTTATAATAATAGGTACCATATGATAACATTCTGATATAAAAAAACGATGGTATCTTATAACATTAATTATTCAACAAAATAATGAAAGAACAATGCCACTTTTCCCTTAACCACGATTTAAATGTAGTTTTAGACTAAGCTTTGGTCTTATGTCGTTTAAAAAAAGAACTGGCGGCCTCCTCACCCCCCCAACACTTAAATTGTGGAAAATGAGCTCTTAAATTCCACTTCATAACAACTACTTTTAACTAGCACCATATTTTACAGTAAACACTGCCCTGCCAAACGGCAACGGCACGAGAAGCGGCAACAGTTGTTCGCGGAAGAACTCGACAGCCTCAAGTACTGAGGTATCGGTGAACAGAACACATTCGCGAAACTCCTCGCTTGACCTTCGCACTGTTGGCAGGATACCCTCTCAAGACCAGTTAAGGTTTGTACCTCCTGCACATTACCGTCGCGAAAACAGTTACCGTTCAGAATGATGTACAAAATACGAGATAACTGTTTTCGCGTCGCGTCGGTGTCTTCAACCCTGTGTAGGTAATGGTATTTCTATAATCTTCGGTTGCAGGGAAAAATCTTGATGATGATGATTAATCATTTTCATAGCCCAATTTACAAACTTAACAAAAGATCGTTTTTGAGAAGACTGTAGCTTTAGGGGTTTATAGTCGCGTATTTTCTTGTATCATCATCATCAGCCTATAATGTTCCCACTGCTGGGAAACTGGCCTCCTCTCTATGAAAGGGAGTGGGCTGTTATCCTCCACGCGGGCCCAATGCGGGTTGGTAGATGTCACATGTCTTCAAATTTTTAGTTCTAGGACATGCCGGTGTCGTCACGATGTTTTCCTTCACCGTTTTTTGAGAACAGCGGTGATGGAATAAATTACACAAAATAATGCGCCTGCCTGGGTTCGAACCCACGGCTTACTGCTCATAAGTCGGTGCTACCACCGCTGGGCCTTTTCTTGTATGCGACGTCTTTACTTTGGATCTTAAGTTTGAAACCATTCGTAGAAATCACAGACGAACTCATACATCAAAACTTTCACAAATGATTATGTTGACAATGGATAAATTGTATCCATTGTTAATGAAAGTAAATGTTTTAGCTTCTTTGAATTATGTTAGCAGAATGTGGGAACTATGAATGAGAATGCTCCAACCTCAAACATCTAAGCACGGGCAATTTTAACGCGACGATTTGTTCAGAATTTTCAACTGTCGTCATCTTCCTGCCCTGCTGGGCTACTATCACCTCTTAAAGCAGTATTGTTTTACTCTTATTCTTGTGTGGGAAAGAGATGGAGCTATACAGGATGTCTAGCGCCATCTCTTTCCCACACTGGAAAAGGAGTAAAACAATAATGTTTTAAGAAGTCATGGTTGGCCACCAGGTCCCATGTTACTTGGAGTCGGCGCAATATGTTTTTTGCGTCCATTCTCCTCTGCCGTCACGCTATTATTTTCTCCTCATCTTTCATATAATTTCTCACACAATCTATCCATCGTTTCCTTGGTTTATAATATGCGATTCGATAAATTCCCACCCAGTGGGTTGAAAATTCATAATATGCATATCGCCGAACTGTGCGCTCTTTTAAAGCACGGGATGCGGTCTGTAGGATTCTCAATGCTCGGCCCAATACCGTGCTCAAAATCTAGTGCTCGATCAAAACCATTCGCACAATTGTAAAGCCTAAACCTAACAATACAATTCACAGCCGCTGCGGAAGAGGTCACTCGAGAGCAGCATCGTTAGGCAACGCGGACAGCCACAAAGGACATCGCCCGCCAGACAGTACGTATCAGTGTTGATGTCATTGTGTATCTGTGTAATCGGGGGCAATTCAACTCGTGATTCATTCATTGTGCCTTTAAATCGATCAATGGTTAAGTGGTAGGTATAATTTAGGAATTCTTGACCATTGTAAACGTTGAAAATTTTTTATGGGACCAAATGGCAACTATTCCGCATCAAACTAAAGAAGAAACACGTAAATCGGATCATAAATCTCAGCGTAATCGGTGTACATACATTCAAAAAAATATACCAATCGAATTGAGAACCTCCTCCTTTTTGAAGCCGGTTAAAATAGCAAATACCAGTATCAACGGTTTGTAGTTTAACCGACTTCATTGTGGGTTGTTTATTAGGATTACCCAGTTATCTTAAACGCATAAAGTCCCATGTAATAGAGGGCGAGCCTAATGCCATAAACCGGGCTCAAATCCAGACTCCGTGGGTGCTACTGAGAAATCGGTTGCCCGACCCGAGAATCGAACCCAGATCCTCTTGTTCAGCAGTCGCGATTGCGCACACTATAACAACCAATCTTCAAAGTCATTGTAGGTAGTGATTAGTAGCATATTTCCAAGGGCTGCAACCACTTCTCATTTGTCTAAATATACGTAAAAATGGGAGTGGGTTTTCGTCAATAGCACCAACAACGCGTGGGTTTTCAAATACGCTTACCCTGTGTTTGCTATCCCACCCACAACCTGCCTTTATCGTTGGCCTATTATTGCGGCGGATCGAATAACAGTTAGCAAACGCTATAGAACCCCCCCAACCCCCAGACGTAATCCCCTAGTAGAGATTTCTACGACTTCTTTGATACGATTAATGAAATCTTTTGTGTAACTTAATACATTTTATTCGCAGTGAGCACGTGGAATGATAGTATGAAAGTTCAAATTATAAAAGCACACCACAACTGGGTAGCTGTTGCCTATACACACTTTGTGACAGGTTACAGGTGAGTACAAGCATGTTATCTACTCATACACAGACGTTATATCACTTTATATTAACAGTTGCCCGCGAATTCGTTCACGTGGGAATTTTGACGTTTATAACGTGAGAGAAAAAAATAGTGCGTGATACTACACGCATGCGTTCGAGTGCCACGCATTCACTCTCGCTCTGTCTCTTTCTATTCCCCCTCCTTGGTAGCGTTAAACGTTTAACGCAAACTTTTTGGAAGTCGCATAAAAAATTTCACTTCAAAAAACGTTTTTTTATGTGCTTATTCAGACTATAATCTATCTCTGTGCCAACTTCATTCAGATCCGTCCAGGCGTTCTGGTGTGATTGAATAACAAACGTCCAAGTATACGCATTTATAATGGTCAATTTTTCAAGTCGGCGTGGATGGCCAAATCCGAAACTATGAGGATTAGCGAAAAAATTTCAAAAGAGTCTCGAGCCCAATTTTGATGAAAACTAAAAACGTATCATTGGATTTTGAACAAACAATATTCCTAGCCAGAAATTGAAACCGTTGATTTGACAAAAAAAACACACTGTAATTATTAAACCATTCGATGTCGTCGCTATTAAGGACCAAAGGGACGCTATTAAAGTTATGACGCATACAGAAAAACATTGTACTGCGTGTAAGGTCACACTTTTATGTTACATTTTATTGAATACCAAATTAAATTAAAGGAGGAACCATGGAGTTCTTCTGCATAGGAAACGGCCAACCCGAACCGAGCAGCTTTTGTCTTCGTTTTATAAGTGCCCGTACCCATATATGGGCCTATGTAAAATAAAATATTTTTATTGTATTACACCTCTTTTCAGATTAACAGACTCATGTGGTTGGTATGTAGTGTTCCAATCTCCAGTACAAGACTCAGTGATAGAACGAATAGCGTTGAACGCCAAGACCGGTGGAGGCGCGGGCACGTCTAGCGGGACCAGCTCTACAGGGACTGACGTCATGTTGGGCATAGCCAGTGGCGCGCATGTCCGACTGTGGGCCTTCTCTACGCACAGTGAGCCTGTTAGACGTACTTTGGTTGGTGAGTGAGAGTTTTATTCTTCCTACTTTCGCTGCCAAGTTCAAATAATCCATTTTTACTAATATGCCAAGTCTTACTACTTAAGTCGTATTAACCACGCCTACATTCAGCCCTGTTTGTTTATAGATTGACATAAAGGGTATAAAACAACTCTTAACGAAGCCGAAAGGCACTGGTTCTCCCTGTCATTGCGATATTTTTTTTGTTCTACACCATACCTGGGAACCTTCTAGTTACGGAGATATTAGGGGTCAAAGTTCCAACTTTTTAAAAAAGGATTTTTTTTAAATACAAGTTTTTAATGTAAGATTTTTACTTTAAACACCTCCACGACCCCCGTACTATTCAATCCGTCCATCAGCACAATGTTTTGAGTGCGTTACATTGAGTTCTACCACAAAACATGATTTTACACCCCCCAAAAAAAAGTCATTTCCCAGCAATAATTTTTGCGTAAAGTTACTTAGTTTCATGTACAGAATGCTTGGTTGACGGCTTCGTGATGAGGTGATTTACACCTTGTATCAACGCCTACTTTTCATCTGTCAAATTTGAAGTACCGGAAAACTATTCATTATTTACATTTTTAACATTGATTAAAGTAGCATATAACATTCACATTGATTGAAGCAGAATGCAATTATGGTTTTGACAAAGATAGATAGCTAGAGGAGGTACCTTATTCCAGGAGGGCCAAGAAATTCTATGAATACGGTTTGGTGGATGTTTTCAACTGTTTTCATGGCAACAACGATCGACTTAGTATTTAAAATATGGGTGTAAGTCATCAAGATATGGCTAGGTATAGCGACGACTGGGTTAGTTTATTGGCCGGGAGGCGGGTTGTGGGTGGCAAACGAACGAATAATTGTTCATCCCATATGCTAGGTGCTTGGCACCGATAGTGTTAAAAAAATTGTGCGTGGAGTCCCTCCGCGCGGAAGAAGTGAAACTTCGTAATACTACACGCATGCGTTCGAGTGCCACGCATTCACTCTCGTTATTTTATTGAGCTTCTAAATAATATTTTATTGTTGTACTCTTTTTATTACATAAGTTTATCGAGGTTATTCTACTCATGGAAATTGAGCGAAGGCTGGTCACACCGAAGAGTCGAATGCATGACTTTGTGTTTGCACGCCATCTTGCGTACCTAGTAGAACTACGAAGTCACAAATCTTGTAATAGCGCCATCTCTTAGTGGGTAATAGAAAATATTCCCCCTCCATGAAAACGTTAAACTTGTTGGAAGTCGCATAAGAAGTTTCACTTCAATAACTCCACGATAGAAATCCCCGAAGGGTTAAGCAGAAGCGTACATACTTTAATATTCAAAATAATTTCTGTTAGAATAATCAAGAAATAAGTTATCTTAAATTCGATTAAAGCCTGGTTGCCACGGCTGTTTCATAAGCTTTTCGATTTCAAATCGTCTGCATCGAATATTTGACCGGAAATGCGACTACCGCCAAAGGCTTCCTACAAGAAAACATTACTCGTAGCATCATGTTTTTCTTCTTCTTTGCTTGTCAATGGACTCAAATAATACCCGACAAGTTAATAGCCTGCATCATGTTCTATGTGATGACTTTGGTTCATTTTTAGTTGTTCATTCTGACCTTTTAAGTCATTTCAGTCTGTTACCTTCCCAGGAACTTTCAACCTAGGAGTAAGAGTAGAACACCTGCTCTTCGTGGGTCCCCAACTGGTAGCTTTAAGTGGCGCTGGCAGCCGCAGTAAAGCAGGAGTGTGGCATACCAGCACACAACACTGGCAGACACAGGACGTGGCGCATCTGACCACGTATGACACGGCCGGCTCGTTCCTACTGCTGGGCACCGCGACCGGAGCTATCAATTATATTGGTGAGTTTAAGATCATCGACGACCAGTCTTAAGGCGGAAACACACTTACGTGTCGTAGTGTGTCGTGACGCGCCAGAAGCAAATCGGTTTCATACATTTAATATGGTTAGGGACATATTTGCATGGCGTGTCGTGTCGCAACGATATATGAAACCGAATGCTTCACGCGTCACGTAAGTGTGTTTCCGCCTTTATAGTCATTCTGAAACACAACACGTAGAAATTCTTAATCGGTATTTTTATTAAATCGGCTGTTCCATACATTTTGGGAGAGTTCAAGTATAACGTAACGAATTTGGGGAGAGGGGGGTCTTCTGAAACGTTACGATGCGTTAAAAATATTTGAACTACGCGTTACTTAACTTTGTTTTAACCCTTCAGAACGGTCGCGTAGAGATTTATTTCTCGCGGCGTTACCTGGCGGGAGAGGGAGTACAAACGCGTTACATGGGGTAAGGGGGGGGGGGGGTTAAAAATCTCCAAAAAATGCGTTACGTAAAACTTGAACGCTCCCTTTGACCGTATAGTAGGTACCTAATTTTTGATTATTATTTGGCAAGATAAAATTAGCATACTTACAGTAAGTAAAAAATATATGAATGTTACGTTATCAAACAGTAGGCACATCAAACAACGTACATTGATAAGGTTGTATATGCATGCATAATCTATGCAATGATTAATACATTCCGCGAATGGCATACCTAAGTGAGATCATAATCTTTGTTTGCTGTTACCACGTTTTCAGTAAGTACATCATTCTAAACATGTTTTTTTTTTTCTACACTTTCAAAATGTATGGAACAATTGTTTCTTTTCCCTTCCATTCTTTATAACGTAATAAACTGATAAGTACGCAAGCAACTATTGCCCATTCTTCTCCATAGAGATCTACGCTTTGGAATGGGCAACTACAGTACCTTCACAAGTTATTATGCCTTGTGACTGGGACTGTAGCTTCGCGTTTTTATTTTGTTTTTTTTCAAAAGTGCCTGTAACGGTCTAATTGAAACATATGCTTTGAGTTAGTTTGAGTTGAGTTGTAAGTGAGAACGATGTCAAAATACATGCACATTAATAGCGTTACGACACCCACTTCTTAAAACGTAATGTTTTTTTTTTTTTTTTTTTTTTTTTTTTAATTGTTACTTTAACAATTTAATGTATGTTGACAGATATGCAAAAGTTCCCGCTACGCATGAAAGACAACGATCTACTTGTGACGCAGCTATACAAGGACCCTAATCAGGAGCCAATCACAGCTATATCTGTATATCTGACACCTAAAACGAGTAAGTAATAATCATTAAAATCTTTATTCAAAGCAGAGAAAGATAGCAGTTAAAGTTTATCTAGATCTGGATCGCGAGGTTGTCGACAAGTGGGACGTGACGTGTCAGCCAATGGCTTAATAGCCTCAACCAATATCCGAGGAGGCTCTCGCTTGGCAGCTGGATCATGGGCTTGATTTAGAAAGCAGGACTTCTGGACACGGTGCGTATTGTTAGGAGGTTCTTCTCTCAAGAACTCTTACCACCGGTCGGCACCTGTTCCCGACGCCGGTGGGCTACTAAACTAATATTATACAGAGAAAAGATTTGATTGTTTCTTACGATTTAACTCAAAAATTACTCGATCGATTTTAAAACTTCTTTCACCATTAGAAAGCTACATGTTTACCGTGTAACATAGACATTATATCACAATTTTCGCAGACGAAGTCACGGGCGAAGTGGTAGTTTTTTTAGGAATATTTAAATTTTAATTAAAGGAATATTTAAAAATGTAAAAGATGTGTCGCAAGAATGAATAAAGGATTGTTTAAATATATCATGGGACAACTGCAATACAATCAAGCTTTATCGCGCATGTTGGATTGTCAACTCTTTGCTCAACGCCGATCGTTGAAAAGCTACGAACGAGTGTGATAAATCAGAGACTTGTTCCAAACCAAAATAAGCTAAGCTTAAGTTCTAAGCTTTGTTTTAACTAAGCATGCCCATTTACGTATTAAAAATCTTAAGTTATATGATAGACAACGGACAGCCTGAACCAGTCGGTCTAGAAGAACATCACTTGCTTTCATGATATTGTGACGGTAAGCATTAAGGATTTTTGGAAATCCATACCTTAGTAGAGGCATCCATACCTTAGAGAGTATTAGGCACAGAACTTCCAATTCTTTATCAACCATCAAACAGTCAACCATCATCAAGCAGTCTGGACCAAAAGGAAAAAAGAACGCATGATCGGCCGCTAGACAGATGGGTGAAATTAATAGAACGTCGCGGCGAGCCAAAAATGGCTTACTATAGTAGGATACAGAAAGACGTGGCAACAAATGGAGGCCCTGAGGCCTTTACCTCAGGGTACATAATGTTACTAAAAAACATTTTCGAAATGTCTTTAAAAAACAAAGACAATTGGAAAATTCTGATAATTTATAATCGGTCTAATCTAGATGTAACACTATTATTCGAAAATGTTTTTTTAGTATATGTTTTGAGACCTATTTATCCTGCTTATGCGTATAAAGTTTCATTAAAATCAGTTCAGTCGTTTCGTAAAATAAGGAGTTGAAAGTTTGTATAGTCGTAAGGCGTAAACGCTCTTAAGCACACTATTTTACCCTTTAACGGTTTATAACTAAACTAAAACTGTCAGTTACGTCAACTGTCGGTATCTTCCGTGATTATTGATTATTGTGAGCTGTCGATATTTCGACGCTGTTGTAAACGCCATGATCGTGGGATGACTCAAAAATACTCAAAATAAACAATAATCACCGAAGATCTCCCATAAGTTACAGTGTAATTTTAATCTTAAGGAGTTTTATATTTATGCCAGAAAAATAAAGGCATTTTTATTTTGTATATCATTTTCCTAACGTTAAAATCTCAAATCTCAATGACAGATCTCTGCGGCAACTGGATAGAGATAGCGTACGGCACTCGGTGCGGCTCGGTGCGCGTCATCGTACAGCATCCGGAGACAGTGGGCCATGGACCGCAGCTGTTTCAGACCTTCACTGTGCACCAGAGTCCTATCACTAAGGTAAGTACAGAGTGCAAAGTTAAAAGAGTAAGGTAGTACTCATGAATAATGAAAATGAGTACGTTTTACTTTGAGACAAACAATAAAGTTCAGCAAAAAAACTGCTTCTCCATACGGTAATGTTTTCATAACTTGATCTGCTTTATCGCGAGGTTAACTCGGTGTAAGAGTCTTTATGCCGGCCGTCGGCTTCTAACTTGGCTTTGCATGCCGTCGAGAAGTATTTCTTAGCTTGTAGCATGGGGATTACACACGTGATGTTATACAGGATGTTTGGTGCATCGTTTGCCAAATCGAATAGGCCGAAAGGAGAGGTCATTGGCTATCTCTTCACGCCAACAACTTTTTAATTAAAATTTTGGAAAATTCCAAAATTCAGCATTTTAGGTCAAATAAAAAAAAAATTGTTTAGACTTAAAATTTCGATTTAGTTTTGATGTGTACTGTTGTATGAATATATTAAATTCAAAATTACTTGCTAGTAACAATTACTTTTTTTTTTTTTTAATAGCTCGTAAAGTTATTGTAAAAGAAAAATAAACTTAAAACTCAACTTTAAATGGCTAAAAAAAATAAAAAAAAAGCGATCGGGATCTTCAAATACTTTTAAAAAGTTCTCTAGTCTGTCCGCTTTCCAACGGTATGCAATATGGCCTAAAAAACGTTTAATACCTTTTCATTTTTAACTAAATGTGTTATCGAGACACTAGGCTGATATTCGAAATTACAGTAAGAACAGTAGTTTTAGCATAAATAACATGCCTCAAGTAAGTAGATAGATACTGTTATGTCACTAGTGCGTAGTGTCCTATCTCTTTCTTAAACAGGAACCAACTTTTTAAGAATTTGTATTAAAAAAAAAACTTTAATTCAGAAATCACAAATCTTGTTCGAGTTGTCCGCCACTGTTGCGAATGCACGCGCGGCATCTTCGTCTTGTCTCGACTATAGTTGTGCGTAAACGTATTTCTGCTTTGATAGTCACGAAAGCCACATCAATGTGTTGGAGTTAATCCTCCCTAGTCTCAACTTCCGTGGCGTTATTTCTTTGGCTCGTTCTTAGACGTAAAGATCTAACAGAGTTAAGTCTGGGGAACGTGGAGGTCATGAAATAGCCATCCCAAAACACTGAAACAGGCTTCCCCTTATTTTCCTTTTCCCCTTATTTGTCATAAAAAAAACCGGTGTGGCAAGGAATGAGTTATAGGGCGTGAAGAGATAGCAAATGACCTCTCCTTTCGGCCTATTCGATTTGGCAAACGATGCACGAAACACCCTGTACCCCCTCCTTGCGTCGTATTCCTCATTGCTGAGGGTCGTGACCTCCCTTCAGAATCACCTTCTCGCGGATGATCTTCCTCCAGCTGTTTCTGTCTCTGGCTGTGTGAAGGGCGCTGTGGACTGTGGAGTCAAGGGCGGTACGGATCTGGTCAGACCATCGAATTGGGCTGAGTCCACGAGGTCTTTTCCCATCCACCTTGCCGGTCACCATTAGTTTTTCCAGGTTACCGTCGTCCTTCCTCGCAATGTGACCGAAGTATTCCAGGACTCTGCGCAGGCATTGGGATGACAGCCGTGAGGAAATTTTGAGCTCTCGCAGTATGGAGACATTTGTCCGATGTGCTGTCCAGGGGATACGCAGCATCTTTCTCCAGCACCACATCTCAAACGCGTCAACGCGTTTTCGGTCAGCAGCTTTCAGCGTCCAAGTCTCAGCGCCGTACGAGAAGATCGAGAAGACCAGGGTCCGTACCAGCTTGGTTTTGGTTTTTACAGAAATGTTGCGATCTCTCCAGATTGTTTCAAGTTGAGACATGGCGCTTTTAGCCATGCCTATTCTCCTGCGCACTTCCTTCTCGCAAGAACCATTGTTGCTGATGTTGGAACCCAGGTAGATGAAGTTGTCAACTGTTTCTAGATCTAATGCGCCAGTTAGAACACCCTGTATATGTACGTAATTAAACTGAAATTCTTCGTCTTCAGGTATCTCTATCAGAGAACTACCTAGTGTCAGTATGCAGCGAGTACAACCACGTGCGAACTTGGCGCGTCACGCGGTTCCGAGGGATGATCTCCACGCAGCCCGGCACCACCCCTAAGGCGGCCTTCAAAGTGTTAGCCTTGGAAGCACCAACTGCTCAACCTCATAATGATTGTGGTAAGTTTATGTGGGCTTAAGGTACAGATAACACCATAAAGGTGTGATCTCCACACAAATACAGTTTAACCAGAAAATGTGTGCGCTTCGATAATCTGCGTTTTTCGATCCGAATTTCCACGAACGTCGCACAACAAAGCTTCCAAGCTTGACATAAACAAAGCTTCCAAGTTTGGTATCGCGTTCCTGGAAGATCTTTAAATTAGTCAAATGGAAGTTGAGTAGTCAAGTTTGCACCTGATAAGTGCTGCAACTACTGCAAGTATAATAGAACTTTGCCATAAATCAGTCGCAATATTTTTTGTTTCAGGTCCTTATGGTGAGCAGGATGAAGAGCAAATATTCATACAGAAAGTTGTTCCAGACACAGATACGTTATACGTCCGGCTAGCTTCGAATGGCAAAAGGTAATAAAAACTACAAACTATTTTAGCCTGCAATTTGCTCTCATAATAAGAGGAAAATATTTATTTTCATACTGTGAAGTAAACTGTACCTTTTGCATTCGACGTAAGGCTTATAATACCATAAGTCTTTCCTAACACTAACTTCAACTATCCCTAGCAAATTTCTTTTCTCATACTGTTTACAAAAGAGCTAAAATCGTAAAGCTTGATGCCTGCAAAGAAATCTGCACCTTTTCACATTAAACATAAAGTTTATAGTCCCATAAGTCTTTCGTGTTACTAACTTAATCTTAACTATTCCCAGGGTATGCACAATCCGTTCAGTAGACGGATCAGCGGTCTCATGCTTCGTTGTAGCGGAGTGCGAAGGAGCGTTGCGACCCCGCCGGTTACTGTTGTGTGGGCACCGGTCTGGTGCGACGCAGATGTGGGACCTCACAGCTCCCATAGACAAGGCCGTTAAACTCCCGCCTGTACCTGGTAATGGAGGTAAGGAAATACTTGGTTTGAGTCTAAGATTGATATGTGATGAAACTCCGCTTCCTTGGTTCTTGAATCCAGAAACAACGGTACCTAGATTTCAACGGCAATGCATGTGATTCGTCAACTCAGTTCACGGGGCGGGGCTTAAGAAACACGTAGATGTTGATAGACCTAAATTTTGAGATTCTTCACATATTATCATTCGTAGCTGTGTCTAATTGGAGCATAGAATGTTTGAATGCTCTAATGTTAATTTTATTTATTGATAGGATGGATTGCGTACCTACAATACCTACATGCTAGTATTAATTGGAGTCTACAATAGAAGCAACAATGTTTGAATTGTATGTGATTTATTTATTTTTATGTTAACTTGTAGCCATGTTATAGCAATTCACCCTTGCATTTATATATTGTGTCGAAATCGTTATCGTGTCCGCTGTAGACCGTGGCGGATGCATATCACATCGAGTTTTCTTTTCGTACAACATTTTGCAACGACAACATTAAGTAACTTATACGGTTACTTGGTGTAAGTCAATAATCGCGTCGACACTGCTAATAACATATACACCGTGTAAATCACCTCATCACGAAGCCGTCAACCAAGCATTCTGTACATGAAACTAAGTAACTTTACGCAAAAATTATTGCTGGGAAACGACTTTTTTTTGGGGGGTGTAAAATCATGTTTTGTGGTAGAACTCAATGTAACGCACTCAAAACATTGTGCTGATGGACGGATTGAATAGTACGGGGGTCGTGGAGGTGTTTAAAGTAAAAATCTTACATTAAAAACTTGTATTTAAAAAAATACTTGTCAAAAAGTTGGAACTTTGACCCCTAATATCTCCGTAACTAGAAGGTTCCCAGGTATGGTGTAGAACAAAAAGATGATCGCAATGACAGGGGGAACCAGTGCCTTTCGGCTTCGTTAAGAGGTGTTTTACACCCTTTATAACATGTTATGATATTAGGCAAATTTGCAGATAACACTTTCGATGCTAGGCACCCATCATAATCAAATATGGCGCGAACAAAAATTCGTTCGTGTGCGTACAACTTGCCTCCCGAGGCGTCGTCGTTCGTAGCTATATTCTATGATGACTTGCGCATACAAGTAAAACTGAATTTTTGAACTTAGCAGCGAAAGTGTTAAGCAATGTTGCGATATCGCGGCAACATTATATGACTTTTTAATGTCTGTTGTTGCACACTAACAAACATTGCTCCACAAAAAGTTAGGTGCCGATGCACGTTGAGAGGGTGCATACTGATAGTTGGCAACGTCGCACATAGAATTAAAATAATTCGGTTTTATAAATAAAACAAAATTACTGAATGAAATCATGAAACGTCCCTACGTTGTACTAAAGTATTGATTACGAATTGCAATAATAAGACTGCTGGCCTACCATGACTTCTTAAAGCAGTATTGTTTTACTCTTGTTTCAGTGTGGGAAAGAGACAGGATGTCTAGCGCCATCTCTTTCCCACACTGGAAAAGGAGTAAAACAAAAATGTTTTAAGACGTCATGGTAGGCCACCTGGATTAGGTGTTGGTTTTAAGCGTCGAAAAAGATTATATATATGAAAGATTTCCAATTTTGTTTTTGTACGTAAACCTAACTGTCCAATACCACGATATTGATTATGGGAATTCATAATCAATATTTTTGTGCAACAAAAAGATACATTTCATAATTTCATTCCAACATGCCTGAGTGATATTTCTCGACGGCATGTAAAGCCAAGTCAGAGGCCCAAGGCATAAAAACTGATACCAGGTTAGGCACTAACCACACGATTAAGAGGGGACTCTAGCCCCGAGAAATTTGAAGAATAGGTATTTGAAGAAAATATTGCCGTCGCGCCGTGCCCGACCTAGCCCCCGTAAAGTGCGAAAAGGACAACTGCAACTCAGGCTGATTTTACGTACAAAAATCTTGACCAAAAGACGTTTTGTATTCCGCTGTTTTCTTCTTCAAAACTAAACTGATATAAATAATTCTTATATCAAAATTTAGAGGAAAAGTATATCTATGCTTCTATTATTTTCTTTTTTGTTAAAAACTTATCTAATTTGTCTGATAGTCGTCTGAACATGGCGGGATGTTTTTCTGGTTTTTGGATTGTCATAATTCTTTTAGTGATTATGTTTTGAAAAAAGGAAATGATAGAGGCATGTATTAATAAGACTTAGATTTTTTGGAAAAATATCATCGCTCTAGACGCATTATCCACGAAGAAAACAGCGGAATACGTTTGTATGGAGAAAGGCCCACTAGAGTCCTCTCTTAAGAAAGAAGATTCAGTATTTTTTATTGATTTATTAGAACAGTGAAATATTTAAAAGTTATATGTGTCATTTCCAACTTTCATGCAACCTTATGAGAAAAAAATATCCCTTTTCCTTACCAATAATTTCATAACATATAACATTTTTCAGCAGCAGAGGGCGATGAATCTCCCACCCCTGACGGGGGCCCGAGCCCGGACGAGTTGGTGCGACTACTGTCGGCCTGCGACCTGGACGCGGCACCGGCGCCCGTGCTGCCGCAGTCACCCAACAGGCCCATACAGGCGCCATGAAACTCGGCCTCCAATGTCTGCGGAGCCCTACTCAGGTTCTACTCTTTAATCGTCAACGCTTGACAGGATCTGACTGTTTCTCTTTGGAGAAGTTTTCGTGTCTCTGGTTTAGATAATGTGTCGATAGGTTTACTATCAATGCACTATAGTTGTACGGCGCGATTTTTGTTAAATACTTTTCCATCTTGCTCTTTACAAACTTTATGACGAAGGGATTGCAGGTGGAGGGGATCGGCTAGAGAAACTAAAACTACACCTAAATAAAACTACATATCAAACGCCTTTTAGCCTCAGACCTTTTGACATTTTTGACTAAACATCGACATGATAAAATAACTGACCATAACTATGTTTTCGAATAAGCTTTTAATGTTATGTATCACATGCGATAAAATAGATAGACAGATAGAATTTCTTGTAAATATAAAATTGACATCAAAAATATTCGTAATTTTTATCGTAAATTCGACTAACTTGAATAAATATTGCCAATTTTTGCCTTATGATGATACACTCAGAAACTAGTATTTGTGTGGATAACTTATATAAATAATCGATATTGTTCGTGTATTTTTTCCGCACTAGATTGTGAATAAATTGCATATTTTAATTGTTCAAGTGTCCGCCTATTCATTCACTATTCATCTCACGATAACTACGTAAAGCTTTATCTCGCTGTCAAACTTAAGGCACGGACTCCATCAAAACGGATTCGAGTGAGCGGTGCGGAAACGTGCAAGAGCCGAGTGCTGACGAGTATTTTCATACAATTTGATTGGTCGATTCCAGCATTGTCCTCTCCGCTTTGCTGGGAACCGGGCCTTATCTGCATACTATGATGTCGCCAAAATAGCTTTTTCAAATAAGCTCGTATATTACAGGGATTAATCAAATGACAGGCAGATACTGCGCTAGGCTGGCTCGAGTGTAGTGTGTTTAGTACAGTTCTAATTACGCGATCAAACTGAACTAAGGTAGGCTGTGTAAGCTTGTGACTATTCTTTTGACTGCCCAGGGGGTTAACATAACGTCATAAACCAGTATTATTTTAATGTCACTCCAGTGTGGGAAAGAGACGGAGCTATACAAGACGTCTAGCGCCATCTCTTTCCTACTCTGGAATAAATTAAAACAAAACTCCTTGGTTGGCCACCAGTGCAGTATCTGCCATATAAACACAGATAAGGTTTTGTCAAGTCTCGAATAATAATTGATCATAATATTATTTCTATTAAGATTTTATTACGACTCGTTTTCGTGTAGTTATCGAGTGCAAAGTTTAATCGCATTTAAGACTGATTTGATTCACAAGCTCAATTACGAAAATTCACTATTCACTATCTTGAATTCTTTATTTTTGAAAATTAATGTTTGTATTATAAAGTATATGTAATAATTTAAATTTTGGATGTTACTGAAATGAAAGTAAATTAGATAGATGTGACCATTGTTTTTATGTAAATGTTTCTTGTTAATTTAACGCTGTGTAAAAATATATTCTTAAATCAAATGCATTTAATGACGGAGTGTTAACAATGTAACAATAAGCAGACAAAACTTTATTCTACTTCAACTAAGGAAGGTTCATTTTTATAAACATTTCATTAGAAAATAGAGGTTGTTTAATTGCATCTTAAATATTTTCTTTCACATCTAAACAATGTTTTTTCATAAACTTTAAAACAATTTTAAAATTCTATTTTTGAAACAATTTAATTTTTATAAAAGCCTTTGCCCAACAGTTGGATGACGCAGTCTAACAATATCAATACAATGATAGGAATGCCAAAGCATTTTTTAACGAAATATAGCTTCGTCCATGAAGCGATTGTCAAAAATGTATGAGGTTTTTAATAGAAGGACTACTGCAATATGCCATACAAATACCAACAATGCTAACTTTCATCAGCTTACGAGGGCATCAATCACGCTGGTTTATTAATTTACGACTTTATTCTAGCGTGCTCAAGGGTATATTTTGATCGGCAATAACAACCACGCTTTCCCAAGTATGAACCGGTGGTAGTCAATGAGCCTAAGAAATATTGTACTAATATAAAAATATATTTTCTGGACGAATAAAATTTCTGAAAGAAAAAACGTACTTGGTTCGAAGTGAATAAATTTTTGTCTCGATTTAAATTTTATATGTATTTGTGTGTCTTTAAACGAGTGTATGCAACTTATTTATGGTGTATATTAGAATGAAATTAGATTGTTCCTAGATAATACAAAATTATGTATATACGGAGTAAATAAAATATTATTTACACATACGCTTTGTTCGTTATTTACTTACTGTCGTCTTATTTGTCTTTACAAAGAGATTTTTCACAGCTTTGCTTCGTAACTCAATACCAGACTACCAGTGTAATAAGTCTTGCCTAAACTAAATAAACAAAAAAAAAATCTAGTTAAGGAAAAGTTCTTGCTTAGGTATCCAGTAATCATTAAGTTATCAACCAATTTTCGAAATGGCAAAAATTGGAAGAAAAAAAAATGGATTTAAATTAAAACAAAGACTTCATCATCATGTATGTTTATTTTAGTGATATCGTTGTTTTACAAACAGACTCACGTCACAACTCTTTATCATTAGTTTTAAATACTAAAAACAATACATCAATTGACTAGTGAGGCAATATGTTGCGATGTACCCATGCGTGCAAACCCTGTCAAAAATATTACTTTACGTATATACAGTTATGATGAAAAATATGGCACACACAACACAATAAATGAAAGGTATGTTTCACCACATCTCCGCGCGCCCAATATGTTCTTTCATCTCGTTTCATGGCAACCATTAGAACGCCATTGTCACATATACATGCCAAGCAAGCGCTTGCCCGCACGCCAAAGACACAAATATGTGACAAAAAATGTGGTGCACTTAACACGAAATAATGAATTTAAATCATTACTTTTGTGTTTTTATTTATATATCTTTAAAATGTGATCAATATATCTTAAATATTAAATGTCTTATCAAGAAATAAGTTAATACTTTTGAAGTCCCTTTTTTTATTTGTAAGTAATTGCGGTGTATTTGTGGCTTGGCGTGGAGGGCACGCGCGCTCTGGCGTTCAAAAGCTTAAGGGAATACCCAAATATTTTTTATTTTAAGGCTAAGGACTGGAGTAGTAAAACTTTTTTTTAATAGAAACCAAACAGCACAAAAAAGGTCTTAAACAGTAGAAAGTATATGAAATAAGTTTTTTTTTTTAAATCACTTTCTATTTTTGGTAAATTATTTTTTACATAATCAAATAAGGAACACAGCAAATATAGACAAGCCTTCTTCAAAATCCCAAAAACCTTGCTAAGAAAAAAGCTACCTTAAGATTAATAAAACACGTCTATTTTTCAATAAGGAAGTTAATATCTACAATTGGATCGGATTTTAATATCGCACAATACAATTTGGAGTAACATGTTTTAATTTATTTAGGTATCTATTTATACAGATACACACGGTTCATATTATCATTCAGCTACATTTTTTATAAAAGAATTGAACACAATAATTCTCCATGATTTTATGTTTAAATGAACCTTAATTACAGTTACCTAATTAGTTTTAAGCACTTACTTAGCACACGCTTGTAGCAACATAGCCGAATGCAATTATACAAAACGATGGACAGACCGATGTTTATGGGACTTGCTATACTTTTGCTTAGTTCCTATAGGTGTGAAAAAGAAAGTAAAAAAAGTACTATTTGTTTTTTTTTTTTTACATTTTGATTTTTTACGTTTTTGTATATCTTATAATTCGACGAATTTATATTGTGGCGTTTTAGTGTTACCTGTGTGGCAGCTATTAAACGCCAATTTCGTATATCTGTTCTGTCTGCAAAACTCGTGATTGTCGATTTTTTTTTTTACTTTTTTCCCACACCTCTAGGAACCGAATGACCAGTATAGACTTCGTTCCACCTTTTGAGTAGTTTTTGTGTAGTTGCACTCGCATAGCAAAGAATTCGTAAATTTTTGGGCATTCATGGCAAACCACCATGCTACTGTGCATAATTTGATCAAAGCAAGTGTAGACAAACACACACAATCATCTTATCATATATTATATTTAAGAATCAACATTAATATCCCTTGTTTATTCATATAAGTAGTAAACCTTAGGACAAAGTTAAATTATTATACTGTGATTAGACTTCAGAGGTAAATTACTATTTTAGGCAACCAGTGATTAGCAATACTGTAGTGTTACTATTTAATTACAGATATTATATATTTATTTACACACATTTTATGGCAATACCTGTGCTACAGATAAATAAACACCGTTTTGTCAGAGTTATGTTATAAAAAAACCTCTAAGTTCATTTAATGAATGACTGTGTATTAAAAAAGACATTTAATGGGATTATATGAACTTGAGGTTTGTATTCATGATTTTAATGAACATAATTCTTAAACAAATTTTGTGTTACTGTCGCGAATCATATTTAAATCAACGTGCAACCTGACAAAGACCTGCAAATTGCAAAATACGTAAGAAAATTTGAATTTCGCGGCTACCCTAGCGCTTCCACCTAAAAAATGTTAATTTTTTTAAGCAAGATGGAGGGCAAATTTTTAGACAGGTATAGTCATAAAAATATCAGTTACCTTTGAATGTTTCGTATGAAACCTACCTACACTAAAAATGATTTCTAGCAGTGATGTTCTACTTTCAAACTGTTTCCTACAAACTAACCATGTAACCTTTTCGGTCGACAAATTTTAGATAAACGGTTTCTATCAACATGGACAGTATGTATTTTACACTAGTGAATACCATTATGGAAAAATCTATTAAACCAGTGATGCACAAAGGAGTTGCGTTGTTATCGTTAATGACAAATAGCAGCAATACGACGTTTGGTTATGTAGGTTGTATAACCAAACGTCGTGTCGCAACGACTTCGCGAACGGACTTATTCCGATTTCATATTACATTGGTTTTTAGGCCTGTATAATTTCAAAAGAACATCATGCCTGTTATCCTCAAAGAGTTAGGCAGAGGTGTACCTAATAGTACACCCACATTTTGACAGTTATGTTAAAATCCCATTTAATACGGACATTTAAGAGGGCTATTACAATTTCTCTTGTATTTGAGTGTTGTTAAGGTTTTTACTTATGTAAGTTTTTATGTGTTTTTACGGTTTAGGTAAGGCCACAAAATTAAAAAAAAATATGCCCAAGAAAGTTTGATTATTCCTCTAGGGAGCCTTCTAAATAAATATTTCAATTTGTGTACATACATTAGTAAAAACCTTAACAACACTTAAATACAAGAAAAATTTTAATAGCCCTCTTAATACGGGCAGTTCAAAATGTACTACAGAATTTAGTATAATGAAATGAAACTCGCCAAAGCTTAGTATCAACTTAAAATTACATGGTGCTTAAATTAAATGTCCTATCGACTGTGCCGGTTAAGTCTTATGAGTTTAAATTTGAAACTCAACTTCAAAATACTGGTATTCTAAGAAGATGGGAGCCATAGTATATTGTTTCATATTTTTGTAGTTTTATAAAGTACCCGGACATAATTATAACATATCGAGCTTTAGGCCCGAACTCCAACAAAGCTGAGACGAGGGAGGCAGACAGGAAACGTGCGGACACCGGCCAATCACATTGGTTGAAACGTACATCGCGTCACTCGTCTCTCTTATGATTGGTGGATCACTCGTCTGAGCTTTGGTGGAATCCTTGCGTTAGTAAGAGACTGCCACACATTTACAAGTGACAGAAACGAAGCTTCAAATACCGATTTTTAAAAAATCGGTGTGCCATAAGTACAGCCGGGTACTTCAAATGAGATATTGGTATCATCATTTGTAACTATAATTATAATATCATACGATTCAAGTTTCCCAATGTAATCTGTTGTCGTAAATGTCTGGACTAGTCAAAGGATTGAGCAGGATACACCATAGGCCGAATCCTAATAGGAAATTGCAAACAATTAATACCCGTTGTAGAGGTGGGAACTCTGATATTTCGGCAAAGTTTGGAAATCCCATGTGGTTGCAGAACATGTGTGCGACTAGAGGGGCGACGAAGTGTCCTGGAAAAAAAAGAAATAAAATGTAGTTTAAAAAAAAGCTTTTTTTTTTATTAGTCTGCATTTTCCCACTGCAAGGCCTTCCCCCAAATTCCTTCCAAGATCACTTTTCCTGTGCCTGATATGTTAATATATGCATATTTCCTAAACCAATCACGATAAGCAGGTTTTATTATTTTTGTTTTGGCATATTAACAAAGCTGTATAGTGAAAATATTACAGTAATTATTTTAACACAGTATTGCAGCACGGCTAGCGTAGTGGCTGAGCTATTGGCTGCTGCGCTGCATGTCGCGGGTTCAATGCCCGCACGGAACAAATATTTTTATGGTCTACAGGTAGTTGTTCAGTGTCGAGGAGAAGATAGCGGGACGCCTTGGATGGCTTTCTCGCGAATTTGCGCGGAAGCACACTATCGTGGCGAAGTGGAAGGAATGGGGGGAGGTCTTAACCTAGGAGTGGTACAATACAATACGGGCAAACTAAAAAAAGAGCAATTCAAAGCGTGGGGAAACGTTTTTAAAATGAATGAATGAAATAACTGTTCCATCAGTGCCTAAAAATATACATATAATTAAAAACACCACCCACCTGTTCTTACAAACAAATACGCAGAGTATGCACCAAACAAACTGGTGTACACAAACTGGAATGCTGAAATTAAAGCACAAGTTATAAATAAAACAATTAATTGCTATACATAATAAGCAAAATGTACTTGTTTTCCTGTTGGTGGTATTTTGCACATTGGTGCAATAAAACCACACTGATTAACAACCATAATTTTTTATTATTGATACAGTTTAGCAGTATTTATCCTGTAATTATTTCAGTTGCGGTTTATGGCAACACAGTATGTAGTAGTACAAAAGAGATAGTTATGCAACCTAAATAATAAGATTACCCTGGTCAAAACTTAAACTCAAAGCATTTATTTCAATTAGACCATTACAGGCACTTCAGAAAGATAAAAAAAAATGCAAAGTCCCAGTCACAAGGCATAATAACTTGTGAAAGTACTGTTGTTGCCCATTCCAAAGCGTAGACCTCTATGGAGCAAGAAACTCCATTGACACTTTTTTAAATCAAAATATGTGATAAAATCTTGGTTACTTCATTCACATTGAGAATTACAAATATGTGAGAACGATGTAGAAATACATGCAAGTTAAGAGCGTCCAGAGTAAAAGATTAAATCAATAATTCAAAAATAAAGTAATTAAAATAAACGGTGGCAGCTAAGAGATGACCAGTCACAACTGACAGCGCCCGTTCATGAACAAGACGCATGTAACAGCCATCATTCAACTCAACCCTATTGAAGGGAACTAAATGACCCAATGTTCCACATAAAGATTATTTATATGAAAAAAAAAAAATCTCCTTTAAAAGGTGAAAATAAGTCAAATAGGGTTGAAAGGTTATAAGTCTATTTATGAACTCATAGATTGCCCATTAGCCACATTAAACCTGAAATAAGGTTGCAATATGTACATGTAATTATGATATGCTCACATTCATTTATTATTAACATATTTTGTTGATTTGATAGATTGCTTTTCTAATACAGCACTGTATTGAAGTGACGAAGCCTTTCTAACAAATGACTAAAATTATGTCATAACAATTGGCTACACATGTATACTGAATACTTGCCAAATTTGTTTTCATTCACTCTGTTATCTGACATTAAATACGCAAAAATATCTATACTTACTTGAAATCATGAAAGCTGTCTTGAATTCAAACCCAGCATGCATCTGTTCTAGCATATGATGGAAGTGAGCTGGAATAGAAAACACACTTTTGATAATATTATCCTCACCCCTGTGATTGCCAGTAATGATCAGTTAAGATCAGATCAATTTTATTTTTTGCGTTGATGAACATAGCATCCTATGTTCATCAACGCAAAAAATAAAATTGAAGTGTCTGTTTGTAATATTAAAATAAACGACGAATTTTTTACTACATGAATATGAATGTATATACGGTACATATACCAATTTTTTTTTTTTTAATTTTTGTCTGTCTTTCTATATGTCTGTTTGTTCCGGCTAATCTCTGGAATGGCTGGACCAATTTTGACAGGACTTTCAGTGTCAGATAGCTGATGTAATAAAGAGTAACTTAGGCTACTTCTATTTTGAAAAAAAAACAATATGATTAAAATAAAAATGCAAAAGCAAAAAAAAAAGAAATTCCCACCGGCACCGGCGCCCGTGTTAGGTTTGTTTGTCGTTACGGAATTTCTTGAGTCGGTCGCCGCGCTTAAAGCCCGCGATAAAAGCTATGCAAAAGCTTAAACCTTAATAATGTTTTTCTTAAATTCCATGCGGACGAAGTCACGGGCTAAGCTAGTGATACATATAAATCACGAGTCACGACATTAGCTTGCTCAGTGAAATATGCATGTTTTTGTAACAAAATATAAGGGCCAGTACACACCGAGACGCGACGCGACGCGGCGCTGCGCGCACACATTTAAAGAGCGATTCAAAATATAACTTTATTTTCTGCACTAAAAGATACACATTTCGTTGTGAGAATTCAGAATACGTTGCGCCATGCAGCGCTGCGCCGCGCGACGCCTCGCGGCGTAGAGCGACGCAGCGCGAAATCACTGGCCTCTTCAAGTATCGTCGCGTCGCGTCGCGTCTCGGTGTGAACTGACCCTAAAGGTGCACTAAAAAATTATACCGATGAAATAAATAGCTTTGACTGTTATGTGACCCTGTTCCACTAGAATAATGGGTGTCAGAAAATATCAGGGTGTTACTTTGTACATCTGCAGTAATGAAAATGTAAACAAAACCATTATTAGTTGAGTTGGAAACAATATCTAATTGTGAACCTGTTATCAGAGACACACATGTTTTTGTTTTTTATCTTTTCTGCACTGATTTTTTTCAGACACTAGGAGTTTGCCATTGTAGATTACTGATAATGTCAAAATAATCTTTTTGAAGTTAGAATTGATACCATTATTATTAGATTATACAAGAAATATATTTTAGTAGTTCCATTTGTAATTTTTAAGGTTTGGGGTAATATCTACATGATTAAAACTGCAGCATAATTTGTTTCAATCATCATAACATAGTTTAGTGTTTATAGTAGTAGGTACTACTATAAACACTAAACTATGTTTACTACTATATAAACTATGTTTTAGTAAATACTACTATAAACATAGTTTTGTAGTAATCCAATTAGTTTTTGGCAACAGGTTGATTTTTATTCTGAACATTAAACATTACATATTAAGTTGTAAGGTGCATAAACAGACAAACAAATATCTCACCTATTCCAAAGAGTAGTGGCCCAACAAACACTGCATTCATGGGCTCCAGACATTGTAACAGCAGAGGGATCATGCAGGCTCTGAACACCCACTCCTCACTCAGTGGAGCCATGAAGTTATTCCTCACCCACACAAGATCCTGCCAGCCGGAAAGCCAATACATAGGCTCTGGAGGACAAGATGAAATAAACAATAGGTGGTGATGGTTTTAAACACAGAAATAATAAGAAATTTATAGATTTTATCTTACACCAGTGTTTATTTATTACCTGCATACAATTTCCAAATTCCAGATAAAAACTGCATAGTTAGTGGTCCCAAAAACAGGGTAGCAGTCAAAAGCAGGGGCGCAATAATTGCTGGTATAATACCAGTCCAACGCAATCCAAGCTGCTCGTACAAGTCGGCTTTATTCAAACTTTCTTCAGTGATAAAATAATGAACAAGAAATGGAGCCAGTAACATCATAACAGACACACTGAAAAATCTTTTTTTAATTGTAGATGGATGGTCCCTGGGAAAATAGATTATTATTATTTGCTTGATTATCCTTAAGGCATATCACAAGGTTAAATATTTTAATATGTAATACCATTGCATTTACCTGCTCAATGTAGACCTCCATACATACAAACTCGCAACATATGAAATTGTTAGAAAGACACAGGCGAAAACAGACAAACTGCACTGGCTTACACTAAACCAATCTATGAGAGACATGTTCAATTAATAAGTGCAAGAACAATAATATGGCGAATTACATAAATAAAATATTTAAAATTATGATTTCAAAACAGCATCAAAGACACACACACATGACATTTTGACAATGTGATTTGACATTTGTTTTTGACTTCACATAAATCAAATAATGACAAGTGATGACATTTCAATTTTGATTGCCAAAAGAAAAAAAATCAATATCTTTCATCTAACTAGTACTTACTATTTTCAATTAGCTAGGTAAATGGAATTAGAAAATACTATATATTACCAAGCATAAAGAAACATAAAATAATAAGTATATGCGAAGCTGCTACAAACACGGAAGACTAGTATCAGGCGCTTCAATTCATAAAGGAATAAACTCAAGAGTTCGCATGGACTGACACCTCTGCCAAAGTATACATTGACCATAAGAGCATGGACGTTATATAAATCTGGTTCATTCGCCGACTGACGCCATTGTGTATCATTTCATGTCGCGAACAAAACTGTTGAAATGCAATCCTTATCGTACATTTATTGTCATTATCTCGTTTATTCATCTAAATGCATATTATTTACATTTTAAAATATTTTTACAAAATTATTTAAAAAAACATCTAAAAATATTAAAAATAGTTGCCCAGTGGCATTGGGAACAGGGTCCAGGCTACCGGTGGTCAGGGCTTTAGAGAGAGGAACCTCCTAACAATACGTGCCGTGTCCAGAAACTTTCCAAATCAAGCCCTTGATCCAGCTGCCAAGCGAAAGACTGCTCAGATATTGGTCGAAGCTTTTGGCTATTAAGCCATTGGCCGACACGAGTATCAGTGCAATGACCACTGTACGTCACCCATGTCGACAACTACGCAAGCCAGATCTAGATACTTGAATTTTTTATCTTTTTCAGCTTTCACGAGGTTCTCGTCATGCGGGACCGTTATATCAACAGTCATTGCGAATCTATCAACACAATGTTAGGCTTATTGGCAACAATAGTCCTGTCAGTGACGAAAGGTCGATCCCAACACAACATGATATTACCATTATTTAAAACTGGGTCGGACGCATACCTATAGTGTGGCATTTCTGACTCTAGAAGTTTCTATTTCAAAGCAAGTTGCTGGTGGATAATCCTGGCAACGAGATTGTGTCTATGTAAGTACTCTCCGTTAGCCAGACGAGAACACCCAGAAATAATGTGTCGGATCGATTCTCCCGGATGACGGTGGCATGCCCGACATATGTAAACCGTGCCATTCTTTACAATGTGTTACCTTTACTTATTCATCATCATATCTTCGTCCATTATTGCAAAGAAAAACCTTTGGTTTCCCCGAAGAACTAACCGAAACGCAGCCAGGACACGGACGCTAAGAAGTCTACATCGGGCCCATGTAGGACCCGGTAAAAGAGCGTCCGTGAAGCTCCTTGCTCTACCATACCTCCCTTTGATCATTAGTGTCTAATACTACAGGCTTGTACCAGTTCTCGTTTGTCAAGAAGACCGGGAGAAGGCCTTTGTCCACTGAGACTACATCTCGGTGCATCCCCAGGTCAGCTTCTAGGAAGTATTCCCTGAGACTAAATACCTCACGGTTGACCAAGGTCTTAGCATTTAAGAAGACACGACCTCCACACTTCCACGGGTTATACAGTCTCATCACGGACGACCGTGGGTAATGCAGCCAATTTGCGGTCAGCAGTACGTGGATCCTCCTATCTAGGGCATCAAGTTCTGTCTGAGTCCATTTGAGTATTCCAAAAGAATACATTACTTAACCCAATCGTTGAAAGTGAGCACCTTGTTTCCGCCTGACGAAATACTGCTTAGCACCTTATTCAGGCAGACAAACAAACGTTCCCACAACGATTGTTTCATGTCAGCAGTATAGATGCCTAATGCTTTCGAAATACCCAAATACTTGCAGGTTTCTGTTGAGGAAAGGGATCTAAGATGTATGGAATCCGAAAGTTGAGTTCCCACGGATTCCATAATCTCCCCTCGCTTCACATGCATGATTGCAAATTTGTCCACACCGAATTCCACCCTGATGGTGGTACAGAAGGTTTCTGTTACCTTCAGTATTTGTGGTTAGTAGTTGCGGGCAAAGAGTTTCAGATCATTCATGTAAAGAAGGTGAGATATGACCTGCCCGCCTCTCCTCAACCGATAACCTAGACCTGAACCCTCTAGCAGTGTGCTGAGAGGGTTCATTGCCAGATAAAACCACAATGGACTCAAACTATCACCCTGGAATATATGACGCTCGATCTTTATTGGTTCGCTGTTTCCCTGTATCTGTCGACATCCTGGATAGCGAAGGTCAGTTCTACAACATACATAACATCAAGAAGGTACGCAAAGTTGCATCTACTTTGTACAACTCCAGCACCCTCATGAGCCACGTATGAGGCACCGAATCATAGGCCTTCTTATAGTCTATCCAACATGTAGACAGACCCCTTGGGGAGCGGTGAACCTATTGGCTAATGGCCATATCAATGAGGAGCAGCTCCTTAGTACCACGGGACCCGTTCCTACATCCACTCTGAGAGGGAGACATGATGGAATTACTCTCAAAATGTTCGTTAATTTTAGCTCTCAAAATGGACTTTAAAGACCATTGGTAAACTAGTGATAAGTCTATAATTTTCGGGCTCCACAGTACTACCTGATTTATGAAGCAGGTGGGTAATGCCTGTTGTCAGAAACTGGGGTAGTGACCCTGACTCTAAGGCTGATTGAAACTGGGACGACAAGCGAGCGTTCGATCTTAAGAACCATTTGATCCAGATGTGTAGTCCGTTCGGGCCTGGAGATTTCCAGTTAGGCAACGGACGGACTGCAACAGAGTCTTGGGGACTGATGATGATTGCCCTCATTTCTGATATTGGATCACACGCTTGTTCAACCTCCCGGTTCCAATCGCCCTCAGTGTGACTGACAGGCACTGACCAGATGCTGTGCCAGAACGAATACATGGCGTCATCATCCGGCAGACGCGTGTCAGTCATCCCTTGGTCCGGTCGCTCCCAAGCCCTATATACCCGGCCGCCTTTCATCGCTTTTAAATGTGCGATTCTGAATGTATCACTCCACTCGCCGCTTGTACCTACAAATACGGCTTGCCTATGCACAGATATGCTTCAGGAAGTCGATACGGTCTGTGACGCTGGCTAAATAATCACGAGAACTAATTTCAGTTTCCGAGAACGCCCGCCTCACAAAGTGCACGTATATTTTGTATGTATATTACATTTTTGTTGAATAAGACCGGTTTTGGGTATTTATTTGCCATTATTAGTAGTGACCTACGCAGTTTCGCTGGACACTTTATCTTATTGTGTTTATTAATTATGCATCTGTGAATTTAGCCGAGTATAAGAAAACGAAACATAATTCTATTTTTTGTCATGAATTTGTCGTGGATGAAGAATGAAATATCACTTATTGGTTATGTCACATTACTATGTATGTAGGACTATCGCAAAGAGACACATTTATCGTTTCTGTGTGGTTGTTTTTTAATTCGTGTGTGTTTATAGCAATGAGATGCATGTCTCTGTGTGAGATTGTCAATTTCCCATTGTATACTGTATGTGTTTACCTCGCCTTTCGCAAAAAGTTGCAGAAAATTGTGTTCGGCGGGTCGCTGCTTGATGTCTCCATGGCTTATTACTCTATGGTTTAATCAGAATGTAAGGTTCACTGGGGACACTGGGGTGACTCTTCTCTTTTTCATACGACAGCGATCTTTTACTTATTTTCGATCATTCCGTAAGCGAGTAAAAGTATAAATATTAAATATGATGTAAACAGATATCCCTTAGGTTTTCGTCCTTAATTTAATGAGTTTCTGGGGTTGGGATCGAAATCAATCAAACTTATAAACGGTCTGCCTTTTCATTGACTCTAGCCTGCTTACCCAGATCCATAATCAAGGGTATTGTTAGAAAATGATGAAATCAGATGACGATACTTTGATAGATTTATTGTGTCGATCAAAAATGTTACGAGAAGATTGCTATTTTGAACGCACCAACAAAAAAAAAAAAAGATTTCTTGTTATTTTGTAGATGGCGCTGTGATCGGTCGCCATGTTAATCCGAAATCCGCCATATTTTGCTGAGAGTCGCCCATCGCTTGAGGGTAGTGTGGATTTTCATCATAATTTATTCAGATAATGATTATTATCAGTTTAATATCATAATTTTAGTGTCAGTGATTAGTGTGATATTTATATAATAATAGAACTCTCATCTAGCAATAATCAATGTGGTATAATCTCTGTTTCCCGTTTGTCTGCCCAATCTAATCTAAACAGAAAATGGCCGTCGGTGTTGGTGCGGGTGTCTCCTTTGTTTAGGGCTGAATTCTAGTGAAAATAAGTGTTAAAAGAAATAATGCCTAGTGCCTCGTTTTCCTCTTCGCGTTCTTACGTCCGTAGATCGCGGAGAAAAGGCGGACATCGAATACCACTACCTTCTAGGACACAATCGAGTAAGTAATCCGGGTCGGCCGAAGTCGCCCCGATCTTTAGAAATGCTTCGTTATTCATATTTTCTTGATCATGTAACTTTGAGTTCCACGTAAATGCATTTCGAAGTTGTTAAGTAGTGTAGTTACGGCTAATTTATGTAGCTGTGCTATGGATTTGACATTCCCATTTTGTACGAAAATGATGGAGCTTGGTATTGAATTTTGAATTGGTCGATCATTGTTCCTCGAACGTTGATTGACATGTAAACTCTTATTTCCATACATCCAAAGTTTCATGATGATATCGGATAGCGCATTTCAGTGACATTTTGCGCAATATGGGTATTGATTTGCTAGATGAAAACTTATTTTACACAGAATGACGAAACAGCTGTTCTGATACTTCGAAGAGCCGATGTGTATTTGTGTGCAGTTACGAAACTTTTTTCATTTCAGTTCTCACACATGGAAACAGTGTTGAGTGCTTGTTTATTTTTTTGCCTCATACTATACATTTTATGCTGCTCACCAAAAAAAAGTATCAGGATGACATTGGATCCTGTCAAAATCTAGAATGAACACTTTATATTGGACACTGTGCGCCAGATTAGAGTGTATTTACGCAAATGTTATTTGATTTTGGCTTAGGATAACATTTTATTTTATCAAATCAACTTACAAATGAACTTTATTTCAACTTTCATAGTGGTTATTGAAGTTTTGACTGAAACATTGCTAATGTTTCTCTTTCCATAACCAGTAAATATTGTTTTCTTTCCAAAGAGTGAAACCTTCTATAGATGCATGTAAGAATGTAAATAGTATCTACTATTGTTACTTCATAATATAGCTGTTTTTTTTATTTCTATCCTAATGTATTATTTGTAATGATTTAATGTATCTTTGTACTCATGATTAAACATGTGTTACTACACAAATAATAATTTGTGAAATCCTTGTGAATAACATTACTGTAAACTATAAATTGTTAATATGCGGCTAATTATGAAGGACACATAAATAAGGAAGTACAATTTGGTATTGATATTTTTGCATAATAACCTTCAAGCCTTTGTCAATGAATACCAGTTTTGAATCAACAAACCTTAAATGTTGTCATGACTTTATCGATGCTATTTAATTAAATAGCATAATATGCTATGATAACAATTGTAGTGGTTATAATAAGATAAGGAAATGTGGTATGTTATTTTGTGCATTATTCTAATAAACTTCTTAAAAGCAAATCTGTAAAAATGTGACTGTGAAATAGTTACAACTGCAAGATTGATTATATCAATTTTGCATATGATACTAAATTACACTAAAATTTTTGTAAATTGTCTTCTTGTTGTAAAAATTAAGCTTATAAATTAGTCCTTAGTAGACATAGAAAACTTCATAAACTCATTAATCTCCTAATAAAAGTCATTTACTCATGAAATAATTAGAATATTAGTCACATCTGAATTTCAATGTAATGGATTGTTTGTTTCGACTCCACTAGGTACATTCATTACAACTAAACATTCATTCATGGTAGTGACTCATTATAACACAATATTTGCCAATTCTCTGTACACACAAATAACTGATAAATTCATTATAAAGTGGGTAAATTTGCACACCTCAAAACATCTAAATATTAAATGGGTCAAAAGTTTTGGCAACACATCAAACTGCTTAAACTACTTTCTAATACATAGCAATTACAAAGTGGTACTGAGGCCTGATTTTGATCTTTTTTTATTACTAGAGCTTGTTAATTTGTTTTACTGAGTATAGGATGTGGGAATTCATACGTAGGATCAATAAACATTGTGTTTATACACCAACTTAACAACTATAATTAATGCAAATTAAATTGTTTGATTAAAGTTTCAGACAGTTTAATCAGTAATTAGGTAATTGTCTTGAAAATGTTTATCAATAAAACAGGTTATGTAGGTATTTTGAATTGACTTATCAGTCCCATAAAAACTGATAAGTGGTTTGTTTGTAAACACATGTTCTACCTCTGTAGTACCATGACAGACTGCTTCAGTACATAAGACAATATTTTGAAAGAGGTTTTCTTAGAATCAAGACACAGCAATATTATATTTTTAGCAAAGTTGTTCAGTACAGTTTACTTTCTACTGTAAATTACAGTTTAAAGCTAATCCTATGTCTTTTTTATGCAGATTTCATGAACTTTCAATGTGACTAACTGTTTTACAAGATAAACTCGTGTTAACATGCTTATAATCATTCAGAAACAAAAATATTGTAATTCTGAAAGCTTACTTCTCAGAAATCATGTCACTGAATTGCAAAAAACTCTAGTTATACCTTTATGTTATAACAAATTCTGGTTCCATTAAAGGATCTTATTCTAGGTCAGATTAAAGGATTAAAGGAGAAGCAGCATGTTATGAATTGAATTGAGTTTGCAACTAAGTCATGGCCTAGGATAAAATCTACAGCTGTATATAAACTTCTCATTAATGTTGACCATTTGAACCTCTGCTTTGAAAACCTTTTAGCATATTTATGTAGATTGTTGATGATGCAACTAAAAGTGAGTTATGCTTTGATTGCAGGTGAGCCATGTGAGTCAGTCCCCTGCCCCAACAACGTGACGGGCAGCGCGATGGCGGCGACAGCGGCGTGCGCGGGCGCCAGCGGCAGCGGCGGCGGCGGCGCCCCGCCTGTGCCCGCGGCCGCGCCCGCCAGCACTCCCGGCCACCACAGCCCCTACGACTTGCGCCGCAAGTCGCCGCCCGCCTACCATGAGCCCGGACCCTCGGGCGCTTGCTCTCTACCCGCCAGGAAGAGGCCTAGAACGTACGAACACATCCTAATGTTTTCTTCACTCAACTTCTCTCACCTACTCTGCAAGATTTAAATTTACTATGGCCTGAAATCTACTTAAAATACAAGAATGGTGACATGTGTTTCACACCTGCAGATGTTACTGAACTTAAAACATAACAACACAAAAACTCGACGTTTTGCATTCATGTGCATGTAACACTGCCTTTATATGGAGACATGACTTCCTAGTAATAATCTATCAATGTTTAAAGTAATTAATAAAACAATGTGCTTTTCCCACACAGATCTTTATCTCAAGGAGTGGATGTGTGCAATGTATCACAGTACTTGCAGTATGAGTTGCCCGATGAAGTTCTTCTGTGTATTCTATCACATCTGACGGAGCGGGACCTCTGTCGCGTCTCGCAAGTCTGCAAGCGATTCAACACGATCGCTAACGACACTGAACTATGGTAACATCATACAAGCTTTTTTTTCACTTGACATTACATTCATGTAAAAAGTAGACCTATAATGTGACAGTCATGTTAGAAAGTGGTGTTTTGAATTGACTTATGTTTTGCAACATTCATGAATATGTAAACTAAACAGTACCTTGTTGGGGTAAGTACGAGAGTATTTATTTTTTTATTACTAACTTCTAAGGTGGCAGAAATTATATTAACCATAGTTTTTATACAAGTGATCTATGGGTTCCCAACAAAAGTATCAAATTAGCAGTATTAAATCAGCAGCTTAACTCTTTGGCATGCTTAGAATTTTCTTTGAGCTATTTGATGGAACATTCAACTCAGTGAACAAGGTGCTTTGGTCTACTCTCTACTCAACATTTAATTAGTGCTCCTTTTCATACTGAAGCCAAAAATGTGCATAAAATTTATAAGTATCAACTTCCACAGGAAAAGTTTGTACCAATCTGTGTTTGAGTACGACATGCCATTGATGCACCCCGCGCCGTGCCAGTTCGAGTTTGTAGCGCCTGACGAGTGCGACGCCGACAACCCTTGGAAGGAAAGCTTCAGGCAGCTCTACTATGGCATTCACGTGCGACCCAACTACCGTCCCAAGAAGGACTCGCGTATTAAACATTTTAACACAATTAGGGTGAGTTGTAGAATTGATAAAAAATCTATTTTACTTTCATCCAAATGCAACTTTGAAATCTTGGTCTACTGTCTGATATTGTTAGTTTTGTTTGTATCACTGCTATAAGATTCGTTAAAAAAATCATAAACACTCGGAGGCTAATGTGGTTTATCTGTTTCTTCGAGGATTTCCGACAATTTGGCCATGACATAAGTTGTTTCATGTGCAGAAATTATATAATTTCATGACAAGATTTCACAACACAGCATTTCAAAGTCAAAGTTAACAAAGAACAATCTGGCTAGGCGAGTCTGGAGTACGTGGAGGAGCGGTTTGGCGTCGCGGCCAGCGTCGCGCACGCGGCCGGCGCTTGTGGGTGCGGCGCGGCCAGCAGCTGCTCCTGTCGCCGCGCCTCCGACTCTGCGCCCGTGCTTCTATTCGTGCACGCTGGACTGTACCAGGAGGAGTGTCTGGCCATCGATACCGATGTGCAGCTTATAGGTGAGTGTCTTGGTTGTGGAATTAAAGTAGAAGTATCAGCGGGGTAGTAGCAAACCAGCATATTATGTTGCATTCTAAATATGAACTGAACTGCTGGAAGTTTAAATGGGCATTTGAGGTACCATTCAGGTACAAAGTCCAATCTTTATGGTGGCTGTTCACTTGATGAGACACTCCTAGACAGGGCGACTGCAAGAGTGAATATGTATAGTAGTGCCTAGCCTAGCCTCTGTGTTCCTCGCTTGAAACAGAGAGAGCTCTCGGTTGAGAGTTTACAGCAACCCTTAAGATTATCAAGACAAAGTAATCCCTAATAACCTTTGTCTAAAGTAATTTTAGCTATGATAATGCCCAAAACTCAATCAGGAAGGTTGTCTACAAAGTAATAGAACATAATGGCAGCTGTTGCAATGCCAGAGTCATTACAGTAAGCTGACGTCACTTCACCATGTACTCGCATCTCCACAAACTAACTTGATTCCTTTTTCAGGTTGTGCCACAGGCAATGTAGCAGAATCCGTGGTTCTTGAGCGCGAAGCCGAGTCTACGCTGACTTTTGCCGAAGGTGCGAACCGCGCGTACGCCGGTCACATGACGCTCAAGTTCTCCCCCGATGCGACCAGCACGATGCAGCATCACAAGCATTACTGCCTGGAAGTGTCCGACAACTGCTCCCCTACCGTGGATCACTGCATCATACGGAGCGCTAGTGTTGGTGAGTCAGTAATGCACTTTTAAATATTAATCTTTTAGAGTGACTACTTGCATATTCATGTCAGTCATTCTTACTCTTATCAGCTTTTATTATTTTTGGGAAATAAAAATAATTCGTTGTACAGTCGGTGCGGCTGTATGCGTGAGCGGTGCGGGCGCGAACCCTGTGATCAAACACTGTGATATCAGCGACTGCGAGAACGTAGGGCTGTACGTCACAGACTACGCGCAAGGCGCCTACCAAGACAACGAGATCTCAAGAAACGCGCTCGCCGGGATATGGGTGAAGAACTTCGCGAACCCTATAATGCGCCGCAATCACATACACCACGGCAGGGATGTCGGGATATTTACCTTTGAAAATGGCTTGGTAAGCAACAATGCGTATTTCTCAGATCACACAATCAAACAATGTCAATTCATCCAGACCAAAATTTGAGTGAATTAAGCACATCAATTGTAAAGCACCTTGAACATTACAGGGCTATTTTGAAGCGAACGACATCCACAACAATAGAATCGCTGGTTTCGAAGTTAAAGCCGGCGCCAATCCCACCGTAGTCCATTGTGAGATTCACCACGGACAGACTGGCGGCATATACGTACATGAATCAGGGCTGGGCCAGTTCATAGATAATAAGATACACTCTAACAACTTTGCTGGGGTCTGGATCACTTCCAATAGCAACCCGACGATCAGACGCAACGAAATATACAACGGACATCAAGGCGGGGTGTATATCTTTGGCGAAGGACGCGGCTTGATCGAGCACAACAATATTTATGGAAATGCTTTAGCTGGTATACAGGTAAGTCTGCTTGTTTCTTATTTACATATTCATTTCATATTCATCAGTTATGGGTAATGAAGAAGTCGCTGATTAAAATCTTAAACATTCATTTGACTATGTTTCAATTTTAATGCCTATCACAAATAGAAATGTTATTAAGAAATAATTTATGGTTTTGATATCTTATTTAATTCTGCAATAGTTTTATTATTTGAATGTAAATAAAGTTCAGAGATTTCTTTCTTTTGCAGCATCAATCGGCAAAACATAGAGATCTGAAATTCCCTTTTTGTTATATGTATAAAAATGGGGGTTCCCTTTCACAACATATGTATATACCACATTTATATAAAACCGACAGAAATATCATAGAAAGTTGGGACTAGTTCTGGCTAAATAAAGGCCAGACCCAACTAACGAAGTTTAGAATAACATGCCCTACATTGTGATGCCAAGTTTAACGTTGCTGAATTAAAATGGCGTCAGTTGAAATTGAACCTTCGTATTATTAATTTATTCCTGATTGTCTGACCTAACCCAGTATAACTTCCCGTTTTGTTATAAGTCTCAGAATAGTTATATTAATAAATCAAACAATATGATGTCAACTGCCTGTAAGGTGCAGGCAGTGATGTAACAGCTTTTTATTACATGATTTTCAAATCTTTTTGAGTAGTCTCGTATTATTTTCGTTTACACCAATTACATCCTTCTTTTTTGGTATTTTTTATTAGTTTCTTATTTTTTCTTCCATTCGGTTTTCGCACATAATGATCAATATCTTGTAAATCAGTAGAACAATGACCATTGAGTGCAGCCATGCGCCATCGTGTACTTCCTTACAATACCTCACCGAACAGCCAAGGTACTGTCTGCAAAGCTCAAAACGTATAACTTTTAATGTATTCACCTCGTCATTACAGATACGTACAAACAGTGATCCAATAGTCAGGCACAACAAGATTCACCACGGCCAACATGGTGGTATCTATGTGCATGAGAAGGGCCAGGGTCTCATTGAGGAGAACGAGGTGTATGCCAACACGCTCGCTGGTGTCTGGATCACGACGGGTTCCACGCCCGTGCTGCGACGCAACCGTATACATTCGGGGAAACAGGTATGTTCCAACATGTCGTTATAAAAACACCATCCCCAAACAGCAATACTGGTTGAGCAAGATCAACCAATAATATGGCTAGCAAAAAAAAAAAAAAACAATTACATTCACGCTAACTTTTCTTTCGGAATTATTAATTAATATTTCCAACAGGTTGGAGTTTACTTCTATGACAACGGCCATGGAAAACTAGAAGACAATGACATATTCAACCACCTTTACTCGGGCGTCCAGATACGGACGGGCAGCAACCCTGTGATCCGGGGCAATAAGATATGGGGCGGTCAGAACGGAGGAGTACTCGTGTACAACGGAGGCCTAGGGCTGCTGGAACAAAACGAGATCTTCGACAACGCTATGGCCGGAGTGTGGATAAAGACTGACTCCAACCCAACGCTCAAGAGGAATAAGATATTCGATGGGCGCGATGGGGGTATTTGTATTTTTAATGGGGGGAAGGTGAGTGTTGTGCTGTTGTTTTGTTTTGTTTGTACCATCAGTCACTTATTTACAGCAAAAATCCAATATTTAGACCCTAAACAAAGTGAGCTAAGGTTACTTTACAGCTACTTCAGTGTACTATAAATTATAGAACACGATCTCTTTCTATGTTTTGTCATAGAAAACTGAATAATCTTGTCTGGATAATTTGTAGAAACCAAAGTGTGCTGCTTCTGCTAGTAATTTTCAGTCCTATAGCATTGGTCCCTGCGCCAGTCTAGCAGCCCACAAGTTTGTTTCAAAACAAAAACAAGTACGTAATACGTGTTTCAATCCCCCAGGGTGTTCTCGAAGAGAACGATATATTTCGCAACGCACAGGCGGGCGTGCTGATCTCGACACAAAGTCACCCGGTACTGCGGCGCAACCGTATCTTCGACGGACTCGCAGCTGGCGTCGAAATCACTAATAATGCCACCGCTACACTGGAACATAACCAGATATTTAATAACAGATTCGGAGGTAAGAAGCAGCTTTGAAATAACGGTGGGCCATTCACTTCCTTAGAAAATGTAAGCCACGACTTTTAATATTGTACTGATTTATGAATACAACGTGACTTTTACATGGCGCGCTCTGCCAAAAGAATCATTGCTCACACAACTTCACACAGCCACTCATCAATTAAAGGTTATAAATGATAAGTTAATAACAACCATATTTGTACCCTCTCCTCGCTCTTTAAATACAAACCAAGTGATAACTTGTTAAAGTTATTATGTGAACCTAACATTGTGTATGTTCGTGCAGGTCTGTGTCTCGCCTCGGGCGTATCGCCATTAGTCAGGGGCAACAAAATCTTCAGCAACCAGGATGCAGTGGAGAAGGCCGTGGGCGGCGGACAGTGCCTGTACAAAATCTCATCTTACACTTCTTTCCCGATGCACGATTTCTATAGGTGCGTATTCGTTGGCTTATCTCGAGGTGATCAAATAATGCTACTTCCAATCTATCTGTACGCGAAATGTACTCTCAGATGTGAAGTTGTGTCTGTTCTATCAAAGAGTATGTGTTTTTTTTTTCTGATACCTATGTTTTTTTCGACGTCTATTTACAAAGAAGGAAGACGTTGGATTAAAGATATTTGAAATAAGTAAATACATTTGGGTTTTAATTTGGTTTTTATTCTCAATTTCAGGTGCCAGACCTGCAACACGACAGACCGCAACGCAATCTGCGTCAATTGCATCAAAACGTGCCATTCCGGACACGACGTAGAATTTATCCGCCATGACAGGTAACAAACCACACTATTCACATTATTTAGTAGAATCAAGTCCTGAATTCTAAGCAGTGTTCTTGATGCTCACAGCTCGATACGCAATACAATTGAGAGAATAATTATCTCACGAAGAGAATGCGTGAAGTTTGTCTGTATCTTGCAGTCAATAAAAACTTGTGCTACTGCGTTCCATGCTTGCTCTGTGGCAGGATAGAAAGTTAGAAGTGATTGTTAAGATGCTCCCTTTGTGTTGTGCGTAGATTCTTCTGCGACTGCGGCGCGGGCACGCTGTCGAACCAGTGCCAGCTGCAGGGCGAGCCGACGCAGGACACGGACACGCTGTACGACTCGGCCGCGCCCATGGAGTCGCACACTCTGATGGTGAACTAACCGCCACGTCTCCGCCATACCGCCCACCGCGCACAGCGAGCGTCGGATATCAGTATTCGTCGGAAACTATATTTCTTTTTATTTATTTTTAGGCGTTATTCGCCGACAATTTTAATGTAGTTATTTGTCTCGCGAGTCGCGACTCGCCCTCTTCTAGTTCAATTATTTTTATTATCTAAAACTTGGTATTGTATAATTATTCTCGTAAGGGAGCCGCCGCCAGTGTGCTCCCGCTCGCACACGTGTATCCGGCTGATATATTGTATTTTCATCTTTGTACTTTATAGTTGACGAAACTAATCATATTTCGGACATTACGCTATCTGTATATGTAGGAGTTTTTTTAATCATCGGTACTTAATAATTATTGTATTTTGTCGAGTAGTATCATGCATTCCCAAATTGTAATCGTAAACCATAATAACGAGAGATCACATTGATATTTAGAATAATGTTATTCGTTTTATAAGATGTACTGGTAGTAGCTAATATATTATAGTATCTACTAGTTTCATAATCAAGGGGAAGTAAATTAGTTTTTGTTTCTCAAAAAAAAATCTTTGATATTTAGTTATGTAATAATTGGTCAATCCAGCGACTGTGACAGTCAGGATAACTTTGTAATATAATGAATCCATATAATTTTAACTTTTTGACATACGATTTCATTTTTATTTTGGGGCATTTATTCCTTAGCTCTCCTGACAATAAAGTTAATTGGTCAGATGTTTTAGTTAATAAAGATACTTGTACTTGAGTTTAGTTGGTGTAGTGGCGTGGGAGGCCGCCGTCGCCGCTCGTGGACGCATGGCGCGGCGCATTTATTAATCTCTCGTTTAGGAGTCTGCCTCGCCTAACTATTTTGGCGCTCCTAATGCGCTTTGTAAATATTTATGTCACACAATAATCGAAAAATGTAGTAATTAATGTATTTGTATCATTATATTTTTATTATTGATCACAACATGTATGTTTAATTATGTAATTACGTACGTTATGCTCAGACGGAAGGCCGGTGTCGGCCTCGCTTCGTGTGAGAGCACTTTGCCTGTGAGCCAGTAGATAGTCCGGAGATATCATTAGCCGCCTACGCGGCCCGTTAGTGTATAATAAGATGCAAATTAAGAACGAATGTGCGTATTTAATTGGAAAAGATCTTAGGTACAATTGATATTTTATTATATTGTTAATTTAAATTTGGTATTGATATCGATCGAGAAGCAATGTTAGGAACCGGGAAGAGCCGTTCGTGAGCGGCCAGAGTGCTGATAGTGATAAGTTAGCCCATAAGCTATAATGAAACCTAAATTACTCAGTAATCACTATTGCAAGTTTCGAATTGTTAAATCGTCTCTCCATAGCACGGTATGTTCTGAATCTGCTTTTTTATAATCCTCAAATCTGTGATCATCGCTAAATGTATAAGTGAAAATAATTTAGTTGAAACCCCACTACAGTATGAATATGACTTTTACGTTATTAACATCAAACAAATTCAAAATCGTTTATTCAATTTTTATATCAAATATAACGAGAAATTTATTGTGGCGCCGATGCTTTATATATTTGAATGTGAAAATTGTTATTTATTAAATTGTCAGTAAGTTCTTAATTTATTAAATTGAAATCTGGATATTTTGTTTATACACGAAAATACCACTGTAAAATCCGTGATATACATCATATAATATTATAATTGGAATTTTATTTTATTTATTGTAAGTACCCATGAACTCCTTTGTTATATACAAACTTATAGGTGGCGTCTGAAAGTGTCGCCAATAAGAGTTTGCACCTATAAAGTAAAAAAATAGTCGCCGGCTTCATGATCACTCAAGCGATAGATTGGTCAAATACAATAAATAATATCTCAAACATAAAACAGTACGATACAAACAAACCCATACTCTAATTATCACTAGTCCAACAGTGGAATAACGAGTTCCCACTTTTTGGGCTTAGATGCAGGCTTTGTATTCTTCAATGGAAACTATTGAACAAAATACAGCATTCAGCGACTTGCCATACAACCACTTTAGCTCGTCGTATGGAACACCACACTGGTAGTTTGGGATGGTTAAAATATTGGTAGGATCAAATATGTTCTCCACACACACACGCACTACCTTTCACTACATTGCATTTTAGGGCAGGTATGCACTAGACGGCCGAGAATGTCTGGCAATCATGCAGCAGCCATTAGCGAATTTATGTTAGTGTCTTCGGTCCCCACGCACTTGCCGAAGCAGACAAGTATTTTGTGTACTGAAACTGTTTTAACAAAATGAGGTTGTCACCATTTGATACGGCCGTCGACTGGCTGTTCGATATATCGGTTGCATCAGCAGCCACCAGTCTGCTTAGCACGCTGGTATCCGTAGAGGAACAACTCACATACTAGGGCTGTCTACCACTGCATCTGTGTAAACTCGGCTTTAAGAAAACAAAAGCCAGCGCACAGCGGGAGCAGAGCAATTTATCTTTAGGGTCAGCTCACACCGAGACGCGACGCTGCGTGAGAGCGATTCAAAATATAACTATTTCCTACACGAAAAGATACACATTTCACTGTGAGAATTCAGAATACGTTGCGCCATGCAGCGCTGCGCCGCGTGATGCCTCGCGGCGTAGAGCGACGCAGCGGTGCGTCGTCGGTACGCACGGCGTGCATGAGCGGCGCTGCCCCTCACGAGGCCGCACGACACCGCGAGACGTAGCCGAGGCCGTTGTCATGCGCTTGCAAATGGTAGACTGCAGGAAGACGCGGGGCGGGGTGGAAGCACGTGGCGACAGTAGACACGTTCCACTGCACCACGCGGCGTATCGCTGCACCGCGCGGCGCCTACGATTTTAAGATGCGCCTTGCGACGTTGCGATACGTCTCGCGGCGGCGCGCGGCAAAATCACTGGCCTCTTCAAGAATAGTCGCATCTCGGTGTGAGCTGACCCTTACTCGACGTAAATTCGTAGCTAGCGGTAACAATGAACAGCAGTGGAAATTGTTTTTTTTTTCACTGCTCCGCTATTCTTTTCGGATTAATTTCGTTGCGGGGTCCAAGACAGTTGAATAGTTTCTCTGGGACTGCGTCGAGCTTCACTATCTCGGTGCGCTTTTTTGGCGGTCGCCACTGTTTACTCTGGCTTTCAGGAGTAGCAGTGGTTTGGGAATAATAAGGCGGGCTAGCGGTAACAAGATACATTCCGATGTTTAGAGATCGGACCCCAAGGCAGGGATTTCGCTTCGCTGCATTGAAGAATGCGGTAATAGAAGATGCTATGGATGCTATTGAACTGGAGGTAACGGCATGTTTAGGAAAACGAAGGCAAGCTGAGGAACTACAATATATACGACGGCAAGCTGACTGACGCCAGGGCATGTGATGATATGCGGTGGAGTCCGCTCATACGATGATCGCACTGGTCCGGTAACATAATTATGTATGTCTTGGTAGTTGCCGGAACTATAAATTGAGTAGAACGACACTTCTTGAAAATGATATGAGAAGTCTGCCATGATAGACAGGTCGTAAAGGCGGGGTCAGAAGCGCGACTGTTATCTGGCCCTCCTAGGTAAGAGTTACTTCGTAGCAACTCTGAATGACCATTTTTGGCCTTTGGTATGAGTTCTACTCTTTGGATAGGCCGGTCCGTCCCTTAAGGGGACTTAAAAATTATAAACATAACTAGCGAATTGAGCAACTACGATGAAGAAAATTTTGTTTATATATCCCTAATAATCATCACCACATTGGAAAAGTCTGACCGCCAACCAACAATCGCGGCCGTTAAGACAGAGCGATGTTGGCGATCCACGCCCCATTGTACAGCGAATTGAAATAGGGCAATAAGAGTCAGTTCACACCGAGACGCGACGCGACGATACTTGAAGAGGCCAGTGATTTCGCGCTGCGTCGCTCTACGCCGCGCGGCGCAGCGCAGCGCTGCATGTCCCAACGTATTCTGATTTCTACCGAAATCTACTTCACGAGGCCGATCGACGCAGCGCGACGCCGCGAGGCGCGGCGCAGCGCTGCGTGGCGCAACGTATTCTGAATTCGATTCGAAACGAAATGTATATCTCTTCGTGTAGAAAATAAAGTTATATTTTGAATCGCTCTTTAAAAGTGTGCGCGCAGCGTCATGTCGCGTCGCGTCTCGGTGTGAACTGACCCTTCATTCCCAGTCGCCACACACAGGGTCAACTGGGAATTATGTACCCGATTACCACCCGGGGGCGACTGGGAAGTAACGGCCAATTGATGGAATTATTGGCCGTTACTATAACTGATAGGTAATAGCAGGAGTTAAATTAGTCCGTCTGAGTTGCTACGAGAGATGACGAGAAATATGGAGATAAAGGCAAGAAACTTATAATGATAGATAGCCTTTCAGATATAGTATTAGCATTGTCTGTAAAATAAATGCCTATTGCTCGTGAGTCACTAAGTGGCACTACAATAAAATTTCAAATCTTGGCAGAGAGCCTAAAACAGAGTCCAATTAAGTCGTTTAATTTAAGAGCAACCTAGAGATAGCGAAAACGTGCATTGGGCTCGTATACCTATACATTCTGGACTACAGATAAAACTTGAACTTACGCAAAAAAAATCAACTCAGAAGGTTCAGTTCAATCATATTAGAATAAAAAGGGATTTTTGTTGATCAGTTTAATATAATCATGACTAATATAATTAGAATAGTATTTACACATGGCCACTGGTTACAATATTTTACCTAATCGAGCATTTTACTAACATTATAACAAAATGATGTCACTCATAGGTAGATACATAAATATTAATCAACAGATATTGATTTTATTCCTTATACACGTTGCTTTAGCCGTGGAGACCGTCTTCTCGGAGAAATGTGAACGGCTTTCATCGGCGTATTAGTCCTTCTGAGATCACTGCTAAGGGCTGGCAGGCGAGAAGTCTTTGGAGTACAAAGAGGCTTCTTCAATACTGGTATTTGTGGCGTTTTCATTAACGTACTTCTCGGAGAAACTACGTTCTTTACAGGAGGCGTTGTCTTTCTAGCATTTCGCCAACTGTCGAATTCGGTGTTACTGGGAATGTTTAAACGATGCGATTTCGAAGGGACGCTGGAAACTTCTATATTTCTTGTAACTCGGACTGGGATATTTGGAGATACAACAGGAGACTGCATTTTAGGTTTCACATGTGCCACACTCTTTTGTTGTTTGTTTTGCTGACCACTTATCCTAGGTTTTCTCGCGAAACCGGTATGGGCGGCCTTTTCCTGTCTTTCTGATGATTTATCGGAGCTCGACTCGAAGAGCTTCGCTTTAGCAAGTACGGCGCCAGCGTTCTGTCGTCGCAATTTATTTACTGAAGGTCTCCCCGTCTGACTAGTCTTCTCCAATTCCCCAGTTTTATCCATGAAGAACGCCGCAGCACTCCGCCACTTTTGCTGCGACTGTGGAGGACTTGGCTTTCGATTTCTACAAGTTATGTTTTGGTAACATCTAGCCAATACGCTATTGTTCGACTTTCTACTTGAGTTTAGAGTGTTGTTCATTGAATTTTCTGAAGCAGTGTTGTCCCAGCTGTTGTTGATGGTAATGTTCAGGGACCTGCGTGCCGGGATTCTACTAATAGGTTTCTCAGCGCTATAGTCAGGTATAAGACTAGCTCGTTTCCGCAGTTGATATTTCTGACTAGAATCTGAGACATTGTTGATGGAGTGTTCTGATGTGGAAGCATCCCATTCATTTGCTGATTTCTGTGCAGCTAAGTCAGGTTTGGCGGTGCTAGTTCGTTGTCTACGAGTCAGTCCCACATAAGGATAAAACCTGTCGGTATTTTGACTAGATTGTGACTGAGATGACACATTCCAGGACTTGTGTCTTACGATTTTCGTGATGTTCTCTTTGGATCTCCGTCGTATGGAGCCGATCTTCCGCGCACTTGGTGATCGTATTATTTTGGCCTCTTCGTTGGGTCGTATCTTCAGTTCTTTGCTTAGCCTTCGCGCCAAATGATCGGAACTGGGGCAGTGCAACATAGCAACTTCCTCTAAAGTTTGTTCATAGACATTTTGAACTTGTTGTAGAGGTTGTACTCTCGGTATGACATCTGTGAATTCTCTTGATAGTCTATTTTCAATAGCTGATACTCTGCTTTTGATCTCTTCGTATTCCTGTTTAGAGATCCTTACATAATCTTTGTCGGACTGTTTCATATCAGGAGACAAGTCTATAGTGTCGTGCGCGCTGAACAAATGTTCAGAGGAAGTTAACATATCTTCACTACTGACGCTTGTTTCAGAGTTTTTGTGGGAACTGAAGTCGCGATTGATGATTGGAGTACTTCTTGCGTCCATGAGGCTCAGTCGTAATCGCTTCCGTTCAATACCCCTGAAAGGAAATTTTTGTGACTATTAATAAATAATTTAGCAATACCTAAGTCAAGTGCACTTAAATAAAGGGTGTAAAACACCTCTTAACGAAGCCGAAAAGCACTGATTCTCCCTGTCATTGCGATCATTTTTTTGTTCTACACCATGCCTGGGAACCTTCTAGTTACGGAGATATTAGGGGTCAAAGTTCCAACTTTTTGACAAGTATTTTTTTACGTACAACTTTTTAATGTAAGATTTTTACACCTCCACGACCCCCGTACTATTCAATCCGTCCATCAGCACGATGTTTTGAGCGCGTTACATTGAGTTCTACCACAAAACATGATTTTACAGCCCCCAAAAAAAAGTCGTTTCCCAGCAATAATTTTTGCGTAAAGTTTCATGTACAGAATGCTTGGTTGACGGCTTCGTGATGAGGTGATTTACACGGTGTATGTTACAATTTAATGATACTATTGTTATTTGATAAATAAATTATTGTTATTATTAAATTACTTCTAATATTTAGTGGACAGATGCAGGTTCACGTTAATTTTATGATAATAGAAAAAAAAGTGTAGCAAAAACCCAAGACTTACATTTTCATTGGCGTGAAAGATAATTCTTTTTGCGGAAGTCCTTTCTTTATATCTTTCCTGTTAAACAAAAAACAATCGTTATAACTGCGGCGTAAGGTCCTCGATATTTATTTATCATCGTAAAATGGCTGACTAACTAGAATTGTCTGGGTTTGCAAGAATTGACTATCAAATGAACTTACTTAGTTTTAGCAGAAAGTCCCTCGTGTGTATCAAACTTCCGTTTCGCTGCAGATTTGCTCAGGATTGGAGTCTTGCCATTCTCGTTGACTGTAGCTGGGGTGTTTACGCTACCCGACACCATTTTGCGGAGGCCATTTAAAACTCCTAAAACATTACGACGTTATTAGATTCAACACACATTTTTATGGTATACAAAATTCTGAATTATCCTATCATTTCTATGACATAAATCCACTCACGGTTAAGAGAACCACTGCGCCGTTTCTTCTTCCTCCTTGCAAGATAGCCATCGGAATCATCGTCCAGCTGTGACATCAGCTCTTCAGTAAGTTTACCTATGTGTTGCGAGTTTTCGATGAACATCTGACAAAGAGATAGTAAGAGTCTAAAGACTATTCCTATAAACCACCAGCATTATAGTATTCCAACAGATTGAATTACTGATATTCCTGAAGAGATTGCAGGCAGTCTGACAGTGCACAAAGCGCTTGCTAACTGTCTTTGTCAAAATATATAAATTGACTTTGAGCATGCTGTTTACTAAGAGAAGAAACGCATCTGTAGTTAAGTGTCTTTAAAACTTAGTGGAATAAACTGAGCTTGGGAAAAATACAAAGAAAATGGTCAAATTCCTCGTCGTCAGTGCCACTGGTATCAGAATTATTCTATCAGCTCTAGGGCCGCAATATGTATCTATCATGTTGTAGTCTGCACAAACAGTTATCATGTTGAACATCATTCAGTACCCCGCCACATAGAAATTTGTCATTGGTAATTTTAAAAAACAGCTGTTTCCAACAAAAGAGCAAAACCTACAGGGACAAATGTATGGAACGGCTGTTTTTTGAATTAATTATCAATAAAAAAACCAGCCAAGCGCGAGTCGGACTCGCGCATGAAGGGTTCTGTACCATTATTTATCAAAATCACTTTTTTGTATGGAAGTTCCCTTAAATATTTATTTTATTCTGTTTTTAGTATTTGTTGTTATAGTGGCAACAGAAGTTCATAATCAGTAGAAATTTCAACTGGCTAAATTTACACAGTTCATGGGATACAGCCTGGTGGCAGACAGACGGACGGACTTACCGACGGACAGCGGAGTCTCTGTAATAGGGTTTTAGGAGTTTGAGGAACAGGGTGTAAAGTTCCTCAATACTCCATTGAAAATGGAGGATCCTCCGGCCAGACAGGTGTTATGTCTGGCGGGCAACTGCCCGATAGTTGTTATCGGGTTTCTCTATACATATATACTAAAGTCGATGTAAACTTTGCTTGCGACTTGTAGGAAATTGATGTTAGTTCCTCCGTCGCATCATAGATGGCGCTGTAGTACTTTTTGTAGTATGTTGCTTTTTGTGGTCGCTACAGGGTCATGTTTGACCCTTTGGGTACGGAACCCTAAAAAACATCAGAATAATGTACTGATTATGTGGTAACCAGTGTGCATCAATGTCCCTTCCACCCTATGGGGAAAAATATTTTGTAATGGAATGAGCAGCAAGTACCTTAACAAGTGCAACATGGTGTTCCAGTCTCTGGGCAGAAGCTGCAGCAGGCAGTGGCATAATACTGGGCGCCATCACTATGGCTAGGTTGGACGAGTCCATCAGATTGTCCTTGTGTCTGGATGCTAGGTAGTTTAGTAACTAGAAAATACAACAATGATTGCTTTAATATCCATGCTTTAATATCTTTAATGACATTTTTCAGTCTTTTTTTTTTTGTATTGGTGATGGTTATGAAACAAATATGATTAACCTTATGCCGTTTAAAATGAGAGAAGTTTAGATTAGAGGCTCTGGTGCAAAGGGGAATTTAAATCCAGTCACTCAGGAATCACTGTGGTGTGATGATTATTCCAAATACTAGAGGTATTAGGCCCTGCACCACTTTGCACCTTTATAGTAGTTATGCATACTAAAGCATTCTAATTATGAAATGAGAGCTGCTTTTTACTTAACAGTGGACTAGACATGCGAAATGTAGCTCAATGAAAAGAAAAGAGAGATATAGCTCTTTTGATCAAAAGAGCTGAAACAATTTGAAGCAGAAACAATTTGAATACATTTAAAAAAACAACGATGTTTGTTTTGTTTACAAAATCACAAACTATTATTCTCTAAGGATTTTCATACTTAAAAGTGCTAAAGCATTTTTTCTTTTAAAACAATGATAATAAGAGTTATTTTACTATGACATATGATTGTAATTAAAGAGCTAGTTCAATTTTATCTCTCATTCGCGAGCTACCCATGTCTACAGTGGACAAAGGTAACTTATACAAAACAAAAAGGATTGTGTGGTGTTAAGAAACCACGGTAAAAGTGAAACTTTTCTTTATCCCTACTCCGCGGCCGAGCGTCACGCGACACACAGACGAAAAAGTTTGAGACGATGTAATAAAAGTTTCACTTTAATAATAGACCTCAGATAAAAATCCTACCTCCATAATATAATGCAACAGATGAACATGTAATACTGGTAGTAACAACAAAGTGTGCAATATCGGCTTCAATGCATCCTCTCCGGCAGTCAGTCTACATCGTAATAACAAGTCTTGTACTTCTGCACTGATCAGGGGCTCCGGTAGACATCGCAAGTATAACTTCAGTACACTAGCTACATCTATGGGATGGTGGCCTTCTGATACACAGCCCCCTGCATCTAACAGTCTCTGTAAATCATAGAAATGGTACAAGTGTAACAGTGAAATAATCTAGACAGGAAATCATAGTAAGGGCTGATAACCGAGGCCTTATCATTTCAACAGAAAAAAAGTATATTTTTAATTAATAGATTAAGTATAAATGGTTAAAAAAATGATTAGCACAGCTTAGATTGGATGACGAAAAGGGGTTTTGGAGGGAAAACAGTTTTTTTTATGCCATAAGCTTTATCAAACCACGAAATGATTCTATTTTCAAAACTACAAAACAATATTTTGCACTTTGGTCTGTTTACATACTTTGATATCTTTTTGACGGTTTTGTGAGCCAGCTTTCCGGAATAGACCCTCGACATGGGCGTTGGACCGAAGCACTGAGGACATCTCAGTGACAATTATTGGAACACTCAATGTACTGCCACAACAAATAACACTGCATGATGGCACCTTCTGTAAGGGTGCTCCAAATACTGTCTTGTGATCCTGAAACAAAATAATATTCCATTTAGAATCGTAGAATGGAATAGTGATAACCATTATTAATTGTAACAGGAAATTATGCACGCACTTTTACACTTTTCAATATGATCTTCTTCAGACGATGCTTTAAACCAGCCTTCTTCAATTCCCCTACAATAATTGACTGCAATTTTCCATGATTTATCCCGTCCGAAATTAACATTTTGTTTATTTTTATTATTATAGCCAATACAAGTCAAAACTTGGGCAACTTTTCAAATCCGCCATTCGTAAATTCGTTAAATGTCATTCCGTTTCGAGTTTTGCAAGCAAAACGTCAGCACTAAAAGCAATTCCAAAACAAAAAGTAACACAATTTTATCCACCTAAGAAGGTTTTTGGGTTTAAAATTCATATTTTACTTGTAAATTTCTTTGCATTGTCACTTATCATACTCACGAAAACGGTTCTCAATTAAAAATCACAGCCACCTGACTTATGAGTAGAACGGAAAGTAATTTCGTTTAGAAATCGAGTGTTTGTCCTTGAAATTTTTTTGAAGGTCAGTTACTACGTAAATTCCTGATTTCTTTCACAATTTGATTCATGTCATTTGACGTAAGTTATGAAAGTTAGTATTCAAAAAAACTGTATTTAAACTACTTCCAGGCTCATAAAATCATTTTTCATATTTTGCTTTGCTCAAAATGGTAAAACGAACGAAACGAAATTACCCGTTTTCAGTTTTTTTTTTTTTTTTTTTTTTTTTTTTTTTTTTTTTTTTTTTAATTGGCAAGTCGCTATTTGCGCAATGCCACATACAAAAACGGGGAAACTTGGTAGAAAATATAATTTAATTTAGGATACGGAATTTGGATGGATATTGGACAGGATTATTAGGAACGATAAAAATAAAATAACTATTATATACGTATATTATTAAGAGTGATAAATGAAGATAAATACATGTATATTTTAAAATCATTAGTTGCAAGTAAAACAGAGACAGACGTAGGAAAAGGAATTTTATAGCAAAGTAGACATGTAATTAAAGGATCATGATTAAGAAGAGGACAGGAAAAGAAAATGTGGTTTAAATCACCCACCTCACCACATTCGCACAGGTCGCTAGAAACGATCTGCAATCGTGCAAGGTGGACTCGGGAACAGTTATGACCCAATCTCATGCGAATAAGGCAACTGGTAGCAGCCTTACCGAAGTTAAATTTCGAATACCATGGTTTTTTGGGAATATATGTCTGAATACGTGAATAATAATTTCCTTTGGTAACGCTGCTATCCGCCCACAACTTGCTCCAAGCTTCCCAAAGAAAGATGGTAGGCAGATTCGCCAAGTCGTGGCTAAAGTTGATATAGGGACACAAATCACCGCAGTCTACAGCCTCATTAGCCAGGTGATCGGCTTTAACATTTCCCGTGATATTACTATGGCCAGGTATCCAAGCGAAAGAAATTTGAAGACCCAATTTTACGCATTTGTACAAAAGGCTTCTAATGAACAGAACTATAGGAAATATTGGCTTACATTTAAAAGGATTTCTTTTAATGGCTTGCAATGCGCTTAAAGCGTCGGTAAATATTATTGTTTTTCCCAATTTCATGATGTAAATATATTCTAAGGCTTTGAACAGACCATAACATTCGCCAGTAAATACTGATGACTCAGGAGGAAGTTTAATTTTTTGCACTATATTGTATTGTGAGTGAAAGACTCCAACTCCAACATTTCCTAAAGAAGAGTGTTTGGAGGCGTCTGTATAAATATGATGCCAATTCTCCCAGTGCAAGTCTTTGGAAAAGTTAAACAACTCTTTTACAAAATCATCGTGTTTATTAATACCTAAATTAAAGATAACATCCGGAGTGAGCACCAATGATTCATAAGAATGATTAAAGAGTGGATATGTAAGTGACTGGTAAATTGGGGCTTGCAAAGCTATAAACTTTTTATAGCTTACAACAAGACAGGGCAGAGATTTGTGAGACCAATAATTAGAAGAATCGGTTTCATCTAAAAGAGACTGAAGTTTTGCACGTAAAGGGTGGTTGGAAAATTGTAATGAACGGAATAGAAATTTGTCAGAAAGATACTGACGTCGAAGAGAAAGAGGAGGATCTACAGTTTCAACCTGTAAGGCATTTATTGGGCTTGATTTCATAGCTCCCGTCACTATTCGTAATGCTTTGGACTGGATACTATCCAGTTTCTTTAATGCGGCCAAATTACAAGGTTCTAATAAAAATGTTCCATAATCAAGCACACTTCTAACTATTGCATTATAGATTAATTTTAATGAAGAGGGATGGGCACCCCACCAAACCCCTGATAAACATCTTAATATATTCAATCTCTGTTCACACCTTGCCGCTATATACTCACAGTGTGGAATCCCAGATAGTTTACTATCCAAAATCACACCTAAAAATTTTACCGAAGATTTTACAGGAATGGGAGCATCATCATAATATACAGTAACAGGAGGAGGAAAGCGCATTCTAGAAAAAAGCACAACTGTACTTTTGGAGGTAGATAGCTCAAGACCATTGCTATCCATCCATTGTTTTAAAAGGCTAAGGGCCGATGTCATTGTAATGCAAGCCGTTGCAATAGAGCTATGGGGGCAATATAAAAGAAGATCATCGGCGTATTGAAGCACTTTTACTTGATTGTTTAAAGAAGATTCAAGATCATAAGTGTAGATGTCATATAATAAAGGACTAAGAGGTGATCCTTGAGGGAGGCCTTTCCACACGAGTCTAGATTCACATGTAGAATCCTCGAGTGTAACATTTATACACCTCTCAGATAAAATATTTAAAATGAAGTTTATGAGTAAAATAGGAACATCTAGCTGCTGGAGTTTATATTTTAATGTAGATATTTCCACATTATCATAAGCCGAAGTTATATCTAGAAAAGCAGAAACTACGGAATTATTCGAAGAAAATGCTAACCTTATATCAGTAACAAAGATACTCAAACTATCTAAAGTACTTTTACCTCGCCTAAAACCAAATTGACTGTCGCTAAGTAGTTTTTTGTTTTCTAAATGCCATTCTAACCTATTTTTAACTAGATGTTCTGTGATTTTTAACATTACTGAAGACAAAGCTATGGGTCGGTAGGACGTGCTGCTAGATGGATTTTTGTTAGGTTTGAGTATCGGTAAAATGTCTTGGGATTTCCAGGCATTGGGAATATTTCCAGTTAACATAATTTTATTTATTAGTTCCAAGAGGTACAAAAGAGATAGATCACTCATGTTTGACAAAAAAGAATAAGGAATTCCATCCGAACCTGGTGCAGAGTCCTTCATATGACATACAACACCTTTAAGCTCTTCGAGGGTAAATGGATTATTTAATTCACAAAGAGAATCTACCATTGAACGGGGAATGGAATAGGTAGTAAAATTTTCTGGGACATAGGCAGGAGCCAATTTATTTAAAAATTTATTTACTAACTGAGATGGAAGAAATGCGCTCGATCGTTCAGTGAATGCTGATCTGAACCTTCTGATATTGCACCAAACAACAGATGGTTGAACATCTGGAGAAATAGAGAAGCAAAATGACCTCCAACCTTCAAATTTCTTTTTTTTTAATAGTTTTTTAGTTTCTGAAATAACTACGCTCAATATGTTGAAATTTTCTTCGGTAGAATTTTCAAGGTAATCTAGTTCACACTGCTTCCTTTTTAATATTGCATCTGTGCAATCTTTGTCCCACCATGGTGGAGAAGGAATTTTATTTTGTAGCGATTTAATTGGAAAAAGTTTATCGGCTGTTTGTATCATGGCTTTGGATAAAGCTTCGGTACAAGACTGTTCATTACCATACTTAATTTCAGGAAGAACAGAAACTATTTCATCTAAGTGTTCCCTAAAAGTATGCCAGTTAACGTCCGCCAGTTTGTACTTCAACCGCGGAGGGCGATTGGAGTAAGGTTTTTGACAGAAAGGAAATGATAAGACTATAGGGAAATGATCGCTACCATAAGAGGAAAGCATAACTTCCCAACTCAAACGCGAAGCTAATTTATCCGTGCATAATGACAGGTCAGGAGCACTAGCTCCTTCATTTGGAGAAGTGCGTCTAGTTGGGGACCCAGTGTTTAATATACAAAGATTGAGGTTATCTACAATATCTAATAAAGTGCTACCATAGTTATTCGTTGACGAACTACCCCAGACTGCATGCTGGGAATTAAAATCTCCTAAAACTATAAATGGCTTAGGAAGAATAGAAAAAATATTTACAATTTCATTAAAAATTACAGCAGATGGACGGGGAATATATACAGAAACAAAACAAATGTTATCTACAACAGCTGCAATAACAGAAAAATCAGTATTATGAGGTGGGATTGTGAAAAGTGAAAATGAATGATGATGTTTAATGAGTAAAGCGACGCCGCCATACCCATCAGAGCGGTCTTCTCTAAGACAAGCATAACCAGGGATCTTAAACAAAGACCCTGGTTTAAGCCATGTCTCTTGAAGAGCAAAAACAAAAGGTTTATATTTATTTACAAGATATATTATATCAGATTTTTTACTAATTGCGCTTCGGCAATTCCATTGGAATACCTTGGCTTTGTTGTCCATTATTAATATTTGATTCATTAACTGCGTTCAATACAGTGGCAGCGATGGTCGGTGAAAGATGTTGACTTTGAGTTAGTGATTTTATTAAGGCAATGATTAATTCATTTACAGATACAGTCGACAGGTCATCTCTAGGGATGAGAGCACAGCCATCTTTTGTTTGAGGCATGCCCTTGACAAGGTCCCGATGGAATTGCTGATCATAACCTTTAGAAAAGTGAGGTGGGGAGCGAGGTTTAATAAAAACTGTTTTTTTATATGAGGAAGTTTTATTTTGTTTGGAAGGAGAATAATCTTGAGGAACAGAAGCATTTATATGGCTTGAAATTGAGGGTGAGGATAGTAAGGCATCAGCATATGATATTTTTGAAATAGTAGGATAAAGCTTTGAAGCTTCAGCATAAGAGATGCAAGATTTGGCCATTGATTCCTTAATATTCTTCTGCCTGTCATACTCTAAACATTTTTTACTTGTAGCCTCATGAAAGCCTTTGCACAGACAACAAGATAAATTGTCCTCGGGGACGGTGCAACCATCCCCAGAGTGACCTTGTCCACACTTGAAACATCTAGGTTTAGATCTACATTGGTTTTTCATGTGGCCATATCTGCAACAATTGTAACACTGAATTGTTGGATAAATATATAGGTCCACAGAAAGTGCTGTATAGCACATATACACGCGCTTGGGAAGAATTTGCCCATCAAAAGTTAAAATTACGGTTTCGGTATTTTTAAACTGAGGCTTATCCTCTACAAAAATTTTCCTTCTTATACGCCTCAATTTCAATATTTTCCCACAACCAATTGGAACGGAGATGTTCTCTAAAATTTCATCATCTGTCCACTCCATGGGTACGCCTCTGACGACACCCATGCGAGTAACGGAAAATGATGGAATAAAAGCCTTATATTTTTCTATTTCCAGAAACTTACTATTAATAAAGGAGTTGGCATCTTGATAATTGGAAAAAGATATAACAAGTCTGTTACGTCCTATTTTTTTAAGACTACCATTCACGATGTTAGTAAAAGAATTCCTTTTTAAAAATCGCCCAAAAGAAATCGGATTTAAATACGTATTTTCATTAGAAGCAGTTTGCTCTCTTTGAATATGGACTAAAAACGGAGCCGCGTCCGAGGAATTGTATGTATCTCTAGTAACAGTAGTAACTGGTTGATGCGGTGACCCGTTCACCCCATCAACTCCAGCCCCCAATGTAGAAGTAAGTGGAAGATCCTTGGTTTCAGTCTCCATTACCACATTTTCCATCTCGCCACAATCACAATTATTATGGCGTTTCCCGCCACTTTTTCGTCTTTTTTTATTGCAATGTTTGCAAATTGTTGGCCGAGCAGAGACCCTTTTACGCTTAGAATTACTAACTAAACTTAACGAACCATCAGTATCAACACTGGTATCGTTATTAGATATTGTGACATAGTGACCTATTTCTGAAGATGGTGTTCCTCCGGGGTCGTCCGGAGGATCCATGGCTAAAAACTATAAATACAAATAAAAACACTTACCAAATATAAAAACAACACTAAAACTAACTATAGTACTAAATAATAAGATAAAATATATACAAAAACTTAATCCAATCCAATACTAAATTAATTAAAAAAAACAGTCGAAAAAACCACGTCCGCCAAATTTGAGGTTTCCCGCGCTTTTTCCCCGTTTTCAGTTTCAGAACTCTGGCACGTATTTGACATATTTCACGAATGACACTGACACTTCTCGTCTACAATCAATCATCATGTTGACTTGTTGTTAAATCATCAAAATTATTAGAGCATCAGCAATTTCACAATTCACAATTCACATAAATATTTTACTTTTGAAACATCGGTTCACTGAAATATTTGTATTCATTTTATAAATGAGGCTACATAGTGTTTTCTTCTAGTTTCCTTGTTTGTAAATATCATAACAATGATCGAATTGTCTGCAAAATTAACAACTGGAACAGTTTATTTAGCAGGCGAAGCCTTGGAATGTTGCATATCATTTTGCTATACTGCTCAACCTGAGCATAGGAATTCACAAAGTCACTGGTAATTCCATCTTTATTTCTAACGTATTTAGAAACCTACATGCACCTTGGTGGTTTGCTAGTCAGTAGAAACTCGCGTCAAGTATTAGAAACTCTATTACTCTTTATTTTTTTTCTAGTGATGCCATAGAAAACTTAGCATGGGCTTCAGCACAGATCCATTGCTTCTACTCCACATCAAAGAACACAGGTGACAAAACACCAACTATTGGCAAGACCACATCTTTGGAAGTTACCTCATGTGATATTGGAGATGTCATATTCCACACCAAGCCTAAAATACTGTTCTGTGATTTGACTATCCCATTAGGGGAAATTAAAACTTGTAAGTACTTGATTTTATAACCCAACTGGGTACTAGCAAAGTGTTCAAACTCAAGTAAGAAGTTTATAATCTCATTTTATTCCTCAGTTTGGTACAGAGAATCACTCCCAATTGAAGCTCCACCATCATACAGAGGGACATCAGTCAAATACTCTTACAAAATCACCATAGCAACCCAGAAAGTGGGGTCCCACATCAAAATGGTCAGAATACCTTTCAGAGTGTTACCTATCAGTCCTATCATGAACCTGCAGGATCTGGCTGCTCTGTGTGGCAATGAAACTACTGAAGAACTGCAGCCTACCAATCCTTTTTCTGAAGAGAGGAAAGTTGAAACACCTCTGACTATGGCTTTACAAGTTTTACAGGTAAAATTTGCACTTCATTCCCAGAACCATATGATTTGGATTACTATTAGTAAAAGAAAATGATGTTTTCATAATGAGAGAGTCTATTTCTTTTAGTAAATATAAATCATAATTTCTGCCAATATCTATCTTTCACTAAGGAAAAAATATTCTAAAACAACAACTCTAGAATAAAGACAGCACAAACAAGCAACAATAAAATACTTGTTACTGTTTATGTATTTACTATTATCATCCCATGCAGATGTTCTCAATATTATTCTTAGTATTTTGAATCAGCTCTTTCATCAACAATAACATTTGTGTTTCAGAATCTCACAGCTAGAAGAAGTCCTAACTCTTACATGATAACAAACACTAGAGGCAAGGTCGGCCGCTTCTGTCTATTCAAGTCAGCTTACAAGCTTGGTGAAGATATTGTTGGCACTTTTGACTTCTCTGTGGGAACTGTCACATGTATGCAGGTAATGCTGGTTGAAATCAAATAATTATGTTCATTCTTTTCTGGTTTTTTAGCCTCCTCTCTGGCCCTGCTAGGAATACAAGCTCAATCTGAGATAATATTGTTGTAAACACTTACTAATAAATGGCATGATAAGCTTGTCAGTTCAAGGTCATAGAAACCAACAAGATTCCTGTATACCAAAAGCGTTTTTTTTTTTTATTGTATCTGCGATCAGCATCAGCTACAAGCAGATGTGTTGTAGGATGTGGCAGTTTGAGTGTGTCCTCCAGTGAGGTCATCTCCTCATCAGTAGACCATTGCAGTGGATTATATGGTCAATATGTCTTTCCGCTTTAGCCGATTTTTATAGCTTCTAGTTGTTAGCTTAGCCGCCAATTTATTGGGGTGTCTTTCCAGCTTCCCTTTGTATGTCTCTGTAGTGTTGTGACACTCTTCCTTCACTGTGCTCATCCCCAGATGATGGTGTATTTCTGCGTTGGTGATGTACCATGGGACATTGCATAGGTTTCTGAGGATCATGTTCTGCATTCGCTGTATTACCATTATATTGGAGTCGCAAGCGCTGCCCCAGAGTTGTATACCATACATCCAGACTGGTTTAAGGACACTCTTGTATATGAGTAGTTTGTTGTCTACACTTAGTTTGCTGTTTGGGCGCTGTGAGTTCTTGTCTCTTCGTTTTGATATGGTGTCTCCATGTAAGGCGTCGGTCTAGGTGTAGTCCAAGGTATCGTACATTGTCTTGACCAAAAGCGAATGAACAAGAAAATTATTTAAAACCTTTTTGACATTTCAGGTCTCAGTATCCCTACAACCAGAAGAAATAATCAAATCCAAATCACCTTCCAAGAATGTCAGCAAGGACACCAGCAGTAGATCTATGACTGTGGCCAGATATCATGAAGTCACGCTAGGACTAACTCAGTCACAACTGATACTACCAATACCTTTGCATATTACACCAGCATTTGAAGTTGATGATGGTAAATATTGATTCTTTATGTTTCATACATATGCCTGTAATCCCTGAGAGGTTAGGGAGAGGTGTATCTAATAGTACACATTTCACCAGCTATGTTTTTTTAAGTCTCATGTAATAGGGGGGAGCCTATTGCCATCTACAAGGCACAAATCTAGGCTCCATACTGAGAAATTCTTGATGGAAAAACCCAAAAACACTTTACCCAACTCATGAATTAAACCCAGGACCTCTTGCTTAGTAGTTGCGCTTGCAAACACTAAACCAATGAGGCCTTTTATATATTTTTTTTATGGATTTAGTGAATTATAGTAAAGTTCTGAACCTGGTGGATTTGAGGATTAATTTTTAAACCTTTTAAAGTGAAACTTTTATTACATCGTCTCAAACTTTTTCGTCTGTGTGGTTCATGTCGCGTGACGCTCGGCCGCGTTTTATACGTTTTATACCCTTAATGGAATACGATTCCAAAAATTTTTAGTTAAATATCTATAAGGGTTAGCTCACACCGAGACGCGACGCTGCGCGCACAAAAAAAAGAGCGATTCAAAATTTAACTTTATTTTCTACACGAAAAGATACACATTTCCTTGTGAGAATACGTTGCGCCACGCAGCGCTGCGCCGCGTGACGCCTGTAAAGAAATATGTATCCTTTCGTGTAGAAAATAAAGTTATATTTTGTATCGCTCTTTAAAAGTGTGCGCGCAGCGTCGCGTCGCGTCGCGTCTCGGTGTGAACTGACCCTAGTGTCAAAAAAAAGTTTCACTTTTACCGTGGTTTCATAAAACCACACAATCCTTTTTTTTATTGTGTCCTCCTAATCCCGAAAAGTAAACATCAGACAATATGAATAGCCCAAAGTAATGCAGTCAGCATGTACTGTACTAGACCTAGATTTCGAAAAAGCGTGGTTTCTTCCGAAAAATGAATAACATCCTAGTTTTTCTTTCAGTATCCCTAAGCTGGCGCCTACACTTTGAATTTGTTACGTCAAATGAGAAGCTATTACCTAACCCAGAAGAGAACGACTGGACCGCACCCCTAAATGTACCTATAGAGACCATGGTTTGGAACCTTCCGGTCAAAATATATTCAACTTTGCCCAAGCAGATCACACAGCATTCAATAGGCAATGATGCTTATACCATGTTTATTAAATAAGGAGGCAGCTGACAGATAATATTTCAATGATTATAATCAGTGTAAGATATAGTTTAATTTGTTAATTCCAGCATCCTCAAGGTTGTTTACTTACTCTGCAAAATAATTTGACTGAAGATAAACAACTCTGACTAATTATATGTACTGTATGATACATAAACTTATTTATGTATCATACAGTAAATAGTGTGTAAGATTGTTTTCATATGTTTGATAGTCTAATGTGAAATAATAACTGTAAATAATATTGTGTAAATGTGTATGATTTTTTTATTCTTATGGAATATTATAGAGAATGATAGATAACTTTGATATTTACAATTATTTATTAAAATAGTACTTAAAAATATTAATTAGTATCATTCGTCATCAGACTCTTTATCCCAATCTTTCATTTTAGCACCCATCATGAAGTCATCCCTGTAATAAGAAAAAGAATGTTAATGAATTATGATAAGATACAATACTTTAAACTTTGGGAGGATTATTAACCTTTTGAATGCTAGAGCATAAACGCATGCGCGTGCCCTCCACGCGAAGCTACAAATTCACCGCAAACACAAATAAAAAAAGGGAATACAAAAGTATTGTTTACTTATTTCTTGAAAAGACATTTAATATTTAAGATATATAGATCACATTTTCATCATCATCATTCATCATCATTTCAGCCGAAAGACGTCCACTGCTGGACATAGGCCTTCCCCAAGTGTCGCCACATTGACCGGTCCCGTGCGACGCGCATCCAGCGGATCCCCGCAACCTTCACCAGGTCATCGGTCCACCTAGTGGGAGGCCTTCCAACGCATCGTCTCCCGGTTCGCGGTCGCCATCACACACACATCACATTTTAATGATATATAAATAAACACACACATTAGTTATGATTAAAATTGCTTATTTCGTGATATAGTGCACCACATTTTTTGTCACATATTTGTGTCGTTGGCGTACAGGGCACGCACTTGTTTGTCATGTATATGTGACTATGGTGTTCAAAAGGTTAATGTCTTATGAAAGAAAACTTACAAATATTTAAGCATTGCATCAGAAGGGGTATTTTACATAATGTATTTCACAATGTTAACACATTTCATTACCTCAATGCACTCCATTTTGGTTTGTCCTCGTCTTTGATTTCATTCTTTGCTACTTTAGTTTCTTCATCAACTATTATAGACTTACTTTGTCCCATAAGTGTGTCTAAAAAGGCTCTCTTATCAAACTTCTTCAATATTTTTTCTTTTTTACCTTCTGACAAATCATTTCTATCCATTTCTTGTTCTAGAGATTTCTGTTGATTTCTGACAGCATTGAAAAGTTGGACTACACCTTTTGTAGCAACTTTTGTTAATAATCTTTCTCTGTCCTTTTCTAGTACATTAGGCTTTACTCTTATTGATGGTTTGTCATGTTTCTGAAAAGAAAATAAATTTTCAATCATTTAGTTGTTATTAAGTATTCAATTCAGTCTCAAGATAAAAACTTAAGTTTGGCAAGTCACTATATCATTATAACTTGAAGATTACTGAGTATTGAGCAATTTGAGGAAACATGGTAAGTAGATTTTTAGATAACACAACTTATCTGAAACTTACCACTCTCTTAGCAGGAGGTTCTGTTGTCACCACTTCTTCTTTCTTCAACACCGGCTTCTTCTCTCCTGTGTCATCTATAACCTCAAATGCTGGCTTCTCTTCCTTGACAGTCTTAACTATATCTGCATGTTTCTTAGCCCTTGATAAAACTAACGTCTTTTTGTTTTTGGGTTTGCTAGACCCTAAGATCTTTGCTACAGAGTCTGCCCAGCCTTCATTTGTCACGAGAGCAGCCTTGCCATCTTCCTCGTCATCAGAAGATTCACTTCCAGCATCAGAGGCACCGCTTTCAGCTTCAGCACCACTTTCGGCATTCGAGGTACCGCTTTCGGCATCACTATTGACATCAGGAGCACCACTTTCAGCATCAGAATCATCGCCTTCGGCATCAGAATCATCGCTTGCGGCATCAGAGTTACCGCTTTCGGCATCAGCTTCAACGTCATCCTCCGCTTGATCGTTTATGTCTTCAATTTCGTTCTCCGATGCTTCGGATTCTTCTGCGCTTGAAGAATCCGATTCTGAATCCACTACAACATAATCATAGCCAAAAATTAGGAAAACTTTACAAGTACGGAAAGTATGGTTTCATGAAATTAACAAAAGGCTTACTTGAAACTTTAAGTATAGGTTTATTCATTCTTTCAGCAACTACCATATTTCTGAAACTTATTTAAAAATATATGCTCTATTTATTTCAAAGATTCACGTGTTTTCTTCTTTCGTCCACATGCGATGCGACTTTTTGACAGCGTTGACAGATGATATGATATATAATTTGACAGTCCAAACTTCCAAAGTGTGCGTTCATTTAATTTTATCCAAAGCACGTTCCGTGCATTTTAAAATATCACACTAGTTCACAGACGTTTACTGGATTTGAAATTGAAATGAATCAGTATTTTATTATTAGCACAGTTAGATCTTACTGGTTTTATGAGAACTCCCTAACAATTATATTTTTAAGTAAATAATTGTTTGATGCTGGGTTAAGCAAAAGCATAACGAAACGCAAAATTGTTTTTAAAAATAAAATACAGCTGATCGACAAGGCAAGAGAAGTTTTGTTTCATTCGTGAGAAAATGGTGGTTTTGCTCTAAATATGGCGAATATAGCGAACCCTATATCTTATCTAAATAGAAGAGAATACGGACTCTTGCCAGATATTAAGTCTCAGTTCTTTAACAAACGTTTAAATGCAGCGAAAAATTTATATCGACGGGAACTTGTGTGCCATTTTGGATGTGTAAATGCTATTGAGTTTTCAAGCAATGGCGAATTACTTGTATCAGGTATGTAATTTCCATAATACTATGCCTATAGATATACCCGTAGACTACTTATGTATGATTATATTTAATTGGAATTTATCAGCAAAACGGATGAAGAAATGAATTTATCACATGATTGTTACATTAATTTTATTAGAAAAAATATTGTAGGTATTTTATTATTTTGTATGTCTGGAACATATATATGAATGATAATCTAGTAGGTTGCGGTTTGACAGAACATTTATTAAATGCATGTAAAACAATTAAAACAAAAAAGTACAACTACATGGTAGCTACACTAAGAAAAGAAAATTCTGTTGGTGGATCTTATTAAAATTCAATTGATATAAGATAGCAGATCAAATAGTCTATAAAATAAGTTCGAGGTTTCATAAAATAAATTCGAGGTTTCTCAAAGTACAATCATTGTTAAACAATCATACAGTCTGTACTTCTACAATACAACATATTCATAATTAGTAAATGCCATTGATACCATAAGTAGGTAATAATAAAAATGTTCAAGGGTCAATTCATAAAGCAGTTATCAAATCTAAGAAGTCAACCATTGCATAGTGACACAGATTTACCTGATATTGTGTTCTGCATGCCCTGATGCTTGCATACTACACGAGTTGAAGGATGCTAGTAAATCATGGCTAAGTTACACAGTGAGAACAAGATGCCTATATATGAAGGGTGAATAGGACTGCTTAACAAGCATGACAATTTCTAATTTTATGCTGATATAGTGAGCTATGTAGCTTAAAACCCATAATATGAGCATAAGCTAGCTTATGGTTTAAAAGGAACCCTGGTGATCAGGCATCAGTAACGTTATTACGTTAGTGTGGTAATACAACACTTATTATACACATTAACTTGAAGCCCAGCGCTCATTCTGTTTCAAAGCTTTGTGTAGTTGTTTGATGGCTCAGTTGGCGCAGTGGCTGAGCGATCGACTGCTGCGCTGCGTGTCGCAGGTTCGATCCCCACACGGATCAATTATTTGTATGGCCTACAGATAGTTGTTCCGGGTAGTGCTGTTTGTGTATGTGAGTTTAAATGTTTGTAAGCGCACCTATGATACAGGAGAAATTCCTATTGTGGTGCAACGTTTATTAAAAAAGAAAAAAGGATTGTGTGGTTTTATGAAACCATGGTAAAAGTGAAACTTTTTTTCACACTATTGACATTTAACTAAAAAATTTTGGGAGCGCCTTTCACTTTTTCCCTACTCCGCGGCCAACCGTCACGCGACATGCAACACACAGGCGAAAAAGTTTGAGACGATGTAGGTAATAAAAGTTTCACTTTAAAAGCTAAGAAGACTGGTTGGTCAGGAATATTATGGTTACTTTTAGTACTAACCAAATAAGCAATAATGTGGAGTTTTTTTTATTTTTTCTGTTTTATATCTGCGATCAGTGCTTGGCACTATTAGCAAATTTGGTGAGCGCGTTATGTGTAATAATGTGGAGATAAAAGCAGTTTTTCATACATGTATAAGATTTTGCTATATCAGGTGGCGATGACAGGAGGGTGATGCTGTGGCAGTTCGGGAAAGCCATCCTGGACATAGGCAAGCCTGAGCCTATGAAAGGACTGCACCAGTCTAATGTATTCTGCCTGGGCATCACCGATGACAACCAGAAGATTTACTCAGGAGGAAATGATGATATTGTAAGTTTATAAATCTATTTATAATGAAATAAAGTATGCTATTTATATTGAAGGTAGGAAGGAATATTGAACATGCTCACGGAACTCTGTGGCCTGTTCCGGACAGAGCACACTCATCATCATCTGCCTAGCCTTTTCCCAAACTACCTTAGGGTTCGCTTCCAGTCTAACTGGATGGAGCTGAATCCCAGTATTTAACATGAAGCGACTGCCTACCTGACTTCCACAACCCAGTAACTGGGTAATACAATACTCCTTAGTAAGACTGGATGTCTGTGTGACTTTGCTTTCGACTACTCGTAACGACTGTCAAAGATCTACTAATGACAACCGGGACCAACGTCTTAACGTGCTTTCCGAGGCACGGAGGAAACTCGGCATGTAATTATAGTCACCCATCCACGGACCAACCTCGGCAAACACGGCTTAACCTTTAAGATCGACCCGTGCGGCTGTTATTATTTAGCCACTAGCTCCTCTCGCGGAAGGAGCACACTAAAACTAGGAAATGGTTACGATTGGTAGATGACCTACATTCAACAGGTATTCAACAACATAAAAACCGATTATTTTTTTATTGTATGATTTGTATGTGCTATGCAAGGTGATACTACACTACTCCATACACACGTAATGTGAGCACTAAGCACCAGACATGATTGAAGGCTTTTGTAGGAATTGTAGGACAGCCTTTCCTGTAGTTTTCTTTCTCAAATATCCAAACACGAATGTGATATTGTAAATGCAGGTGATAGTCCATGACTTGGAGAGCAAGTGTCCTCTGGAAGTGTTGCAACATCAGCGCGCGGTATGCAGTCTCAGCATAGACCCGTTCAACGAGCGTGTGGTCACCACCGCTGGCAATGACGGCCGGCTCCTGCTCTTCGATACGAGGCAGTCTGTACACGGTGAGGAAATGATTATTTACCTAATGTGGCAACCTCATCATTTTAGTAGATTATTTTGTGGAATGCTATCTTTGAGATGAGGGCACTTAAAACCAAAATGAAGAAGAGGAATTAACCATTAGGCATAGTCAGAGAAGTTAAAGAAACCTATAAAAATTATCGCGTCAAGAATCTTTACTCAAGTCTCTGTTCCCTCTAGGGAGTGACTAAAAAACCATAGATAAGATAAAAGTGTTGAGTCTCCTATTTACTCCACACAGAATCCCTGGTGATATCGCGCAGTCGCAAAGCGTTCCACGGCGTGATGTTCCACCCGTCGCAGTCAGGCATGCTCACGTCTGCCAACGCTCGCGATGGGGTTGCGCTGTGGGACCTGCGCTCGCCTAAACAGTTAGTAACATAGTTATTAGTTGAAACCGGATTATTACAAATATGCTTTTGCATATATTTGATGTTTTTTTTAAAGATAATGCATATGTTAGCTAAAATCATCGGAAAAATCGGCTAAAATCATCGTCCATTTTTGGGCATATTACCTTTATTTTACAAACGTATCAATCTTGAAATTCAAATAGTTTCCATTAACTTGGGTTGGTGGTAGAACAATCGTTTTCATGTTATAAAAATAATTTAAGTCATAGAAAGATCATACAATTGATAATTTCGAACAGTACTCGGTTTTCAAGAATGATAATTTACGTCGTCGAAAATTTCGTCAATAAAATAAAAAGATATACCAATTTTATGTAGCAGAGAAGTTATGATATGGTATGATGCATATTTGCAAGAATACAGATTTTAAATCCGGTCTCTAGTTATATGTAATATTTTTGTTTCCTTTATTTATTTTCTTACATTTTTGAATATTTTTACAAAATAATATTAAAATATAGTATAGTATAGTAGCCCACCGGTATCGGGAACAGGGTCCAAGCTACCGGCGGTCAGGGCTCCAGTGAAAGGACCCTCCTAACAATACGAGCCGTGACCAAGAGTACCGCTTTCTGAATCAAGCCCTTGATCCAGCTGCCTAACGACAGCCTCATCAGATATTGGTCGAGGATCTTGGCAATTGGCTGGTACGACTATCAGCTCAATGATCGCTGAATCCACATGCCACATGTCGACAACCTCACTAGCGAAGTCAATGTACTTGATTTGCTTATCTTTCTCGGCTTTCACAAGGTTCTCGTCATGCGGAACCGTTATGTCAACAATCATTGCGCACCGCTCTGATCGATCCACCACCACTATGTCAGTGATGATGGACTGATCCCAGTACACTGGCTCTATTTCAGAGCAAGTTGCTGATGGACAATCCTGGCTACAAGGTTATGTCTATGCAAGTATTCTCCGTTATCTAAACGAGAACACCCGGAGATAATGTGAAGGCCGAGCCATCCTTCACAATAAATCTCCGGTAGTTATTCGTCATCATATAATATTATTATTAGCAGAACAATATTATATATTATATCGATCAGACATATAAAACTCTCGCTATTCTTATAATCTGCTAAATCTGATAGTATTTTTCCTCTTGTTGATGTTTGACATACTCACTCTAGTGAGTATGTATAAAACATCAACTGTTGGCACAATTATTATTCATATTCAGTGTAAGAAGGTTTTACCTGAACCTTATTGACATTTTTATTTGTCCACGACTGAACTACACATTATATTTACCTTGTCTTGAACTAATCATTTGTATTATAAGAAAAGTACACTGATTTGTAAACAAGTTTCATTGAAATAAAACCTGTAATCCCTTGCCATACAGCCCAGTCCTTCGTTACGCCGGCACAAATGGCACATGTCAGAACTGTATGAGCGTTCGCTTCAACGCCGCTGGCACGCACATCTTAGCTCTGCGCCGGCGTCAGGCTCCGGTCCTCTACGCTGTTCACTCTCCAGAGCCCGTCGCCGAGTTCTACCACCAAGACTACTATAATTCCTGTACCATGAAGAGCTGTACCTTCGCTGGCGAGGGCGACCAGTTTGTACTGTCTGGATCTGATGATTTTAATCTGTATATGTGGAAGATTCCAGAAACTTGTGATGGTGATCGTAAGTAAATATATTTTTATTTTGAGCGATTTTTTTAAGTGTACAATGTATCTTCACTTGTTTATAAAGGTCGACTCTGCCATAATTTGCAATAGCTTGCGTTGGGCGTAAGGCTGTATCCTCAATATTGCGTTGCGTTGCGTCGGCGCAGCGGATTAACGCCTTGTATGCCACACCTACGTTGCGACGACTCACGCCATCGCAGCTCATGCTGAGATAAAACATGTCGTGTATGCGTACACTAGACGTGTGCGTCTAGTGAGCCCGCTAGCAGTGGAACACTGTCCATCGTCGCACCGGAACTTCGACAGCGCAGCGTATTACCTTCCCCACGCTTCGTCTCTCATCTGTCGTTGACACGTCCATTTAATTTTTACATAGTAATGATTATAATCTTTCAGATGTACCAGTGGAGCCGCCGCACATAGTGCTTTATGGACACAGATCCATCGTAAACCAAGTGCGATATAACCCTCATTACTGTCTAATTGCATCATCTGGCGTCGAGAAGATTATCAAGGTTTGTAACTCATTATATCAATGAAAACTTTAACCCAACCAAAAGCTGGAACATTTGTCATTCGAGTGATTTTTCATTTTGAATTTTTCTGTCACTCATCATCATCATCACTGTCACTGATTTCAATTAAATAAATATTTTCTGTTATTTCTAGGTGTGGTCAGCGGTAGAGTTTCCTAAGATGCGTGGCGCTTTGTTGGAAGGAGCGCAGGGCTCCGACAACCCGCGCGAGATATACAGCCACGAAGACTATGTATCGCTGGTGCATCATAGTGGACAGGTTGGTGACACTATGCTTTATCACTTCCGATCTTCTCTCAACTAATAGAAGACTATGTTTAGCTTCCAAGAGGGCCGTATTTTTTTTTTCAACCGGCTCGTACACTTCAAGCATCAACTCCTTTCATGTATGAAACTGAGTTTACCTCCCGGCTCCGTCGGACTCACATTAACTACAACTCCCCTACAACACACTTAAGTTATTAAGGCTTATATCTCCAAGTGTTCTTCTTGCGCTTTATTTTAATATGTAACTTTCAGACAGTAGTGTCATGACTTTTGAGACGGGGTTAGGCAAGGGTTGATGATCTTTTCGAAGAACTTGAGCACTGCGTGCCTTGATGCAAGACTTTTATTTTTTTTCCTGTAACCTTACCCTACCTTAAATTGCAACTAATTTAAACAGCCCTCTTTTCAGTACATATCGCACAATTACGCCGACCAATCAACAAGTGAGGACCCTCGGATGATGGCATTCTTTGATTCCCTCGTACAACGGGAGTTGGAGTGCCTGGCCGAAGAAACGGACTCGCTGGACGGCTCCAGCTCAGGTGGGTCCGTACACGACAACGATTCGGACTCGTCTGGTAACGACGAGATTGTTCTGGACTTTTTACCTCTGACACCGAAACGAGGTAAGTCAAAATAAGGGTTACTTAATACAGCGACCCGCCCCGGTCTCACTGGGGTGCAATATTCTAATGGAGAAAATGAGTGGTTAGCAAAATTTTCTTTTATACAAACCAAAAAAAACCGGCCATATCCTCCTCAAGTGATGCTCCGTCATGGCTGTTATACATAATATGACATTAAATTTTTAAACGATGGTTTTAAATATGTTTTTTTGATGGTCGCAACTAATTATTTCAAAATGAGTTTTAGTACTGCCCAATGTGTTTATTTATTTTTATTAATAATGAATTCACAGCAAATCAGAATGGGAACCGCAGTCAGAGATGTCCCAACAGACTGGCGCGGCTGGTGGCACAACGTCACTCAAAGAATTTACGTTCACAGAAAAGAGGCTCACTCAGGTAAGACCACTACGATTTTACCATCAGAGGGATTACCATCTTGTAATACAAAGTAAGAAATTGGAATGATTTTTCAATTATTATTTTTTTGATTTCTCAGTAATATTATTTTATTTGTTCTTATTTTTTTTTTAATAATACCTTTTTGGGTGACTTATTTTGAAGGGGAAAATGCTTCGACTATGTTTTTAGATGAAAAAACTTGGCACGGTAAAGCTGGAGATTTGGGAGCCTTCCTCTATGGCGGAATTGCTGGAATGTTCTAGCGTATTAATGAAAACGCTTTATCGAAAGGCATAGACGTTATCTATATTTATCGAGGCAGGTTAGTTCTCTAAGTTCGTAGATGGTGACGTTCATTGTGTGGGTGAGATAAAGGCTGTGATGTTGCAGGAGGAGTAAACAGTGTCGGTCTTCGCTGAGCAAGTCGAGCAGCAAGTGCGTGAGCGGAGCGAGCGCGAAGGGCAAGCGCGCGGTGTGGCGGCGCTCGCGCGGGCCGCGCCGTCCGCGCCTGGCGCTGCCGCCCGCGCGCGCGTCCGCGCCCTCCAGCGAGCGCACGGACTCCGACGAGCCGGCGCACAGCCTGTTCAGGAACAGTGGCAGGGTGACTAAAGTTTTACTTCTCGATTATTTTACATGTGAACTGGAATTATAAATGAGATCATTTTCGTTGTTTTAAATTGGAATGAACGGTTTAATGTTAATATTTGAAAAGGCAATTTAATCCATTATTTATCTAGCATGAGGTCAAATAGAGGAGCTCTTTGCTAAATAATAGCAGCCGCTCGAGTTGTTGGTATGTGGATCGGTGACCACTTATTACATACCGAGTTTCCTCCGTGGCTTGGAAAGCACGTTGAGCCATTGGTCCCGACTCTCCTTTGTAGCTTTTTTAGTTGTTACAGGTACAGGTAGTCAGTGGACCGAAAGTCTGACAACCAGTTCAGCCTGATGATAAATCCCTAGGTTACCAAAGGGTATTGCCCAGTATTAAGGGTAAGGGCTCCAGGGGTGTGGAGGTCACAACAGTCGTTCCATGTAAAATACTGGTATTAAGCTGCATCCGGTTAGACTGGAAGCCGAATACAAAGTCGTTGGAAAAAGGCTAGGCAGAAGCTGAGGTCTGATAACTTTCCTGATAAATATCTTCATGACTCCATAGAGTGAGATCTTAGGACTTGGAGACCGATGAACCTTTTTCAGCTAAGTAATGAAGTGTTTTGCATTTTTTTAGGTGATCAGACCACTTCGTCGGCGGGTGAACCTCACAAGGACTGCTAAAAGAAAAAGTAAAGTCACTAGTTATAGGAAACCAATGAATTTAAGAAGTAATGGTGAGATTATTTACAATTCTGTTCCGATGATTTTGTATTCAATGAATAATGGAATTAACTATTAAAATCTTTTATTTTTCAGGAGCAGCCATGGCACAAGACAGTAGTGATAATAATAATTTTTCTAACTTCGATACTTTCGACGATAACTTAGCACAGCCAAGCACAAGCACAGGCAATTAAAACCAATTTTTTTTAAATTGATTGGATCACATAACTTATTTAATTTTTATATGATACTAATTTCTATGCATTTTTAGGATACCGGGGTCAAAACACATCCGCACTATTTAGAATAGCGGAGGTGGATTCCGACGATGACCAATCAGTGGGCAGCCGGCCGATATCGCCGCGAAACCAGAACGGCAACCAGAACATTCCTCCTAACCTCGTCAGTATCATCCCGACGCCTATCAACGGGTCACGTGACTCGCTCGGAGAATCCCTTCGCGTCGAACCACCAGACTTCGAGAGTAACAACTCAACGCCACCGCCGCCGGAACCCAGACGAACGAACTTGCGACGAGTCCGACGGAACGGCCGCCTCAGTCTACATCGCTCAGACTCCAGCGAATCCCCCCCACCAAAAGAGCCAGGCGATCAAGCAAGTGCATCAGTTACTGAACATTCTCCCAAAGTAGGCTACAACAGGACGGTCGCGAGGCTCATGAATGAAACGAACGAAAGCGAGTTGGAAAGCAGTTGTAGTACTGAAGGTAGTTTGTGGCCGGCCCCGGACACTATGGGCACTCCCGACAGCGGGGTGGGGACAGTCGTCGGCAGCAGCACGAGGAACTCACAACCTCGCGCGGATGATGTGTCAGATGACCCGGACTACCAAGCGTTCAAGTTCCGACAACGGGTGAAAAAAGCGCGCCGCTTCTACAGACAATACATGGACTCAGATTCGAACTGAACTGAATAGTTAGTTGTATGAATTGTGTTCCATGATAATGTAGTATTGTAGTGGTTCTACTGTAAGTGGACTATCCAACGACTGCATCTTATACTATTATTGTTATGTACTAATGCTAAGTATATTCATCGGTAAAAGTTCACCTTTTAAATTCTTGGAAGCCCTCTGATGATTCCATACTATTATTAGACCATGTACCAATATATAAAAGTAGCTGAAGAAAAGTAAGAGACATAAGTATCTCAATATTAAATGTATACATTTTAGACTAAGCAGTGGCGTACTTGTGAGGTTTTTGAGTAAGGCATAGCAGCACAGATTTGATATTTTCAGAATGATTTGTGCAATCAAAAAATTCGTTTAAAAGGTATCCTGTGTGTTGCTAAGTACGCAACGGTTTTGCTTTCGTAAAGTTTATTATTATGAAGATATATGTGATCTAATTATTATCAACAACTTAACTAGAATTTAAGAAGCATCAATGTTCCCCTAAAATGGTTGTTGTTAAATAATAAACAAAATAAACATTGACGAAAATACTTTGTTTAATTTAAATTCCAGAAGAGTTATCTAAACACCGGAAAAAATACTCGAGGTCTCACAGGTTTTCTTAAAAAAAAAGCTGATGTGTGCATCAAAGTTTGTTCACCGGTTTCTAAAAAAAAAAAAATAGGACTTTTCAAACTCAAGTTTTAAATAAATGAGTTTCGAGTGCTTCATTAGGCCCGCGGAGACGACAAGAAAGGATCAGGAGCCGAAAGGAGATGTATTGAATTTCGTTAGTTACACTTCTGTATGTGGAGTGCTCCAACTTTAGGGGAAATGGTTGAGCAGAGAGGAGAGATGTCTCATATTGGTTTAGGCCAGCCTCCTCAATCGGCGGCCAAGCAGGTAGCAGCGCGTAGCCGAGAAAAGATGGGAGCGACGTGTGGCAGTCTGCATTTCGTGTCAGATTAAGCCTGTGCACACATCTCTCATCCGGTCTAGCCAGTATGCATCTCCAGCTTCGGTCGATACACCTTCAGTGTCTGCGCTTTGCACTTTGCACATCTTCGCTCTTTGGTGGAGTCCGAGCCAAAGAGTAAAATACTTATACCAAAATATTCCGGGCGTGTACTGAAGGATTCACCGTAAATATGTATAGTTTTATTATTTCTCTATTCAAATACTCAAATCAGGAACTAGCATTGCACCTTCCGTTGTCTCCGCCACACGATGGATCCGCTAATAAGGCCCAGACCCAACCAAAGTTAAATGTGCGTAGCCGGGAGGAAGGAGATGCTTAGGAGTTCGGGTATATCCGCCGAAGCTGTACGTACAGACAGGCTACTTACGCCCGGTTTAGTACGATCTTACTGAAAAGGAGGCCGCCTCACGTAGGTACCTATCTTTACTTCTGATGTGCGCTGCTGCCAGGGCCAGCTTGGCTGCTGAGTGTACAATATAAGGCACATCTGTTCTCCTCTCTGGCTCAAGCGGTTCCAAATAATAAAGCTAAATAATAATTTATTTCAATATAATAAAACTTTGAAAATGTAAGTCTTGGACTACAGATTACAAGCGTGCGTGCTTGCTATAAACCGAAGACGGCTTTTTAACTTCCATATTGCCGCGTGAATAAAGTAAGACTAAAATGAATTAACCAATGTTTTACTCAATAACATTTTTTTTTCCTTTTCATTCAAACTATCATCAACAGCTTCTGCAACCCTGGAACTAGGATGGTTCCTACATAATGCAAAAAACCCGCTTTCCAAGCATGCAATGAAACATTTTTAATGCTTTGACATGCCTGTCAACTGTCAATCCTGCCCTGCCGGGCGAAGTCAGTTAAACCAACTTATCTGTGCAGGCGGGAAAACACAGAACTAAAATAATTGTACCAATTGTTGACAAATCTAAGCAATTTTTTTGACAAGGAACGCCACCTCGAACTGGACACATAAAGTGGTCATCTAATGACATTTTACTATACTCTTTGTTGCCAATTTTGCCATGCCCGGCCAGCTGATCAGTATGAGTCAAAGAGTTTATCAGTATTATTACTTGCCTCTATGTTCAGTATTCAACACAGACGGGAAAATAACCTAAAGTCGTCCGATATCATCGCTTATTTGTAAGTTAAACTTATAAAACATGGATGGGATATCTACTTACAATAATTTCTTAGCGTTACACAAACCACAGTTAATACTATCCGGTGTACCTGAACATTTTTGGCCATCAGTATGCAAGAAAATCACCGACCAGATTTTCGATGCCGGTTTAACATTTCAACTAGTCCAAATAGACTATGAAGGTTCGAAAAAAACGCCTTACGATCCCATTTGGAGTGTTATTGCAATTCGGAATGTCGAGTGCTCAGATGCTAGTCATATTTACCTAGTTGATCATGCATGGACTTTCAAAGTGACTAATATTCAAAATAGTCTAAGAAATGTGCCGAGTCTTTTAGAAAGAATGTGCAATTTGATGCAAATATCCGGAAAAACGATGGAAGAACAAATTGATCAAGTCTCAAAAGACATATGGAAATATGCACACACTTATGCAATTGGAGGAGATGAGTTTTCAGTCGAAGACAGAGTTCCAGTTTGGTATGTGTTAGATGAACTGGGTTCTGGTATTACTCACTCTGATACTCCAAATTTCCGAGCAGTGCCTTTTATCTTTGTGCCTGAGCAAATAACTTACACCTTGCTGTTTCCAATCAGAAATGTGGAGGAAGGTGACATGGTAACTAGAAATTTTGTAGAGGGTCATTACCCTGATCCCATGCAGAGAGAAGCAATGCTTATTCCCTGGACCCATTATGAACATTTTGGTGAAGACTTCACCCAAGTTGAACCAAACTCCAAATATTTTCTGGAGGGTCACATAGTTGAAACACTCCCAGATCTAGATTTGTTAGAAGCAAGACATACTAATGTTACTAAGCTAAAAGTGTTCTCAGAATATAGATACATAAATGATTACCTAACAGCTCCTGAGTTTGAGATAGTTGACAACGAAAATGATGCTGATGTGTTGTGGTACATGAACCACTTCAAGGAATTTCAAGATTTAAGTGTAAACTCACCAAATAAATTTGTTAATCAATTTCCGTTTGAATATGTTTTGACTATTAAGGATCTGTTAGCTGTTATTGCTAGAAGGTCTTCAGAAAAATATTGTGATGAAAACAATCCCCTTGAAACAAATCCAGTTTGGTTGCCCACTACATTCAATATGAAAACAGAACTATCAAAATTTGTTGCATTTTACATGCAGAGGAAGAAGGCAGGATTAGATAATCACTGGATTTGTAAACCATACAATCTTGCAAGAGGGTTGGACACCTACATCAGTGACAATTTAGATTTCCTATGTCGCTTACCACTTACAGGACCTAAAATAGCTCAGAAGTATATTGACGATCCTGTTCTCTTCGAGAGGCCAGATGTTGGACAAGTGAAGTTTGATATTCGCTATGTTATTATTTTGCATTCTGTTCACCCAACTGAAGTTTATGTTTATAATAACTTCTTCCTCAGGTTTGCTAATAAACCATTCTCTTTAGACAATTTTGAAGACTATGAGAAACATTTCACTGTTATGAATTACAGTGAGAATGCACCACTTTTCAAGATGTTATGTGCAGATTTTAAAAAGGAGTGGTCTAGGCAGTTTGCCAATTATGTCTGGGCAGATGTTGAAAGATCAATATTCAATATGATAGCGGAATTATTTAATGCTGCTACTTCAAAGGGCCCTCCATGTGGAATAGGAAAGAGCCCCCAATCAAGGGCGTTGTATGCTGCTGATATAATGCTTAGTTGGCGCAAGAAGGATAATGAAAAGGTCATTCAACCTATTTTGCTAGAGATGAACTGGATGCCTGACTGCCGTCGCGCTTGCGAGTACTACCCTGACTTCTATAATGACATTTTCTCTGTAATGTTTCTGAATCAAGAAGTTGAAACACTTACTAAAGTTATGTAAGCTTATTTAATGCAGCCTTTATACATTCGGCTTTTATACGCATTTACCAATTTATTGTATTTACACATTTATTACTCACAAAATAAAACAATTGAGGCCTGACTTTTGAAACTTTATTTAACATCTTATTCATTATATTAAGGAATAATTAATTAAAAACAAATACATTAAAAGAAATTAAATTAATATAATACAGCTAATTGGGTTTACAATATATCACTTCTTAGATTGCTTGATATTAATAATAAATACGAAGTTTTAGTTTTTCTGTAGTACCCTCTTGTCGTCATCCTGGATCAAACCAAATGGGTTTTCTTCATCGACGTCTCTGCGGCTGAGTAGCACTAGGACCACTATTACTGCTATCAAGATAAATAGCACAATCCAATAGCGTCGGTAGATACCTCCGGCTCTTCGCACACGAGAAGATGGGAGTGAGTTCCTGGTAACAGAAATTTAATTTTTAGAAACTGTGGGCCAAAAAACTGTTCTATTGTGGTTATTAACAACTGAAGATCATAGCAGACTGAATGTGTGCGTTTAATATGAGTTGGCAATTCCAGATGTTAAACCAGCAGGGTGGCATGTGTGTGGTCCCTATTTGGCCTGCTCTAGCCTTTCATATTCCTTCTGGAGGTTAATCTGATTGAGTCTCAACTAACAGTTTCCTAAATGGGATATGTGCTGGGCGTCAAAGAATAATAATTTGGAACTTACTTCCACCATCTACTAATCCAAGCAAAAGTAGACTTCTGTTTGTACTTATTTTCATCATGATCATAGTTAGTTGTCAATTTCGGTGGTTCACTTGATTTGATGCTTTTCCTTGGAGCTTGACCACCTGTAAGTGTAAAAAATATTAAACAGTGACACTTCTTAGATTTAGAACAGTTTACTACCTTTAATTAGTTCTGATAGAGTAGCTACGGAAGTTCAACAGATATTAAAGAGTTCTAATAAATAGTCTTTTTATAGAACAGACTAGTCTCTTCAAACATAATTCTAATTTTAACACTGCAGTATGAAATAACCAACATTGGTGGTTGTATTGTATTGTATAGCGGTCTGGTTTCCGCAACACCACGTCTAAAGCGCGTATTTTGCGTACGGGTGGGAACATTACTCCAACCACCCCAGCTCCCCGAGAAAGGCCAGCAGCCCCTTGGTGTTGCTGACGATCTCGCGGAGAGTACCTGGGTTACCTAAGTACTTTGCCCTGTACCTTTAGTTTTGATAGAGTAGCTATGGAAGTTCGACAGATATTAAAGAGTTCTAATAAGTAGTCTTTTTATAGAACAGACTAGTCTCTTCAAACATAATTCTAATTTTAACACTGCAGTATGAAATGACCAACATTGGTGGTTATTTTTTACTGCATTATACTAATAGAAGTCAGAAGTTATTTTTTTTAAACTTACCTTGTAAACTGTCAGTCCTCTTAATAGAAGTGTTGTCATAAATGTTGACTGGTTCGTCAGGTATCTGAACGATGGAATGTGGAGTGCCGTTGGCGGAGCGGCTGGTTGATTCGTCATCACTGGCTCCTACTGGAGTGCCTCGTTGATTGTCCACCGTGCTTGTGTAGTAGGGCGAGTGGTGGTCAATGGGAGACTGACTCCGGCGACCTGCTGCGCCTTTCATATCTTGGTCTTCTGAGAGCTGTGTTCAAGATGCAATGAATAAAATGAGTTAGGTTATTCATTAATTAAACCTTATGTGAGACCTGCTTCTGAAGTGATCATTCTGATGGGCCCTGATAAAAGTTTTGTAGGAAACAATTTTTTTTCTTAGTAAATATGTTAAGTTGGTGCCTACTGTGTGTGTTTAATTCAGATTCAGTAAACCCAATAGTGTGTGACATTACAAAACAAGGCTTATTGGATAAGTTAATTATAAGACTGTTTTTAGTGAATTATGAGGCTAGTTTCTGTTGAATAGGTTTGTCTCGCCTACCGTTTAAATAAAAATTACTTGCCACATGTATAAAGCATTAGTTGAGGAAGGCTCAACCCATTTTTTTAATGTTTTTTTTTTTTATGCTGGAATTGTCAGGTAACAAGGTTTGTATGAAACATTTTTTTTGGAACATCCACCAGATCCAATAAAAATTTTAATACCCATGCAAAGCCAGGACAGGCCACTAGTAAATTTAACTTTTAATTTATAAGAGTTGAGTGTAGTACCAACCAGAGGTAGACCCAAGCCAGCCCTGGCCCAGTTGACACCAGCCAGCTTTTCTCGGAGCTCATCAGCGACTGGTGAGACTAGGTTGGGAGGGGGGAACACAGGTGTCGCACAAGATGGGCACTGGTATCCTGCTGGAGCTGTTGTGCGGGGTAGAGCCCTGTATCGTGCCTCGGCACATGCCCAGTGGAACACATCTGAAAAAAAAATATTTTGATGATTTTAAGATAGTTGGTTTTAAAACCATGGCAGGGACACCCACATGCAAACAGTTACCACATGTACAGTACATCATACCAAATACCTGCACATAGAAATTTTTCATTGGTTATTACAGAAAAGTAAAAAAAAAAAAGTAAAAGTATTTTTTTTTAAAAAATAACTAATGAAACTTTTTTAATGTGGCAGGTTTGGTACAATTAACTGAATTTGTGGTAAACAATTGTGTATCTATGTCCCTTCCACCCAGTGGTCTTGAATGTCATAGTGCAAAATCAGTAGAGCTGTCCACTAAAATCGGTACATTGGTACCCAAATTCGGTACATTTTATATTTATAAAAAAATCAACTAACAGTCTAATTTGTATTGTATGTGTTGTTACTAGGTAGTTTAAAATAATTTAAATTGTAATCTGTGGAGAACATAGTGGGTAGCATAATTGTGTTAATAATTATGTAATATTTAAGATATTATGATGAATTCTTATTGTGCTACTGTTTGTTTTTTCTTAAATAAATAAATAGCATCAAAGACACTAAAATATATTTTTTTTACCATCTTTGGGTTCATGTCAATATTCTTTGGCCATAGTTGCGGTCATCTTTGAATTAAATTTCCAAATCACAACAATTAGCGTCATAGAAAAATCATTGCATTTCGGTATTTTGGTAGGACAGTACCCATATTGGTAGAAATACCAAAAAATCTGTAGGTTTGAGACCACCGCTTCCACCGTGCATAACATGCAGTGTACAGTGCAAAAAACCAGTGTCTTATAAATTATAAGTTGGTTGATAAAAATAATTTGTTTTTAAATTGATTAGTTGAAATACCTCATTTTTACATTGTCTGTAACTTTAGGTATCTTATCAAATGAACAAACCTGTTTTTATAATTAAAATAGTTTGTAGTTCACTATCAATATCCGTCGATACTTACGATAACAAGTAAGACGAATACATTCGCCCTCACTGAGACTTTTTGTGCAAATTTCACAGATCGGATTATAGTCACTATCTTGTAACCATTGCAAGTATGATTGTATTATGCACTGGAAAGCAGAAAGATACACTATTAATTAATATGTTACATACTTTCACTGTAATTATACATCTTTTATGGATATGTGGCTCCAAATTACCTTCGGGTGACTCGTCACCATACAATATTCACAAACATTTACTCTGTGCTCAAAGCAAAACTGATTTGTAACTCGTCTCTTAGGACATTTACACAGCCCCATTGTGATCCTTGAATAAGATTATACCAACAGGTAATTTATATTACAAGTTGTACACGAAAAACCATGAAGTTCTATAGAAATCCTGCATTTAAAATCGAAGACAAACAAAAGTGGCAGTGGGGGATGCAGTCAGCCACGTAAAACAACTGTCAAAATTTATTGGTGCGTTCGGCATTATAGAATTATCCGTAGCTGATTCAACTACAACAAAATAATGACAATTTATAATTGAGGTTTATGGTTATTGTTTATAAATGCAAGAAAGGTAGACTATTTGCCTTAACTCATGCAGTACCCTTTGTTTCTATCTTCGTAACTATTCTTAGTTTTAGTTAGGTACTAGCTTACTACGATTCAACTATTTAGTAGAGTTTTGAAATTGAGCTTCATAGGCATCACTGTTTGATGTCAAAATTGACAAATTATCTTCTGTCAATAATAGAGAGATAATGACAGATGTGTAGGCAGTCGGGTATTTTAATATCTTCAAATAAATAAAAGAAACAGAGTAATAGCTCAGTTTCAAAATGTCTACAAAAATACTGACTCTTGGTAATATCTTAAGCAGGCCAATACATATTTTATTGAAGCAAAACAATGTCACCCCTAACCTCAAAACTAATTTCAGCACAACTTCTGTTGCTTGTGTAAACTTCTTCAATAAATGTAAGTTCTGTTCACTTGTATACAAGTGCCTCCATTACTATGCTACTAGTGTAGATACAAAATGCCATGTAACTTATGTTTATTAACAGTGCCTGCAGAAAAGTTGTGGAAGTCAGTGACATCGGTAAGTAATGCTGGTGCGAAAAAGGGTCGTGGTAGAGGAGCGGGGCGCATCCGCATCCGTGACTTGAACCGTGGCCAGATGATCGGCGTGGGCAGGATCAACATGCTGTGGCCTGGTCTCTCTGCACCAGTTATAAGGGGCAGAGAACTGCTGAAACAACAGAGACTGCCTGATGACCAAGAGCGGTAAATAGAAACTTATTTCAGTAATTTTCGATTAAGAAATAAAAGATAATTGATTTGATTCAACATGTGAATAGATAAATTGTTTTATTTAATTTACATTACAGACTTGAAAAACTAATAAAGATCAGAGATTCAATGACAAAGTTCCGTCGTCTCAAACTCAGCCCTATAGAGAGGGGTTGGTCAGGCACTAAAATGCCTGGACGCAGTTTAGGAGCACCTGATCCAGTTGGAGAAGGTAAACACCATTTATAAACATGTATAAAATTCTAAATAATTTGAGCATAAACAATTCCATCAGATTGTTTGGAATCTTATATTTCATCTTGTTTGTCTTACTAAAGTATTTTGTTGTTTGCAGATGAATTTGTTGGATTTGATACAAAAGTTCTGCAGCTGAGATCGCTTCTGATCATGAAAGGCAGTCTGGGACGTACCAGGAACTTTCAAGCAATGGTAAGACAGAGACTGCTAAAATTAAAAAAATACATATTTGTATTATCTCTATAAGAGAAGAGGTCTAAATTGTTTTTTTGTTACCTTAGGTTGTCACTGGAAATGGACAAGGCTTGGCTGGATTTGGTTTTGGCAAAGCTAAAGATGCACCAGCTGCACTTAGGAAGGCCAAGAACAGGGCAGGACAGAAGCTGATGGACTTTGAGATATACAATGGACACACAAGTATGATTTATTTTTTTATGTTGCCTGTACTTGGAATTTCTTCTGTAGATGGGTGTGTTCACAAACGCTTAATAAACTAACATACACAAATGGTAAAACTATCTTTAGGCTTTGCAAATATTTGTTCTGTGTGGGGATCGAATCCGCGACACGCAGTGCAGCGGCCAATCGCTCAGCCAAAGCGCCAACCGTGCCTTCAAACTCATTTGTCATTGGATTGTATTAGAGAAATCTTGGTTCAAAAATCATAACATCATGCCTGTAATCCCTGAAGGGTAAGGCAGAGGAGTACACCCAAATTTCGCCCGTTATGTTGAAGTCCCATGTGAGGGAGGCTAGCATATTGCCATTTACTAGTCACAAATCCAGACACTGTAGCTGAAACTGAGAAATTCCTTATGGAAAAACCCAAAAACACTTCTATTATAATAGGGGATCGGACTGGATAAAGAAAACGACATTCTATTTTGTCCGTCAGACAGGTAATACAAAAATATTAGACACGTATTTTTTGTTTTATCAAAAAATTACTTAGTTAGAACTCATTAAAGTTGGAGAGGTGGGGGCTTACTACGTCACAAGTAGGTATAAAACTTACCTACATGTGACGTCATGCGCCATTTCAACTCAATATATCTCCGTAATTTTATGACCATGTGAAAAAAGAAAAATACGTGTCCAATACTTTTCAATAAACTACCCGACGGACAAAGAAAAAAAAAATAGATTTATCCCCTATTATAAATAAATAAATAATAATTTGTTTTTTTTTTCCTAATATAAATGTTTATTGATGAAATGGTCCAATTAATAATGCCCATATCTTTTCCTTTCAGTCTACCACGATTTCTACACAGCCTTCGGTAAAACAAAGATATATGTGCAAAAGAAAAATGAAGGCTATGGTTTGATGTGCCATAGAGCCATCAAGGAAATCTGCCAAGCTATTGGTATTAAAGACTTGAGAGCTAAAGTTGAAGGATCTAACAACTTGCAGCACATTGTGAAGGCATTCTTCATTGGTCTACTGCAACAGGTACATTTTTATTTTTTTTTTTTTATTTTTTATATTTTACAAATTAATAATTTTTTTTTAAACTAGATAACTAAAATAACAACAAATTATAAAAGGGCGTCAAAAAACTCCTCCTCAACGCTGTCAACTGGTAACGTGCCCAAGAGACTGGCGTTTTAATAGAACATAATATAACTGTAAAGTGCTCTTAAAGTTGTAATGAAAAAAAAAAATTGTAATGTAGCAAATGCTAACAGTCTTCTGGACACTTTCCCACTGACAGGAATGTGGAGGAGTACTTAGACGCCTAATTTTCCCCTTGTTTATTTAGTTAGTTTATTTAATAAAAATTACTCTTTTTTTTTGTAGTAAATACTTAGTTTTTAGTATTGTGTAATGAAAAATTTTTTTTTTTTTTTCAGAGAACACACCAGCAATTAGCTGAAGAGAAAAAACTGCATTTAGTAGAATACAAAGCCGAAAATGAATATTTCCCAAAAGTAGTTGCCAGTCCCTCTGAAGTCAGGACAAAGGACCAAGTACAGAAGAACGAGACTCTAGACTTCACACAATATGTAATGAACGACAAGGTTATACTCAAGAAAAAGAAGTTCCCACGTTTCTATGAGACTATGCCCCACTACAAGACATATCTTAAGAAATATGAGAAGTTTAGAAGTCATGAGAAGATGCGTCTCAACCTGAAGGTAGAATATGGTGATGTCAAGAGCTTCCTCACTGACAAATACCCTGAAAAAGCAGAACAGGAATCTTAGATATAGTTATTTATATGTGTATTATAGTTGTTAGTAAATAAATAAAAAAATGTATGTTGCAATCATTTATTTATTGATTTCAAATTATCAAAAGGATTATTTTATTTTTTTGAATAAAAACGATAATGGAATAGTCTTACTACTCTATTAGATATCAAGGAATCACGCATATAAAATGAAATAAGCCTTTCTCCTGAGTAAATAATAGCATTTGCCTTTACACCATCACATTTCACATTGTGTTATACCCTCGACTGTCCTTGGCGAACGATATTATTTAAGTCAAGTCAGCTTGTTACAGTCCTTTCGTACTTAAATTACCTCTTACACCAACCAAAAAGCAGCCTTATTGTAACAAATAAAGGTCATCGTGTTATTGACAGTGATGCTAAGTCCAGAGGTAAATTAATGGTGAAAGGACTGGATTGCGATTTAAAAAAAAAAAAATCCTTTACTATTCGCTCAGTTAGTGAAAACATAATACAAAACAAATTGAACTTCTCATTTCGATATAATTACAATGACTTCCAGATGTAAATAAATCTATGTACAGACCAACATTCCGAATAGAATCTCGGCCTAAAAAAACCTATATTAATAACTTCCACGTATCTGTCATGGCACCCAACTTCCGTCCAAAGATTATTTACATGAACGTTTACAGACTAAAGGAGCCGCTAAATGCTCTAAAATGCTAGACTGTTCAACGCAAGCACCACAGTCTTCAGTAGGTCGATGTTCTATTTGTTTTAGTTCTGGCTGTATAGTTGCATTAGTGGATCAGGTGATACTTCCAATGAAACGGAATTTTATGAAGTCCTTTAGAATAATTAAATTGTTTAAAAATAAAAATGCAAGGTAAAAGTCATGTTTTTCTAATGCAACTATTACCGCACTGTCGTATAGTATCGATAACGTTCTGCTCGTTGATATGCAATTCAAAAAATTATTGATTACAAGTAGAGATTTTTCTCGATGAGACACGAAAATTAGGTGTACTTGTTAACACAAAAATAAAATGAAATAAACAATACATTATTAACTAAATCTATCATAAGATTTTAATGAGTTACATAACCGTCGCTCTTTTATATTGCAACAATGTCCTGCCAAATTTATAAAATAATTTAATAACAAAACGAAAGGATTAGTTTTGTACCTCGATTATGAAATTTGTAACTCTGTATAAAAATACATCACATTTTAGAATCACTAAACGTGTTTGAAATATTTTATTTCAATCACTTTATTAGATGAGCACACGACGAAAGCGCATTTTTTATTTATAAAAATATCGTGTGTCCATGTATTTATAATTACCAATAGAGGCAAGTACATGTTTTAAACTAGCCGCTTCCCCATTGATGGTCGCCAATAACCCTAAATCTAGTTATACTAAAGGTATTTAAAATAGCATATTTCCAGTAATGAACATAAGTGGTAGTCGATGGCCAGGCCTCGTGTGTGAACTGAGCAGGGGACTGAGCGGATTGCATCAAACTTAGTACCTACTTCCAAAGACCGAAATCTCGAACGTATGGCAATAGATATGTATTTTTTTACTTTATGATTTTGTCGTACAAGTAATGCAGTGTTCGTGTTGAGATATGTATGTCAGTAATCTAAATTGTTTTAAAGCGGAATGTTATGGTACTAATGCTAGAGAAGTGACCTGATGTTCTTAAGTTTAGTGCAACCCGCCCTCACAAAATTATACACGAGAATAAATTGTGTGAGAGAGATCATCGTATAAAAGTTGACAAGCGCGATCTTCTTAGTCTATAGAATCTGAAACAGAGATAATCATAGTTTGTAAAAACATTAAAAACAAGCTGAAAGTTTAAATTCATTGAGAAACTTTTGCGTCCAAAGCGTGAACTTTATTATTATATAAAAGCACTGGGACATATAAGGATCTGATGGTAAATTCCATGTTGGAAGAACGACAAAAAATGTAATGTAGTTGAAGTTTGGCTACAGTGCCAGTTAGGGCGAATGTCACCAATGAAACCGATCGTGATTAGAACATTGTAAACACTATTGAAGAGTTGATAGTGTCGCCACTAATAGTTCTTGAACGTAGTTGAGATGTGTTGATCCTGTTAATATTTTCATTGTTGAAATAGGCCCTTCAGTTAGGCTCTCTATAAAATGACACGTGCATTTGGCATTCGGGTGTGTTCGGTTGTGGTCGCCGTGTGGGCCATATAGACCGCAGCCTCATAGTAGAGCTCATGCCATCCGAACCATCTCATCTGCTCATATTTTGAAAGAGTGATTGAAACATAACTAGAAAATAAAGTGTATCTCACCAGTGGATCTGGTGGCGCGGTCGTGCGAGCGCCACTTGTCGGCGTGGTGGCGCTCTGCGTGCGGCGCCAGCGAGGCGCGCACGCCGCCCAGCACGTCGGCGGCGCCCGCGGCCGCCAGCGCCAGCGGCGCCACCGCCGCGCCCGGCAGGTGCCGCAGCACGCCCACGCCGTGCGACCAGCGCGCCGCCGCCGCCATCGTGGCTGCCGTGTCCGCGAAACCCTACCACACGACACGGGCTAGTTGTAATCCTCATAACAGTCTGGATTAGCATGACGTCTTATAATATTGTTTTAATGTCACTCGTGTGGGAAAGAGACAGAACTATAGAGGATGTCTAACGCCATCTCTTTCCTACACTGGAATAAGATCAAAATAATACTGCTATAAGACGTCATGGCAGGCCACCAGAAGTAGCTTCGCTTTGATGTATGTCACTACTAATAGGGAGACAATATTTTTAATTTTTTTAACTGGCCACGTCGCATGAATGCACCTGCAGAGGTGAGCACGGATTGTCACTCACTGGACACCTGATGAAGGAAATCGCCTCCGAGGTAGACCGCGGCGAAGGTGGTATGACGATCTGATCTTGTTAGCAGGGCAAATATGGCCATAGATCGCATAAGTTAGAGAGGTTTGGAAGGAGAAAGTCAAGTGTCCCACTGTCTTTTAGCCTGTCAAGTGTCCCACTGCTGAGCAAAGGGGCCCAGCAGTGAGACACTTGACAGGCTAAAAAAAAATTGCAATCGGTCGTCAGACCATAAAAGAGTTTGTTTCAGGTCCTCTTCAGCCTTTTCAGCTCCGCTTTGCAGCAACAATAATGGATTTTAATGATAAAAAGCAACGATAATATTAATAACCAAAGTTAGATTATCTTCGGTCGGCCTAGAATAGACTTGAATCTAATAAGTTGAGAGCAGCGATGGCCCGGTGGCAGTCCCGACTAACAATTACAAGCAGTAAGCCGTGGGTTCGAGCCCAGGCAGGCGCATTACTTCGTATAAATTATCACCGCTGCTTTCAAAACGGTGATGGAAAACATCGTGAGGAAACCGGCATGTCCTAGAACTAAAAATTCGAAGACGTGACATTACCAACCCGCACTGGGCCCGCGTGGTAGATTACAGCCTACTCTCTCTCATAGAGAGGAGGCCTGTGTTCCAGCAGTGGGAACATTATAGGCTGATTATGCTTATGCTAATCATGTTGAAGCTCTACTGACCTCCTTCACAGTCTGGTAAGCGCTGGCGACACCTTCCCGGATGTCGGCGGGGTGTCGCGAGGGGTCGTGACGTCGTCGGCGGCGTCTCTCTCGCCGCGCGTACGCGTCCTGCAGCTGTAGCGTCGGCCCGGGAGTTAGCATGTCAAATGCCGTCTCTGCTGTCGCCTGAATATCAAAATAGCTGAATTATTATTATTATCGGAATGCATGATAATGGTGCGCTGAAATTGTGATTATTGCGGTTTGTAGGGTTCCGTACCCAAAGGGTCAAACGGAACCCTATTACTGAGACTTCGCTGTCCAACCGTCCGTCTGTCACCAGGCTGTATCTCAAGAACCGTAATAGTTAGCCAGTTGAAATTTCTACAGATTATGTATTTGTGTTGTTGCCGCTATAACAACAAATACTAAAAACAGAATAAAATAAATATTTAAGGGGGCTCCCATACAAATTGATTGCTCGTTTTTATAAATGATGATACGGGATACCCTTCGTGCGCGAGTCCGACTCGAACTTGGCCGGTTTTTTTTTATCGTTGAGGTACCTACGGGAAAGTGTCATCGTTGATCTAGTGCTTACGAGCGCGAATTTTGAACATGAGGTCCTGGATTTGATTCTTACGACGGTGCATTGAGTTTTTCCATAGGAATATCTCAGTAGGACTCACGGAATCTGAATTTTTACCCGGTTTATGGCATGAGGCTCGCCCATACTTATTACATGGGAAGTATACATAACTAGCGAAATGTGGGTAGTATAGTAATAGGTATACCTCTGCCCAACCCTTGGGGGATGACATGCGTGACGTTATATTTCTAATTAAGAACAAAAAAAAATTAAATTCATTTATTCAAATTAAGCTGATAATTTTAAGAACTTTTTGAACGGTAAAATTTACAAGAGACAGTCCCCCAAAACACCCGACCTTCGCCCCTTTCTAGTATTATAGCTGGAAAGAAGAAGTGGCGGAACAAACTCCCCAGCAACACATCTGTCTGTTAGGTAAACAATAGTTATTTATCCAACAAGTGAGGAAAGTTCGTTTTTCCTATGAGTTTTGATTTTGAGTCTTGAGTAACGAAGGATTGAAAAATAGAATCACGAGCGCAGCGAGTGATTATAAATTTCAATCCTGAGTAAGCGAAAGACTCAACAAAACGAATAGCAAATGAACTTGCTCACATGTTGCATACAAAACTTTTCACCACTCCCAGCAAGAAAGTATTCAGTCATCATAAGTAAATAAATTAAATAGTCACAAAGCAAATCAAAATAATTATTTTTTCGAATTTTTGAGAAATTGATACTAAACGTAAAACAAATAAAATATAACACTAATGTCCTTCTTTCACAGGCTTCTTTCTTTGAGTGCGTTCAAAAATTATAATCCTAAATTTCAATATTTTATCAAACTTTTTTAATGTTTCTGAACTTATACACTTACAATAATTTGATAAATTTTATAAAAAACATTAATCTTAACTTATAAATATTTCTATTCTAAGCATAAAATTATTTATTTTTGAAAATATCTTTAAAACTTAACATAAAAAAATCAAGCAAAGTTAATTTCTGAACGGGATCATTACTTTCCTCACTGTTCAAACAGTGAGGAAAAACCAATTTTCCTCACTGTTTTCGTAGAGGAAAGACACTTCTTTCGTGCGGGAGTGGTGAAATAGTTATTTATCCAACATGTGAGGAAAGTTCGTTTTTCCTATGAGTTTTGATTTTGAGTCTTGAGCGAACGAAGGATTGAAAAATAGAATCACGAGCGCAGCGAGTGATTATAAATTTCAATCCTGAGTAAGCGAAAGACTCAACAAAACGAATAGCAAATGAACTTGCTCACAAGTTGCATACAAAACTTTTCACCACTCCCAGCAAGAAAGTATTCAGTCATCATAGGTAAATAAATTAAATAGTCACAAAGCAAATCAAAATAATTCTTTTTTCGAATTTTTGCTTCTAATGTCCTTCTTTCACAGGCTTCTTTCTTTGAGTGCGTTCAAAAATTATAATCCTAAATTTCAATATTTTATCAAACTTTTTTAATGTTTCTGAACTTATACACTTACAATAATTTGATAAATTTTATAAAAAACATTAATCTTAACTTATAAATATTTCTATTCTAAGCATAAAATTATTTATTTTTGAAAATATCTTTAAAACTTAACATAAAAAAATCAAGCAATAGTTATTTATCCAACATGTGAGGAAAGTTCGTTTTTCCTATGAGTTTTGATTTTGAGTCTTGAGTAACGAAGGATTGAAAAATAGAATCACGAGCGCAGCGAGTGATTATAAATTTCAATCCTGAGTAAGCGAAAGACTCAACAAAACGAATAGCAAATGAACTTGCTCACATGTTGCATACAAAAGTTTTCACCACTCCCAGCAAGAAAGTATTCAGTCATCATAGGTAAATAAATTAAATAGTCACAAAGCAAATCAAAATAATTCTTTTTTCGAATTTTTGCTTCTTGAGTGCGTTCAAAAATTATAATCCTAAATTTGACGATGTAATTTTTTCAATATTTTATTAAACTTTTTTAATGTTTCTGAACTTAAACACTTACAATAATTTGATAAATTTTATAAAAAACATTAATCTTAACTTATAAATATTTCTATTCTAAGTATAAAATTATTTATTTTTTAAAATATCTTTAAAACTTAACATAAAAAAATCAGGCAAGGTTAGTTTCTGAACGGGATCATTACTTTCCTCATTGTTCAAACAGTGAGGAAAAACCAACTTTCCTCACTGTTTTCGTAGAGGAAAGACACTTCTTTCGTGCGGGAGTGGTGAAAAGTTAATTTCTGAACGGGATCATTACTTTCCTCACTGTTCAAACAGTGAGGAAAAACCAATTTTCCTCACTGTTTTCGTAGAGGAAAGACACTTCTTTCGTGCGGGAGTGGTGAAAAGAAAGTAACATACCTGTATGAGCTGCAACAGTCTAGTAGTAATATCGAGCGCGGCGACCGCGGTCCGCGCCGTGAAGGATGCGGCGCCGCGTCGCAAGCCGTGCACCAGCCTGCCGTCGCGGCGCCACTGTTCCACTGGCAGCCACACCAGGTCCCTGATGCCCGTTACTGAGAAAAATAAATGTTATGAGAATTTAAATCTAAACACCAGGTGCTAAGGTTCGGTTTCCTCCAAAGCGGAAACGAACGGTGCGGTGCGGGGACGTGCAAGATTCAACCAATCACAGGACAGACGAAAGACAGTGTGGATTTCAATGAATGTGATTGGTTGATACCGCACGTTTCCTCTCCGCCCAGTTCGTCTCCACTTTGGTGTAAACTGGGCCTAACAATCTCTGACCTTTACAGAATATATAGACCAATAAACAAAATATATCTATTTTTTGTCGTCAAGAGTTAGACAAAGAAATGTATGTATGTGTATGACCTATACAATACACAATAAATAGTTAAGTTTGTAAAATTATAAAAAAAAATTGTTAAGCAACTTACTAAGCTGAAGTAGCGAGTGCATAGGCCCGATGCCACTCAGCAGACCGGGCAGTTGATGACGCTTGATGTCAGACAGCCATTCGTGTAGCGCCCATTGTACTAGCTTTTCTAGACCAAGTAGACCCAACCTAAAAAAAATATATTTGGGTTTTATTTTTTTACTGTGGTGATAAGTAATACTTGTAAGAAAGCAAGCCCGAATACAAGGTGTTGTTTTGCACCCTTGTCAAAATTCAGGAGGTTGTCAAACAAGACAACCTCCTGAATTTTGATTTTTTTTATTTTTAATAATCAATTAAAATTACGGTACCTAGTTAATTGTTAATAAACGCAGATTTTTTTGGTTGTTTATGTTTGTCAGTATTTCAGAATAACCCCCTTAACGTGGTTTATGGAATAAGAAATTATCGAATAAACGTTTGAGATTGTGTGTATTTGTGGAAGCTCGCTTATAGGGCGAGAATCAGACAGCCCGTGTTTAAAACTCGGGTGGTTCACACTTACCGATTTCCTTAAATAAGAAAAAAAAAAATACCTACCCATTTTATTATTGATGCGGGACGAGAATCATTAGCATAATTACCTCCTTGAATTTGACGAGGATGCAAAACAACACCTTGTATAAAAAAAAACAGAAGCAGTCTTAAGGACTGCCGTAAGAAGTGAAAACTCAAAACTAGTCGACTCGTCTCGATCGACTTTGTTTTGTTTGTATACAGTATGTATTAGTATAATATAGTTATTGTTTTTATACTTATATATATATATATATATATATGTATGTATTGTGGCTTATAGGCCTCAGTTCCCTGTAATACAAAATTATATTGTATTGTAAAACAATGGAATTACTGCGTTCTTTTTTTTACAAAAGCTGCTTTACTAATCGTCGCTAGTCAGACGCAATACGTCACGAGCATGTCGAGGTCATCGGTGACGCGAACCCATAGCTTTTTCCCCTACCAAAAATCGCTCAACGCGGCTTAAGAAGCTTTCATGTCAAAAAACAGTAAAAAGAATCTGTTCCATATGCTTTATATAGTTTCTCATTCAATTTCACAAGCATACGCAAACGCCCACAAAAAATATTTACTGCTTCTCACTAGGATATCGTGTGAAGCCAATAAAAATGACTTTTACCTCGTGTCTGGCTTATCATCCACTTCTAGATTGACAGCCCAAGATCTCGGCGTCAGAGTTGGGGTTCACTTACTTGTAGTCAAGCCTCTTGAGTGTGAGTTCAGAACAGTTGAGTTGTCCCAGCCCCATGAGCAGGCCTGCGACGGGCCCGGCTGACAGGTCCACACGTTTGCCCACGTAGTCCAAACGAATTGGTACCTCCGGTGAGAAGACCACGCGTCTGGAGGAACAAGGAGGAGTTTAGTATTCAAAAAGTACCGTAATATTAAATTGTAGTGCAGAATAGTTTATGGCGTTGGTAATTATTTTTGAAATTTTATTGGAAAACAAGATGGCGGCTATGCTATATACCCGTATAAAAACCATGCAGCACTAAAATAGAGCTTATAGCTTTGGATATCCACGGAACAATACAGCATTTTTTTTTTACCGTGCCTCGGAAAGCACGTTAAGCCGTTGGTCCCGGCTGTCATTTGTAGATCTTTGACAGTCGTTACGAGTAGTCAGAAGCCAAAAAGTCTGACATCCAGTCTTACCAAGGGGTATCGGGTACCCAGTTACTGGGTTGTGGAGGTCAGGTAGGCAGTCGCTTCATGTAAAATACTGGTACTCAGCTGCATCCGGTTAGACTGGAAGCCGACCCCAAGATAGTTTGGGAAAAGGCTAGGCAGATGAATACAGCATTTTTTGAATAGATATTGGCAGCTCCACTAGAGGAGTTGGCACAGTGAATTGTAGATAGACATTGTACCACCGGTATGTGACACAACGCTCTATAAAGCTCTTTATGTATGACTACTTCGTTGCTTGGTTCGACTCCCGATTCGGGCAAATTGTTATTGGGCTTTTCCATCAGTAATTTCTCAGTAGCAGCCACGGACTGTTGTGCCTAGTTGATGGCAATAAGCTCGCCCCCTATTACATGGGACCTAAATTGAGTTTTTTTGTTTGTATGTTTGCTTGAACGCGCTAATCTCAGGAACTACTGATCCGATTAGAAAAAATATTTCAGTGTTAGATAGCACATTTATCGAGGAAGGCTATAGGCTACTTATATATAATCACGCTACAACCAATAGGAACGGAGCAGCAATGAAAAATGTTGCGATAACGGGGAAAATGTGACGCAGACGAAGTTGCGCTGGACAGCTAGTGTAAAATAATGTCTCCTAAGTTTCATCATCATCTACCTGAGTCATCTTTACATGACTACCAACATTACCTGAAGTAAATAGGTGAGTCGTCAATCGGTTCAGTATCAACTGTTAACTTAGCAACAGGCTTCTCTTGTATGCCCAGTTTGTTGAAATCTTCTTCTAGTTGAATTAGATTCTCCGAAACTAGACGTTCTGCTTCGTATGTCTCCATTAGCGGCTCATCGTTGCGTATCACTGGAAATTAAGATGAATTTCAGTAATTGATATCTAAGTTAAATATTCTTGAGGAACTAATAACAGTGACATCATATCTTCTTCACCCATTGGAGTTTTACAAATGTAATAGTACATTGTTACCCTAGGGGTGAAAGTAACTTATTTAGTCCCGAGACTGGGTTTGGCGCCCAGGCGCATAGTTCGAGGGACTAAATAAGTCTTTAACCCAAGGTAAACACTGTACTTTTAATTACGAATACAAGGAAAATAAAAATAAAAACATGAATTAGCTAAAGAAAAATTAGTAAATTTTATTTTACATGATCACCAACTTTTCCCGCCTATTTTGTTTTTTTCTTCTGTGGCCAGCCAGCTATTCAGCCATTCTTTTTAATATTCATCATTGAAAAAATGGTAAATATTTTGCCCAAATCTATGTTATTTTAAAGAAATTGTTTAAACTAAATTATAATAAAGTTATTACTTAAATAAATATAGATTCTTTAATCAATACTTAACTTTAAGTTATTTCAATTTTACATCGTGGCTGCATAGAAAGTTGGAACATGGTTCAATAAAAATGTGAAAATAGAACTAGTTTTTTTTAATAATTTGGCATCTGTCAGTTGAAAGCGATTCTCCCTAGGGATGAAAAGTATTATTTTCAACCCATTCCTCAGGCAACTTCAGACCTACTTTCAGAGTATGAGTAATGAAAAAGTAATTATTGGCCACTTACTGCCCTCTATATGAATAATGATGCATTAGAAAACATTCAAGATTTTCATTTACGTGAATTATAAATTATTGGTGATGTTACTTCAGAACGGTCAGGTGCAATGTACTCGCAATTGGCGTACGTACAAGGTGTTGTTTTGCAACCTCGTCAAATTCAAGGAGGTAACTATGCAAATGATTCTCGTCCCGAATCAATAATAAAATGAGTAGGTAATTTTTATATTTTTTCCTATTTTCGGAAATCGGTAAGTTTGAACCACCCGTGTTTTTAACGCGGGCCGTCTGATTCTCGCCCTATAACAGCGCTTCCACACATACAAACAATCTCAAACGTTTATTCGATAAATTCTTATTTCCTAAACCACGTATTCTGAAATACTGACATACTTAAACCACCAAAAAAATCTGCGTTTATTAATAATTAACTAGGTATGGTAATTTTAATTGATTATTTATGTATTTCGTGACAACCTCCTGAATTTTGACGAGGATGCAAAACAACACTTTGTATATGAGCGTTTGCTCATATACAAAGTGTTGTTTGAGCAAAGTGTTGTTTTGCATCCTCGTCGCAGAAAATGGAGTATGGCAAGGATCGTCAATAGTCGATGTCTTTCATTGGTTTTTTTTTTTAAGGGGTTAGGGACCGATTAGGTTAGGGGTTTTAATCGGGTTATTTTTTAGGGTTAGGTGAAAAATAATAGAGTAAAGGTTAACCCGTATTATTGAGTTAATTAGCCTATAACAATCGGTCCAAGCGCAGAGATAATTATTGTAAATAAAAAAATGCAAGAATTTGTCGGAGTCACCCCGCGTTCGGTGATAATCAGCAATATTTAAATGACAAACCTGTATATTGTAAGGGTTAACCCGTTTTATGGTTAATTAACCTATAACCTTTGTGATTACATAAGGGTTAAAGATCCAATCGGTTAACCTTAACCTGATTCATCAGTCCCTGGATGGTGGAAAAACAATACCTATATAAAATAATAGAGTTTATTTTTTTATTGATTTTTTGTATAGTATTATTTAAAAATGTAAAATATAAGGTGTTCTTTTGCATCCTCGTCAAATTCAAGGAGGTAAATATAGGTAGCTCACGATTCTCGTTCCGAATCAATAAGAAAATGGGTAGGTAATTTTAATTTTTATTCTTATTTACGGAATTCGGTAAGTATGAACCACCTGTATTTTAAACGCGGGCCGTCTGATTCTCACCCTATAACCGCGCTTCCACAAATACAAACAATCCCCAACGTTAATTCGATAATTTCTTACTGCCTTATCACGTTAAGGGGGTTATTCTGAAATACTGACAAACATAAACAACCAAAAAAATAAGCGTTTATTAATAATTAACTAGGTACCGTAATTTTAATTGATTATTTATGTTTTGTGTGACAACCTCCTAAATTTTGACGAGGAAGCAAAACAACGCCTTTTATGAATTAGAAAAATAAATAAACGAATGTATAGAGTTTATAATTACCGGGTTCACCAGCATCATTCAAGGAGAGGGAGTCGCCGTCGCCAAGCGAGGTGGGCGTGGGCGGCGGGTCGCGCAGGTGGGACGCGATGCTCATGACGGGCGGCCGGTGCGTCGGCGTCGTCTGCCGGGATCCGCTCGAGTCCGTGGACAGACCACCCACGCTCTTGGAGTCGTCATCTGCGGAAGAAAAAGTGTTATAGGATTGTTGCAGTGATTTCCTGCTGGCGTGTCCCAGGTGTCCGTTTACCTGCACTCTCGAAGACCTGAGTAACGCTCCTGACGTTGCAATTAACATGGCCACCTAATGGACCCAAACCGTGTAGTACGGAAGTACATCGATACGACAAGAAGAAGTATAAGTGATTTAACATAGACATAACATTATACCTGTAATCGTCGCAGGGTGAGTGAGGTGAGCCACCTATGCAGGTGTACTTAATAGTTTACACCCATTTCGCCAGTTATGTATTTTGTTTCCAACTTTATAAAAGCATGATGTTAAATGTGATGATGATGTTCAATGCTGATCATAAGAACGCGTATTTATTTGGGCAGCTTCCTATTATGTCAGAAGATTCAAGTTAAAAGAACCTCCTTCCAGTGTTCGTCGGTTAAAAATGGCAATAATCCTTCCTGCATGTGCGCATTATAATTGAAACAATTTGTAACAGTTTCGGGGCTAAGCACCCAGAATATGGACCAAACAATACGAATTATTGTGTTCTTTTATTTCGTGTGCAAACAAAGCGCCTCCCCAGTCGTCGTTATACAAAGCTATAGATATCAGCATACAAGTAAAAATGGGTAATTTGAACTAGGTAGCAAAAGTGTTCAAGCATACAAACTTACCAGCAGACTCGTCAGTTCCGAGCTTGGACAAGTATCCGACGAGGAAAGCGAGCGTGTCTTGGTCCAGGTTGAACCATAGAGGCAGGAGGGAGACCTTCAGGCAGCACTCCTGGGCTGATAGCGCCGGGTCGGGCCTGAGGTGGACTGCTTTTACTATTAACTGATGGAAGGAAGAAAATTAATAAGTATACTTCTTTTTAAGATATGGATGGTAAATGAGATCTTATCTGTAGTACTTGAGGAGATCGTGGCTAAATAATAATAGCTGATCGGCTCGATCTTCAGGGTAAACCTCGCTTGCCTAAGTTGGTCCGTGGATGGGTGACCGCCCATTATATAAACGCCTCGGAAATCACAAGCATGACTTATTTATTTATTAAGTACAGCAACAGCAATACATACTATATATTACAGAAAACAATAAAAAATAAAATAAAAGCGCTGCTATGTACGCCTATTTTAGGTAAACGCAGCATTCACCATAGTGACAACAACATAAAATTCTAGAATATTAATAATAAATCATACAATCTGAATAAAATATAAATTTTACTTAAATTTAAAAAGTTAATATGGATTATGATGACATAAGTGTTATAGATGTGACATCTAAAGATTTGTTTTACATTTTTGTTAATTAGTAGCGTAGTAGCACGTGAAGAAGTGAATAAAGTTGAAAGAAAGAGTCAGTTTTTTAACGGAAAATTAGTGCACTCCCGTACCCCAGAAACTGATCTTCTAAACTTGTTGAGGGAAACACCGAATAAATCGGTTTCCAAAGATGTGCAGGAACTATTGTAGTTTCTACATATTCGTAGCAAAGGAGCGTTGAGACCAAGGTTTGAATTTCGGAAAGGAGTATGGAACAGCCTGGTGATGGGATATCAGTCTTATCAAGGGGTATCGTATTACTCAGTACTAACTGGGTTGTGGAGGTCAGATAGGCAATCACTCCTTGTAAAATTCTGGTATTCAGCTGCACCCTGTTACATGAAGCCAACCCAACGATAGATGGGAAAAGGCTGGACAGATAATCTTATCTGTATTACTAGTATGGCATAATCACTAATATTATTGCCAGAAAGCAGAAATAAACAAAAATAATATTGAGATTCTGAAAGTTTGAAAATACTTGAATAAACAGTAGAACCTGCAACCTGAACCTGTTTAAACCTGCGTCATATTTTAAGTAGCTGATGGACGCTACTGAAAGTGACAAACTCGTCGCAAAATTTTGGGCTGATTTAAATTGTCGTCAACACGCTAAGAGGAAGAAGAGGACTATAAACATATTAAACATCATCGTCTGTCTAGCATTTTCCCACTATGCAGCTGATTACCAAGATTTTATTAATCTGTGATTTATAGAATACATACCATATGCGCGTTCTTCCTCTCCGGTTCGTCTTTAAGCTTGTATTGGCTGAGCAGTTTGTTGATATCGCTGTTAACTAACTGGTCTAGAACTTCTATCTTGCTGATGGCGAGGGTCTGTCGAGACGCGTGGATGCCGCCCGACGGGTAGATCTCGTATTGGAATTTGACCTGATGAGAAAATGTTTTTAATTTGTAGATTAAATAAGGCTCGAGATTCTCGTGGCTCGAGTTTATTAGAAGGTTAAAATTTGAATTCGAAAAAGAACTGAAATTACCATCATAGTTTGCAAGCGCACTTACCTTAGTGAGGCACAGCTTGACCCTGGTGTGATGGTCCCGCTGCGGGCCGCCCCGCGCGCGCAGTTCGCGGCGCTGCGCCGGGCGCGCCGCACGCACTCTGTCGGCGCCGGGCGTCCAGCGCACTTACCTTAGTGAGGCACAGCTTGACCCTGGTGTGATGGTCCCGCTGCGGGCCGCCCCGCGCGCGCAGTTCGCGGCGCTGCGCCGGGCGCGCCGCACGCACTCTGTCGGCGCCGGGCGTCCAGCGCACTTACCTTAGTGAGGCACAGCTTGACCCTGGTGTGATGGTCCCGCTGCGGGCCGCCCCGCGCGCGCAGTTCGCGGCGCTGCGCCGGGCGCGCCGCACGCACTCTGTCGGCGCCGGGCGTCCAGCGCACTTACCTTAGTGAGGCACAGCTTGACCCTGGTGTGATGGTCCCGCTGCGGGCCGCCCCGCGCGCGCAGTTCGCGGCGCTGCGCCGGGCGCGCCGCACGCACTCTGTCGGCGCCGGGCGTCCAGCGCACTTACCTTAGTGAGGCACAGCTTGACCCTGGTGTGATGGTCCCGCTGCGGGCCGCCCCGCGCGCGCAGTTCGCGGCGCTGCGCCGGGCGCGCCGCACGCACTCTGTCGGCGCCGGGCGTCCAGCGCACTTACCTTAGTGAGGCACAGCTTGACCCTGGTGTGATGGTCCCGCTGCGGGCCGCCCCGCGCGCGCAGTTCGCGGCGCTGCGCCGGGCGCGCCGCACGCACTCTGTCGGCGCCGGGCGTCCAGCGCACTTACCTTAGTGAGGCACAGCTTGACCCTGGTGTGATGGTCCCGCTGCGGGCCGCCCCGCGCGCGCAGTTCGCGGCGCTGCGCCGGGCGCGCCGCACGCACTCTGTCGGCGCCGGGCGTCCAGCGCACTTACCTTAGTGAGGCACAGCTTGACCCTGGTGTGATGGTCCCGCTGCGGGCCGCCCCGCGCGCGCAGTTCGCGGCGCTGCGCCGGGCGCGCCGCACGCACTCTGTCGGCGCCGGGCGTCCAGCGCACTTACCTTAGTGAGGCACAGCTTGACCCTGGTGTGATGGTCCCGCTGCGGGCCGCCCCGCGCGCGCAGTTCGCGGCGCTGCGCCGGGCGCGCCGCACGCACTCTGTCGGCGCCGGGCGTCCAGCGCACTTACCTTAGTGAGGCACAGCTTGACCCTGGTGTGATGGTCCCGCTGCGGGCCGCCCCGCGCGCGCAGTTCGCGGCGCTGCGCCGGGCGCGCCGCACGCACTCTGTCGGCGCCGGGCGTCCAGCGCACTTACCTTAGTGAGGCACAGCTTGACCCTGGTGTGATGGTCCCGCTGCGGGCCGCCCCGCGCGCGCAGTTCGCGGCGCTGCGCCGGGCGCGCCGCACGCACTCTGTCGGCGCCGGGCGTCCAGCGCACGCCGCTCGACCGGTACACGGCCGCCACTGCGCGACCACTCTCGTATGGTTCGTATTCTTTGTTACGCCTAGCGATTAACAAATAAATATAGTATGTACACACTTTTTTAGGGTTCCGTAGTCACAAGGAACCCTTATAGTTTCGGTATGTCCGTCTATCTATCTGTCCGCGGTTTAGCTCAACAACTATTGGTACTAGAAAGTTGTAATTCGACATAAATATACACGTTAATGACGCCAAAAAAGTAGTAAAATAAATTGTGAAAAAAAACCATTATTTAGGGTACCTCCCCTTCATGTAAAGTGGGGATAATATTTTTTTTTTCGTCCTTCCCATTATGTGGGATATCGTTGAATAGGTCTTTCAAAAATATTAGGGGTTTGGGAAGACCGTTTGATTAAGTAAACCGTTCGTGACTTATCAAGCTTTAAAGTACCAATTTTCGTTAGAGTCAAGTGTCCCCCCCCTGTACCGACCAAACGGTTGTAGTTAGAAATTTAAATGTCACGGCAGTAGTAACTATATATAAAGAAGTTTAAAGGAAAACTATCACACATAAGTGGGCTTTACAAGTAAACGTGTAATAGTCGACCAATTGTATTTGACTCGAATTTTTCGAAAAACTACAGAGATATCGATAGATGGCGCTAAGCGTCAGTTGTACTAAAAATGGTGGTTTTTATAAATATTGGTACGGAACCCTTCGCGCGCGAGTCCGACTCGCACTTGGCCGGTTTTTTTAATGAGGACAGTATAGGGAAATCCCAATATATAAGAGATACCGGAAAACTTTCTTAGGAACCATTGCTCACTTGACAGTAGTAGGTGATCCTTGTTGTCTAGGCTCCCCCTCAATAGTGACCGTCTTTTTAGCGGGCGGCGAGTCGGCCGGTCGGAAGTCATTGCCACCGTACATGTTCCACGTCACGCTCATCTCGCATAGAGTATACCTGCAACGAGGATGGTGGTTGAGTGGATGTCATGCTCACTTGAATGTCACGCTGATGGTGGCGGGTGTGTCGGGTCATTTAGTTCCCTTCAATATGGTTGAGTTGAATGATGGCTGATACATGCGTCATGTTTGTGAACGGGCGCTGTTAGTTGTGACTGGTCATCTCTTAGCTGCCACGGTTTATTTTAATTACTTTATTTTTGAATTACTGATTTAATATTTTACTCTGGACGCTCTTAACTTGCCCGTATTTCTACATCGTTCTCACATATTTGTAATTCTTAACATGAATTATGTTACCAAGATTTTGTTACATATTTTGATTTAAAAGAGTGTCCATGGAGTTTCTTGCCCATTCTTCTCCATAGAGATCTACGCTACGGAATGGGCAACTACAGTACTTTCACAAGTTATTATGCCTTCTGACTGGGACTATAGCTTCGCGTTTTTCAACTTAAAAAGTGCCTGTAATGGTCTAATTGAAATAAATGATTTGAGTTTGCCATTACTTCTAAGTCCTGGGACACTCTAGTGTCGAGTAGAGCCAAAAGAAAATGCTGTTTACCTCCAAGAATTTAATTGTAAAACAATCGTTTCACATTATTAGACATGTTTACAAGTTTTTATTTACATTATTAATTCCGTTTGTATTTAAATAAATAATAGTTTAAAAGAAAAAAAGAAACAAGCTTATTATAGAAAAACGAACTAAAAAATAGAAAAAAAAATTGAATAAATTTAAATAAAGAAAACAAGCGTGGGGTGCATGGTGTCAATAGTATACATTACACACCTAGGGCAGTAAAGTATAAAATGCACCCCACAGACCGCACACCGCGCAGCGTTGCATGGCGCAACGTATTCGAATTCTACTGAAATCTACCTCACGAGGCCGCTAGACGCAGCGCGACGTCTCGTTGCGTCGCTCTACGATGCGAGGCATCGCGCGGCGCAGCGCTGCATGGCGCAACGTATTCGAATTCTACTGAAATCTACCTCACGAGGCCGCTAGACGCAGCGCGACGCCACGTTGCGTCGCTCTACGACGCGAGGCGTCGCGCGGCGCAGCGCTGCATGGCGCAACGTATTCGAATTCTACTGAAATCTACCTCACGAGGCCGCTAGACGCAGCGCGACGTCGCGTTGCGTCGCTCTACGATGCGAGGCATCGCGCGGCGCAGCGCTGCATGGCGCAACGTATTCGAATTCTACTGAAATCTACCTCACGAGGCCGCTAGACGCAGCGCGACGCCACGTTGCGTCGCTCTACGACGCGAGGCGTCGCGCGGCGCAGCGCTGCATGGCGCAACGTATTCGAATTCTACTGAAATCTACCTCACGAGGCCGCTAGACGCAGCGCGACGTCGCGTTGCGTCGCTCTACGATGCGAGGCATCGCGCGGCGCAGCGCTGCATGGCGCAACGTATTCGAATTCTACTGAAATCTACCTCACGAGGCCGCTAGACGCAGCGCGACGTCGCGTTGCGTCGCTCTACGATGCGAGGCATCGCGCGGCGCAGCGCTGCATGGCGCAACGTATTCGAATTCTACTGAAATCTACCTCACGAGGCCGCTCGACACAGCGCGACGCCGCGCTTCTAAAGAAAGTCTAAAATTACCTCAACATCGGCAATGGGAAGCTCTTAGGCGCCTTCAACACATCGGTCCTTGCCGCGGGCACAGTGAAGTGGTTGTCGAACATATAAACGGGGCCCGGCCCGATCCAGTTGACCACGGGCTCGTCCAGGTCATTGTCCAGGGTTGATGCCTGGGTCTCCACGAAACAGTACTCGTCGTCCGTGTTGCCGCCATCGCTGCTTGATTTGTTCTAGAAAAGTTCAGTAAAGGAAAATATTGCAAATCTGGAATTAATGACTTAATCTTAAAGTGAAGGTTTTTTTATGTGACTGCACTAGAAGCAAGGAAACATTTACGTGAGAATCTTCTTTGGCTGTGGCCTAAACAGATTATTTTATTGTAACCAATGAGGAGGAGTTATATGCAAAATAACTCCTCCTAATTGGTTAAATGAGGAGGAGTTATTTTGCATCATAGCTAAATGAGGTTAGACTAGTAGCCGACTCCCACATAGTTGGGAAAAGGTTGGATCATTACAATGATTAGGAGGAGTTATATTTGTCTATGTTTTGGAAGTGGGATTAGATTGGTGAAGTCACAAAAAACCTGATTGCTAAAAGTTTCGCAGGTGAACTTTTTTGAAGTGAAACTTCTTATGCGACTTCCAACAAGTTTAACGTTTTCATGGAGGGGAATATTTTCTATTACCCACTAAGAGATGGCGCTATTACAAGATTTGTGACTACGTAGTTCTACTAGGTACGCAAGATGGCGTGCAAACAGTCATGCATTCGACTCTTCGGTGTGACCAGCCTTCGCTCAATTGCCCTGAGTAGATTATCCTCGATAAACTTATGTAATAAAAAAGTGTACAACAATAAAACAATCAAATATTATTTAGAAGCTCATAAAATAACGAGAGTGAATGCGTGACACTCGAACGCATGCGTGTAGTATTACGAAGTTTCACTTCTTCCGCGCGGAGGGACTCCACGCACTATTTTTTTTTTTTTAAACTTTGCCCCACACTAAGAATTTCTCCTGTATCGTGGGTGCATTTACAAATATTTAAACATACACAAACAGCCAGACCCGGAACAACTATTTGTAGGCCATATAAATATTTGTTCCGTGCGGGGATCGAACCCGCGACACGCAGCGCAGCAGTAGATCGCTCAACCACGGCGCCAACCGTGTCGTCGTTTTATATGTCACCGGCTGAGATTCCCTTTGGCAGTTGGGTTTCTTTTCTGGCAATAATGTCTCAATTAACTACATTTTTTTACTTTTTTAACCACATGTAAAATACTGATATTTAGCTCCATCCGGTTAGACTGGAAGCCGACCCCAAAATATTTGGGAAAAGGCTAGGCAGATGATGATCTCAATTCAATTTTCTTAATACTTTCCAATAACAAAAATGTATGATAAGAAACTAATGCTGTCAAAAATGCGAATTCCACTTAAACATACCGATTTCCTCTTAGGCTTTCTCGGCGTAGCTTTTGGCGTTGAAGAAGGATCACCTAACTCCTTCGCCACTTGCAAGTTGGTCGGCTTCGCTTCCTGCGCCTCTTCGAACATGACCGGCGGCAGGTCATCCGACTCGATGGACTGAGGTTCTTCTTCTAGAGGCTCAGAAGGTAACCGCTTCATATTCGACTCGTCGGGGAAGAAGAATATCTCTACTCCTTCTTTTTCTGTTGAACTGTGCAGTTCGTCTTCGTCTACTGAAAGAGAATTTGCTTTTTAGAAAGGATTTGTTCTTTGTATTGTAGTCCACAGTTGAATAGGAACAGTCCCAGTAATTAAAGTTTACTGCTGTTCATTTTGATCAAGTGTTAAATGGAACTGGTGTGTATCACCAGATGTTATCAACCGGCCAATGTCCCTTAAACAAACACCTATTTACCATAGATTTTAGAAACAGCCCTCTGTGCAGAGGATGCATGGAGGCAGACGAAACACTACAGCACGTGCTCATGGAGTGCAGAAGCGTGGCAGATCTACGGGCACGGACTCTTCAATCGCCGGCATCACTCCCGGAAACCTGCAGCAGCCTGAAAAGGCTGCTAGCTTTCTGGGCGAACCTGGGATAGTTGGAGTAACAAGAGGATTTTCAGACGTACAATGGCCCAATAAAGAGGCAGTGAGGAAACAGCCCAGCTAACCTAACCTATCACCAGATGTTTGATTATAGACCAATCAAAAGAGTATGTGGAGTGTGTGTCGTTCTGTAGTACGATAAAGAGTGCGCTTATATATGGGTGAAAAAAAGACCCTTAACAAAGCAGAATGGCCCTGCTTTGCCCCTTCAATACGATATTTTTTCTTGTTCTGGACCATACGCAAGTATTTTTGAATACTAGTTTTTAAGTTTAAATACCTCCACTAACCCTGTGCTATTGAATGCATCCACCAGCACAATGTTTTGAGTGCGTTATATTCAGACCTACTGTAAAACGTGATTTTTCACCCGAATTAAAAAAGCCGTTTCCCAGTAAAGTTTTTGCGTAAAGTTACTAAGTTTGATGTACAGAATGCGTGGTTGACGGCTTTGTGAAGAGTTTATTACATTGTATGTTTTCTTATCCATTATGGTAAATTATACTAACGGTGTTATTGGATTTGGACTTACGTGTTGTATTGGGACTCTCTTTCATAGCTTCAGCCATGAGATCGTTCACTTGTTGAATTTCACTGGGCGATAGTTCTCTTATTTCTTCTATGGGCCTGTCTTCTAGTCCTGCAAATAAATAGAAAATGTACTGAAGGGCGAATGCTACTTATATACTCACATGTTACATTGGACTGCAAAAAAAAAATCTTGTAAGAAGTTTTGAACATTTTTTGTTCGCATTGTGGACCATATAATAGACAATACAAAAACACATCACGACTTTCTTCACGCGCTTTGCTATCTAAAAAATACATCCACAATGGTAGGAGCCCGGAAGTCGAAAAAGATATCAGATGACCTAGACTAGTGGCAATTAGTTTTTTCTTGTTTCTTTTTTAAGTCATCAGTAGCATATTGCAAAAAAAAAACGGGTTGCACTTCGGGAGTACGGGCAGAAGTGAAAACTTGAATATTAATGTTGTGCATTTTTGATATTTTGGAATGGCATGGGAATAATTTTGCACGAATTGCTTTAATTATCAGTATAAAAGTAATATCATTTATGTGGTAAAATACAATATGAATTTATTGCGCTATCGTTCACAAACATGACAATTTATATTACATTAAAAATTTAACACTTCAGAACTATTACAATCCGTCTTACGAATTTTACCTCTCTGGAGAAACCGAAGGTTTTGTTTGTGCATAAGATAATTATCCAGTTTTGGAAACCCAAACTCAATGACTGATGTCATAAAGTTCAAATTCCTTCGCAACCTACGCGACCTGACGGTCACGTGTCCTAACGGTCACGTGTCCTGACGCGAGACATGACGCGAGTTTAAAATTTTTTATCCATCACAAAAGTGCACAACGCCGCTGAAGAAGTTTTCACTTAAAAAGTCGCTGGTTTTCATACATACCTACTAAAGGCTCCAGCGGCTGGTCGGAGCATATACTAGTATGTCGGGATGAAGGGTCGAAGGGCGTCTGCGAGTCACCGTCAGACGCCGCGTACGTCAGCAGGCGACACAGAGCTGACGCAGAGTCCCAGCAGGTGTACAGTGTCACCATGTTGTTGGACGCGCTTAGGTCCACTTGCGGTTGCTCATTTGACTGTAAATATATAAATTACCTTATGTATTGACCGGAGTAATTAAGACAACTGAATAGATGTTTGTAATGGCGTCTGATATGATATGATTATGATATGGCATACTAGAAAAGTGTGTTCAATGATAACCCAGCCATCAAATTAAGTAGCAGGACTACACAACTTGACTGTACTTTCTTTCCAAGAGGTTTTTTTGTGCATTGTTATTACCTGTTACTACCCCATTCCCAGAGAAGAACTCGCAAATTTATCTTGATGTTATGCTTTGGAAGATCATACATATCTACGGAATCCTCATCTTTGCCAATGCACCGAGACTCTAACCTGTATGTCAAGACTCCGAACTGGTGCTTTAACTATTCAGAATACCTGGATTAAGTTACTAACAACAAATATCCAACAATACTCACACAATTAGCCTTATCCTCCATCCTGAGCGACAACTCAAACAGCCCGACGTCCACCACACACACGTAATCTTTGGTGACGTCAGGCATTTTGTCGTCGTCTTGAGGCACGGCCATGTTTGGCTTAGTGACGTTCAGATGCATCAGGAATAGAGTACATTCTTGAGCTAAGAACCGGAGGCAGGAGGTGTTGGTTGCTGCGATCAGGTTGCTCGATACACTGAAGTTGCCCAGGGTTAGTACTGTGCGGATTGGGAGGAAGAGAGGCCTGCAAGAAAGAAAGAAAAGATGTTGAGTGAAATGAGAGATAGAAATAGATTGAGTACTTTGTGGTGATTCGAAATTGGGAGTATCGTACGTCATGAAGCTATGGACAAATTGCGAGATTTTGAGTTTTGCTTTTGTAAGTAATGTAATGTTTATTTTGGATTTGTTAATTGCTATTCTTTTTTTAATCCTACTAATATTATGAATACGAAAGTTTGTAAGTATGGACGGATGGATGTTTGGTATTCTTTCACGCGAAAACTACTGAACGGATTTGGATGAAATTTGGAACAGGGGTAGTTTGTAACCTGGATTAACACATAACATAATTTTTATCCCGATAGTACAATCCCGTGGGACAGTGATCGAACTCCACGCGTGCGAAGCCACGGACATAGGCTATTCTTTTATATTTGTGTAGCTGAAAACATAGAGCACTTTGTGTGCTAAAATTATGAAGACGATCTGTTTCAAAAATGCTATTGTATCTCGTCCACAGATTAGTAAACTTGTGAATAATTGTCGCTTCTGTATCGCTGACTGCTCCAAACCAAACTTACCTGTAATCAACAGCGCAGTCTAACACATGAACATGCAGCTCTGACAAGACTGTGGAAGGAGTATATCCAAGCACGGGATAATCGATCACGTCTATAACGTCCATGAGTTGAGTCAGCCACGCGATTCCCTTGTCGCCTCTGTGTCGGAGTGTGGCCTGCTCTATGCCTAGAGCTATGCATATTGTCTGTGGGAGAAAAGAAACATGGGTTACAAATCTAAATTATAGTGGCTCAATTCTGGGCCGGCACCATTTAAATTGCCATCGACATGCTAATAAGAAAAATATAAATTGAATTTTTATCATGAAAATTTTAAAAAAGATTTTTTTTTCTCTGTCATCTCTGACCAAGCCTAGAGTCAAGAACAAAAACATCGCAAATTGAAAAAAAATAAAGTTTTGCCGTAGCTAGAGACTAGAATATATAGGGCTACAGAACTTTGGGTTTTCTATTGTGTTATTAAGTTCAAAAGTTATTATTTCTCTACCCTTCTGAGGCATCGTAAACAAAGCGATCATGGTCTTATTTGGGGTATGAAGAGCATGTCTTCTTCTTCCATACTTCTGTCTCTTTCTCTATTTTCCTTTTTTTTTGTTTTTGTCTTATGTTAACATTTTTATATAATTTATTTTTTGTTAACTTTAACCATTTTTGAGACTAATAAATCCTTTTCCTTTCATTCTTCTTTTACACGTCATTTAGATTATACTCTCAAAATATCCTAATAACCCTACCTTTAAATTAGGCGTTTCTGAATCGGGGTCAACTTTGAGTGCTAAAGTAAACATGTCCTTCTTCGGCAGCCGATCCTTGATGATGACGCCCTTGCCGGACGGGTAGATAGTACTCTTCAGGTGAGACGGCAGGAGTGTCCCGTACTGACGGAATGGAGGCTTCTCTGACGGGATTGTTAGAAGGGCTGGAAAGGGAGGAATTAATTTAGTTTTCAGAGTTGAAGATACTGAATTTGCATGGTCCTTTTTGCTAAGGCACCTTCGTTTTATTGGGTGATGTAGAAGATGATCAAGGTAATATAAAGATTTAAAGCTTATATAGAAGTGAAAAACATTGTGAAATCGACGATATTTGCACACATGTGTAAGATTTATGTAAGATTTACAGTATAAGTTGTACAATTTTCTGAAATATATAACTTTTTAAAGTGAAACTTTTATTACATCATCTCAAACTTTTTCGTCTGTGTTTTGCATGTCGCGTGACGCTGACGGTCGGCCGCGGAGTAAAAGTGATAAATAAAAGGATAAAGTGAAGTAAAGTTCACTCTATCCCTACACCGCGAAAAAAAAAGCTGAAAAAAAGTTTCACTTTTACCGTGGTTTCATAAAACCACACAATCGCTTTTTTTATATAATATACCTTTTTTATATATCTTGCCCAAAATAAGGCGCATTGACTTTGAGAAAAAGCCTGGTATTGCAGAGCACTGCCTCTGATGCAAATGTCTGAGTGACCGTCTCTTTCTGGCTAGATATTATGTCACATTTTACTAGTTACTCACAATCATGATATAACGTGGTACTCTGAGCTCGTAGACAAAGCTGCGCAGTCTTCGGGCGTCCGTTGAGCCCGCTCACTTGACACATGGCCAGGTTGTGAGCTTCCAGTACTAGCTCACCCATCTGACCTGGAACTACTCGCTTGTTGCTGTCCTGAACGAAACATAAATGTTTAGTTAGCAACTATTCAAAGATAATAATCCATACTAATATTATAAATGCGAATGTGACTCTGTTTGTTTGTATGTTTGTTTGTTACCTTTTCACGACTAAACGGCTGATCGGATCTTAATGAAATTTGGTAAGAAGATAGATTTCAACCTGGAGAAGGACATAGGCTATATATCATCACGCTACGACCAATAGGAGCGGAGCAGCAATGAAAAATGTTGCGAAAACGGGGAAAATTTGACGCAGACGAAGTTGCGCGGGACAGCTAGTATGAGATATATCTAGAATGTTTAAAAAAATAAGACAAGTTATTAAAGTGAAACTTTTATTTAAAAAAGCATCAATACTTTTTTCTGAAACTGGTCTTTGCCAGTGTTACTATTCATCATTAAAGACTACGTTTATTCCAATGCAAGCACTTTTATCAAAATATTATAATAAATTAGTAAAATATCGATACTTTTTCAGCCCCTAGTCTGGATTCGTGCCCGGTTGATGGCAAAAGGTTGGCGCCTATAACATCATCTGCCTAGTTTTTTCCCAACTTTTTTGGGGTCGGCTTCTAGGCTTAAGCTGAATACTGCCTCTATCTGGCCTCCACAACCCAGTTAGTACCGGGTAATACGATACCCCTTGGTAACACTGCTTGTCAGACCTTCGGCCACTTAGTCAGTGTCTGTAAGAAATGTCAAAGATCTACAAGCCGGGACCAACGGCTTAACGTGCTTTACCAGGCACGGAGGAAACTCGTAATGATGGTCACCCATCCACAGACCGACCTTGGCAACCACGGCTTAACCTTAAGAGGGGACTCTAGTCGGTATTTCTCCATACAAACGTATTCCTCTGTTTTCTTCGTGGATAATGCGCCTAGGGCAATGTTTTTTTTTTTCAAAAAAATCTAGTTCTTATTAATACATGCCCCTGTCATTTCCTTTTTAAAAACATAATCTTTTTAAAACATAATTTTGATAAAAACATAACTGGCGAAACATGTTCACCTACGCCCAACCACTAGTAGGTAGGGTACACCTCTATCCAACCATTCGGATTTTACGTTACGATGACGTTATGTGTTTTTCATAGAAAATACTTTGTTTTTTTTGTTTTAAGTTTGCCAATGGTATCCAACTTACCCTAACAGGCGTATAGATAGTCAAGATCCCCTTCCCGACTTTGAGCGTGAGACAGAAGTTGTGCGCGTCGCTGCACTCCTGCGCCGGCTTGCTCGCGCCGATGCCCTTGCGCAGCTTGTTGTCGTATGTCGAGTAGTACAGGTTCTCTTCCTCTGACGAAGTGCTGTCGGAGTCCGAGTCTACGCGGAATAGAAGGAAAGTATGACGGTAAAAATGTTTTATGGTCTCTGGATATAAGATTATTTAGCCCAGATATTCAATTTAGTATCAGCGACAACTAAATAGCGACGCACGGTCTGATTTTTGCACGATTAGGGACTACTCACACTTATTCAGCTCTATTCAGCTTATGCCCATAGAAAACAACGATTATGTATGGAGACGCGTACGCATCCGTTCAGCTTTCCGCGTCTATTCAGCTTTCGCGGCAAACAAGTATAAAATGAGGACAAATGTGTTATCTTGCGAGTGCTAGAGATAGAGTTCAGCGCTCGCAAATCGTTCAGCAAAACGCGAATGGAGCTGAATAAGTGTGAGTAGCCCCTTATACATACGTATAAATTAAGTTATAGTTAGTCAAGACAACAAAAAAATACTTCTATCAGTAAAAGTTATGGTAAGTATATCAAAAACTTTGAGGTAGGAAAGATTGTGAAATCAATTTAGTTTTTAAACTTTCCAGTTACTTAAACTAAAGTATTTAAGGATAACTTGAATAGAGTAATAAAGCCTTTAACACAATGACATAAGGTACAAAATTGTATGGCAGTCTTTCTTACCGTAACCACTGCCTTTGCACATGCCAAAGGCAGGGTTGAGCGTGGGACAGACGAGCGGAGAGATGTCGAACTGGTCGATGATCTGCGGCTCCCACAGCAGCAGGTCCGAGTTGATGCGGTTGTAGATTATCTCGTACAGCTGCTTCGATCTGGGGACAGTATATCAAAGTTCAGTAACGGCCGAAGATCTGTTTGCCCTAGCTGGAGGTGTTACACTTAAGGTGTCCACAGAATAGTCCGGTTAAGGAGAAGTCAGTCTCAAAGGAAGACCGGCCAGATACCGTTAACAAAAAAAAAACAATTTTAAAGCACTTTCAAGTGTCATGATATTCCTTCTTGTTACTTTAAGGTGCATAGTAGTTAGACAAACAGAAAGTCATTTAAGAGCGTTTACGCCTTACGACATTTCATACAAACTTTCAAGTCGTTATTTTCCGAAATGACTGAACTGATTTTGATGAAACTTACTAAAAAACTACTAAAAAACATTTTCGAAAAATAGTGTTACAGTTAAATTAGACCAAATTTAAATTTTCTATAGAAACAGAAAATTCAAATTATCTCTTGTTTTAAAACACATTTTGAAAATTTTTTTTAGTAACTTTTTAGACCTATGTATCCTGCTTATGCGTATAAAGTTTCATTTAAATCGGTTCAGTCATTTCGGAAAAAAACTACTTGAAAGTTTGTATGAAAAGCGGTAAGGAATAAACGCTCTTAATAAGGTAATAAAAGTGTCATTTGAGAAGAAGTCCGCGGGGGGGGGGGGGGGGGGAGTTGACTTGACATTGTGACAATAAGTACTGCCGTAAACAGAGATGCCAAACAACCTCTACAAGAACTTACTGTCGATAAGTTTTTTTTTTTTTTTTTGAAGAAGCATGGAGTTTCGAAAAAAAAATATGTAGGTAAAAGGTTATACTCACTCTAGCTGCAGACTGAGGATAGGCAGAATGAATTCCAGATGTATGGATGACAGGTCTATGGAGCTGCTCGTGAATTCTGACATTTCTTCATCATTCCCGGGTACTATTAGCTCTTCTTCTTGTCCACCTGGAAACACAGCTTTGACATCAAAGCATTCTGCTTATGTGACCCCCACCAACCCAGTTAGTACTGGGTAATACGATACCCTTTGGTAACTGGTTGTCAGACTTTCGGGCCACTGACTACCTATAACGACGTATAATATGAGAGAATTGTCCCTTTTATTATGTACTAGCTTTTGCCCGCGGCTTCGCACGCGTTAATCTAGAATTTGACAATAACCGGCTCGGACACGTGGCGCCATCTACATTATCATAAAGACGTCTTGGAGTAGAGCACTTTTTTTCAGGATGAAAGGCACCCTGTTTCTGTACACCTGGCTGTGATCCTGAAATTTTGGATATACGTTATGCAAAATTCCAGGATGATCGCTTCAGTGGTTTAGGCGTGAAAAGGTAACAAACAAACTTTTTCACATTTGTAGTAATACTAATACTAGCGCACGTCGCACATTTCAATTTAAACCTTATGTTCATAACATAAGAACACCCGCTCGCGACTTGCATCAACACCAACTAGACGTACCTTGGTGCGGACTGCTCTCATGCTTGGTGACACTCTGATGCGCCATCTTCTTCCCGCTGAAGGGGCTGGGGTGGTCGGGGCGCAGGTTGTTCATCATGTACATGGAGGTCGTCATGGGGTTCACGTGCGCCGGCTCGAAGTGCGACGGCTCGTGAAGACTGTCGAAGGGGCCCTTCGGTGAGGACTTTGGTTTGAAGGTTATTGATATCCTGAAAAGAAAGAGTGCAGTTTTAAATATTTTGTCAGAAGCAATATAATTTAATTTATTTAATTGAATTTAATGTTTTTTTTTTTTTTTTGATGATATTATTCATAATGTGGAATGTATCTATCTCTGATTATTTAATTATTACTAACATTATTTTTAAGTGTATTATTTTTATTTATTACTAACTAAATTATGGATAAAAATCTGAAATAAATTAATTGAATTGAAAATATAGACTTTCTTAAACATACTAAGCAAAATGTGGGTCGACTATCACATTGAACGCCAGACTTGAATCCATGTTAACCACTCTTTTAAGATTTCTCAGTTTATAACTAAACTTACTCTGCCATTTACGGGATATCTTTTTCATCATCATCATCATCATTTCAGCCGAAAGACGTCCACTGCTGGACATAGGCCTCCCCCAAGTGTCGCCACATTGTTACACCGGTCCGGATATCACTTTCAGTGATTATTAAATTATTGTGAGCTCTCGATATTTCGACGATGTTACAAACGCCATGATCGCGGGATGACTGAAGAAAGCGGATGGATGGATGGTAAATAAATAATTAGGAGCAGACATATCTGTCTACCCTCTTTCTTTTTCTTTTACTACGCTCACTGCTGGCACTCGACACAAAGACATACAAGACGAGAAACAAGTTTAGCTCCGGGTCGCGGCCGAGAGCTTGAGACGAGACCGCCGCGCCGGTGTGTCAGGTCCAGGGGCAACGTCGCACACCGTGTGTCCGCATGACCTCGGTCACTTTAGGCGGCCGACAGACCTCGTTTCGATTGTTTTAACTAAGGCAGCTGACAGTTGTGGCGTTCAACGTACTAGAAATACCTCTGCCAAAGTCTTCAGGAATTACAGACGAGGTGTTTTTAACCGTTTTAGTTTGTAAGTTAATAATAAACTCTTTTTGAGATTTAAGTCGTGAATTCGAAGGCATTTGTAGGACTCGATAGATCAAAATCTCCAGGTATATTGAATGCGATTGAGTGTAATCAACACATCAGAGTACCTAATATGGCCACTTCAGCAGAATGATAATAGGATTATACAAAGTGTTGTTTTGCATGCTCGTCAAATTCAAGGACTACTATTCTAATGATTGTCAACCCGAATTAATAATAAAATGAGTAGGTTATAATAATAAAGTGTGAATGGGCCGCTTTCAAAACCCACCTGGGGTTTTGAAAGCGGCCCGTTTGATACTCTCCTATAACCGCGCTTTCTTACATACAAACAATCTCAAACTTGATTTGATATTTTTTATTCCCTAAACCACGTTAAGGGGGTTATTCAGATTTTATTAAGATTATTAAGATTTTAAGAATTTTCCACGGTCCATGGTCTGTCATTAGCTAGAATACTTACTAACTTAGGTTTTGGACTTACGTTGGTAAAGCAGTCGTCGTCACATGCCCACTAAGTATGTTGCCTTCAGTGACGTTGTCATCCATTGTAGTCCGTGCTATGTGAGTGCCGGGGAACGTGTCATTTTCCTGAAAGAGAAATTAAAGAGCTGTAAATAAAAGTCAGTTGGATTTTTGACTCTGCTGTCTAAATAATAAAGTATTCTGCAAAAGACTCAAGTTTTAAGGCTAGTGTGTAACAGTGTGATGCAGTTCAGTACGCGTAGCATGATTCCCGTAGAACTAAACGGGTAATGTCGACGGAAGAATCGACAAACTGACACATTGTCATTGTCTATCTGTCATTATGTCGATTCCTCCGAAGACAAAACTCGTTTCTACAGCTGTCATACGTATACTACGTGTGCTGACCTACGAAACCAACGGCCCTAGCACGGATCCCAGACGACTCGTGATAAAAGCGAAAACAACTGAAAAGCTTCGACAGTCTTTTATTTTATAAAAATCAAAATATATCATTTCACAAATAGGCACATAAAGGTTGTAATTAGACCCTTAAAGAAACCGAAAGGGACTTTTTCTTCCCGTCGTCGTTGCGATATTTTTTTTGTTCTGAACCAAACCTGGGAACCTTCTAGTTACTGAGATACGGGACGTCAAAAATACAACATTTTCACTTTTTTTTTTAAAATACTTTACTTTAAATACCTCCATGACCCGTTTCAATGCATAAGAACAAAGTTTTGAGTGCGTTACATTGAGTTTTAAGAGCGTTTACGCCTTACGAAATTTCTTACAAACTTACAAGTACTCATTTTCCGAAATGACTCAACCGATTTCAATGAAACTTCATACGCATAAGCAAGATTAAAATGGATAAAGTCTGTTGATATTGGCGGTAAAAGAATTTGCGCTTGCATCACAGTCCATACAGTGAGTCGGAGACTTGTCAGTCCACTATGCAGGGAGAGGGTTCTTTATCCTGCGTGGTCTGGGTTTCAGCATTACACTACAACTCACATAGATAGATAGATCATGGCGCTTGCAACAGCGTCGAAATATCGGGAGCTCACAAAAGATAATAATGGAGGAGCTCGTCGCTAAATAATAACAGCAGCACGGGTCGATCTTTAAAGGATAAGCCGTGGCTGCCGAGGTTGGTCCGTGGATGGGTGACTATAATTACATACTGAGTTTACTCCGTGCCTGGGAAAGCACGTTAAGACGTTGGTCCCGGCTGTCATTTGTAGATCTTTGACAGTCGTTACGAGTAGTCAGAAGCCAAAAGTTTGACATCCAGTCTTACCAAGGGGTATCGTATTACGCAGCTACTGAGTTGTGGAGGTCAGACAGTCGCTTCATGTAAAATACTGGTACCCAGCTGCATCCGGTTAGACTGGAAGCAGACCCTAAGATAGTTTGGGAAAAGGCTAGGCAGATGATGACAAAAGACAATAATCACATAAGATATGCCGTAAGTGATACGGTAAGTTTACAACTCACATAGTAATACAGGTCCAGCATCGTGGATCGCAAGTTGACCGCAGTGGGCTGCGGTCTGGTGCTGGGCGTCTGCTGCGAGCTGATAGTGGCGTTCTGGAACTTGAACATGAGGTAGTCGGGCCGCACGCGACGGAACTCGCGGTTCACGCCCGGCCGGAGATCCGCTATGGGGAATCTAGAAAAAAATAATATTGATTATGTGGAACGTTACATCACATCAGTTAGATGTTGGCAACACTACGTCAGACGCTTGGAACCGGTTCCTTCACATTCACTTGGTCGGAGTTGAACGTGGCTGAATAAGCTCCGTGACTATCTTTATTAGTGTGTGCTTGGACAATAAACAATCCTTGGAAGACTTTATAAACATGGTACTGGAAAGAAAACTACAAGAATATTTGTAACCATTGAGAGCCTACATAAAAACTTTGATTTTTGCTCTACGCAGTGAGCCAGTACCCAGCATTGCCGTGTGAAATCACACAAATGCACTGTCTGTGGGACTTATGCTCGTCCCATACAGGGGACGTGCATGAGTTTTTTATCCCTGCTTTTAAGATATTATCTGCCTGTGTCAACCGATGCCGGTCAACTGTCCCCTCTAGTTGAGCCATAAATTTTGCACACTTATCTTTACTAATATTATAAAGCTGAAGAGTTTGTTTGTTTGGTCAAACGCGCTAATCTCAGTAACTGCTGGTTCGAATTGATAAAATATTTTATTGTTGGATAGCTCATTTATCGAGGAAGCCTATAGGTATATAACATCACGCTACGACTAAAAGGAGCAGAGCATCAATGAAAATGTTGCAAAAACGGAGTATATTTATTATTTGTTATGTGACGCAGACGAAAGAAGTTGCGCGAGTCAGCTAGTACTACATAATGAGGACCCACATATTCTAGTGGATCATGCAACAACGTATCCCTATGAACTAAAGGACAAAGGAACTAAATGGACGGACTTCACTCACCTCAGCACCGCGTTAAGGTTGGGACACTGCAGCGACAAGGTCAGCTGGTTCTGTGACGCCACAGGAGTGCTCGGCGTCGCCGCCTTGCTCGTGGGGCTGCCGAAGAACGTCGCAGACATACGCTCGATCAGCGTCAGTTCCACGTCCAAGTAGAATGGCGTGCATTTTACACTAAACAGAGGGATAATTATACAATCAGGGATGAAATCTTAATTATCATTATGATAGGATATGAGGTCCTGGGTTCTGGAAATTTGGGTCTTCTGTCTTGTTTCTACATCTCTGTCTAACCCTTGGGGGATTACAGGCGTGATGTTATGTTATGTTAAAACGGGATATTTACCATGTTTATTATTTGTGATCTTTATGAACTTGCAATAGTGCCGAAATTCGAAATATAAGAAAACTCTTTTTTTTTTTGTTTTCTCCTCTTGTTTGTTTTGGGGTTTTTATCTAAACAGATATGTCAACCCCATCGTACCTTTTACCATAGTTACATTAAACCTTATAAATAACGCAAACTATACTAACCAGTTAAACAATTATACATATAAACACTTTGGGTAAAGATAGAAGTCACCGGTGAAGGAAACTCAAAACAAAAAAATAGTGCGTGGAGTCCCTCCGCGCGGAAGAAGTGAAACTTCGTAATAATACGCGCATACGTTCGAGTGCCACACATTTACTATCGTTATTTTACTGACCTTCTAAATAATATTTTGTTGTTTTCTTGTTGTATTATTTTTCTTAGGTACATAAGTTTATCGAGGTTATTCTACTCATGGAAATTGAGCGAAGGCTGGTCACACCGAACAGTCGAATGCATGACTGTTTGCACGCCCATCTTGCGTACCTAGTAGAACAACGTAGTCACAAATCTTGTAATAGCGCCATCTCTTAGTGGGTAATAGAAAATATTCCCCCTCCATGAAAACGTTAAACTTGTTGGAAGTCGCATAAGAAGTTTCACTTCAATAATAAACATAGTAAATATCCCATATAACATAGTAGGATTAGTGAGCATGTCAGTTTTAAAACTTATGAAAGTATAAGCTGATTATGAATACAAGGTGGATGGGAGTGAATACGTGGTAACAGTTTTAGCGTCGATTTTTTTGTGATTATCAAGCCATAGAGCCATATTAGCAGAGCTGCAAGCATAAGCATAATCAACCTATAATGTTCCTACTGCTGGGACACAAGTCTCATCTCTATGAGAGGGAGTGAGCTGTAATATACCACGTAGGTCCAGTGCGGGTTGGTAGATGTCACACGTCTTCGAATTTTTAGTTGGAGGACATACCGGTTTCGTCACGGTGTTTTCCTTCACCGTTTTGAGAGCCACTGATGAAATAAATTACACAAAGTAATGCGTTTGTCTGGTTCGAAACCACGGCTTACTGCTCGTAAGTCGGGGCTGCCTCTACTAGGCCACCCCTGCTAATGGGCCACCACTGCGCATAGTTGCAAACATAACTTTATTAAAACCTCATACATACACTACATCAGTGGTCGGATACACGAGTTTCTTCTCTCCGGACATGCGCACGTACTTCGACGTCTGTTTGAAGTTTACGCGCACGTTAGCGCGCGAAGTCGACGCGCTGTGCTGGCTAGAACTGTCGTCGTCATCTGTTCACGGAATAAACTAAGTCTAAGAAAACAGCACCGCCAATTACATTAGTTGGATTTCATAACTGGATGTGATTAGGGTTTGTAACGTAATCGGACTCAGATTTCTTCCATATTTTTATACTGAACTAGCTGTGCCCGCGATTTCGTCCGCGTGGAATAAGATTTTTTCTAAAATAGAAGTAGCGTAAGTTACTGTTTATTACATTGCTATCTGCCAGTGAAAGTCCCGTCAAAATCGGTTCTGCCGTTCCAGAGATTAGCCGGAACAAACAGACAGACAAAAATGTTATTTTGGTATATCTACCGTGTATACATTTATATGCATGTAGTAAAAAGCGGTTATTTTAATTTTACAAACAGACAGTTCAATTTTATTTATTTGTATTGATGTATAGTTAGGCTTGTGTTTGGCCGCAACTCGCCTGATCTGCGGGCCTACCATGATGTCTTAAAGCAGTATTGTTTTACTCTTATTCCTGTGCGGGACAGAGACGGAGCTATACAGGATATCTAGCTCCATCTCTTTCCCACACTGGAAAAGGAATAAAACAATAATGCTTTAAGACGTCATGACAGGCCACCTGAACCCATGATGCGGCCTAGGGTGGAGCAAGCTTGCCTTGAAGAAACCGATAAATATAAGAAACCTGAATAAATGGTAGGGGAAGACGACTATAAACTAATTAAAATATATATATATATATATGTATATCAGCCTACGGTAATTTAGGAGTGATCACCGGCCTTTGACTATTCCTAAATATGTTGTGGTTGAGACTGTTTGCAGTCTGTTTGTAAACATGAACGACAGCTCGTTGAAATGCTTTTGGCTTTTAATTATAAGTACTGTGGATTCACCGTTTTACCTCTCTTAACCCCTTGACATGGAACATGGGAGACACATTTCACGACTTCTCAACTAGTTTTGTCACATAAATACAAAGTGAACCTAAGGGATACCGCGGTCCTGGAACACAAAGGGCTAAGAAGGAACATGGGTGGGTTTTAGTCAGTCAAGTCTGACACTCCCTCCCGCTCCGCCCAGAGCGGGAGAAGTCATTTGATGATTTCCCATCCGCAAAAAAAAAAAGGCCTAAACAGCAAATTGGCCATATTATTCGATTTCGGCCTGGCAACTGTTATAGAACTGACCGATGATAAGACCGAATAACAGCGTTTTATCAATAGGAAAAATCGGAGGGCAGGAGATGACAGCATCACTTAAGAATCTTTTTTCTTCTTCTTTATTTTTCGTGTGGAAAGTCCCTAACCTGGCGTCTGAGTTTTTAATGTTGTCTATGGGTCTCTGACTTGGCTTTACAAGCCGCGCCGTCGAGAAATTTCTCTCAGGCATGCTGGTTTTCTCACGATGTTTTCGTTCATGGAAACAAGTCATCATCATCTGCCTAGCCTTTTCCCAAACTCTCTTGGGGTCGGCTTCCAGTCTAACCGGATGCAGCTGAGTACCAGTATTTTACATGAAGCGACTGCCTATCTGACCTCCACAACCCAGTAACTGGGTAATACGATACCCCTTGGTAAGACTGGATGTCAGACTTTTTTTGGCTTCTGACTACTCGTAACGACTGTCAAAGATCTGCAAATGACAGCCGGGACCAACGGCTTAACGTGCTTTCCGAGGCACGGAGGAAACTCGGTATGTAATGATGGTCACCCATCCACGGACCAACCTCGGCAAGCACGGCTTAACCTTAAAGATCGACCCGGGCGGCTGTTATTATTTAGCCACGAGCTCCTCATGGAAACAAGTGATAATCATACAATACGCACATGAATCCAGAAAGTCGTTCGTTGTCTTGGGTTTTAAGGGGTATGAGGAACAGGGTGTAAAGTTCCTCAATTCTCCTGAGAAAAGGGTGGATCCTCCGACCAGACAGGTGTTACGTCTGGTGGGCAACTGCCCGACATTGATGTCGGGTTTCTCTATATAGTCTTAAGTCAATGTAAACTTTCTTCCGTCGTGTCATAGATGGCACTGTAGTACTTTTTGTGGTTGCTTTTTGACGGTCGCTACAGGGTCAAACTCGAGACCTATGTCTTAGCATTCCGACGCTCGCACCACTAGGCTATCAGTGCTAATTCAAAGAGTTGCGTGACGTGAGAGGTCACTTACCTTTACACTGGAACCGGATCAAGTCGAAGCCCTGCGGCTCATCGCCAGCCTCCGTGGAGAAGTAGAGACACTCTCTGAGTAGAAGGTGCCTCACTGAAGCCTCGCACATCGTCTGACTACCGGTCGACGTCACTTTCTCGCTGCCGTCCAGAGCTATCTCTGATGTTAGTAGCCTGCAAGACAAATAATAATAGCAATTAATCATGTTGACATTTTTTTAAAATAAATCTTGCCCCTAGCTTGGAATTTCTCCTGTATCGTGGGTGCGTTTATAAACATTTAAACTCACACACACAAACACCCCGACCCGGAACAACTATCTGTAGGCGATACAAATATTTGTTCCGTGCGGGGATCGAGCCCGCGACACGCAGCGCAATTGTCGATCGCTCAGCCACTGCGCCAACTATGTTATCTTTAGAATGATGTAATTTTTTATTTTCAATGAATTTAAAGGGTCATATCATATCTGACGACTCTGCCTCTTAGGTCTAGTCTTCACAAGGCGAGCGTGACTGCTGAGCATGAGGACCTGGGTTCGATCCAGGTCGGGCAGTGTCATCTGGGATTTCTCAGATCCATGGAGTCTGGATCTGTGCCTGATTGATGTCAATAGGCTCGCCCCTCATTACATAGTACTCATAAACATAGCTGGCGAAATGTGGATGTAATAATAGATACACCCCTGTCTAAGCCTTCGGGGGTTACAGGCGTGATGTTATGTATGACGAGTGGGTTGTAAGTAAATAACGCCTACCTGCAAACAGTGACAAGAGAAATAACCAGTTGTGGAATTCAGAAAGGCGAACGCTCCATGTTTATTATACAGGGTGTAACGGAAAGGGTATATACATACTTAAGGGTGTGCTACAGACTATCAAACTGAACATGTTTCTCATCATAAAACATGTTTTTCAGCAAAAAAAAAAATCTGCTGCCCCATAGAAAATTGCAATACCTATTCGACCCAAATGTATTGGCAGCTGAGTTTGATGGTCTGTAGCACACCCTTAAGGATGTATATACCCTTTCCGTTACACCCTGTATACTGGTATTCAGTTGTATCTGGTTAGAATACCTCCCTAACATAGTTGGGAAAGGGTTAAGAGCAAACGCTCTTGAAATCTCTTTAAATGTCTTAAGACGTAAACACGTCTTAAGACATTTCATACAAACTTTCAAGTCCTTATTTTCAGTGAACCGATTTTAATGAAAATCATACGCAGCATACATAAGTCTAAAAAGTTACTAAAAAAAAGCACTTTCGAAATGTCTTTTAAATCTATATACAAGATGTTGTTTTGCAACCTCGTCAAATTTCAGGAGGTGGTCACGAAAGACATAAATAATACCTAGTTAATTATTAATAAACGCTGATTTTTTTTGGTTGTTTAAGTTTGTCAGTATTTCAGAATAACCCCCTTAACGTGGTTTAGGGACTAAGAAATTATCGAATAAACGTTTGAGATAGTTTGTATGTGTGTAAGCGAGGTTATAAAGCAAGAACCAGACGGGCCGCGTTTAAAACAAGGGTGTTTCACACTTACCGATTTCCGTAAAAAAGAAAAATTACCTACCCATTTTATTATTGATTCGGGACGAGAATCATTAGCATAGTTACCTCCTTGAATTTGACGAGGATGCAAAACAACACCTTGTATATAAAAGAAAGTCGTGTTAGTTACACTATTTATAACTCAAGAACGGCTGAACCGATTTGGCTGAAAATTGGTGGGGAGGTAGCTTAGAACCAGGAGCCGGACATAGGATCGGACGGTAGGGTAGGGTAGGAAAATTGCATTGCAACGCATGCCGGGTACAGCTAGTAAAAAGATAATTGGAAATTTATGTTTCTATGGATAATTTATAATCGGTCTAATTGAGCTGTAACACTATTTTTCGAAAAAAAAATTTAGTAAATTTTTAGACCTTTGTATATGACTTGAAAGTTTGTATGAAATGCCGTAAGGTGTACGCTCTTAAGCAGATGATGACCCAAAACGCACACACAGCGTGTACATATCAAAGATTTTTAGCAGCAGCAGATTATTACGAATAATATGTTCCAAAATCTTCGTTGCTTAATAAATAGGCTCAGCTTAGAAATCATCAATTTGTCATTTCTTACCTCAAATGGTTCTTCCCAGTAGTTCTATCAAGAGCCTCGTTGGCTGCGCTGAAGTCGTCTACAATGGAGAACGGGTCCAAGCTGTTGTAGAACTTGGTTGCCACTTCCTGCATTTTGTTGGCGCTGGTCGGCGATATACAATCCGAGCCGATCATTGTTGGGACTAGAATATCCTGCAAAGAGTTGATATTGTTTTAGTATCAAGTGGAAGTCAACATTGGCTGTGGTTTCTGTTGATTGCCTGATTTGACATTGTGCGTAGTGCTGCTCCCGTTACTTAAACACATTAACTAAAGTTGCTAAATTTTCAGTAACGACGACTGACCGGCGAAATAGTATTTAGACCGAGTGTTCGTTTCGATAAACACGACAGCGAACGACTGACACAGCATCTAAGAACAGCCAACATGTTCTCAGATTTTGTCCGTTGTTGAGCTATTACCTTATGTAGTAAAACGCAGGACACCGACGCAATCCTCAAGCTGACGTGTGACACTTCAGCCGTGGGGTCCCCGTCGATGTGAGGAACTGGAAACAAAGTCATTTTCACCCATATAAACAAAGATTTGAACCTTATAATAGCTCATCAACATGGACACACGTGAGAGAGAGAGAAACGTCCTATATAAATAACTCACTCTTCTTATTCCGCTTGATCCTGGGCGCGGCAGATGGCATGTTGACGCTGGAGTTCATACTGGTGCTCATTGAGCTCACGGACGAAGAGAAACTCTCCGACATCTGGTTGCCTTGCGACGCCATTGGGAGGAACTTCTCATTTTCAGCCTCTGTTTCATCTGTTGGTTAAAAGTAGTTTTAATTAGAAGCTGTTATAGTCTTAATATCTAAGCTACTTTTGATGTGGTTTGATGTTATGCATGATAGATAAGGTAAAGTCTTAGTTGAATCTTTAATATTATTTCGTTAAGTAACTTAAAGTTTTACAACGCGTAAGAACTGGTTTACAGGCAGTCCCAGTTTGCCATTACTAACACTAAGATTGTTTGCTTGATTGTAAAATTATATAGATTGGATATAGCGTATTGTATACCAAAATTGTTACACAGCTATTTTGCAATATTGCAGCAGATTTTATCATAAAGCAAGGAGTGAGTGTGCCCAAGAACTCCACGACCTAATCCCACCGGCCCCCTTTTACAATCGGACATCTAGACGCACTGCAAGTTATGATCCCTACCTTATAGCTATTCGCACTAAGCGTTTTCAAACGTGAAAGACGTTTGAAATCGAATGCGCACAGCAAAGGACTGGAACTCTCTGCCTGCGTCCGTGTTTCCGAACGCTTACAACCCTAATCTCTTCAAAGTTAGAGTGAACAGGTTTTTTCTGGGTAAGCTCGTACCATCGTCGACTTTGTCTCTGTCATCTCTGACCTAGACTAGAGTCAAGAGCAACATCAACGCAAAAAAAATGAAAACTTTTTCTGAAACTCGTACTAAGGCATATTTATTTCCAGCCAGGGCTGAGGGACTGTTCGAAGGAGATACCGTGGCCCTGGAACACTAAGCGCTAAGAAGGAACATGGATGGGTTTTATCAGTACAAGTCTGACACTCCCTTCCGCTCCGCCCAGATCAGGAGGGGTAATTTGATGATTTCCACCCGTAAAAAAAACCATATTTATTTTCTGCTGGCATCATATCGGTGAGAGTGATGAGCATTATTGCTTTAACATCATTTACTTCGGCACTTACCATAGCTAGGTCCTGACCAGCCGTACATGCCGCCAGCCGGTTTCGAGTTCTGCCTTTCCAGGTTGCCTAGCAACTGAGCCTCTATCATCTGGAAGTCGGCCTGCCTCATCGGCTTGCACTGCATGTTCATGCCGCTTGGACGAAGTGGTATATTGCTGTGGAGAAAGTGGTACTTGTGCGGTGGAAAAAATACAGTAATGAGCTATAACTTACGGTCTGTGACGTTGTTAAAGTTTTTAAGGGTAGGAACTTTGTTAACTGTTATTTTATACATGGTTAAACACTTTTCACTTTGTATTTTCAAATCCAGAGTTATGCAAGAGTCACAGACATATTTAAATCAATCATAGTTCTTGATTTTTTACACAATAACCAACCAGACTAGCCTTACCTGGTATCCTCCAAATGCGGCTGGTTAAGAGCATCAACGAGTTCAAGCAAGGTATGCAGCTGCCTCGGCGTTATGAACACAATGAAGGAACCAAACAGCATCTTCACTTCAACCTTGGGCCCCTCCACTTCTTCAGTGTGCTTCAATTTCAACGACAACTCCTGCTGCCCAGTCAACTTAGCAAATAGTATAGGATCGGGATGGTTCAGTTTCTCATCGGGAGTCATCTCTCTAGATTCTGTTTGACTTTTGGCTTCAGCTATTATCTCTTTGACCGGATCAGATTCTATAGTCGATATCACACTTCTAGTCTCATAAAAAACATCGGACAAAGTACTCTGGTAGTTCATTTCTGGGGTTTCAACTTGGCTATCTGTTTTATCCGCTTGCGAGGAGACGGATTTCTCCATGATAAGACTCCGGGCCATAGTGCGCAGTTTGGAAGGGAACTCGTCCGTGTACAGGGTGACTCCATCGAATTTGATCTTTTTGTTTGTGTATGTGGCTACTATGTATGTTTTGGGCTTGTCTGGGTCTGTCACGTCTGGTGTTGGTTCTGAACCGGCCTCGTCGAAGTAGTCGATACTATAATGGGAAATTATATTGTTAAAATGTTTACAGTTGGTATGAAAGCTATGCTGTAACGTTTCGGAGATGAGAGGGCCTAAAATTACCGATTTAGGAGAATCATAATAGGATAATAATACATATGAGTCACGTTAAAATTCTTAAATGTTCTCTGCTAAAGCAGCCATTTTAAGCCCAGTAATATCAAAAGTAGATAAAGGCTTTGTGCATTATAATCAATTTAACTTATATCAGGGTAAGGTAGTCAGAAGTAACAAGGCATACTATCGAAATCGAGCTAGTGAAATTTTAAAGTTCTGTTCTCATTGCCACATGAGCATCAGTCCGTTTCAAAACTGATGTTAAAGCTAATTAAGATCTTAATGTCTTTGTAATAAGGTTTAATTAATCCACCATTTTCTCATAAAATACACATACAGTAACAAATTATTTATTTTCTATTACTCTATATGTTACACAACGGCCTTGAAAGTCCGTTGCATTTAGGATTGGAATTCCTACAACTAGTTCGGAATCTTGAGATATAAAGAACTGTTCTATGTTATATACGTGATATTTGTATTATTTAAGTTGCCTTTGATAAAGTGGCTATTATATTAAAGGGCCAAACAAAATAAATCGGAAGTACTATTGATATATTCGTCATTTCAGTTCAACAGACAAAACAATGACATGTGCGATAAAATCAAGGCCGTTGATTCGTCGCGTTAAGATTATTCTAATCAGACGCCCGAAGAGAGGTCATATGTATTGACGAGGAAGTACTACAACGTATACAAACGAGACCACTGTCGTTTGTATTGGGCCTTTTTAAACTGAGCAGTAGGTATGTGATGTGACGTCAGTCACACAGGATCTATTATATTATACGACAAGTTAAATATTCAACTGGTAAATAATCGTGGCGCTGTCCGCAAAATTTTGCGAAATAAATCATCTTTTCTCAATTACGTTGGGGTCGGCTTAGTCTTACCGGATGCAGCTGATTAAATAAATAAATAGTGATGTAGCTGAATTGAACTAATACACCAAGCAGGCCAGAGAAGACAAATTTAAATGCTGAATGCGTTTTCAGCATTTAAAGTTTAAATGCTGAAAACGCATTCAGCATTTAAATTTTTATTAAATTCTTGTCTATTCTTTAAGTAACATTTCAAAAGAATCCAAAGCAACAATGGATGGGCTTGTCTTACTTGTCTTCTTATGAGGTACACCCTGCACGCGTAGCATGTACCACTGTAGAAACGAGTTTTGTCTACGGAAGAATCGACATAATGGCAGATAGACAATAACAATGTGTTAAGTTATAGCCGGTTTCTACGGCGGTCATGCTACGCGTGCTGTACCTCATGAGATGACGAGTAAATAAAGAACTATGGAAGAAAAACACAATAATGTGCTGATCCCAAATAAATTGAGATATGGCCACTCAGACGAATTATTAAAAGAAATGATGGTTAATTAAAGTAGCGGCTTAAAGGAAGTGCTTCCAAATAATAATTATTTTTAAAATACTCACTTCTTTATATGGACCTCTAGTGCGATGCCTCGGTCGCCGTTTTTGGGAACATGTTCTATTCTTATTTTAGTGTTTTCAAATTTTACTTTTACTCGGCTTAGTACTGAAAAATAATAAATAAGCGATGTTTATCATCACAAAAGTCATCTGTGAAGATTGAGATCTCTATAATTGCGTTTACGAGAAATATTGAAAGGGCGAAGAACTCTTATAAAAGCATGTTTGTGAGTAGATAATTAAATAGATAAGATTGCAAACAACTGATTGTGCATTCATTTGATTGAAGAAAAGATATTCATGTAATCTGGTTTCTATAGTAATATGTGTGTACAGTACAAGATTTGAGTCAAGACGACTACCACACTAAAAATCCGGGTATAAGTCTAAAACCGTAGCTTTAAGTATTGACAATCATACAAAGCACATTAGTCAATGACCTGATGAAAAAAATATGAGGAAACTGTTTCATGTTATAACATTCTTACATTATTTTTTCAAAACGAGTAATATTTCTACACTCTTTTATATATAGACACTTGTGCAAATACAGCGATATTTGACTAAATAATAATTACGTATTGACTTACTGGAATCAATAGCATGTGCAAACATTTCGATGCCCTCCACGGGGTGAGACTCCTGTGGCCCGTCCTCTTCCCTCAGACATTCGGCAGCCAGTTGCATGGATGAGGACATGGATGACCACATCGACTCCAGCATTGATGACACTTTGTTGAACAGTAAAAGTGTTTAAAAAAAGTGGACAAAATGTATGGAGTATACAACTTACAAAACTATCGAGCTGTCTCTCCTTTTTTCAAGTGACTCTATAATCAACTTTGCAAGGGTATTACAGATAAAAGAAAGGCACAATGCCAGTTTTATATTTAAAAATAAATATGAATTTTCTGATTGGGATTGAGCAAAAAAGGATATTTATCCTACATCATCTGCCTAGCCCTTTCCCAACCATGAAACCTGAAGAACCTGAAGACCTGAGTGGCTGCTTTTATTTAGCCAGGGGCTCTTCCAAAATTCGGAACAACAAATTAATTATTTATCCAACATTCATCATCATAAATGATGTTTATTTTGAAAGTAGGTTTTTAGAAAACACTTTACACATTTTTTTTTTAAGCTATATGGGACCGGTGTTTTGTACCTGACTACTCTGAGAAGAAACATCCGAAACAAACTCAGAGGTTCTCTGTTAACTTGTTACTCTTTTAAAATTCCAGACATTGCTCAATTTACATGAGGACTATGCAGATTAGTATCTGAAAAGGTCCTTGGTTTTTGAGGGCAGCGGTGATGAAATAAATTTACACAAAGTAATGCGCCTGCCTGGGTTTGAACCTAAGGCTTACTGCTCGTAAGTCGGGGCTGCCACCACTGGGCCACCCCTGCTCTCTTCATCTGCTATCCAACATTACCAATAATTAATTAAACTAGAAACAGTTATTTTTAATTACATGATTTGGTAATATAATGTTAGGAATGTTCTAATTCTAATGTAACATCCTTTACATTAGTATGTAATGCATACTATTGTTCTAATGACTTTAAGTACTATGTAATTAATTCAAGCCTTTAATTTTCTAACAAAACAATACTGTCTCATGTAATAGAGGAAGGTTGTTTTATAAAATAAATGTTTCATGAATTCTTTAACATTTTGACGGAATGTGAAGGACACTCAAAAGATCTAATTTCATGTAAGCTGATTAGCTAATTCATAGTTTTCATGGCTTAGCAATTTAAACAAAACAATAAGAATTGAATAATAAATTACCTACTATGCTGATTTCAAAACCTTGTTTTGCTTAGTAACGTACAAATTATAATCAAAAACATTAATTTGCAACAGTTAATTGTAACACCGTTTTTAGCTTTCACTGTTTAGAATAGAATAGAATAATACTTTATTGTACACCAAAAATCAAACATAACGGGTTTACAAATTTTACAATGTTATGGTTACAACGGCGGTCTTATCGCTTATAGCGATATCTTCCAGACAACCTTTGGATGGAAATTACAGAATTAAAAATTAAAAGGGGGTAGTCAGTGGTGTACTCTGCACAAAAGTTTTAAACAAAAAAACAACATAACAGTTATACAAAATAACAAAATTAAAGTTATCTACTTCAAATATGAACATATACATGTATAATTTAAATATAATACATACATAAATATATATAGATATTTGTGTGTTTTTAACATTAAATGGAAAAAATAATGAAACTAGAATAGTGACAAATTTTGACTCAGAGAAATTACTGAGACTGAAAATGATTTGTAACTAAGCTTTTAAAAGTAACGAGTGACTGTGCTTGTCTTACCGACACCGGCAATTCGTTCCATAAACGGACAGCCTGGACCGTGAAGGACTGGTCATAAAATTTGGTGGAATGTGCCGGCATCAAAAGTCTCAAATTCTCCGATGATCTCAAGTGTCTATTATGACTGTCATGTAGGAACTTGAAACGTTGTTTGAGATAGGAGGGCGTTGTGGGATTAAACAGAATACTATAAAGAAGGGATAAAATATGCGCATTCCGGCGAAGGCGGATAGGCAACCACTTGAGTTTAACGCGAAACTCTGAGACATGATCATATTTGCGCAAACCAAATATGAATCTGATACAAACATTTTGGAGTCGCTCAAGCTTATCTAGCTGCACTACAGTGAGATCTGGATAACAGGCATCAGCATAGTCGAGGATTGGGAGAAGAAGAGTTTATGATTACACTTACAATGGCACTTACGGGATATCATCCTGTGATCATGAAACTTGCAACAGCGTCGAAATATTGGAAACTCACAATAATGAGTAATCACAGAAGATATTCTGTAAGTATCTGTGGAAGTTAACTTAAGTGTAAGTTACCTGGTTCAGCCCGCACTTTCGGTTGTACAGTAAGTGATAAGCCGTTGACTTTGACAATGGAGTCATCTTTGAACAGTGTGGACCACGGGATTGTTACTGTGATCTCTTTCATATGCCCGTCTACTATCTCCAGGGGCCAGTTCTGTGCATCTCCAAGCTCGTTGAGTGCCTTAAATGGTTAATTAAATAGTCTATAGTTTAATTTTAGACATGAGGGTATTTTAATACTCTTATTTATATGTCAGCAATTTGACGTTGTTTCTTACAGCCAAAACTGTTACTTACAATGTTTTGATGTGTCAATTATAATTAGTTACAATGCCGTGTTACATTCTTCAAGTAGGTGTTGAATATTATATTTAACTTCTAAGCTGTTATACTCTTATCAATGAGAGTGATTCATAGAATTTGAAAAACATATTGGAATTCAATGGCATTTTCTTTGTGTTTCACAGTTCAGTTTTTACATTTACAATTTATCTTGCAGTATTATTATTAATGTGATGTAGCGTCTACGTGATATAAAGCGACAGTAATCCAAGGAGCGAGATAAAGTGCTTACAATTCAGAATGCATAGACAACTTAAGATTTGAAATGACAATTCCTTCGTTTATTAAAAATACGGTGTTAAGAACTGATACACGTATTACTTCAGCCGGAGTGATGAAATCTGATCACGATCTAAGGAGTCCTTTGTTTGAAATTCATGAATAACACGTGTTGTTTCGTATTGCGCATATTTTATTGGCAAGTGAATGCACACGTTTTAATGATAACACCGACTTGTAACCAAACCATTTATCATCCAATATTAGAGAAAATTAAGCTATATCACAAAATAAACTCACATCGCAGTCAAGGCTAACATCGCAAACTGTTCCAGTACCATTGTACAGATCCACACTCAGCTGATCCAAAGTCAGTTTCTCTTCGAGGAAATTGCCAAGATACCGTTGTAGCAGATACCTGCAGGCTCTTTTTTTAATACTTTCAGACCATGGTAGATACCACAACATCTTCAGAACTTTTTAAAGAGCATCACACTGAGAATTTTTATTTTTGTGCGTAATGACTATTGTGATTTGCGTGCGATTGACTCGCGAACGTAAATAAACATAACGTTCCGTTCCACTCAATTGTCTGTCACTTCTGTCAGGTAGTCAATTTTTTTTAGAGAAGTTTCCGTTTGCTTATGGACTGTTGTCATAAAGATGACAGCGGGATGGATTTTTCTCAGTACCTATTAATTCCATGATTCAACCAAATAATAAAGTGCAGGTGAGACCCATAGAGGAAAAAGCTCTAGAGTTGGCAGGGCTGGACCGTTTGCAACGTTTTGGCGGTCAATGATGAAACAAGTGTCAATCGATAGAGTAACTGATTACAAAAAAATATTCAGTGCTGAATCTCGTAAGTGATACACTTTCCGAGATGATTGAGTTAAAAAACGCGAAAAATAAAGCAGTTTAAAAATCTAGAATATAATTTAACAAATTAATATATTGCATATGATCAAGATTTAGACACAAAATCACCGTTACAGAGATATACCTCTTCAAGAGGTATATCCCATTTGGTGAAAACAAAGTTAAGGGAAGGTGACATTAGTGGTGCAGCCAGGATTCTTTTCAGTAGCGATGTGCTGGCACCGTGCTCCCCAGAAACACTCGCAGCACTGGAGACCAAACACTCTGCCCCAGCGGATGGCCTTTCTTTACATGAACCTTCTGATTCAGACATACTCTCCTTCACCATTACAGGTTGAGAGGTGTACAGCTGTTTGCTCCTTCCGGAGCGGCTCCGCCGGTGGCCTCGACGGCCTGAGTCCTCAACACCTTATCTGGACCTTATCTGGTCAGGCGCCGGAGAAGCTGGTGAGATACTCTTGAAAAAGCTCACAGCTCTGAATAACCTCATGCTGTCCGGCAAGGTGAACGGGGCCATAATCGACGTCCTATACGGGGAAAATTTGTGTGTCCTGCGCAAGAGGGATGGCGGCATTCGTGTCATTGCCGTGAGAACTGTCTACCGTCGTATGGCAGCCAAAATTTGCAGCAAATTATATAGTGAGACTGTTTCGAAAAAAAAATCTGCTCCTGCAGCAAGGTTACGGCTCTAAAGGGGGCTGTGAGGCTGTGTTTACACACTTTGTCGATTTACCAAAATTCTGGCAAAGGTGAGGTCATCCTGAAGGTTGCCATAAATAATGCCTTCAACTCAGATATTAGGGACACCTTGTTAATAGAAACTAAAAAAGAAGTACCCCAAAATAGGTTTCTTTGCCAATGATACAGACACCCATCAAAATTACTATATCGCAACAACTTTTTGGAATCTGCTGTTGGCTGTCAACAAGGTGACCCCATCGGGCCAGTGATTTTGTAATTCACCCGATTGTTCGACCGCTAAATTCTAAGTCTAACGTTTGGTATCTTCATGATGGAACCTTGGGAGGCTATGTAGATACCGTGTAAAACCGTGTTGTCTAAATTTCTTAAAAAATAATCTAAATCTTTCCAAATGCGACAAGGCGTTGTTTTGTTCAGGAGGTTGTCATATAGACATCAATAATCAATTTATATTACGGTCCTTAATTCATTATTAATAAACGCTGATTTTTTTGGTCGTTTAAGTTTGTCAGTATATCAGGAGAACCCCCTTAACGTGGTTTAGGAATAAGAAATTATATAGTAAACGTTTAAGATCGTTTGAGATGTGTGAAAGCGCGATTAGACGGTGAGCATCAGTGCAAACACGGGTGGTTCACACTTACCGATTTCCGTGAATAAGAAAAAGAAATAACCAATAAAAAATAACCCATTTTATTATTGATTTGGGTCGAGAATCATTTGAATTTGACGAGGATGCAAAACCACACCTTGTATGTAGTGGACAGTACCGACTATTTCCAAAAACGCAATAGCTCCTGACATCAAGATGATTGAGAAAAGTTCTCTTCGTCTCCTCGGGTCTCTGATCAATGAAAATTCTTTTCCCGATTTTATAGAGGAAAAGATTCAACATTATAATGATGTTTCAGAAAAATTGCTCCAAATTAACATGTATTCGGCCATCACCATAATTCGTTACTGCTGTTTCGGCCCTAAATTAACATATTTCCTTCGTGCTTCCTCTTTAAGGTCCATTTTGTCCAAGAGATGTGTGTGCTTACACACATCTCTTGGACAAAATGGATCAAATAGGGGATGATCACGTTTTTTTTTCTTTGTCTGTCGGGTAGATTATTCATGAAAAAGTATTGGACACGTATTTTTTCTATTTTCACGTGGTCATAAAATCACGGAGATATAATGACTTGAAATGGCGCATGACGTCACAGGTAGGTAATTTTTATACCTACTTGTGACGTAGTGAGCCCCCACTCTCCAACTTTAATGAGTTTTAACTAAGTAAGTTTTTGATATTTTGATAAAACAAAAAATACGTGTCTAATATTTTTATATTACCTGTCTGACGGACAAAATAGAATGTCGTTTTCTTTACCCAGTCTTCACCCCTATTATATAGACATACAATAAGAACCATTTTAAATGAGTTTCGGAACAAGCAAGTCTTCCTATTGGCAAGGGAGGATTCGGCGTCTGCAAAATTTCTAGTATTACCTATCACGGTTCATGAGATACAGCCTGGTGACAGACGGACGGACGGACGGATGCACGGACGGACGGACGGACGGACAGCGAAGTCTCAGTAAAAGGGCCCGTTTGACCCTTTGGGTACGGAACCCTAAAAATGATCATTTCTTGCAAAATCGTATTAAATTCAATTAAGTATTTGTAAAATGTTAATGAATTAAGTTATTTTCGAATGACAACATAATGACACTAAATAAAAAAAATATGACCGATAGACTTTCGCGCGAAATTCATATTTTTGCCCCCTCGAGCGCTTTTTATATATGCATAATTCCACTTGAAATATGGTAAAATTGTGTTAAGGCGGAAACACACTTACGTGTCGTGGCGTGTCGTGACGCGCCAGAAGCATATCGGTTTCATACATTTAATATGGTTAGGGACATATTTGCATGGCGTGTCGTGTCGCAACGCGTTCTGTCGTGGCGCCGACTGCTCGCCGCTGATTGCGCCAGAGCGGTGGAGGGGGTTATGACGCGACACGACAGAACAGGCAAATGTGTTTCTATACCGCGTGGCTCGTGGCGCGAACGAAACTCTAGCGGACATTTTTTTAATAATCACTTATTATTTTGCAGCATGTTTCTGATAAATGTCTGACGAGCTTATTGAACTTGTATGTCAACGAAAAGTTTTATATGACACAAAGTGTAAAGAGTTTAAGGTTCATTTAATCAGAAATATTATCCGAATTCGAAGAAAACATCATGTACGTTCAAACGCTGCAAAGGTTCGAAATGTACTGTTCAGAAAAAAACGCCAGAGCACGCCACGACACGACACGTTAGTGTGCACACTCACCGTCACGACAGTAAGCATCTTAGCATCGCGACACGCCACGACACGTAAGTGTATTTCCGCCTTTATGTGCAGGGGTGTAAGTTGGTTTGCTGGATGTGGAATTTCTTTTGCAAGTTATAATACAATAATGACTATCCCAAATGTAAGTAAAAAATAACAGATATAATGGAATAGAATAATACTTTATACACCAAAAATCAAACAACGGGTTTACAAAACTGCTAATTTTATGGTTACAACGGCGGTCTTGTCGCTTATAGCAATATCTTCCAGACAACCCTATAGAAAGAGATGGCATCCACTCTTGAAGTTTATCTCGCTCAGAACGCTTTTGAGATGCTCGTCGAGTACTCATTCCAGTTAGTATATAAGTTCCTTGGGTAGGGAGGGCACAGGGATGTTCACTGCGGCGGCAGCGCTCAGCATCATATGAGATCGAATAAAAAAAAATCGAGTATCTCGGAATGTGTATCACTAATATTTTTTGTTAGTAATCACTTACTCTATCGATCGACATTTGTTTCATCACTAGCAGCATTTTTTTTCTTAAAAATCGCCAGCTTATTTGCTATAATATATTGCTATATTAGAATCCATCTATATTACTATACTCTTTGATTAGAATGCTTATTTGTAGCTAATCCCTCTATGTACCCAATGGGTATGTACTATTAGGTACTAGCTATCTCATGTAAGTTTACGTTGCATATGTGGGAACTTTTAAAGTTCTTTAGAAACTATACGAAACTAAGGCAAATCGGGACACATTGTTTCATGACGGTAGCCGCAGTTACAGATCCATCATAGGGCAAATGGCTTAGATGACGTACCTACCTATAATTGAATATATATAGGTATATGATTTTATTATTTATAGGTAGGTTTTTACATAAGACTGGGAATGTAATGTAGCACATAGGCGATACAAAATTTATTTTCAGGCAACTTTGGCACATAGATATACCTTACAGTCTAACATACATAGGATAAAATACAATTTGTGTCAGTAAATAACGCCTTAAAACTACATATATGTTAGTAACACTTCACTTGCGCACAACGTCACTGTGCGTTCATGTGGCACCGCTGAAGCGACGATACAGGTAGGTAATAGGTGTGACACAGGTTCCTACATACATTTTAACAATGAATCAGTTTCTATCACTGTTAACATGTTCGTGGTACCGATCAACTGTGATTATCCTTGTGAAGAAAAGGCATATATTTTAGCTGAGAAGAATGCGGTGTGGTCGGTTTGCTTGCAGTTATTTCAGCCGATTCTCTTTTTCTGTAGCAGCTATAAATAGTGAGGGAATAAAATACGAAATTAAGATTCGTTGGCAGATATAACGTAGCAAAAAACTCTGCGTTACCGACACCCTCCTCAGAATATGCGTAACTGCTGGTGTTGTTAATTACAAGAGCTATTTCTACTCTGGATATTTTGTAGCGCTCTGAAACGAAGGCATAGGTAATAGGTTTCATTAGGGCCATTTCCACAAACTAAATACACACAGTGAACTTATCCTTAACTTATAGGCAGTAGGCACCGGTCAATAGCTGGATTAACATAATCAGCCTGCAACCTGCAATGATCACCAGCATTTTGGGGACGGTACATTCGATTCGGTAGTAGGTATTTATTGAACACGATGTCAACCCAAAGCAATTACTATATATGACTATTCAGCTTTCGTTTCACTCAGTTTTGGGCCAATCGGCAAAGTTCAACAAAAAGGTTCTTCGCAATTATTAGTGCTTTTGGGATGTTTTGGCGCGTGAATGATTAGTATACAGACTGACGGTGCTAGTTCCGATTTCAGCCACGCTCTAAATGATATTTGTACGATACAATCTTTAAAAGTTTACAGATCTATGCTCATTATTGTGTTTATTTATCAGCCTATCTACCGTATCGTGGACACTAAAGGAGCAATGGTCAAGTATTGCCGCCTCAATTATTGAAAGTAAAACCATAAAAAATACCTACCGTCGTCGCATTTGAAAGAAATATCCAAAACTCTGTTTAACACCATTTGGCTCCATACTTTTTGATCAACGAAAAGCACAGTTTCTGTAACGTAATCATATTTGGTAGGTTAGGTATTTTATGAATTAGGTAGGTACATAAAAGAATTAATATCAACATGAATTCTATTTATTTTCACATCACACCTACATTTTATCAATGAGGCTTCTATTCTATCACACCAGCATTAGGTAGGGTGCTGGTAAACAAATACCACCAGCACGCGTAGCATGATCGCCGTAGAAACGGAGAATCGACAAACTGACACATTGTTATTGTCTATCTGTCATTATGTCGATTCTTCCGTAGACAAAACTCGTTTCTACAGTGGTTATGCTACGCGTGCAGGTAGATATATCATACTTACCTCATTATATTCAGACTTTTAGTGCATACTTCTTCTTCGGTACTGCTGTTCTTAGCGACGATGGAACAGGACTAAGAATTAAGTACCTACCTACCTTTTAGGTATTTTACTTTTCCTAACTTGTTCTTGGATAAAAGTCAGTAGCGGACGGAACTTACCTTGACAAGAGCCCAACGTCATGACAATTTTATAGTATGGACTCCCAATACCTTCTATTCTCCTCCTAAATCGAAACTCTTTAGAGTTTTGGGTCAAAATTAGTGCTAAAGCCAGGGTTAAATTAAATGTTTTTATGCACATATTGATACAAGATGGCGTACAAGCGACACGAGCTGATACTAGGTAAACTAAGCACATGCTCATGTACCAATATAGAGCTATAGTTTAACTATCTAGTTTCTCTGTTATGAAAACAAGACAATGCGTAGATTATAAATCTATTGTTTAGCTCCAAGAATCTGATATGATTAGATGATAACATGGAACTGCATTACTGTGTGCTAGAAAACTAACCGAAAGGTGGCCCTTTGGGGTATTAGTGCTGGAAACTTTTGAAAAAACATATATTCCGTACTACAACTAGGTACATATTATTCTGCGTGGTACCTTAAGATGGAAAGCGCTTAGGTTGCCCGCAAAATTCAAATTTTCAGTGTCAGGTTCAAAGAGTAGAATGCTTATACGTCCTGCCTCACCCTGGTCAGGGCTGTATGTTGAACAAAATATGGTTAGCGACCTTATCACGTATGTAGTTACAGAATTTAATCATTAAAATCTTCAATACAACCCTATAAGTTCATTTAATCCTATTGAGTGACTGTTTCATGAAAAAGAAATCATTCGATGGGATTTGCAAAAGACGACAGAAATTTTGAATATCGCCAGTGACCCAGGTGCTTTCACCATAATTACTTGATTCAATAACAGTCTGTAGTAAGTACTCTACTAGGTCAGCACTGAATTGGTAGTACAGTGCCCCGCACAATTACCTGACCCATCTCACAAAGCAAAAAAGAGGCAAATGGGTCAGGTAATGCTGCTCACTGACTGTACCTACTACATGCACAATAGTGCATGTCTAACTTCGGCCCTACAGCATATTGGCTGATAAGGCTGAACTTTCAGTGGTTTCTGAAGAAGAGGTTGCATACCTACCAGGTCAATAAAACCGTCTTTTATACTTTAAATGTGTTTTAATTATGTACAAGGACACCGTGTGTTAAATTAAATAATTTACCAGCTTGACAACACATAACGAGCTCCTGCAGCGATACCAGCCCAGGTCTCCGTCACAACCTGTTCGATGTATTGTGGAGGTACGATGAATCCGTATTCATAGCCGGGGAGCTCCAGAGTGTAGGTGAGAGGGACGCCTGCAGCCCTAGTCCAGTCCCTAGAGGTACCTGTGGTGTAGTACAGAACATTTGCGGCGTTACCCACAATATATTTATCAGCTTTGTCCAAAGCTAGTTCATCGATAGCTGTTGCCATTTGGATGCCGGCAAGGTGGAGGATCAGACCGTTTGATGGTAAAGTTCCTGAAAAAATAACGGTAGAGTAGTACATTACCTAGACCTACTAGATATTTTTGTAACAGAACCTGAATGTAGAGCTTCTATTATCTAAACTAATAGTAATAGGGGATAATCCTATTTGTTTTTTCTTTGTCCGTCGGGTAGTTGATTGAAAAGTATTGGACACGTATTTTTTCTTTTTTCACGTGGTCATAAAATTACGGAGATATATTGAGTTGAAATGGCGCATGGCGTCACATGTAGGTAAGTTTTATACCCACTTGTGACGTAGTAAGCCCCCACTCTCCAACTTTAATGAGTTCTAACTAAGTAATTTTTTGATATTTTGATAAAACAAAAAATACGTGTCTAATATTTTTGTATTACCTGTCTGACGGACAAAATAGAATGTCGTTTTCTTTACCCAGTCCGATCCCCTTTTATAATTCAGTCCAACTAACTTTATTAATTTTTTGAAGAACAGATTTATATTATTTAGATATTACAGAGTTTGTTACACAGTTTTTAGTAGTGTGTCCGCGAGCGACAAACCTATGATGAGTCAAAATTGTCCTTACCATTGTTGCCCCAAGAGTACAGGAACATGTTTCCATAGCTGTGCAGGGATATGTAGAGGGAAGTCCTCTCAATGTTGGATAGCACGGCGTTTCTTATGACCCTAGTCTCAGACTCTGAGAAGGCGGAGGGACCTTCATAGATGTTGGAGCAAGGATTACCACTGGACGCACTGGTTCCAAAGTAGTGGTCAAAGTTTCGGTTGCTGTCAACTCCAGGACATTCGTCGGCACCTTCGTGCGCCTTTGAGCGAGTTTTACGCCACAAACGGTCCTGTGGGTTGGTGAAAATCAATAAATATTTTTATAGAAGGCATACGATCATTTTAATGGACTGCCTATACGTTATTATTAACCCTTATCAATGTTGTTTCAGACGAGTGTAGTAAAAAAATTGGCGCCTGAAAAAAATAATGCTACGGGAGCCACGAGAAAACAAAATGTGCGGTAAAGTTAGTAGCTAAATTGGAACTATGATAAAAGTAAAAATTACTGTAAATTTTGAAATATCTAGCTATTTAATTTCGTATCATTCTTCCGATTCGATTCTTATAGACAAAAGGTAGCCAACATAAAACCTATGAGCAATGTAGGTATCAAGGATTTAGTTACAATGTGACATTGACCGCCACCTGCAGCATACTCATACAGGTCAATGGTCAAATGACATAAAAAGCATTCCGAATACGGAATAGCCTTTTTCTCATGAGAACCTTAGCAAAAGCAAAGCCTACCATGAATACAAATGGAGCTAAAAGGGAAATTTAGTTAATAGGGCGCCCAATTATATACACGGAAGATACTGATGGAGGTCACATGTTGTCATAAAATACATGTTGAATGTTTGACTTTCACGCACCACCCATCATGATGTTTTCGAGAACCTGCTTGAGGTTAGGTTGCTCACATAGTTGAGAAGACAAAGAAACTATCCAGCTGAGAATCTGTCCAGTTGCGAATATGTCTTGTTGCTCCGGAGGGAAACGCTGTTGTCTTACCTCATTGATAGAGTATTCGTAGCCATCAGGATTGGCAAGAGGAATGATGATCCAGTCGATGCCATCAGCCAGGGCGCTGTTCTTTGCTTCTTTGACGAGCTGTTCAATGATGTAGATAGCAACGGGAGTGGTGACCCATTCTCTGGCGTGAACCATGGCATCAATCACGATGACTGGCTTCATAAGGTTCTCGAAGCGGGTTGCCGAAATCCTCACGTACTTGATCTGACGACCTTCGAAGCTGAGACCTGCGTTGATCACGGTCACGGTGTCAGGGTATTCCTGTCCCAATTCATCTAAGTATTCGTTGATCTAGAAGATAAAAAAAATTAATAAAAGCTACAATTTACAAAAAAAGTTTGATACAAACAGATGCACATAGTATATCGTCTCAATTAAATAATACTAACTTCTTCGTAATTGTAGTAATTGTCCCAGGAAATCGACTTCCCGCTGCGTTTGGCTGCTGCTTTCCTTGTTTGTATTTCAGCTTCTTCATCACGGAGAATGCTAAAACAACAAAAACATTTTATTAGGAGATTCTTTTTTTTACACTGAAATTAGGTCTGATTGACGGTCATTTTGCTGCAAGCAATTTCTACCAAGCAAGACATCTTGGGGACTCCTATGATATCAACAGTTAGAACTTACTTGGCGAGATTATCGGCGATCTTGGTGTACGCCATGTTTTTCTCATCGAAGTACTGTAGCCATTGCTGCTTCTCTTCAGGTGACAGCCTGACAACGGCCTCGAGTTTTCCTGACGAGCTCCTGGCAGCGGGCTTGGCAGACAAAATGTCTAGGCTTGCTTCTAGTGCTTGGATCTGTTCGCCAAGACCGGAGACGCGGTACAACTGATGGCTAAAAATTAAGGAATCTGATAATATGATGACCAGTACCTATTTCGATTCCTACATTAGGAAACGATTCGTAAGTTTGATGATGTTAATCATGACAATCATGGTTTTTGACTCCTAGATACTTATTAAATGGCTAGGACATTGTTTGCTAAATCCTGCTAATGTTATAAATACGAAGGTTTGTGAGTAAGGATGGATGGATGTTTGTCACTCTTTCACGCAAAAACGACTGAATGGTTCTGGATGAACTTGGGCACAGGGATAGAATCCCGGTATACGACCCCGTGTGACAATTACCGAACAGAACGCGGGCGAACTCGTGGGCATAAGCTAGTTGCCAGATAAAAGTTTTGGTAAGGAAGGAATATGTAGTCATGCATGGCAAATTGACGTAAATTGATGTCAAGGTTGTTACAGCATGGGTTATTTTATTCGGGTAATTTCTGATGGGAAAAGTAAAAAACCATTAATTTGATGCGGGAGGTAAAAAAGTTAGCGACAGCAATGTTACAGTAGAAATTGACCGTTTTGTGGTGGAGGTGGAGTTGAATGAAACAACTTCCAGTCAGTATTTAAAATCAGATGATGGTCGTATAGAATTCATCCGCGGAGTACTTGCGTAGTAACAAAATATAATTGAAAAATTAGCACTTACCCTTCATATTTTTCGTGACCTCCAAGGACGGAGGAGGCCACACACAGGACTACACAGATCACCAACCGAGTCATTTTTTCAACTGCAAGTGTGCCAACAGGGCGGTAAACTTATAGCCTTCGATTAGGGATAATCCTTTGATAATAGACATACTTTTATATCTCGAGAGTTCAAGTTGTAAATTTTATTGTTGTTGAATGCTACTGATGACTTGAACGGATATAATAAGATAACAATGTTATCGTCAATGCCGTAAGGTTTATGTACCTACACCTAATAAAGGCGCTTTTGGAACAAGTATAAATACAGAACTAAAAGGTGCAACCATAAGTTTTAAAGCCGGAGTAGCGCACACCACGCAATGCGCAAACGTTACCTAGAGATTTTAACGAACTGGTTTTCTGGGAATAGTGTGCTGCGGGCCTTCGTTATGGTTTCCAGTTTCCCTTTTAGGCCATAAAAAGATACAAGAGTATTAGAACCATTATCCATTTTCCAACAACAGGATGAAGTGGAGTTGATAGAGTTTCAAACAGTTTTTTGGTGGATTTGCTCTGTCAGGGACATTAGGTTTTAACAATACAAATGGTACATCTAGTCAGTAAAGAAAATGTACATCAAAGTCATAAGTAGGGATACTGCGTTAACAACAACACCTGAGAGGCAACTAAATCCCCTAATTAAAATTGTATCAGTTAGGATAATCATCCTACATTTGGGGGCTGAAATTATGATTTACAGCCCGATATAGTTTTATTGAAATTATCTTTATAACAGTAAAATCGTAATTAGGTCGTAAAGATTAGTTCCTTCAAAGTGACTGATTTTCTAGAATGCTCCATTTAACTGTTTTTGTGTGGAGATTATTTATTTCATGTTTCAGAACCCACTAAAGGGCGTTACATTCGTGTCTCCGAAGATTGTCGTGGTCATATGTCGATGAAAACTGCAAATACGGATGTTTTTTTAGTATTTTACGTCAGTCGGGAAAGAAGGTCAACAGTTGGATCTAGTAAACACAGCTGTTATTGCCGAAATAGCTCAGAATCATACCATCAATGATCCGCTAATCGGTACTATAATCTTGAGTTTTATCACTATCGTCAAGTCGTCCTGGGTCAGAATTATCTCATTCCTAATCAAATGCTTGTCATGCTGATGCATCTATGGAAATAAAACCACAATAATATAAAATAATTTAATTTATTTTAACAAAAATATCAACTTATCAATACTGTTTGTTTTACAATTTAGGTACTATTCACTAAAGTATTCATACAAATTATCATATTTTGTGTTTCGCTACACATTTCCAATATATTCTCTTAAGAGTGCTTTTGAAACCTGAATGTCTCCATGCATAGATAATAGGATCACAAAGGCTATTACAAACCCCTAACAAATAAAGAGGTCCTAAAGTTAATATTTCTAGTGGAATACATTCATAACCATTCTTCATGATATCACACTTTACATACATTATTACTGCTACGTAATAAGGTGCCCATGTGAATAGAAAACACAAAGTTACAATAAGGACAGTTTTCACTGCCTTCAATTTGCTTGGATGTGAAGTTGTCCTGCCTCTACAACATCCAAATCTTTTTCCTTCTCTGCTAGCGTCACTTATTTGTGTCTGAGATTCACTGTCGAACTTGCGCATTTCAACATTGTTCCCATTTCCAAACGATTCGGTTATGGATATTACGGTAGTTGAAGTAGACAAATCTTCGAGAAAGCCTTTATTTGTATAACTGCTCTCCTTAAACTCTCTGATTTTGTCAACAGCTTTGACGGCGCTGCGTAGAATGAGTATGTATAGTATGCAGACCATAATGATTACTGACAGGACTACGATGGATAGAACGAGGAGTAGGGCTGAAGGGAACACGGCGATGTACCAGCATCTGTAGTCTGTGAACGTCCGGCCTGTCCACCCCATGGCTGGTAATGTTGATATAAATATACCTGTTTGGCAAGTTGAAGAAGCATTACGATGGGCTGTTTTGGTTCTTACGATTTAAATAATAATTAATGCTATATGATTTGGAATTCAAACCTGTAATTACGTTACCAGATGTGTAGAAAAGAATCAATCCCGGTGAGCAATATAGAAATTATCTACTAGTATTAGTTCACAAGATGTAGAGTTACAGCCGTGCGGTGAAAGTGATTTTAGAATGAGGTACATATTTTTGCTTCTTATACATATGACTGTATAGCAATGAACGTTACGGTACGATTAACAGGGATATAAAAAGACTTACACAAATGTACTAAGTAGCCGGGATTCACAAGTGCAAACATTTATTACAGGTGCAGTTGTTAGGTAACAATAATAACAGATATTATGTAATAAAGCTAGATTACATTATCGTACAAACACAAAAATATTCATAACAAAAGCTACCTACTAGGAATATAAGATAATTAATTACAATAATTTTGTAAGATATATTATACGACTGCAACTACTCCCTAAATTTAGATAAGTTCATACAAAGAGAGCTTGTTGATATGACATGGCAACCCGGGTTACTTTAAAAATATTTGGTTTCGCTACCTACTGATCCTACAAATATGATTTAATATAAATACTCGGTAATAATTTCTAACGGACTTTTGAAAACCTTTATGCCACCACGCGTAGATCAAGGGATTCAGTAAGCTGTTCAAAAAGGCTAAGGCGGCCAAAGGACCACCGAGTAAGGTCCTAATGTACATGCACCTAGGATTCGTTAACTTTTCTTCACAAAACACAAATGCAGTGACCGTAATGAAAAATGGCATCCAAGTGAAAATAAAACTTCCAGAAGTCAACATGACTATAGTAATTGCTCTCCACTTATTTGGTTCTTTTGTTTTACGTGTTATAGCATTTATATTGCAAATCTTCTTCACCTGGTTCTGGAACCTTGATGATTTGGGAACTGGCATTGACAGATTAGGACTGGAGGCTTGAGAGTCATCTGTACAAATACTAAACATAGACTCGCTGTGCGATTTACTTTGATTGCCAATATTTTCAAAGTTATTTGCTGTCTTCGTTTGAGCAAGATTGAGGTCATGGTTGCTTTTAGATTTAGTCTTTATGGTTGGTTTTACTATGATTTCTTCTTCGTTCCCATAAAAATTGTTATTACAGGAGGCACTTTTAGTTAACCTGGGTGTTAATATATTTTCAGGAATCTTAATCGATTGAGTGCTAGGCGTTTTGCTCACTGTGCCCCGAGAAATTCTTAATTTTGAGTCTTCTCTAGTTACATGAGGTTTTATGTTTTGGGATGTTCTGTTTAGGACTTTAACTGTTTTTAAAGCTTGTACTAATATTTTTGAATAAATGATGAGGACTGCCATAATTGGTACAATGCTGAGAATGGAATTGATAAGTATTAGGGAGCCAGGGAAGAGACCGACGTAGTAACATGGAGTGTGGAGCAACTCTGTGTTAATCCATCCTGTTGCTGGCATGAATCCAAGTGTTATACCTGGAATAAGCGTTAGAGACGAACATTTAATAACACACACTAACTACTAAGTTAAATACAATGTTGTCCACTGCGGCTGTGCCGATTGTCATTGCCAACGTTGAATTTCGTGAAGAGAAACGCGTTGTTTTTCAATTTGAGATTGCAAAGAAAATGGTCTTACTTAAGACGACGTGTAAGTATTTTCTTAAGACCTTAATTTCAATCGTTAAGCTTGCCGTCTTGCAGTGGACTATTACGCTCATACAAAAGCATCAACACATTATTTGACGGTAGGTTTTTTTTACATGTTATTTTAAGATTTTAGTTTACAAATAGCACAGTTAAACACAAAGCAGTTTAAAATTGTTTCTCACCAATCATCCATATGCAGAGAATGCCGATTCTGACCCGTGTGGTGTTGAAATACCTCTGATAGTACAGACCGTGGAGTATATAGATGTATCGGTCTACGGCGATGAGACCCACGCTGAAGATAGACACCATCGCCGGACATACCAGCATGCCTGTTGATAAAAATAAGTTTATGTTTTTTTTCCAGTTAAATATCTTATGCTTATGCCAATGGAATAACTCAGTCTAGGAAATCATCAGTACGTGGGAACTGAGAAAAGGTCCCCGCGACCTGCAAAATAATGTACTTGAGAGGACAAAGTAGGTGCTACACACGAAATATGTGCCATGTACATGCAATAGAATTTTTTGCGGAATGCAACTATCAAAATATACCTACATGTCTTCGCCATAATACTTGCTGTATCGTTCGATGTTTATAATATAGCTACAGTTTTGACTAGCAAAACCTGTAAGTAATGCCCGACATTTAATCAACATTTTTTTTGTGCATTGTACTAAACACACTTATATTGTCATGGCAATCATGATTCAGCAATTCTACTTATATGAGACATCACATAAAACTAGTTTACAGTAGCTTCAATTAAGTAAAAAAGCAAATATAAATTAATGGCGTTTGTCCAAAAAAGTAAACATACCTAAGACAGAAAATAATCTTATTAAATAACGAGATATTATTTAAACCCATTGTCAAATCCAAGTTGAAACTAAAACTTTTATTTACTTTAATTTTTCGAAAATTCTGTTAGTAAAATACGTTACACAGCAATACATTTACCTTTACTTCTTAGCTAAATAATAAATACAAACACAAACACATCGATGCTCAACAAATCGACTTTGAGTAACTTAATCACCAAACAAACGCAAAACTCAAAAACGATGGCTTTATTTTTTTAACGTTTTATACCAATAATGCTGCATGCCATGTCAGAATCAAGAAACGACTGAAACGGATACTTGTGTCCGAAATATAGTTTGGGGATACCTCAAGGAGCTTACTTCTGCCCGATTCTGAGTAGGTACATTATTAATGAGTATAGTGGAGTAGCTTGTAGGTATGTTTTGGGGCGGATGGACGTTTTTGAGGACTGTCTCATGTAAATTTTAACGTTATAAAGTGCTGAGCCTTATTTGAATAAATAACTTTGATTCTGATTGCGATCAGCACAACAATATGTTTATCGACAGGAGATTTATTTTGAGATAATATTTAGGCTTACCTATTTGAAAGATACACAAGGGGTTGGAACTCACAGAGTTGTCTACTGTGACTCCGAAAATGAGAGAGAACCCGACGATGGTGTCAGCCAGCGAGACATTTCCTAGGAGAAGGTACGTGCTTTTGGGCTGTTGACCTGGAACAAGGGTGATTAACATTTTTAACTATGCACACTGCATAAAACGTCACTGAAGCAATTTGTTCAAAATATACAGGGAGGAGGAAAAAATCTGCCCTTGCATACATTTTGACCTCTGTGGGTATAGTGCTTTTGTAGGAGACAGCAGTTTTTTTTTTTTTTAAATGACTGATGAAAAATTTTCATGTTGGGGGTTCAGTATATAAGTAATGATGTACTAAATGCGTGGTAAGCGTTTTTGCGTCGGTGTCTTTTACTCTCTATATATTTTAATGTAGAGTTTCATGCCTCTCTAAATGAATTCAAACTCAAAATTTTGAAATGATTTTGAATTGTTTTGTTATATTTTCACACTACTGCCCTGATTTTGTCTTGAATATTACAATGGTCCCTTGTTTTCACCGTGTACTGAAGATTCCGAATTTATAAAAGAAAATCTACTATGAAGGAGCTATGTTAATACAATCATTCTAACTGTTTAAGCTGGAGCAGAAATGTCACTTTACCTGTCTCATCTAAGATCGTGTTAAATCTTTCTTAAGAGCCAGCACAATTAACATTTTACCTCATCAAAGTTGCCATTGACCTATTGATTTGTAGCTTCGCTTTCGTCTCCTGAGACACGTTTGTTTACATGAAAGATATGATCGTTGAACCTTCACTATCGGTTGGCCATGTCTATATATTGCAAAAATCTCATCTATGTGCACATAGTGTCGTAATTTTCGGATATATTCCAGTGCCGACTAGGCTAGCAATTTAAATGAATTAATAATTTAAAGAATGTTATATACAATCCAACAATAAGTTAATACGTTTTAGTAATGTGTGATCGATATTGTTATTCATCTTACTAACGATTTAGTAAGAATTTCAGTGTTTAAAAACGTGTGGATTTCCTAAACGTTATTTTGAGGTGATCTAAGTTAATATTCAAATCATGAAATTTTTGCTTTTTATATTAGCATCCCTCGTGTCACACGGCTCTCACGATTATTCCATCGTAAGTACATTCTTACAAACTGTAAGTTCCGAAGAATTGTGACTCATATCATGACTCTTCCCAGAATTTGTTGATGTTGAAAGTTTTGAGTATGAATGTGGAGACTATAAGGGTAGAGGAAGACCAAAGAAACAATGGATCGGCTGTGTGAAGGCTGACAAGAAAGGAGGTGTCTGATAAGATGACGTGATGAAGACATGCTGCGCCGACGCCAATTAATTGGTATCAGGGCAATAGAATGATGGTGATGAGCCTGGTTGCTTTACCTTTTTAAATTATCTCTCCTCATTGTTGAAGAAACAATTAAATAAATAAATAAAAGTACGCAGAACCAATTAAATAAATAAATAAATATGAATGCAGGAAAATGATGATCTTTTATTTTTTCTACAAGCTCGGTTTTTACGGTGTCGTAGACTATAATTTTTTTCTGTTGCTTGGGCATACAAATAAATATAAATAGATAGTCAAACTGGCTTGTTATGGATGAATTTAGACATTTCATGCAATTTAGTCCAGTGGGGAACACCGTCATCATCTTAAAAGAGTTAGTTAAAAAACTGATAGAACAGCAGAAAAAAACCGTGATTACGAATAACTATTAAATTAAACGGGATATGTCAAACTACGTTGTGCACACGAGTGACATTGTAGATCTCAGATTGGAGGCATGCACAAAAAATAATTAAAGCAGCAATAAAAACTTGGTCACAGAAGTCATTACGTTAGCAACGAAACAGGTAGTGGTTTTAGTAGGTTTATCGATTTATCGTAGCCAACCAAATTATAAAAAGAGACATCAAGTAGAGGAACTTGTTCTGCTGCAGGATAATGACAAACGTATCATACAGACCAGACTGCTTCGTTGGTTTATTGGGTGCAAGCGCTACTGCTAAGCATTATGTTGTGGTCGATTCCTGGATCGGTGAATATTATTGATTTTATCCATCATAAATTCTGCAGTAGTAGCCGGGAACCTGGATTTGTGCCCAGATGATGGCATTAGGCTCACCCCCATGTGACTCAAATATAACTGGCGAAATCTAGGTATACTATACTACAGGTCACTCTGCCTAACCCTTCCCGAAGGTTTGATAGGCGAAATTTTGTGTTATGTGTACCAAACAAAGAGTTTTATAAGACTTTCATATAAAGCGGACATTGGGAACATACCAACAAAAATTTTGAATCCGAACATTTTTAATTTTGACACACGAATGCTACTTTCACTAGACAGACCGATTTGTTAATCAGTAGCAGGAATTGAATTACGATTTTCTTTGTCTTGTCTCGTCTATCGCTCGTGAATATTTGAATGTCTTTGGTACCAAACAAACAAATCTAACGAGATCCTATTTAAACCTTTTTCTCCACACAAGAAAGACGCAAATTCCTTAGCAATGAACATTGAACAGTAAAATCGCTAGGTTTATTTGTCTGCTCAATTAACACTGCAAAACGATATATTTAGAAGTAAAACCCGTACTAGTAATCCTATTGATGACAAATGTCTACATTTAATATCAAGTATTAGTGATCTTGTGACTACTATTGTAGATATTATTATGTCAAAATATACGTAAATCTGCGGTTACGTTAAGAGGCGATTCCGATGTTTACAAGAAATTATGAAACCACTGCCTTAGTCAATCTTATTAAGTAACTGAAATAGTTACTTATTTACTTCCGCTGCAAAACATGTTAGAACTTACACTTAGTACTAACTACTATTATTACAACAGCTTAACCGTACGGAATCGAACTTCGCTATGGTGTGATCTTTAGCCTTGGCAACACCTCTCTCTGCATTACCAAATCTCTGCATACAGCAGACTACGTATGCTTACCTTAGGACCATGACGGCTAAGATATTGTAAAAAAAACATACCGTCGAATTGATAACCTCCTCCTTTTAGAAGTCGGTTAAAAATCATCTCTATTACAGAACACCTTACTTTCCATAAAGCTTCTGAAGTTCCAGTCTTGACAAGTCGCAATACTCTGATGTTTGTTGATTAGTTGTTTGTGTGCTCTTTGCGTGGAATTAACCATAGTGTTTATAACTACTTATAATTTTATAATGTTGTACGTAAGTTCTTTGTAAGTTTGTATGGTAACAAGTAATCTTCGGAACTACTGATAGGTTAAACTCCAAAAAAATCTTTCACTAATGAAAAACTATATTTTCCCCAAGTGTCATAGGCTAGGTTTTTTTGCTTTATCTTGTTCTATTTTGTAGTAAGTAACAACTTATTGTCGGGCCTACGCTGTCCTCCCATACTTAAGTACTAACATTCAAATATTGTAAAAACAAATGATTTTAAAAGAGTAACCATGGAGTTTATTTCCAGTTCTTCTCCATAGGAAACGACCGACCCAGACCGTGCACCTTTTGTCGACGTTTTATATGTGCCCATGTAGGCCTATGTAAAATAAAATATTTTGATTTTATTTACGATGTCCCCGTGGGGTAACTACTGACCATACGAGCAAAACCGCAGGAAAAGCTTGTCCATATAAGGTGGAGCAGATACCTATTGTAAAGTTCTGAGAGGGTTTTGTCCAGCTTTGTTATTATTATATTGACATAGCCTAGTATTAAACCGGATCGAAATTACCCATGCGCCTTTGATGTAGGTACCTTTCTACTTAACAACAGCAAATTGATATGTACTGAAAAAGGTATTTTCTGAGCTTCGTAAGATTAGGACTTTCATTGAATTGGTATTTTCATGTAACACAAAACATTCTTTTTAAAATCCGCAAACCTCAGTAGGTATGATATTCGTGTACATATCGTATAGGTAGGTACCTACATAAATATAAGTTTCAGAGCAGCCTTCGTGTAGGTACGTATGTGTTAAACTTTTAACCAAAGCATTAACACATAACAACATAATTAACTTAATTTGTTTACACACATTTTGTTTGGACATATCGTCATGATTCATTTCGAAGTAGCTACTAAAAGTACTGTGTAAAGATGTTATTTTTGAAAGCCTCTTTTTTTTTAAAGTGTTTCAAAATATTGCCATATAGAAACCAAGCAGGTAAAAAAGTAGTTATTATGACTGTGTTGAGTAACAAACGACAATCGCCACTAGCCAGAACTTAATGATGCGAAAATAAAATTTCAAAAATCCGTTGTGTTGAAATTATTTTAATTGCATCGCGCCAACAAGTCCAAACGCATACAAAATTGTTTGTTTTGAGCCATGTTGAACAGAATGTAGTAGGTACAGGTAAAGCCTTAGGTTTGTTTAAGGCAAATTATGCAAATCATAAGTAGGTAAGTATGAGCATCGTAAATAATGAAGTGATGCATACCTTTTCTTAGTATCAGCCCGCTAGATATGACCACCGTTAAATTGCTTAAAATTATGAGAGTCCCGATAATGTAAGCCACTGACTTATACACCATTAACTGTTCCTTCTCAATTGTCCGGTACGCTTCATACAAATCGAACAAATGGATCTGTGTCACTTCACTTTGGTTCACAGTAGAAAGGTTTAAATTAAAGAAATCTATCACTTGGTCCAACGTCACGTTTGTCTTAAAGTCCGAAATATTGGTCTCCATGTTTCCGGGCTACCGCACCATTCCGATCGGTTTCTCAAATAAAATAAAGTTACGAAATGTTGCCGGACACATGTAAATGCCGTCGTTCGACAGTGAAGAATGAAGCCAAACACTACGGCATCTTGGCGATGACACTGACTCGGGTCCGTAGTTTTGTTTATTATAATGACTTGATTTACATGTTTTATGGTTCCTTATGAATGTTTCTGCGGCCATGCAATATTGGTAAATATCGATATTATACGGTAGTGATGCGGTTGAGCAATGGTCACTTTTGATAGATGTGTTTTTGCCATCGTTTTGAAATAGGTAACTGGTTCTTAGATTTAATATAAAGCAGGTATCGGTACAGTTCAAGTTGCAAATTAAATCTGGTTTATTTTTTTATGTACACATTTTTTTCTTCCATGCCTGTTCTCCAAATCACTCCGTAATCCAGTGAGTAGTTCAAGTACCTATACGGAACCTTCCTATGAGCAAAAAAAATTAAGTTTCCGCAGTTTGTTAAGTAGGACTATGTTTTTCAGTGGCCGTTATTGCCAATTAAGTTCATTACAAACGCTCAGTGCTTCGTTTTGAATACAAATTTGTCAGTGAGGATGTTAACAAAGGCTAAATATTTCAGTTAGTGAGGCTTCTGAAATCTATAGAATTGTGTTGTATTTTCCTAATAGAAGGCAGTGGATAATGTTCGTGTTTACTAACGTATATTTGGGGAATGGGCAGGTATACTATAAACATAGGTACAGTAGGCACCTGCCTACTACAAAGTTACAAACTACTACTGCAAAGTTACATTATCTTGGAACTTTTAAAAAAAACCTTTGAGATGCTTCTCATTTCATAGCTGTATTTATTTTAGTTGAGAGAATTGAAGGATTACCTGCACTGTTCATGTTTACCTAGGGGGATGTACCTTTTTTTTTTTTTTTTTTTTTCGGATGGGAAATCATCAAATGACTTCTCCCGCTCTGGGTGGAGCGGGAGGGAGTGTCAGACTTGTACTGACTAAAACCCACCCATGTTCCTTCTTCGCCCTTTTTGTTCCAGGGCCGCGGTATCTCTTTCGAACAACCCGCAGCAGGGGGATGTACCTAAGGTTGGTATTACACAGATCAAATATCTTTGTCCAATGTACACGAACAGCGAACAAACAAATGTAACGAACAGCTTTGAGTCACCACGGACAGTACATTGGACAAAGATATTTCATCAGTGTAATACCACCCTAACCTATACTTAGTCCCAGCCTCATATAGAGCCTGGTGGCCAAGAAAAAAGGGCAGGTTCCTGCTATAAACTAGATGAAAACATTTGAAACCGATTTGATCTTTTACGACGCGGTAAAGAGCCCCATTAAGCAAATGGTTGTTAATTAATGTAAATGATTTTTCAGCTAGCCAATTCAGCATGAAAGCTTGATACCATTGTAGGTAGGGTGCGTGATGAGAGAATGCCAAAACTATATTTATAAAGTTGCAGATAAGAGCCCTGCGGGCAGGGCAGCACTTTCATGTTTACAAAAAAAAACCGGCCAAATGCGAGCCGGAATCGCGCACGAAGGGTCATTATTTATAAAAACGAGCAAATAAATCATCTTTTTTTCATGGGTACCCCCCTAAAATATTTATTTTATTCTGTTTTTAGTATTTGATGTTATAGCACCAACAGTAATACCTAATCTGTATAAAATTCAACTGGCTAACTATCACGGTTCATGAGATACAGTCTGGTGACAGACGGACGGACAGCGAAGTCTCAGTAATAAGGTCCCGTTTGACCCTTCGGGTACGGAACTCTAAAAAAGAAAACTAAAAACAGAATGTTTTGCAACGTTAATTTTCGTTTCATCGTCGGCCTGAACCAAAACGGCAACAGGTATTATTGTAGGGTTAAGTACCCTGCCCATTGGTATTTCCTGCTAGCATAGACATTGATAGAAAAATAATGACACACCTGTGTTCTTAGTGTTCAGGAATTGTTTTGATCATGGTGCTATTAGTGAAGAACGACAGCCATTATCTTCAACTGTGATGGCGATTGCCGAACAATGGCCAGTTAAACCTCATATAGAAATACTTATGGGTAAATAGTCACATGAGGCCAATATTTATTAGTCGTGTGTCATCACATCACCACCATCGCTCTAACACTGATGTTTTCAATTCCATTCATGAAAGATTTTTTAGGTAAGTATTTATTCATACATCTTGTACACGATACAAAGAAGTATGAATAAATACTTTGTAAGTATTTCAGAGGCTCGTGTAGCGTGAAGGAAAGTATCTACCTACTTTTTCTGTTACAATAAAAGTTACAAAAAAACTAAATGCTTACATACATAGGTACATAGACACAGGTAAAACACATAACCCTACTTTTGGACTTCGCCGTATTCGGGGAAAATCTACAAAACGAACATTATCCGTAGATTTCCTGAGAATGGCCTCGTCGATCGTGTGGCAAGCCTGCGTCGCAGCAGTCTTCGATCACTTGGACTGGTAGATTCGCCCAGAGAGCCAGGCAGTCCCATATTTGTATACCTACATAGCCTCGGAAGTAGGCAGAAGTACCAGGAGGTCTACTCTCTTTCTCCGAAACGTAACTTCGGCAACGAACGAAAATTAAACGTAGTTATACGTTTGTGACCCTACACTGCATAATTTGCGGACGCACACAAGAAGTTCGAATTCACAGACAATTAACGTGAACGAATGTATTGAATGTTATTGTGTGCGTCCGTAAATTATATAGAACTCTCCCTCGAACCAAACTCCCTAAGACGTATATACAATAGACTTACCCCAGATATCCCAGCTAGAAGGTATTTTAGCAGGGATATCGACGTATTAATGAATAAACACCATTCGTTGAAAGTTAAGGCAAAAGGAGAAAGCATTTGATAGATACTTATACCGTAAGGCACCTGTCCGACCGCTGTTGACGGATAGCGTTAGAGCAAGTAACTCATAAAACGGGTTGTTTGGAAGATTCGTCGGCGTCGCTAGACTATGAGCGAGTGCGCGGTTGCAACTGGTGATTATCATTATTACTGCCACCCAGTCACTTGCTGATATACGACTATTATTTGTACGTAGGTATGCTAGGTACAAGCGAGAGTCTCAGCGAGTGTTCTACTGCCAAGCGAGTTTTACTAAGTGAGTTTTCCTTTGGTAGCTGTGATCGGTGCGACAAAATGGTAGGGGCTGTGGGGAAAGAGTTCTCGCTGTAATGGCAGTGCGATGTACGAGATTTTTTTTTTTGTGAATGGCATCACGCAGTTCAACCTATGAGGTTGTCGTCTGCTTAACCGGACTATCCTGTGGGTGCCTTAAGAGTAAGGCCTCCAGCCAGGGCATAAAAACTTACAAACTAAGCGACTGCACGCTAAGGGCACCCCCTGTGTTGTACAACCCTTTTTTTTTTTTTTTTTTTTTTTTTTTTTTTTTTTTCCGGATGGGAAATCATCAAATGACTTCTCCCGCTCTGGGCGGAGCGGGAGGGAGTGTCAGACTTGTACTGACTAAAACCCACCCATGTTCCTTCTTCGCCCTTTGTGTTCCAGTGCCGCGGTATCTCTTTCGAACAACCCGCAGCTGTGTTGTACAACCCTCGGCTTAGGGCGTTGCTGGGGGAGGACTGCATGGGGACAGGCTGGATCTGAATGGTATCATTATTTAGGGGTTGATTTAAAACTACTGGCACAGCGTCGCGGGCTGGCTCGAGCGAGAGTCGGGGAGGGCGATGTACGAGTATCAGTGATGATCAATTTACACAATGTATCTCTGACTGACATAGGACCTACATCTATTGTGCGTTTTATGAGTAAGAAAAAAATTGATAGCTTGTCGCTACCTCGTTGGTAGTGGGACAGGTGCCATAAAACGTATAATATACCTTATTAGAAGTTTTTAATTATACTTAATATTCAGCAGTTCAGCTTTTTTATGTCAGCTGTTAGCAGAACGGAACGTAAACGTTGCGTTCCATTGCTAGCAACAACTTTTTTATGAATTTTATATTGTTTGCATGCCCTTTTGACGGTAGAATATGGAGGACTATAGTAAATAATAACACATCTATGTACAAATTACCCATGTTTGCAAAGAAAAATAAATGATTTGATTTGAACAACATGAAAAGCACAATCAATTTTAAGTTAGTAAAAATTTATTGAACATTTTTTGGGTTTAATAATTATTTAACTATTTTCATATATTACTGTTTGTCAAGTTTTCTATGATCATGAGTAATTATTGAGGAAATAAATCAGGTATTTTTTACAAATATCCGATGACAGTTCAGTACGTGAAATGAAACGTGATTCGAATTTGTTCTGCTACTATTAAAATTTTCTTTCTATTAGTTTTATTTATAAATATAATCGTACAGCTAGCATAAAAAACATGTTCAATTTGTCTTTATTGAAGCAGTTTTCCAGGTGGGTACAATTCGATTGGATCGAATTTTGTAAACATAACCTATAAAACTTCTCTCAATTTACATTCTTACCTTTAATTATCCAATATAAATGTTATTTACAGATTAGCAATATGTCCTGCTACGAAAATACCAATTATTAGTAGAAGTATAGCTACAACAGCAGCTGTGCAGTTCAAGATTACAGATCAACTATGGTAAGATAATTATGTAGTTACGACACCCTTATAATATTGGTAACACTTGTACATTACATTCATCAAGAATGGATTTATTTAATAAAATGAAGACTAAGAAGAAAAATTATTCGAAATAGTTAAAATTGAATACGTACATATTTTGCATTCATCAAGAATGGATTTATTTAATAAAATGAAGACTAAGAAGAAAAATTATTCGAAATAGTTAAAATTGAATACGTACATATTTTGCAGAACAATTGAAAATATGGGTATTCAGCTGCATCTGGTTAGACTGGAAACTCCAACATACTTGGGAAAAGCCTGGGCAGATATTGAACTGAAAATAGCAAACAACAGCAACTTACTTTAATAACTTCAAATTTTTCAGGGCAGAACCAATGAAGAAGAAGAAAAAAATAGACCCTGCAATAGTCAAGGCTCGTGAAGATAGACGTCGTAAGAAGTTGGAGAAACAGATCAGAAGGTTGGAGAAGAATGCTCGCCAGCTGAAACCTATTGATGAGTTAGAAGTTCCTCTTGAACTGCTTGACAACTTTAAGTAAGTAGTATTAATATTTAAAACATTTTGTACTCTGTGCACTTAGTGCCACAAGTCATTCTTTCATTCAGCTGGTTTGGTTCGACTGGAAGTTAATCCCAAGATAGTTGAGAATTTCAGGAAACCATCACAAGTATAAAATAAGGACATAAAAATTAAAAAATGTTTTTTTTCTCCAAGCAAACGAAAGAGGCCACAACCAAAGTTAACAGCAGAAGTCATAGAGGCACGTGCACTTTTACAAAAGGACTGGACAAGGTATAAACGTGAGGAATACATAAAGAGTGTGGCGCAGATCGACAGGATCATGGGAGCTCAGCGGAGGGCACTTGACAAGCTGCTGGAAGAGTCGGAGGACTTATACAATGAAGCTATTATGGTGTGTGATTTGAAGAATTTGTATTTTTGATTGTTTGATCAATTTACAGAGTAATTAAATTCTAAAACTATGTTTTATCTGGTAATGTATTGTTGAATTTAAGTAGCATTTTCAGTTAGTCATCACTGCTGATGGATGATATTAAAATTTAAAAAAAGATATTTAGAAATTTGTTAGGCTGCCTTCAGCATTATTATTCTTAGTCTTATTTACGATGTTTTAGAATGAGTTCAAGAGACTCACCAACCCCACAGTCAAACCAATACTGCGGTTTTGTGGGGCTTAGTTTATAATTTTTCATACCTTGTGTGAATATAAATAAATAAATAATCATATTGATAGTGCCAAACTCGTCACCAAACTTTGGGCTGATTCAATTTAGATTCCCATTGACACGCTCAAAAGAGTGTTGAACAATTTAGATCATTATTTTTGTTAATGATTCATTGTTTTCTTGTCTTGATGCTCCTTAATTTTGATAGTCAAATCAATATTGATACCTTTTTTATTCATACAGTTGCATGTTTCTTTTGCTTCATTATACCAGAAATGGTTTGTATTGGTACCCAAATAGATACATAATAACATTGCTTTATCACTGTTATTTGAATAAGAATGTAATAATTGCACCTGATTATTTAAGCCATTATGATCTAATCAGTATGTGAGTCACATGACATATGTAATGTTTTGAATCTGATCTGCTTGCTACTGAGACAGTCATTGAAAAACTGGTTCTATATACACTTGGGAGCAAATAAATCGAGCCACTTGTTTTTTTCTCGAATAATAGTTAATATTTTTGGTAATGTGGAATGTATCTTTGGTTTTATTCATATTGTTGTATTCTTGCCCACTAACACTTATTCACCAACAATTAATCCCGGTGACGTTAGGACCTTTTTAGGCACAGGCCAGGCGGCAAAATCGAACGTATATTTTGCCACACGGGCCCGCCCGTTGAAACATGATATTTTATGCTAAAAACAAGCAAGATTCAAAATAATTTTTGATGTCCTCAGCCCGACTTGCAGCTGATTCCCTATGAAATACACGGCCCCGTCGCGACGCCCCCGATCAAGAACTACGTGTCACCTGACGGCGAATATATCGACGTATCTAAGAAGTGGGATAATTAGTGTTCACTGTGCTCTAGGTAATATTATATAGTGTAATAAAGTTACGTTTAAAAAAATGATTTTTTATTGAAATGTATTTAATGTCCTTTCAACGTCTATTCAACATCAGGGGCTAGTAGGTATCCTTATAAAAATAATCGCTTTGTGAGCTATATATAGCTGTAAATCTTGAAGTACGAAAATCGCTTTTAGGGTTGAACCTCATCTAGCAGCACATGATCGCGGAGCGGGAGTGCTTTAATAAGCAAATGGCAGCATCCACGATGCAGTTGGCAGTTCGCTCTGTTACTAGCTCTAGCAAATGACGGTTCTGAGCGATAGAAAACGAGAGGAGCATGGAAAAGTGCGATTCCGTGCTATAGGGGGCGCAACCCTTACTGCTACGACATAAAGGGATTCAATGTGTAATTGTTACCATGCGTGTATTCATAGCATGCATTTTTTTATTACAAAATATCTTAACAGTGATGATACAGCCGAGCCTCTAACCCCCGAAGGACTAAGCAGAGGTGTACCTAATAGTCCACCCACATTTCACCCGTTATGTTTAAGTCCCCTGTAATAGGGAGCGAGCCTATTGCCATCAACCGGGCACAAATCCAGACTCCGTGGCTGCCTACTGAGAACTTCCTGATGGCAAAACCCGTTTACACTTTATCTGAATAAAAATTAAATAAATTAAATTAAATAACTAAATTTTAAAATATCCTAAGAATCTGACCCAGCACCTCATGCTAAGCAGTCCCAGTAGACCAACGGGCTAGTTATTATCATAGGTACTTAGTTTTAATGAGTTTAGATAAAAATCATATAGCGCATACTTACACGGCTAACTACGGTTGTTCGGGTTGCACCCCTCTTCATCTATCTATAAGATAACGACCCGTAAGAGCGGCTCGTAAAGTCACCCAAGGGTAAAATCTATTTTCATGCATGATCTGCCACAACGATATAACCAGGTCAATTTATTTGGTATCAAAGGTTTCTCTATAGGTAATTCCTTTTTCATGAAATGATCCATATCCACATCAGTGTTAGATGCAGTTTTGAAACTAACTGTCGTACGCGGTTTGCTGTTTAGGGAGAAATGGTGAAGGCAGTAAGCTGATGTGGCAATGGGCCGGCCATATTAGCCGTAGAACCGTTGACCGTTGGGGTAGACGTGTTCTTGAGCGGAGACCGCGAATCGCCAAGCGTAAGGTGGGACGCACTCAGGTTCGGTGGAGCGATGATCTTCGCATTGTGGCTGGTAGCAATTGGATAAGAGTTGCCGAGGTTCGAGTGAAGTGGCGTGCGATTGGAAACTGTTATAAGCTGATAAATAAATAAAATAATAAATAAATTTATTTAAAAAGTATTACAAAAACTGTACATTTAGGCGCAGTAGTATTATTTCTCATACAGTGGTATAGTTAGTACTACTAAGTAAACTATTTATAAATAAAACATATTCAATGATAGTTCAATTCAGATGTTTGGTAGCGACGAGTGATGATGAGGTGAAGACTGAAACAACGATGCAGATGTGAAAAATCTACTCACACACAGAACACTAAAATCACTACAATCTACTACAGTATTTCGGCGCAGAATCTCTGCCAGTGACCATGATAGCTACAGAAACCAAAGGCCAGGAATTTTGAGGAAAATCCTGGGACTATCTTCTTAATCTGAATGGAAATCCGTATCCGGATGACGGATTATCATCAAGTTTGCTTAGTCACAGATAAAATTAAATATGCATACAATTGCTACCTCATCAAGAATCATTAATAAACAAAAACAAATTTTTTTCGCTTTGAACTGTAGACGGGCCTGCCATAGAATTATTTATAAGAGAGAGTAGTACCTACCCCTACCTAACAATGTGCATAACCAAACAATGTGTTCAAAAGAATGAAGGTAAGATTAAATTCTCCGAGTTGAATAAGCACACATTACCAAAACTGCAAAATCCTCACCCTCTTATTATCTTAGGGTGATAATAGCAAGAAAAATAACAAAGGTGGAAAAAATCTGACTCAGCGAATTCCGCACTGAATTTAAAATGCAATATCATATTTTTAATATTATTCTTTTTTGAGATATAATGACGGGTAGCATAAAAAAATTATTTAGCATCGCCTTATTTAGATTACAAAAGGTATTCATGTTTCAGAGTTTTTATGCCGCACATGGGGCATAAAAACTCTGACTTAGGACTTAGGACATGATAAGCCGTATAAAAGGATGTACCTAATGTAAGTCTCAAAATCCACACTTGTCATATTGCATCTAGCAAAATAAATCGTTCTTGTAATAATATAGAAAAACCGGCCAAGTGCGAGTCGGACTCGATATATAAAAAACGAGCAAAAAAATCACTTTTTTGTATGGTATGAATATAATATCGCGGTTCATGAGATATCGCCTGGTGAAAGACAGACGGACGGACGGACGAACGGAAACCCTAATAAGTGACTCATATAAAATATCTAGGTATAATCGTTGATCAGCGGTTATCTTCGCATATTCACACAAATATGATCATGGCCCGTGAAAACTTATTTGGATATTTTAAAGAACCTCAGACTTGACAACAAAAAAAATGTTACCAGAAATCTATGTCTCTCTTGCTGAATCAATTCTTATCTACTGCATACCCGTGTGGGGCGGTGCGAAAAACGAAGTTTCTTGAGCTAGAGCGAGCACAGAGATCTCTTATCAAGGTCATGTACCTACACAAAACAGTTCAGATTTCCGACCAATGAGTTATACGCTTAGCGGTATTCTCACAGCCAGGAAAATGTACATACTCCACGCTATCTTAAAATTACACAAAGTCCTGCCATATGACACTCACTCTCCGGAAAGAAGAAGGAAATACCGAGTTGCCCCAGTAGAATTCGTCAAAACTATTTATACAAAAAGACAATTCAATACAAATTTCGCACACACACGCATTCACACACATACATAAGTATGCACACTCACACACACGCATACACACATACGCATACACACATACACACACTATTTTAGGAGATATCTCTACGTGTTTTTTTTTCTATTTGTTGTTGTTGTTTGTTATAGTTGTTTAATTTTAGATATTACTTATAATTTCTTGTTCAAATTTTATTTTCTTTTTGTATACCACTCTTACCATTTTTTATTTGTAATTGAAGAACGGGGCCTCATAGCACAGGTATATATTTTACTTAAAATGAGGTCCATATGTAAGATTTACTATAAAAGTTGTACAAGTTTCTGCACTTTTTTTTTTAAAGGATTTGTTTACAATAAATTCAGCCGAACCTTTCTGGGATTAAGGTGCGATGATAATTATATTGTTTTATAAATAGTAGATTATTAACCAAGGGGATAAAGCAGTGTCTTCTGTCGCGGGTGACGATTTAAATAGCGAGCGTAACGAAGGACTCGAGGTTTACTCCTGAGCGAAGCGAGGGATTTAAGACGAGTCCTGAGTGTAGCAAGGGATTTAAATTCACCCAAGACTAAGACAGCTTTATCACCGAGGAAAATACTCTACTTTTCGTACCATTTGCGAAAAAAAATAACACAATAATAATATGAGATAAGCATTTATTAAAAATAATGACATAATTAAAAGTAAAAGTTAACATTCGAAACATTGGTCCAATTATTGCTAGAGGGAGTTACATTTTTGTTTGGTACATTTATTGTTGATGAGCTGATTTGAGTATTTCTCTATTCTTGCGTCTGAGGAACTTGCGTTTCATTGTAGATAGTATACGTCGGAGATAGTGGTGGTGGTGCATCGTGAGTTACGGACGAAGATAAGATAAGAAGGATAAGAAGTTGATGGTTGTGGCTCTGTTGGATTAAGTTTTATATTTTTGTTAATTTGACTGCTTAATATGGTTTTATTCGCCATTGAGCTTTCGATATAACCCTCAGCTACTCTATCAGAGCTCCAACCACCGTGTCTTTTTGAAAGCTTTTTATTAAAAGCTTTTATTTAACTTGCAATGTATGTTTGTATGTTTGTTACGGTGGATTCTTGGAAGCTAAGTTAGAACCACTTCCCGATGTCCGATTGAGCTGAAATTTTGCACACACCTTTGGTTCTGGTGACAATACATTTTTATGACAGACATAACTTAATCCTCCAGCCAGGATCGTCTCCTCACGAGAGAACTCCTCAACGTTTAATAGCACAGACACGAAACTTTGCATGCACGTTCATATTTGATAGATAATCACGATTTGTATCATGAACTTATCCTGCAGCCAGGATCGTCTTCTCACGAGGGAACTATTCAACAGTTAATAGCACAGACACAAAAATTTGTATGGACGTTCATATTTGATGGATAAACATGAATTCTATCATGATCTCATCCTGCAGCCAGGATCGTCTTCTCACGAGGGAATTCTTCAACGGTTAATAGCACAGACACGAAAATTTGTATACACGTTCATATTTCATGGATAAACATGAATACTATTATGATCTTATCCTGCAGCCAGGATCGTCTTCTCACGAGGGAACTGCTAAACGTTTAATAACACAGACACGAAACTTTGCGTACGAGTTCATATTTGATGGATGAACATGAATTCTATCATGATCTCATCCTGCAGCCAGGATCGTCTTCTCACGAGGGAACTCCTCAACGGTTAATAGCACAGACCCAAAAATTTGTATGGACGGTCATATTTGATGGATAAACATGAATTCTATCATGATCTCATCCTGCAGCCAGAATCGTCTTCTCACGAGGGAATTCTTCAACGGTTAATAGCACAGACACGAAAATTTGTATACACGTTCATATTTCATGGATAAACATGAATTCTATTATGATCTCATCCTGCAGCCAGGATCGTCTTCTCACGAGGGAACTGCTAAACGTTTAATAACACAGACACGAAACTTTGCGTACGAGTTCATATTTGATGGATGAACATGAATTCTATCATGATCTCATCCTGCAGCCAGGATCGTCTTCTCACGAGGGAACTCCTCAACGGTTAATAGCACAGACCCAAAAATTTGTATGGACGGTCATATTTGATGGATAAACATGAATTCTATCATGATCTCATCCTGCAGCCAGAATCGTCTTCTCACGAGGGAATTCTTCAACGGTTAATAGCACAGACACGAAAATTTGTATACACGTTCATATTTCATGGATAAACATGAATTCTATTATGATCTCATCCTGCAGCCAGGATCGTCTTCTCACGAGGGAACTGCTAAACGTTTAATAACACAGACACGAAACTTTGCGTCATCATCATCATCATCATCAGCCTATATTGTTCCCACTGCTGGGACGCAGGCCTCCTCTCTATGAGAGGGAATGGGCTGTAATCCACCACGCGGGCCCAGTGTGGGTTGGTAGATGTCACATGTCTTCGAATTTTTAGTTCTAGGACATTAGCCGGTTTCCTCACGATGTTTTCCTTCACCGTTTCGAGAGTAGCGGTAATGAAATAAATTACACAAAGTAATGCGCCTGCCTGGGTTCGAACCCACGACTTACTGCTCGTAAGTCGGGGCTGCTACCACTGGGCCACCGCTGCTCTCCACCACCGCTGCTCTCGAGGTTTGCGTAAGTACCTATAAGTATTTAATTAAACTGAAATTTAAAAAACAAAAAACTTAGCAGATTAAGTTACTCAATTAAATAGGTACTAGTTTATTTACACAAGTAAACCTCGCGACAAGCTTTTATGATCATATAAATTGTGTTTAATGAGGTTATAAGTTGATAGTTAAAATTTAAAAAGAAAATTTCATTTTCTTCTTTTTAGAACATTTAAACAAAAGCTTTTTTTTAAAAGGTTTTTTAACTTAATTTTTTATTGACGTAATATCCGCCCCTGAATCCGCCAAGAAAGTCGCCGAAGTACTTCTAAAGCAGTGACCGGCGTAGAGTTCAACATCTTTAAGTTTTAAATATGTAGCAATTTCCTTTGGCATATTCCTAATTTTATTTTTGCCGATGGCTTCTCGATAGTTTATAAAAAATCTATTGTTTTCCATGTTGGTGGGACGTAATGCTTGGTATTTATGAATGATTTTAGTATGTTGTCCTTGTACAATGAATGACCGATTTTTCTTTGTCTTAGTTTCCTTTACATTAATCAGCAGTAACTCATTGGAATGATTTTCAACGTCCTCCACCTTTAAGTTTACAAGTTCACATCCGCGGCAAGCACCATTGAGTCCAAAAATTAAGGCCACCTATAACAAAGATAAAAAACAGGTAAATATATAGAATAATTACCATTACTAAGATACGAAATATTCATAGTTAAATCATGTATACTTACTTTGGTGGCCAGAAAAATGTCAAGAGCTTCATTAAGAAATTTTTCCACATTTTGAGTCGTAAAAATTTTAGACTTCTTTGCGCAATGCCCTTCTGATTTTCTTTTTAAAAAAGCCAGTAATTTCGTGAATCTATTTATTTCAATGCTGTGTTTGATGCATATTGTAGCTTTCAGTTTTGAGTATATTCCAAATTTAAATCACATTCTCCCCCTAGAGGACGAATGAAATTCAGTACAATTTTCTTTCCCTGTTTTTAACAGATTAAAAATGACTATTGTTATGTTCGCTTTTTGTGGCATATAGAATGTCACTTTTTTGAGCAAGTGGTACGAAATAGTAGATAAGAGTTTAAAATTAGAGTTGCTATTTTAAGATGCCGTTTTACCGAAATACTAAAATAGTAGATTGTATCATAAGGGAGCAAAATATAGTATATTGTGTATTAAGGGCGGTAACTAAGGAATTACGATCGAGGCTCTAGTAGAAGCCCGAAGTCGAAGACTGAGGGCTATCTGAGACAAGGTTCGTAATTCCCGTACCGCCCGTGAAACATACAATGTTTTTCATCACATTTGCGAGTTAATAATTATGAATATACACAAGTCAGCACATATTATTACGAAATACGTGAACTGATTTGCGGATGGCGGGCTGTTTGCCCACACCACAGATTATACAAATGTTTTGTTCAGAAACGTTAAAGGCAAATACTTACCTAGGTATACAGCCATGACGGAGATTGAATGAAATTCCTGTTTAGATAGCATAAGAGTAACAACTAAATTGAAATTAAATAGTAACTAACAATAGAACGACTAAAAACTTATATTTACATTTGAGACATTTTCGCAATTATGAAAATTTTATTATTCAGCTGGCGGCGCGACTATGGGCCGTCGTACCAGCCAGTCTTTATTCAAACAATTTCGATTTCTTTGGCGCTGAACACTAAGATGTTCCAGATTCGAAAAGTGCGCGGCAAAGTTAATTGCGGCGCACTTTTTGAAATAAAGAGGATTAAAAACTCATTACTGCCCGCTAAAAGTTTCTTATAGAAAACACCACCTTTGGGTGCACTTAAAGGCGAACCAATTCGTCCTTTTCGAATAGATGGGATGAAAAATATTTTTTGTAGTGCAATTTGGTTTCAAGGCTGCCCTCGACATTCTAAATCCGAATATTTCCAACTTATCGCGATAAGAAATCCCAAGCAGCGCTTTTACCTGCTAGGCCAGACCTTTAACGTCATATCATCTGTGATTGACGCACCCCGACAAGGTTCTCGTGATGAAATAATCATGGGCAAATAAAATAAATAGTCTTTACGTAGGCGTCTTGCATTTGTTTTGCATATTTTCCTCTCTGATTATTTTTTTCCACTTTGCCGGTAAATTACGTTCCTACCTAAAGAAGGCATTGACGCCTAATTATGTTTCGTTACGAGTGTCGACTTATATGAATTTACTAAAAAATAATTACATTTTCGGTATGGTCAAATACCTAATTAATTAGAAACCTGCCTCTATCTAAAACTATTTACTCATGGACGTATTGTAAAATTGTACATTCTTACGTATTAGTTTGCTATTTGCCTTAATTATTCCATAGGGCGTTTAAAAAAACCATTATGGAAAAACTTATTTGTTCTTGCGAGTCAGGAAATTTCGAGGATGCAAAATCATTAAATATAAAACAGACGGTTTTTACGTGAAATCTAACGAAAATTTCAACAGATTATAAAATTATACAGCTGCTAGGCGCCATCCGCAATTATCGCGCTAAAAGTGATTGCACCGCGATCCTCATCAAAAGAGCGACGCTTTTTATTCCCGCTGCGGGTGCCTCCATCGTACTGAAAGACAAAACCTATGATTTCAGCAGCAGACATAGGATTTTCAGCTTCAAAATCATTAGCGTTAAAGTCGAATATCCTGTAAAGATCGTTGCATTTTGTGTCCTATCAGAATTAAGGGGACTAGTGTCAACATTCAGGTGATTTTAAAAAGATACGCGTTCCAGTCCACCTGTAGTCTTTTCATGAAGTTTTAATAGCGGTTGGTACCCCTTTGAGTTTCGCCTCGGATATGAACGAAGCACGATTTGAATGGTCCTAGTTTACTAGGTCAAGTGACGCCTATTGATGCTTAAGAACCGACACTACAAGCCCTAGTTTCTTAGAGACATCTCCTAAGGAAAGTAAGCTTTCAAGTCTTTGCATGTGACCTCAAACGTTTTCCTGTTTAAAAGATTTGGAACATTTTTATGCATTTCTTACGATGTCGTACACAAGTCTACGTTAATGCGCCAGGGGGAATTAGAACCGTAAAGGAAAAATAAATTATACCATTGTCATTTCACATTACCTACCCTACCTATTGCTAATCGAAAATCGAACAAGGCCGTCATAATATTATATTTCCAGAATTCGCCCATAGGGAGAAGTAGGTATATTTTAGGATATTAATATTGGCAATGTCGTCGGCCCACCCGAAACTTGTATAGGGAATTTCAATAAAATACATTACTCTGAAATATATTGGTCCATATTCCCTGTTATATTATACTTTTATAAGGTTTGCCTTTACGAGCGTTTGTACTGTTTCAATTGCGAATCAATGATATTCGTTGAATTAGATAGTTAAAGAAATTACATAATACCTAGAAGTTACCTAAATTGCATCATTTTGGGTCAGAAATTATCCGAGGTTTACGTTATTTTATTTTATTTATTTATTTATTGGTCCACCAACAATTGTCCACACTGGTTTTATGCTTAAGGTAACATGCAAACATTAATATACATCAGTGCAACAATCACCACCGCATGCATAATGAAGTTGTACAAGAAAAGAAAAATTAAATTAAACTTATCTAGTTTTAAGTTACTAGTATCTAAAAACATAATTTAAAAACAAATAATTGCTAATATCTAAAAAAAGGAATAATAAATTTCGTTCCAAGCGGTATAATGAAGAGATATTTATGAAAAACGGCTTTCAATTTTCCCAAACTGTCGAAGTGCAAATCGATCTTATCACTGCAGCTATTAATAACTTTGCAGAACCGCGCAATAGGGGAATTGGCGCCTAGAACCATTCTTCTCTGCGGTGGGCAGAGAGGTGTTATGGAACTGCAAGGAGTTCTTGAGGGGGCTGCACAGTCTATTTTATGGGATACCACTTTGCACACAAACATTGCGTCACTAATGCAACGGCGCTTGTCCAGCGAAACCATTCTAAAGTGTTTCAGTCTGTTACTGTAAGAACGTATTTTTTTAGAAATTCCGCTAGTAAACGCCAGATACCAAAGAAAACGCCTTTATTATTATTTATTTATTATTTATTTATTTATCAAACAATTTTTATACAAACTTTCATTTAAAAACTAAGCCCCACAAAACTGTTTTCACAGTTTGTCTGTGGGAACGGAACGATATTAAAATACAAAATAAAAATAAACAATGTTAAACTAATATTACTTAACAATCAACAAATCTTAGAAACTACTTATATACCCTCTCCCAGCAATCTGCAAATCACCTTCTTAATAAAAAAAAAAATAAAAAATAAGTATGGTTTACAGACTCCTGAGAAAGAATAGTTTAAGCGATTTTGCAAACTTACTTTTCATTTTCTGACTTCTTATATCAGCAGGCAATTGGTTGAGAAGGTATGGTACTCTTTTATCAAGCGTTCGGTCGCCAAAATAATTATTGATTTTAGGTACATCAAACTTGCCTGCTGATATTGACCTAGTAGCATGGTTATGGGTAACAAGCGAGTGGCGCCCCCAGCTGCCATGACTGTTAACTAGAAGTAGGTATTTGTGTTTTAAGGTGATAGGAAGAATTTTGCAAATTTTAAATAACCTATTATAATTGTTTTTACATTTGTTTTTAGTTTTCTTAGTGACTAATAGTTTTAAAAATCTATTTTGCAGTGCTTCCATTTTGTCTAAATTAGTTTTGAATGTGAGTCCATAGCAGTCGAGAGCGTAACTTAATATAGGGTCAACGAGTTGTAAATAAAGACACTTAAGAGTATTACTCGGTACTTTAAAACTTAGATGGTAGAATTTACCGAGTAATATTCTAAGTTTATTACATAAGTACTCAATGTGATTAGACCACGAAAAGTTCTCATCAACCTTTACCCCGAGATATCTTACACATGTATCACGTTTAATAGGCTTACAAATACAGTTTACATGGCTATTATGAATGCACGCAAACTCATGTGTGTACATTGGAGGTGGGTCACCAGGCGGAAGTAAGTATGGTGAACGTATTATAACTAGATGAGTTTTATCCGCGTTCAGTATTATACCGTTATCGTGCGACCATTTGACAACTCGGTCTACGTCGCGTCGAGCTGCACGAGTCGACAAGTTTCGGCGAGATCAGTGCCGGCGCGCAGCGCACACAGGTCCTCCGCGAACATGTATGCTGAACAGTTTAATGTGGCCGCCAGACTACGCTACAATATTCCAAAATGCTTCGAATTAAACTATTATAAAGCATCATTTTGGTTTTACAACATCTGAATTGTTTACAATTTCTCATAATAAAGCCCAGCATTTTAGAGGACTTTTTTACTATATTATTTATGTGAGGAATAAAAGTTAACTTCCGATCAAATATTACACCGAGATCCCTTATTGTGTCCATTTCAACAATTTTAACTCCATCGATGTAATAGTCGTGCTCTATTAGGTGATGTTTTCGCGTGAAATGACATTTACTAGGATTCAGCTGCATCTGGTTGGTTTGACACTGTCTAATTAGATAGATATAAGTACATACAAATCCCTTAGTTAATAGCAAACCGTTCACGCACACATACATACTACACTCACACATTCAACATACGTTTATACAGTCCACTCATTTAGCTATTAAGTTAGTTCAAAATAAAAATTCTACGAGATCAGACGTTGTCAGTGTTTCATTCACCAAACAAACGGATAAAGACCTTATTGCCCTGAACATATGGTCCATATCGAACCGGATTTATTGAGTAACATCGGGCGATCGTCGTCGTCACCGTGAGAACAAAAGCATTCCTGAGCGGATTATCTTTGCTAACATCGAGAGTTAAAACCAGTCATTAGCGAAAATAATCATTCAATTCATTATCTATTTTGTTTGGATTTCGAGTTTCAACGTCTTATACACATTTGAACACAATGGAGGTGCTTCTGGCCTATCAAAAAGAGGTACTGGAAAACTTGAGGAAAGCAGAGAGAAACTACAAGAAAACACCTAAAGAACGAATTAAAAAACCCTACTTAGAAACCAGATTGGACAATTTGGAGGAGTTATGGAAAGTTTTCAAAGAAGGACATAAATCGATCATCGGTAAAGTGAGCCAAAAGGAGAAGCAAGACTCATATTTTACTGAAGATATGTACGAGGAGTTCGAGGAATTGTATGTAGCATACAAGACTCAACTGAAGGAAGCCCTGCAGCCCTATCTCGCGTCATCAAACGGATCATCAACGATTATAACGAAACCAAATGCAAGTGCTGGACACGTGGTTAGTGAATGTGAAGTTAAGTTACCGCGCATACAATTACCTACGTTTAGTGGTAAATATAGTGAGTGGCAAACGTTCTACGATATATTTAATTCTCTTATTCATACTAACAAGAATCTATCGCCAGTGCAAAAGTTACACTATTTAAAAGGTAACTTGTCAGGTGAACCAGACTGTTTGTTACGTAACTACTCAACTACCGATGCGAACTATGAGGACGCGTGGAAACAATTAGTTAAACGTTACGATAATAAACGTTATAATTGTAATGCAATTTTAAGATCATTGTTTACGCAAAAACCAATTATGGGTGAGTCGGCTAGTGCCATTAAACTTTTATTAGATACAACAACTTCGTGTTTACAATCTTTGCGTAATATGAACATTGATACTACTAACTGCGATGTGTTTATTATTTATTTAGTGGTTTCTAAATTAGATCCTGAATCCATGAAGCAGTGGGAATACCAACTTGGCATAATTAATGATGAGTTACCGTCATGGACACAATTATCTGAGTTTTTAGAGTCCAGATTTAGATCGTTAGAGATGATAGATACAAACAAGGTACCTACACAAATAAAGTATACCAACACAAAAACTAAATCTCATCATGGGTCTATTGATAGTAAAAAGAGTAATTCTAACGTACCTGCCAAGTGTTATTTGTGCAAAGGTGAACACAATTTGTACCACTGTAAAGAGTTTAGTCAACTTAGTGTTAAAGATCGGCAAGATTATGTTCAAAAAAATAACTTATGTTTTAATTGTTTTTCTTCATCTCATCCAGTTGTGAAATGTCGGAATTCCGTGAGTTGTAGGCGATGTGGGAGGAGGCATCATTCATTATTGCATTTTGAGAAGGAGTCGAGCAACATAGCAAAACCTGACGACGTTTCTACGCAGAGTGAGTCAGATAAAACCGTGAGTATACCTATTTCAACTAATTTCTCGAGTGGAGGATTAGAACCAAGTCGTGTTTTGTTAGCTACCGTGTCCGTTTGGGCATACAATGAGCACGGTTATAAACAACAATTGAGGGGATTATTAGATCAAGGATCGCAGGCGTCGTTTATTAGCGAGTCTGTTGTACAATTACTTAGACTTCCACGTAAACGTGTCAGTGGTATGGTTTCTGGTATAGGTGATGGTGGTCATACGAGTATTAAACATATGGTTTCTCTTGCGGTGCAATCACGGCATAGCCCTGATTCTTTGATCCAAGTTAACGCGTATGTCTTGCGATCTGTTACGTCATTACTTCCATCAACCAAGTTAAACACGCCTGATTGGCTTTCTTTGAGTAAAATTCCGCTAGCCGACCCAGGTTACGCCACACCAGGAAAAATTGATATTCTTTTTGGAGCTGAATTCTACAGTGAGATTTTATTGGATGGTATTATACGACACAATGAAATATTGGCACAAAACACTACCTTAGGGTGGGTATTATCAGGGAGGGTGTCAAGAGAATTAACTTCAGCTGTTGGCCGAGTAATCAACATGCATTTACATTTAAGGACAGATGATATTCTTAAAAGGTTTTGGGAGATTGAAAATGAGCCTAACTTGGTACAGAAAAGGATGACAAAGAATGAAGAAAGATGCGAAGAATTTTACGATAGGACAACTACTCGCGATGAGGAAGGGAGGTTCGTGGTTAAATTACCTTTTGACAAGGAAGATCCAGAATGTCAATATGGAAAATCAGTAGTTATAGCTACAAAAAGATGGGATTTTTTAGAGAAGAGATTAGAGAAGAATCCTACTTTAAAAGAAGAGTATAACAAGGTTTTACATGAATATATTGAGATGAATCACATGACACCGGTGAAGGAAGCGGACATAGACAATCCCAAGGCAGTTTATCTCCCTCATCATGCTGTGGTGAGAGAGGATAAAGACACCACAAAAGTGAGAGTGGTTTTCGATGGTTCATGTAAAGGTCTTAACGACTTTTCACTTAATGATAATCTCTTGGTAGGTCCTAAGTTACAACAGGACTTAAGACATATCTTGATGAGGTGGCGATGTCACAAGATTTGTATGGTCGCAGATATTGTTAAAATGTTCAGGATGATTAAGGTAAATTCTGAGGATACAGACTTCCAAAGAATTGTATGGAGATCACAGTTAGACGAGCCACTACGACATTATAAATTATTACGAGTGACCTTTGGTACTGCTTGCGCGCCATATTTGGCAGTTAAATCACTTCAAAAGTTAGCTGATGAAGAATGTGCAACTTTTCCTGTGGCTTCATCAATAACCAAGAGCGATTTTTACATGGATGACCTTCTTACAGGTTGTGACACCATACAAGAAGCTTTACACATTTATAGTGACATTAACAAATTAATGAGCTGTGGTGGATTCGAACTGCAAAAGTGGAGTAGCAACAATAAAGAATTATTGACACACATACAAGGGGACAAACACAGAAACAGTGATTCGTTAAGAATAAAGACATCTACCTTATTGAAGATTCTTGGATTGGTATGGAATAGAGAGATGGACGCTTTTCAGTATACAATTAACTTGCCAGATTTAAAGGAGCCTATTACTAAACGGCAAGTTTTATCCGATGTAGCCCGGCTATATGACCCGTTAGGTTGGATTGCGCCCGTAGTAATCATTGCAAAAATATTTATTCAAAAACTATGGAAGTCTAAGCTTGATTGGGACGATGCGCTGACTACTGATTTGAGACATGATTGGCTACAGTTTAGAACGAGTTTGGTACATTTGAAAGGGATAAACATACCACGATGGTATTATTTTAGTTCAAGGTCAAAGGTCGAATTACATGCATTTGCTGATGCTTCTAAGTTAGCTTACGGTGCTGCTGTATATATTCGTGTTGTCAATGAGGATGGCAACATCTATGTGAGTTTGGTATCAGCAAAGAGCAAGGTTGCTCCTTTAGAGAAAGAGGTATCTATACCACGACTCGAACTTTGTGGTGCAGTTTTAGCAGCAAAATTGGTTTTTGAGATATCGCAAATAATGAACATACCGAAAGAAAATCTGTACGCTTGGTCGGATTCTACAATAGTTTTAGCTTGGCTGAGAGGAGGGTCCAGCCGCTGGACTACTTTTGTGAGCAATCGTGTGTCTGAAATTCTTAATATTTTAGACCACGAACAATGGAGACATGTTAGCACTGACATGAATCCCACTGATTGTGTTTCAAGAGGGTTACCTGCGCAAGATTTACTTGAACATTCGTTATGGTGGTCGGGACCGTCTTGGCTTTCACAATCAATTGTACCGTTTGACAACCCTGAAATTATCCAGGATACTCATGAAGAAGAAAGATCTACAACTTTAACTGCTTTACCGGTATTAAAAAATGAATTTATTTGGACTATGTTTTCGTCATTATCTAAAACCTTAAAAGCAATTTCTTACTGGAGAAGAGTTCTACACAATTTGAAATTACCAAAGGACAAACGTATTCAATATTCAAACGTAATTACACCTTCAGAAATGAATGAGAGTTTAGTAATATGCATCAAACAGGTTCAAGAAGATAATTTCAGCGAAGAACTAAATTGGTTAAAGAAGAAGAAATTCGTCCCCAAGAAAAGTAAACTCCGCACTCTTTGTCCTATTTTAGATAGAAATGGGTTGCTAAGGGTTGGTGGTCGTATAGATGAGTCAGAAGTTATATACGACACAAAACATCCTATACTTATGCCCGCTAAGAGTCACCTTACCGAGCTTATAATTAAGGATGCACATGTTAGAACTTTTCATGGCGGACCACAAGCTATGTTGTGCTATTTAAAAACCAAATATTGGATATTGCGAGCAAAAGAGAGGGTAAAAAGTCATTACAGAGCATGCGTTAAGTGTTTGAGATATTCTAAAACAAAGAGTAACCAATTGATGGGTCAAATTCCGGAAATTAGATTAAAGCCAACTAGACCTTTTAAATCATCTGGCTGTGATTACATGGGGCCTATTAATGTGAGATTCTCACCTGGTCGAGGAGCGAAATCCTACAAAGGATATATTTGTTTATTTATTTGCATGGTTACGCGAGCTATTCACCTGGAGGTTGTAACTGACTTGACTTCAAAGGCTTTCATTGCAGCCTTCAAGCGATTCACAGCACGAAGAGGTCACTGTCAAGATTTGTTTAGTGACAATGGCACTAACTTTGTTGGAGCCAAAAAACAACTTCGCCAAATGTTTGATCAAGCTAAATCAACAGTGCCACGTGAAATTGAGGAATTACTGAATTTAGAGCATACAACATGGCATTTCATACCTCCACATGCGCCTAATTTTGGAGGTCTGTGGGAGGCCGGAGTTCGTAGTGTTAAAACACATCTATACAAGGTAATCGGAGACAGCACTCTTACCTATGAAGAGTTGTCTACTGTTTTGGTACAGGTCGAGGCCTGTCTTAATTCCCGTCCAATCACTGTAATGAGTGATGACCCTAGCGACCCTCAGGCTTTGACACCCGGTCATTTTCTTATAGGTGAACCACTGATCAGCATTCCTGAGGCAAATTATGCTGAAATTCACGTTACAGGTATAGACAGGTGGAGATTGACACAAAAAATGGTACATAACTTCTGGAAACGTTGGTATAAAGAATACTTAGTTAACCTTAATCAACGGTACAAATGGAATACTAAAAAATCTGAGCCAGAAGTAGGTGATATAGTAATTATAAAAGACGATAATATTCCCCCGGCTAAATGGATTCTAGGAAGAATAACCAATAAATATTTAGGGCCTGATAATGTAGCACGTGTTGTATCTATTAAATGTAAGAATGGGGAATTTAAACGTCCCATTAGTAAAATTTGTGTTTTACCTAAATGAATTTATTGTTTTTTGTCACTATTGTGTAACTTATTAATACTACTTACCCATTAAGATTGAAGCTGTAGGATACAGTTATCGAATACTTGTGACGATAACTAATTTATTCCCTTCATAACAATATCATTATTTACTTTAAGGAGTTATTGTTATAGTTGATAACACGGTTAAAATGACCGAGCTATAATGTTTGTCAAATTAGAATCAACATGTTTTACCATATACCTATTTGTGTTTACAATTTATGTATCTAACTATAGCCCTCCTAGCACCTATGCACTTAGGTAGGTATGGTTTTTTTTGAGGTGTACTTGCTTAGTATATAGGAATAAAAATTGTAATGAATTGTTAAGTTACCTAGTATCACGGTGGGCGGTAAAGGTTAGCCTAGCCTATTATTGTATAAATATTAGTTTTAAATTTGGTGTTTTAAGAATGAATGAACTTGATATGTGGCTCTAAGTATAATAACATGTACTGTTATAACTAGGTACCAAGAAAGATACATGAACAGTGACACTTATTCACAATGTTAAGTTTAGTCTAATTTTACAAGATTTTGTTTTGTATCCTATTTCTAGAGGTTGATATTTCGTTTAAACTTACACGATTTAGAAAGTACGTTAATGCACTACGTACTTTGGTGGGCGGTATGTCTAATTAGATAGATATAAGTACATACAAATCCCTTAGTTAATAGCAAACCGTTCACGCACACATACATACTACACTCACACATTCAACATACGTTTATACAGTCCACTCATTTAGCTATTAAGTTAGTTCAAAATAAAAATTCTACGAGATCAGACGTTGTCAGTGTTTCATTCACCAAACAAACGGATAAAGACCTTATTGCCCTGAACAGACACCATTGCACAACTCTGTCTAGATCATATTGTAAGTCAGAGGCATCCTCTTCTGACTTCACGATTTTGACAAACTTTAAGTCATCAGCATACATAAATATATGACAGCTATGAAAACAATAAGGAATATCGTTAATGAAAACGTTATACCAAGTATGCAGCATAAGTTTTTCTAGATCTTATAACCGCATTTGCAAAATCGCAAGTTTTGTGCCTATGAATGGCTATAAGAGTAGAGGAAGACCAAAGAAACGATGAATGGAAGGATGGTATAGCAAGAAAGGAGGTGCTTAACGAGATTACGATATGGTAACATAGTAGTGGAAGAAGAAGATATGCTGCGCCGACCCCAAATAAATTGTGATAAGGGCAAGAGAAAGATGATGAAGATGTAATGTAATAAAATTGTTATCAGAGTAAAGAGGCAAAGAAATCCATAAATAATGTTACGCGTGCATTCTCCAAAGATATTATGCAAATAAATTCAATGTTGCTTACAGCTGAAATAGCGAATATAAATCAAAGCGAAATGCGAAGATCTTCGTTTTCGATTAACGGAATAACTTTCGGCAAGCCACCGCGAATCCTCGGCAAAGCTTTGAGGGCGAGACATTTATTGGGTTACGATTAAAATACCCGCGAAATACTGTCGGGCCCATATTTCAGCCCGTGTAAAGGCAGGAATGAAGTGGATTTACTTTTGCTTTATTCTAAGTAATTCTCTCTAGTAATATAGATTGTTATCTATTTATAGCTTGTCTAATTTACCGTATCTGTAATGTCGGTGTATATAATAGGTAGGTTTGTAAAAGACTGAGGTATTGGTATACCTTGTTCGTGTATTCCAATACCTCAGTCTTCTTTTTGAATTGAAACTTCTTATGCGACTTCCAACAAGTTTAACGTTTTCATGGAGGGGGAATATTTTCTATTACCCACTAAGAGATGGCGCTATTACAAGATTTGTGACTACGTAGTTCTACTAGGTACGCAAGATGGCGTGCAAACAGTCATGCATTCGACTCTTCGGTGTGACCAGCCTTCGCTCAATTTCCATGAGTAGAATAACCTCGATAAACTTATGTAATAAAAAGAGTACAACAATAAAACAATAAAATATTATTTAGAAGCTCAATAAAATAACGAGAGTGAATGCGGGGCACTCGAACGCATGCGTGTAGTATTACGAAGTTTCACTTCTTCCGCGCGGAGGGATCCCACGCATTATTATTTTTTTGTTCAGTTTCTCAATTTGTTTCTTAGAACTACATACATAACTTCACGCCTGCAATCTTCGAAGGGTTAGGCAGAGGTGTACCTGTAGTTCACCCACATTTCACCAGTTATATTTAAGTCCCATGTAATAGGGGGCGAGCCTATTAACACCAACCGGGTACAAATCCAGATTTTGTGACTACTACTGAGAAATTCTTAATTGGAAAAATCAAATAACACTTTGCCTGACCCTGTAATCGAACCCTGGACCTCAACACTTTCAATCAAACTATGCTTCATGCCTTTTAATAACGAGTTCACTGCACACATCTTGTATTTTGAAAATGTATCGTTCGTATAGTAAAAGTAAAAAAATTACATACAACAAAATTTTTAATAAAATGAAAACTTTATGGTCAAACTATATTATTTTTTATGGGACCAAATGTCAGGTATTCCACATCAAACTAAAGAAGAATCACGCAAATCGGATCATAAATCTCAGCGTAATCGGTGTACATAAATAAAAAAAAACTAATCGAATTGATAAGCTCCTCCTTATAGAAGTCGGTTAAAACAGTTTTTTTTTTTTTAACTTATTATTGGTACACCTGTAAAGTGCATACCGTTACGATTCCAACAAGCCCAAACACAGCTAAGATTCATTGCCTTGTAATGGAGTTCCGAAGCCTGTCTCTTGGATTCATCATCAGATCTGATGGTAAAATGGTTCTTATTAGACGCAAATGCTTCACTTGTTGTAGAAAATACCAAAATCGCTGTACGTTTTCCTATAAAATTTGAAGAGTTCCCTCGATTTCGCCAAGATTCCATCATCAGATCCTGACTTGGTGACTATGGGACCATTTGGAAAGTATACCCTTTCCAACAAAAAAAGAATTTTCTAAATCAGTTGGCAAGCGACGGAGTAATGCGCGAACAAACATAAAAAAAAAAAAAAAAAACAACAACCGAATTGAGAACCTCCTCCTTTTTTAGAAGTCGGTTAAAAATAACTGTTTATAATGTACGTTTCCTTAGCCAAAAGTTTGACATCCAGTCTTACTAAGGGGTATCGTATTACCCAGTTACTGGGTTGTGGAGGTCAGATAGGCAGTCGCTTCATGTAAAATACTGGTACTCAGCTGCATCCGGTTAGACTGGAAGCCGACCCCAAGTTAGTTTGGGAAAAGGCTAGGCAGATGATGAATGTAGGTTTCCTTCAATTTATCTTTGCAGAAACTTGATGTTGTTTTGTATTCTGAATTTTCTGTTTCAAAGAAATTCTTGTCTCCTTTAATTTGGTATATGGGAAGTAAGATGTGGCAGTAATAAACTCCCGAAACGGTTAGACATGATCTCAAGTCTTCTTCAAACATGTTTATATAGGTATCTTTCTACATGTTGATAGATATGAACTCCGATACTGAGATTATGCTGATCATGTCATTGTGCCCGATGTCTTGGGGATCTGAATTATCTTGAATTTCGTATGAAATGTATCGTATAATAATGAGACGTAATTTGATCTCAAAGATGATTATGTGTGCCAGAAGTCTTGTTTTTTTTTTTCGAGAATATCGTATATCTTCCGAAGATCCGAGTGTATGTCGTTAATTGGTAGGAAGATGTCCTTCGGTATCTTGCTAGAAATCGTGCTTAACTCGTTCATGAGTTGTTCGGGTGTAATCAAGTGTAAGTGAAACAACCATTCTAGATATCAGTGACGTTGCCTAATAATAACGTATTCTGAATGCTCTTTAAATTCTACAGCATATTACTTGCTATTATATCTCCCATGTTGAAATCATTTGTAACGCTGTTTACTTCAATGTTGTTTTTCAATTAGCCCACTGCTGCTTTTAACTTATTCATGTGATGGTTTGTTATTTTAAGTTTTTGGTTCATACTTGTATCATGCTCTGTGCGCTTAAGGAGGTTGTTTTCTGCTTCCATCAGTGAAGTCTGATTTTTCTAGAGAGAAACTTTATGCTTCTCGTTCTCTCGTCGAGAACTCCGAATAGGCTATTAGCGATGTATCCCACGCCATTGGTCCCAGGTCGCGTGCCTGAATGCTGACTTTGCAACACCTGGTGGTAGTGCTCGAGTTCTGAGAACGCGTGACGAAGCTGCTGTACGATTACGTCACAGTGAACTCGATCTTGTACGATTACATATGTTTGTTTGAGCGATTGGCGATTGGATGTATTTTTTGAAGTTTTCAGTTGATTGGCAGTACGTATCCATATTGTAGTAAACTACAATATTCCAATCGTCTCTGATAAGCATCATGTCGGATACTTTATCGAAATACAAGCTTTGATTTGTTTGAAATGAGGTTATCCACATGTTGCATTCTGCACTTGTAATGAATGTAAAAAATACCATCAGAGCGGTGACCGGTGTGTTATCAAGTTGAACTTGCTTTTCGTTGAGTTCCTTCTTGTGGAGGATGCCTTGGCTTGCTGGTGTTCCACGTCTTGGTTCTTATCTCGTGCCGTGTCGCACTGTGAGGAAATTTCTTTATATTCTAAAAGTATGGATACTTTTATAACGGGACATTTTCCGTTTTTAAGGTCACGACACGTGGACGTCCTTTCCTGGATGTAGTTCTACGACTCTTTCCATCCCCCATTGGGTTGTCGTCGTGGATACGAAGTATATCGTCCAACTTGATATTAAATTATATAGTTCTCAAAGACTAAAGTCCATAGGACAATCTAATTTCCTGGACACTATCTTAATCTATCACTTTTCGATACGAGGATCGAGTAATCGATTCGATGCAGTACCGTAGTACCGCGCCGTGTTGCGCTTTGTACAAGGCTTCGCGACACGGCAACACCGCTATGCCGCGTGGTGCGTCGCACTGTCGAGTCGTGCTGCGTCGCAGCTGTCTACGGGAGACTTAAGAGGCGCCTAAACTAAATGTGCTTAGCAGTACGTTAGGTCAACTTCTAATACCATCATGGAAAAGTGTAGCGAATATTTGATATGTTTAACGAATGTTATAATAAAATAACTATCTTGCACGTCAAATTATATTAATTTGAATTTTATTATATATAATTTTCAGGGAAACACTCGATTGATACCGGCTCTCCTGTACTGTACATATTTGATTTGCTCACTATACAGCAGGAACTTAAATATGTTAATCTGTTGCGCATATCTCAAGGGGCCTACTAACTAAAAGGTATTGTCCTGCAGATTGTCGCAAACATAGCTACAATAGATAGCTTAGGCATTGCGCTACATGCGGCTAGAAACATACCTACGCACCGGCTATCCAGTAGAAACCAATTGAAGGAAAAGCTCTGTTTATTGCGTTCCCTTATTGCTAGTGGGACTGGGAACATTTATTTGTCAGTCCGTAATTACGCGGGATTATCTCGGCTCGCCATCTCTCCACAGACGTGACGTGAAATTGAATTATTTCGATTCCGTTGCCGCTAGGGGCTGTCATGTACCAATTTGTCTGTTTTTTCGCTTTTATTTTCATATATTGAATTAATTCGAGCGTTGTAGTGGCGTAACAAGTAAAGATTGGTCTTGATTTCAGGTCGTAAAGAAACATATACGCAGAAACCTGTAGATACATGGAAACGGTACATACTGAATTACTGACGTGTATATCAACTGCTTTCGTTCGGGTGACAAGTAAGTACCTACATATTCAAATAAGTTTTTGTGTTGACTACCAATAGACTAGACCGATAATCTTTTTATTAATGTAAATTGATATTATCAATAGCGAGCTGGTTAAACTCTAAGTGCAAGCGCAATTAATCATTGGGAGGTCATTGGCAACAACAGGTTATTGCTGTCGTCTTACCATCCGCTGCAACATCTAAACGTGGCTGAATAGATTTGTTACGTCAAAAACGAAACGAAATGGATGAATAGATGATAATACAAGGTGTTGTTTTGCATCCTCGTCAAATTTCAGGAGGTGGTCACAAAAGACATAAATAATCAATTAAAATTACGATAACTAGTTAATTATTATTAAACGCTGATTTTTTTGGTTGTTTAAGTTTATAAATATTTCAGAATAACCCCCTTAACGTGGTTTAGGGAATAGGAAATTATCAATTAAACGTTTGAGATTGTTTGTATGTGTGTAAGCGAGGTTATAGGGCAAGAACCAGACGGGCTGCGTTTAAAACACGGGTGGTTAAAACTTACCGAAATGCTTAAATAAGGAAAATAATAAAAATTACCTACCCATTTTATTATTGATTCGGGACGAGAATCATTAGCATAGTTACCTCCTTGAATTTGACGAGGATGCAAAACAACACCTTGTATATGACGAATAGAGTGAAAATAAAAAAAAAAATAGCTCAACTTAATGAACTTAAAATCATGACATTATAAATATCTCGATAAACTTCAAACGTCAAAGTCGTGACCAACAGAGGTAAACAAAAAAAACCGGCCAAGTTACAAGTCGGAATCGCGCACGAAAGTTCCGTACCATTATTTATAAAAACGGGCAAAATAATCACTTTTTTGTGTAGGAGCCCACTTAAATATTTATTTTATTCTGCTTTTAGTATTTGTTGTTATAGCGGCAACAGAAATACATAATCTGTAGAAATTTCAACTGGCTAACTATAACGGTTCATGAGATACAGCCTGGTGACAGACGGACGGACGGACGGACGGATGGACGGACGGACGGACAGCGAAGTCTCAGTAACCGTTTGGGTACGGAACCCTAAAAAGTAACTACACCAATCACATTTTCTTTTCCATAACTTTGAAAGGCATTGCTCAGAATAAAATATTGTGTGGAGATTACAGACCATTGTTAAAAAACGATTATTTAACAAAACAAAGTGATTGACACGTCGTTATCATCAATAACCTAGAAACAGCAAGGGACTAGAACCAACAAAGTCTTGAGATAAACATCAGACGAACAGACGTCTCAAATGGAAGAACTTAATCGTCCTGAAAGCTACAAAAAAGAACGAAATGTGAAAATAGTTGTCTGTGTTTACTTTGGTAAATGATGAGACTTTTTTATTTTATTTTACAACGTATAGCTCTAGATGTTTTTGAGATAAAACTATCAACAACCACGTAAGAAGATTGCCTTGAAACCTAAATACCTATGAGAGATAAAGTTGTTAAACCTGGTGTTCCACACTTATTGAAAAAAGGACCTCAAGCACTACGCGGCCTCTGCAACAATTAGTCGCATGACCGGTCCCTATCTGGAACAAAACTAGTCGGATTGGTCGTGCGACCAAACTTTCTTCCTGGTCGGAGTTTCTGCGGACAAAAGTCGTTATCGTGGTTGTGTAGTGCGCGAGGTCCCTATATAAGTAAGGGCGGAAACATACTTACGTGTCGTGGCGTGTCGTGACGCGCCAGAAGCAAATCGGTTTCATACATTTAATATGGTTAGAGACATATTTGCATGGCGTGTCGTGTCGCAACGATGTATGAAACCTTCGTATGAAACCGTATGTTTCTGGCGCGTCACGACACGCCACGACACGTAAGTGTGTTTCCGCCTTAAGTCACCTACTTGCATTCATAAAAAAAGGCAATTAAACAAAGCAACAAAATAAAAATAAAATATTGTGCGAAGCAAAAACTTTTTTGTTGTCAGCTGTAATAACATTGCCGTTTGCTCAGTTAGCAGTTTGCTCTTTGTTAACTTTTCAGTTTGGTTCAATAAGTTCGTAAACAGAGGAGGCGCGAGATGACGAGGAAATTCAATTTTCTCGGATGGTTTCTCTGTTATTTTATGTCGATTTTTATTTTCTATTGCTTACACATAGAGATAGGTAGGTATTTTGCTTTTATACATATTTTATTCGTGTAAATTCGTGTTACATTATAAAAAAATTACTTTAGTTTATGAAAAGCATATAGCTTTATTTCAAGTCGATTTTCCATACAATTGTAGGTATTACGCTACTTAATAAAAATGCAGAACAATTTATTTCCTGCAGAAGAATTTTGACTGCTTGAGAACCTTACAAGAATCTTTAGTAAGTTGTTCACAAGTTTAACTGAAAAACATTTTTGAAATGTCTTTAGAAAAAAAAGATGATTGCAAATCTCTGTTTCTATAGATAATTTATGATCGGTCTAATTTAGATGTAATACTATTTTTCGAAAATGTTTTTGTGACTTTTTTATCTTGCTTCCGCAAATGAAGTTTCATTAAAATCGATTCAGTTATTTCGGAAAATAAGGATTTGAAAGTGTGTATTAAGTATCTCCGCAAGTGAAGTCATCCCTTCGATTACATTATTAATCGGTTAAACAAACTAGCTTACCAGCTAAAACACCCATCTGGTCGGATTATACTCCCTTTTCAATGAAGAGTGGAGAGCCATCTGCCCTATTTCTCACACCTCAATAGTATCATATACAGTATGTTAGTTTAAACGAGGGACATATTCAAACCCATAATAGTACATGTTAACATGATACTATTAAAAATATAAACAAAAAAAAAACACTGATAAATAACAGACAGAACCATACCAAAATTTTCGCAAATGTCACGCAACGTGTATACACCCTTGCGCTAGCGACTTAATACTATCGCAGAACATGTGAGCGGGTCAATGACTCTTAGGTATAATCCATTTTCCCTTCATACTTTAAACTTACCTGGCTTAGGACAGTCCAAAATATCTAGGCACTAAACAAAACATTAAAAATTCTTCTATATACGTTATAGGTTTTTTACATATTTGGGACGAGAATCGAATACTGAATACCCTCCCTCAATATGTCCCTCGTTTAACCTAACATACTGTATTTATTAAACATCAAGCGGCTTTGTGATTGTGGTGCACGCTATCGAGTCTCACTGTTAGGTACGTGGTCAGATGCCTTCTTCTTCAGATGAATCTTTAGCGCACAGACCCGATACTTTTGAATCCCGCTGTTCCACGTATTCTTGCATGTTAGATTACCTATCGTTTCCAGAATCTTGTTGTGGAAATCTTACTTATTAAAAAAGAAATAAGATGCTGGAACAATACATTTATGTATACATTTCTTGTTTTCTTGAAAACGGTTAAAAAAAAACAAGAAGAGGATATTGATACTTTATTGGCCAACTTACAACTATTTACACTGTAAATGTTTAGAATGATATAATAGTAACAACGGCTCACGTTGTCATTTTGCCCACACGCCAAAAGATCCTTGTACTGATATACACAGTGGCCTGTTAGGTAAATTAAAGATAACATTGCGACTATGGTATTGTGTGGTTGGTCCCAACCCTGTAACTACCCTTGCAGAGTGCTACGTGCCCCACGGGGACTCATTACATTGAGGGTTCTACAATACAATGGAGGCTTTGATTCGAAGGTTCATATTCAAGATACTCGTATTATTCAGAACAACCTTATAAAAGGTTACATTTATGTTCAGTTTTTAAATGTTCCACTTCCACATAGATTTAAGAGCGTTTACGCCTTACGGCATTTCATGCAAACTTTGAAGTCCTTATTTTCCGAAATTACTGAACTAATTTTAATAAAACTTATTACGCATAAGCAGGAGCTTATACGTATTAAGTTTCATTAAAATCGGTTATAAGACCGACCGCAATACAGAGGTCTAATAATGTGTTTAAAATAAAGATAATTGGAAATTTCTGTTTCTTTAGATATTTAATAATCGGTCTAATTTAGCTGTAATACTATTTTTAGAAAATATTTTGTGGTATTTTTTTAGACCCATGTATCTTGGTTATGTGTATGAAGTTTCATTAGAATCGGTTCAGTCATTTCGGAAAATAAGGTTTGCATGAAATATCGTAAGGTATAACGCTCTTATACAGGGTGTAACGGAAAGGGTATATACATACTTAAGGGTGTGCTACGGTACTCCCTTACTTCTCCTAAAATTGTTTGTCCGAAAATCATTATCCATAACACGTTTCCTATAAACTTCAGTAACCATAATGTTCAAAATCCCGAAATTTTGTTTAACATAATTATCTTTACTTCATAAAGTATTCTGTCATAATATCGAGTACTATAATTATTGAATCTCCTAATTTTACAAGACCTAAAGTCATATGTCCTAACTATTGTGTTAAATAATGTGTATTATTCCGAATGTTCATTTATAATATTTTTTTAGTCCTAAAACTTATGCTAAAAATTAGGTTTTAGTGACAGAAACTAATCGCTGTAAATCCGACTCCACGCAGTCTTGTCTGCCCTACCCCTAGAGTGTAATTTAAAATCGCGTAGGCGCGGAGGGGCGAGGCGGCCCGCGAGTTGAGGAGCAGGTGGTTGTAACACTCGCCGCCGCGGCTGAGGCTGGCCGGCTGAGCCGGCCAGCAAGCCGAAGCTGCGGTGGTGAGCGTTAAACCCATCTGCGACGATAAACTCGCGTGGGACCGCCGGAGCGCCGCAGCGCCGGAGCCGTGACAGAAACCATGCCTGCTGCATGCTGCATGCTGCTTGCTGCGTGCTTGCTTGCATGCTGCATGCTGCGTGCTTGCTTGCATGCTGCATGCTGCGTGCTTGCTTGCATGCTGCATGCTGCGTGCTTGCTTGCATGCTGCATGCTTGCTTACTTTACAAAAACCACATGTTCACAATCAACTGCTTTATTGAGTACATGTATAATATATATATTTATGTATAATATTTATTTTTAATTAAATTTGTTCTAAGAATATTATTGTTATAAATAAACATTATGTAATTTGAATTTAGGACTTATAACTTTTATAGAAAACATTTTTATGTCTTTTGTATATTATTGATTGTAATATTTATGACAAACGGATTTAGGACATATTATATTTAGGGATTTCAATTTTATGGCATGTGGTATTATGTGATGTTAATTTCGGGTGAATTATCATTCGGACAAATGATGATTAGGACAAAAAAAGTTATGGCACTTTAAATTATGGATAAAAAAGTTAGGTGACACAATAGAGAACCGTGTGCTACAGACCATCAAACTGAACATTTTTCTCGTAATAAAACATTTTTTCAGTGAAAAAATTATGCAATACCTATTCGACCCAAATTTATGGCGCATCTGATATTTTTTTGCTTGTACTATATTTAGGTATATTTTTACTGCTACACTACCCTTCCACCTGTTACCTCTGTCGAAAGCAGCTAGGAACCAATCTTTGTTAAAAGAGTGCAGCCAGCCGTTATCCGTTTGGGCCTACAGAGATGTCGCTTACAAATATGCGGGAGTACCCCACAAACCATTAAATAGTCATCATTATCTGCCTGCTATGGGAAGGGCTATGCTCGGGGTTTCTCTGAAAGATCGAGTTCGTAACGAGGTGATCCGACAGAGAACCAAGGTTATCGACAGAGATGAGAGAACCAAGGTTATCGACATAGCCCACCGCATTAGCACGCTGAAGTGGCAATGGGCCGGCCATAAAACCCAAAGAACCGATAACCGTTGGGGTAGACGAGTTCTTGAGTGGAGACCACGGATCGGTAAACGTAGCGTAGGACGTCCGCAGACTCGGTGAAGCGATCATCTTCGCAAGGCGGCTGACAAGAGCTGGATGAGAGTGGCTGAGGATCGTGATCAGTGGCGTGTCATGGGAGAGGCCTATGTCCAGCAGTGGACGAGTACAGGCTGATGATGATGATGATGATCTTCCTGCTCTTGTCCTATATTACTTAGGGTCGGCGCAACACGTTTTTATCTTCCACAGAGTCTGTCGACCGTAACGCTATCATTTACTCCTTTTTTCTTTCATAATAACCTCGAATAATCCATCCATGAGAGCGGCGGTGGCCGCCCCGACTTACCAGCAGTAAGCCGTGGGTTCGAACCCAGGTAGGCGCATTACTTTGTGTAATTTATTTCATCATCGCTGCTCTCAAAAACGTCGAAGGAAAACATCGTGAGGAAACCGGCATGGCCTAGAACCAAAAATTCGAAGATATGTGACATCTACCAACCCGCACTGGGCCCGCGTGGTGGATTACAGCCCATTCCCTCTCATAGGAGAGGAGGCCTGTGTCCCAGCAGTGGGAACATTATAGGCTAATGATGAATCCATCCATGGTTTCCTTAGTCTTGCTTCATCATTACCTAGTATAATATCAATAATTAATGTGATACAAAGACCTGAGTCACCGATCTATTTTTGGAAATCGCTTTTTTATAAAAATAAACGATACATTATTTGCTGAAGCTTGAACAATTGATGCGATGCGGTTCATCGTCAAGGCCGCAGGTCAAACGCACGCTTTTTATGATAGACTTTGGGCGAGCTTCGTTTTTTTTGGAGGTGACTGCGCTAGATATATACCCACGACTGTATCAGTATGATTGGCAATGAACTTGCAAAAGGTTCATAGTAAGAAGATGCGCATAGAAACAAGTTTTTTTACAAATCATCGCATTCTCTTGCCCCAATTTATTTTATACGGCACGGTTGACGCAGTGGTTCAGCGATTGACTGCTGCGCTACGTGTCGCGGGTTCGATCCCCGCACGGAAAAATCGTTTCGTTGATCTTCCTCTATTCTTTTACCCATTTACATTCCTACTCAAAACTTTCCTTGCGACATACAATAACAATTTAAAAAAAAATACGATTATGACCGCTGCGAAAAGCGCTTATGTTAAAAATAAACAATAATCACTTCCGAAGTGTTAAGTTGCGAGCGCTAAGTGTCGGGCGGTACGCGTGGGGGAGGGAAAACTCACCCTGATTTCCGCTTTACAGCATCAAAGCTTCAGTACCCCGGTAACTGCCGTTGTGAGTGGACGTGTACTTTGTGTCTGTTTTTCTCGTGACCGCGAATACGACATCGAGTGAGCTCGAGTTTAAATGTGCGCAAATAAAAGTGAAGAGTGAGTGTTACATTGGAATGTTCTTTATTCATCCGGAGTAATCATCACAGGCGATTAAAATGTAAGTAAAATATAACTATGGCTGCTATTTATGTTTTCGGACTTCTGGTTTATTTCCATGTCAGCTGGAAACGAGGATTTAAAAAAGTACAAACAATATTCTAAAACTCGGACACACGTAATATAATTGTCAACTTCTATGATATTCATAAATTGTGGTGAAGAAACAACATGTTCGTGTCCATCGTTCGAGATTGTATCATCCATAATCTCCCATTAATAAGTCCGCATTGTCCCTATTTGACATCATTAGAAACATAATGCGCCAACCACTTAAGTCCTGTCTGTCTAGAAAAACTAAGAAATCAAGAATAATCAAATCAAGTACACTATCGTTTAAACCCGTAGTAAAAAATTTGTCGGTAATATATTTATTTATGCACAAACAAAAGGTCGACTTGTGTGCAAAAAAATTAAACGAACCATTGTTTTACGTACACACATTATTGAATGACTAAATTACCTAGTGCGTAATTTATACACAGAGTAGCTGTCCAGCGCAACTTCGTCTGCGTCACACTTTCCTCGTTTTCGCAATATTTTTCATTGCTGCACCGCTCCTATTGGTCGTAGCGCGATGATATATAGCCTATAGCCTTCCTCGATAAATGGGTTATCTAACACTGAAAGAATTTTTCAAATCGGATCAGTAATTCCTGTGATTAGCGCGTTCAAGCAAACAAACAAACTCTTTAGCTTTATAATATTAGTATAGATAAAAATACTACAGGATGTTTTAATTATATTCATTTAGAATTGTCTACTACTTACTTCACTTCATCATCTGCTTGCCCTTGTCCTATGTTACTTGGGGTCGGCACAATACGTTATTTCCTTTCATTCTCCTCTGTCAACTGTCACGCTTACATTTACTCCTTTTTCTTTCATATCATTCTCATACAATCCATCCATCGCTTTCTTGGTCTTCCTCTCCTATATTGTCTACGACTTACTTATAGATGCGATTTAGTAGTATATTATGTAGTAGTCTAGTAAAATACTAATACGAGTATAAATTTAATCATTTCCGATGCAATACGCACGTTGATATCATTGGGCATGTTCCCAGTCACGTGTTAGATTATTCTAGGAAACTGGTTCATTTATGTACATTATAATATACCTTTTATTGCGCAGAATATAAATATGTGCGCAGTGTCATATGAATAATATTTGAGCGAAGGTTCGTTAGGATTTCAAGTTCGTTTGCCAGTAACGCAAACTACAAAAAATGCATTAGTTTTCTATGTAGATTACAGCAGTACAAACAAACACATATGCAGTGGACTTTGTTTACCATGGGCAGTCACTAGATATTAATAGTCTGTGAACCTTGAGAATGTATTAGCAGCTCTGAACGCAATACATCTGTCGCTTGTTGGCTTACAATGCTGGTTACATTAGCTAGATCATGTTACTGTTCCGAACAGAGCAGTCGTGCGACTGTGGCAATGCTATGGTACCGAACAAATGTTGAGTACTATTTACGTAGAACAGCTGATTGGTCACTGGTTGATATTATTATACAATTCTAGAATGGCATTGTGAGCCAGGTAGGTTGGTAAGTCGATTGTACTCATAAATCTGCGTAGTTCCGTGAAACGACAAATCCAAAACTCACTGTAAGGACGACATTGTCGAGTCATCGAGTGCTTTATAAATATTTACCATCTATGTATCTCGCAATAATCATACACAACCATGTAACGCGCAGTTAAATGCCACTTGAATGATACCTGACTAAACAATTAGTTATGGTTGACGGAGAAGATAAATGGCAACATAATTTATATGGCTATGTACCTATTACTAACATTATTGACAACATAAAGTTCGAAACAATTTTTATCGTGTTTTAATTAGGGACTATTAATAACAAGATTATAAGTGAAGGTTTCAAACAGGCTCGCCGGCCGGCACATTCGTAGTGCCGAGATTATTGAAAAGATGATGATCATGTTCAGAATGGAGTTTTTCTTCAATGAACCTTAGCAGACTCGCTTTAAATAACAGCCTTGTTCAGCACTCGTAGAATGACCGCCGTGGAAACGGGCTTTCAAACTGACACAATGTCAGTGTCTATCTGTCATTATGTCGATTCTTCCGTAGACAAAACTCGTTTCTACAGTGGTCCATACTACGCGTGCAGCAAGATTATGAAGCAATCAACGTTGAAAATCTTTTAAAGAAGGGTGTGAAATAAGCTTAAGCGTTAATTTTCAAACTCAATTTAATATTATGCTTCGAGAAAGTCATCGCTTGAATGGGGACTGTAGACGGAAAATTGTCTCGTTATTTTAGAAAATTATTCCTACCTACATAATGTAAGTTGAAACGCCTCCGTGTACAATTGAAACTAAATGGATTCAGAAAATTTTCTTAAACATTCCCATTCCATCGTCGCGCGTCGCAGAAAATTGTGATTTTGGGTAAAAATAAGGATGTTAGTTTTTTATTTATTGTATTTATTAAATCACTAGCTTCTGCCCACGGCTTCGCCCGCGTTTTTTCGGTAATTGTCCCGCAGGATCACACTACCGGGATAAAAATATCCTATGTGCTATTCCAGACTATTATCTATCCTTGTGCCAAATTTCATCCAGACCCATTCAGTAGTTTTTACGTGAAAGAGTAACAAACATCCATCCATCCATACTTACAAACTTTCGCGTTTATAATATTAGTAGGATTATTTATTTATTATTTATTTATACTTGGTATTGCAAAACATAAAGTAAAATCTGCGAAAATAACTTGGTTCATAAGTTTATCACTGCGTGTTTTAATTCTGAATACATAGGTGTATTTAATAGTATTTATTCGACAAACATGACGTTCGTCGGTTTATTGTTCTATCTGCTATTGCGTATGATTTGTGTTCGCTCTGGCTCAGGGAATGTTATTGTGCAAGCTTAACGGACAATGTAAACTGTTTATGTTTTCGCATCCTCAATCAACGTAACACGTTCATAACAGGCGAAATGTATGCATTGTACACTGCTGCCTTACTCCTTGGGGATAAATAGGTTGTTTTCTCACACGTCGTAAGAAAATAGCCAATGGAAACAGTCTAAGTCTGCAGTCTCAAATGGATAAGTTATTAAAAGTTTATGGACAAAATTCGAACACTGACAATGTAAAATAATATCACGCCATGTAATCCCTGAAGAGTTAATGTGTACTTTGTAGTACATACACCTACATTTGTAATATAATAGGGAACGTGCCTATTGTTATTTTAAACCGTTAAATTTCTGTTCGAAAAAGATAAAGAAAAAAAAAAGTGCTAATCCCACTCCCAAACAATATTGGGTAACTGCCACGGTGTTCGGTTTTGTACCCGGTTTTTGTCAATAAGTTTGCCCTCTATTGCATGGGAGTATGGGACTTAAAACATAACTGGCAGAATGTAGGTGTACTATAAGACGCACCTCTGCCTAATCCTTCGGGTATTACAGGCGTGATGTTCAGTAAATTATTGGCAAACTTTCGTACGCGTTCAGTTGACATGCCGCCGACATGTTTAGTGTCTAGGCTCCATATAATTTTAAAGCTGACTGGTGGCGTACCATGACGTCATAAAAAAATATTGTTCCATTCTTATTCCAGAGTGAAAACGAGACGGAGCTATACAGGTCGTCTAGCTCCATCTCTTTCCCACTCTGGAATAGGAATGGAACAATAATGTTTTAAGCGTCATAGTAACCCCCCTGCCCCTGGTCTAGTTACAGTCACTATATTAGTGCTACTAGTAAGTAGGAGATTCCAGTCGTCCCCGACCCTGTTTGAATTCATTAGGTGTCGATAATAATTATGCAAGAATGCTTTGATTACATGCCCGCTAAGTTATAAAATGATAAATAGGTATTGGCTTGATAAAAACATAGGGAAATAACAGATTGTAAGTACAAAAGTAGTCAAAGGTAAACACGGAACATAATAATACATAGACTAGACACTAGTTCAATGTATCTACAGTACCTACAATCAATCGATCAAGGCCTTCACTAACACAAGACGTATTGATAGCCCACTCGAGATTTCGAGAAAGGTGTTCTTGTTCATTGTTCCGATACAGATACAATAACCTGCTTCAAATGGCGATGATGCGAAGAGTCTGTTTAGATTCATGGCCCAGATATGATAAACGTGTATTTAGGGTACGATGGGACGGACATACGCACTGCGGTTATAAATGTCCCTAAATAAATAAAGAAAAAAAAAAAAAAGCTCAAGTTCGAGTATTCTAGTGTATTGACGAGTAACACGAGGAGAGTGCGCCTTACTATAACCACGCGGTGTACCTGCTCGTCACTTTACTCCTGGCTGGAGTCATCATCATCTGCCTAGCCTTACCAGTATTTTACAAGCGACTGCCTATCTGACCTCCACAACCCAGTAACTGGGTAGTACAATACCCCTTAGTAAGACTGGATGTCAGATTTTTGGCTTCTGACTACTCGTAACGACTGTCAAAGATCTCAAATGACAGCCGGGACCAACGGCTTAACGTGCTTTCCGAGGCACGGAGGAAACTCGGTATGTAATTATGGTCACTCATCCACGGACCAACCTCGACAAGCACGGCTTAACCTTAAAGATCGATCCGTTTCTCTGTAGAAGAAGTAGCCTTCTGGCTGGAGTATGGGGACACATTTGCTATCTCCACAATCACACAAGCAAAATTGTTAAGCATCTATGTCTAATGCTAAGGTAAGATTCACCACGTTTCGGACATTCACAACCACAGTAAGACACGGGGGTTATGTATTTTCTCGCAAGTTCAAAAATGGTCCTACTGCAGCCTTTGTATGCTCTACTGCAAATATAATGCAGTCTTCACAATAAAATAATACAAATGCCATGCGTCATTTGTTTACGTTCGACTTTGATTACACTATGAACATTCATTAATGATAGTAATCGCCCACGTGTAAATTATTTGTGTTGAAGTTTATACGCGACTGTGGGTTTACTTTGTGTATTGCAATGTATACTGCACGAATCCGCTTGACCTTGGACACTAATAGAGATTTGCCGTTTATGACCTTTTTATTGTGGGTAAACATAGGCATGTGTAAAAATAGGTATATCAAATTATCTTGGTTGGCTTCACGGAAATAATATAGGTGCTCAGTAATTATTTCCCTGAAAATAGCTTTGTGTGTCCTCCCTCCGGCTTACGACGGAACGACGAACAAAGCAGAGTATTTTACAAAAAAAAACCTATTTAATGACATTATCTTTTTACTTTTTTTCATCAAAAGTTAGGGAAGTATTTTGGCCGAATTTCTCTGTTAGTTAACCCTGTCTTCGTGTTTGCCTAATTAGACGGAAATGTAAATTAGGCAGCGGTTTTTTGTTGCAATCAGTTTGTTTTACGCGTTGCTGTTGGGAAACTAATCAGTGCCGTTCAGTTTAACATTGACTGCTTTAATGACTTAGGTACTACATATTTCACTGCAATATTACTGCCAATATCAACAACATGAATGTCGTCATAATGTCTTCACTTACCCCCGACCGTGATAATATCATAACCATAAAACGTTACTTCGTCTTTATGGACTTCAAAGTGAATGTTGCCAACTATTTGCTCTGAAACTTAGAGTTGAGCGTAATTACAGTTATTACTTGGGATATAATATTATTGTAAGACTATGTGAAGAGGATCATTTCAATTTGTTTGACCCCCATTTAAGTCTGATTCTTGTTAAGGTTGATTGCTTGAAGCGTTCGTGTTCCACGCGGGCCTCAAGGAGATGTCAGCAAATCGGAAGGGGTCCGAGAGGGCCGATGCCTGCCAGGGTTGCGGGACTGTTCGAAAGAGATACCGTGGCCCTGGGCTAAGAAGGAACATGGATGGGTTTTAGTCAGTACAAGTCCGACACTCCCTTCCGCTCCGACCAGAGCGGGAGGAGTCATTTGATGATTTGATCGTAACCCTTACCGTTTTGTTAAGCATTACTTTCATAACTTATTATTACACTGACTTCATTTAGGAATGTGTATATTTGCAAAGCTGAACATGGTAAAAAGAATAGGACTTGTACTTTTAGGAGAAAGTCTTTCAAAATATGTGTTGAATTTACGATTGTCTTCCAGTACTGAGACAAGTTCAGTAATTACCAGTGATCCAAGTTTGTTAATGTTATGTGTCTTTGCTGAGAGACAGAAAGAACATACGAGTACCACTAATGGTTTGTTACTACCATGCTAAAGTGTATTTGTTTGTGTGGTACACGAAATTATTCTTATTTAAGTAAACATTTCACATTTTATAAAACAATAAGTACCATAGCATAAACAATAACATCAAGTTGCAATTTGTTCAGCATGAAAATGCGACTCTAATAATCATACTTTTATTGTACTATCTAAATAAAGTTTCATGGAATCAGCGAATTTACAATATCAAAATTCAGGCAAACAACAAAATGTAAATCGATTTATTTGATACGAACCATCATTTCTGTTTGTTTAGACTATATTCGATATTATTGAATTTATTTGATACAAGTAGGTACTTATTTTATTATCATTTTAGATCTATTTAGTAGTTTTTAAATAACGTTCATACATAAAATAAATTTGAAATATAAAGTTAATTACAGAATTAACATATTTATTTTGATAGTTGTTATCACATTCAGTCGATTTTGGTCAGCCAGCCATTAAATTGATCGTAGACATGTTTTATATCTGTTTGAAGAAATAGTTCAGTGTTCCGCAAAGTGTGTGCCGTGGCACACTGGTGTACCGTGGTCATACGTTGGTGTGCCGCGGAAAAATAAGGTCTCTAACCAACATGGTTTCCTAAAGCCATTTAACTTTTATAAAACCAACATACCTACATAAAATACATAAAAATGGTTCCGTTTTCTCGAGTCACCACGAACTAATTTCTTTAGGCATTTTCTCACGACCCCCGAAGGTTAACTACGGTCTAGACAGACTTACGTGGGATGCCAATAACTAGACAGACTAGGTCAAACTTATTTAAGAAGTTTCTTATCAGCGAATTAATTATTCGGAAAAAAAAAACTTAGTCTTTTAATTTTTTCTTGGTCAAACCATATCTATTCACCATTTCCCACGCATCGTTGGAAATAACATGAAAATAAAACCAAAGTAATCAAATTACAGTATCATTTCGTTAATTTTTGTCTCGATAGCTATCTCATTTGTTTTAAAGGATATTCTCCCCATTTTTTTTTTTATCGCACTGAGAATGGTTTTAACTCCGTGAAGTCTTAGGGTCAGTTCACACAGAGACGCGACGCTGCGCGCACATTTTAAAGAGTGATTCAAAATTTAACTTTATTTTCTACACGAAAAGATACACATTTCGCTGTGAGAATACGTTGCGCCACGCAGCGCTGCGCCGCGTGACGCCTGTAAAGAAATGTGTCTCCTTTGGTGTAGAAAATAAAGTTACATTTTGAATCGCTTTTTAAAAGTGTGCGCGCAGCGTCGCGTCTCGGTGTGAACTGACCCTAAGATAAATTATAATCGGTCTAATTTAGCTGTTACACTATATTTTGAAAATGTTTTAGTAACTTTTTAGACTTATGTATCCTGCTTATGTATGAAGTTTCATTAAAATCGGTTCAGTTATTTTGAATAATAAGGACTTGCAAGTTTGTATGAAATGCCATAAGGTGTAAACGCTCTTAAAATAAATTGTTAAAATGTTTGGAATAATTCGACTTCATTACTGCGCACTTAAATGAACGTTGCTATGTAATCAAAATTAAATTGATCGTAAACATGTATTTATATCTGTTTCAAGAAATAGTTAATAACTTACACGTGTAACACAAGTTTTAAAAGTTATATATAACAATAGTATCATTCGCAGCACTTAGGTACCGGTAGGTATGGTAAATCATACATACAAGGTGTTGTTTTGCATCCTCGACAAAATTCAGGAGGTTGTCACACAAGACATAAATAATCTATTAAAATTACTGTAACTAGTTAATTATTAATAAACCCTGATTTTATTAGTTGTTTATGTTTGTTAGTATTTCAGAATAACCCCCTTAACATGGTTTAAGAAATAAGAATTATCGAATAAACGTTTGAGATTGTTTGTATTTGTGGAAGCGCGGTTATAGGGCGAGAATCAGATGGCCCGCGTTTAAAACACGTGTGGTTCACACTTACAGATTTCCGTAAATAAAAATAAAATAAAAAAATACATACCCATTTTATTAGTGATTCGGAACGAGAATCATTAGCATAGTAACCTCCTTGAATTTGACGAGGATGCAAAACAACACCTTGTATAATTTTACGAGATGTTCAGAAGGTCGTTCAGTGCATAATGGTTCGGTCAGTGCACTCAGTTCATTGTTGCAGTACACGTGTTGCAATAATTTATAAACATCACTGAGAACTTCAGCTTGACCGTGATATTTATGGAATTAGTACATGATTACAATTTTAACCGAGCTGAGTCTCGTACCCCACAGGCAAGGGCACCCCCTTAGCGTGTAGTGGCTTAGTTTGTAAGTAGTTTTATGCCCTGGCTGGAGGCCTTACTCTCAAGGCACCCACAGGATATTCCGGTTAAGCAGACGACAACGTCTTTGGTTGAACTTAGAGATACCATTCCCAAAAAAAATATACAATATTAGCAATAGGGATTTAACTTACGAGTGTTGAAATCCACAACAAGAAACCCAAAATCATCGCGCTGGGTATACGCTTTTACAGAATCCAATGTATTTCTGAGGGCTCATTGCTATAACACTACAACTCATCAACGTAGTACCAAACTACAACAATTACGTCATGATATTTAACGTGCTGTCTCCTCATCACGCTGTGTTGTGTAATCGTGCTATTACGTAAAGTTTGTTGCCTACGTTAGCGCTTCCTCTCAGAGTATTACCGACTAGGGTGACATTCCAAATGGGATTAAATATAATGAGCACCAAAAAATACTTTGAGATCCTAAGCTACGTTACCCAAAAAAAAATACTAAACACCAAAAAAATTGTATTCAAAGACCAAATATAGTAAATGATCACCAAGTATAGTAAATGTTCACCAAATTTTGTGGCAAGAAGAACTTAGGAAGCAAGTGCGAGCAAAGCGAGCTCGGGATATTGGGCACCCCGACTCGGACAGGTTAGGTTCGAAGGGGATGGCGGGGTCTAGTGAGCGAGCGGAGCGAGCGAACTAAGACCCCGACATCCCCTTCGTGTTAGGTTACTTTAAACCCTGCAGAGAGAAATAGGAGCCCCGCGTAGCGGGGCTTCGTCGACTACGCCTTAGTTCGGAGCTGTGATTTTCAGGTTTTTAATTCTGGTGATCATTTACTATTTCTGGTGATCATTTACTATTTTAGGCAGTCTAGAAATGTTTTTTAAGGTTATATTTACTTTATCAGGTGTTATGTTAAACATAAGCCATTCCAAATTCTTTAATGACTGTAATTCATTCCGGCTATGTACAGTCAACAAAATAGTTAGACATACTGACAAAAAAATCCATGCACTACTATTACAATATTCACTTATATTTCGAAAACTAAATATCGATTTCATAAGACTAGGGTTTCCAAGTATTATTTATTTGTTTATTATTAGTCTTATGTTTTTACTCTTACTAAAGTCGAAATATTTCAGGTCACTAATTACTAGTCACCGTATATATACCGTACTGACCCTTTAATAATATATAAGGACAAGTTTCCTAAGGTAATATTTATGTTCGTAAATAAATTACACATATTTGTCTAGGCTGTTTATCTAAACAGAAAATTATGTGTTTAACAACTAGATACACATCCTGCCGTGATTATATAATAATGTTTATGTTAACAGTGGGAAGCGAAAATGTGCTGAATGAAGAAACTTCCATATACTTTTTTTTTGGATTTAGATGAATAAATTTAAATGCTTATGGAGAAACTCTTTTAGGAAAAAGTTATGTTAAAGTTGCACATGCAATGAAGGTAAAGTGACGTTACTTCATCTCATACATTCATACATTACATTCATTTTTATTTCATCTTTTTTCTTGAGTGGCTAACGAAACAAATGCAAGAGAATGCAGATAATAATAATATTATAATCAAGAGCCCTGACCACCGGTATTTCGGACCCTGTTCCTAATGCCGATGGACTACTATTTTTAATTGGGTCCATATTGGCTCACCTAAAGTTCTTTACCCGAAATTGTTCTTCCTAATGATTTGTAATTCGAATGATCACTCTTCCTAAAATTTTTCATCCTAAAGTTTTCATTCATAACTATTTGTAGTGCTACCGGCGATGTTCATAACACTCATGTTTCCGAAAATTGTAATTAATAATATCATTAATGTAAATATATTTTAACTCCTACTGTTTTTTATCATAACGCTTTTATCCCTAAACATAATTACCATGATATTTTCACTCATACTCAGAAAGAAACATTTATAACACATTTGCTCGTAAAGGGTCTCTTATTGCACCAAGTTCAGTATCGTAATGTATCACATTACGCACTAGTGCGGTAATGTAAAGTAAAACGCACGGCTTATCATAATGCTCCGTCTAAAACGAACGGTACTTTTTTAAATCTTAGCAGAGTTTTTTTGTCAGAAAAGTAGTCAACATTTTATTAATAAAATTAAGTTGGGAGATAAAATATAATAGGAGGAGCTCGTGGCTAAATAATAACAGCCGCCCGGGTCGATCTTTAAGGTTAAGCCGTGCTTGCCGAGGTTGGTCCGTGGATGGGTGACCATAATTACATACCGAGTTTCCTCCGTGCCTCGGAAAGCACGTTAAGCCGTTGGTCCCGGCTGTCATTTGTAGATCTTTGACAGTCGTTACGAGTAGTCAGAAGCCAAAAAGGCTGACATCCAGTCTTACCAAGGGGTATCGTATTACCCAGTTACTGGGTTGTGGAGGTCAGATAGGCAGTCGCTTCATGTAAAATACTGGTACTCAGCTGCATCCGGCTAGACTGGAAGCCGACCCCAAGATAGTTTGGGAACAGGCTAGGCAGATGATGAGATAAAATATAATAAATAAACATTTAATTCTTTAATTTAATCAATTTTGACCATAAATTACAAACATTTATCTGTAACAAAACACAAAAATATTAATTTACTTTATTAGTAATACTGGCTTTTGGCCTTTTTTTTTGTGCCTTTGCCTTAAAAAAAGCGTAAAAATTATTCCGCGCGCTTTCTCTTTACGCTGTATTGTTTTTGTCTGAAAATGTCATCCGAATTTTATTTATTTCCTCGCAAATGTGTTATAAAACGTCGTATGACATACGTGCGCTTTGATAATTACAGCCTCTGCTTTCTTGTAGCAATATCGCCTCGTCTGTAATTTTCAACTTACCGCACTTATATCATAATGTACTATTACCAGGTGTAATAAAAAATATATGTGGGTAGAAGATAATATTTATAGTACCCCCACTATGAAAAAAATACTTAGACAAAATTTCGCGACCAATTTCGAGGTAGCACTCGCCGGCCGCTGCCGCGGCACCGCTCGCTACGCTCGCTCGGCTCGCGCGTATTTGGTCACAGTTCTAACCTAACCTATGGATATCTTTACAGGTACACACCGCTATAAATAAAATTAAAGAAGACGCTTTAATAAATAAAAAAGAAATTTAGACAAAAAAATGATTGAATAATAGTGTAAAAGATGTTTATGTTGAGAAAATATAGGAAAACAAACAAAAGTATAATAGATGTTAATGGCTACTGACATTATGAAGTTGAATGCTTCGGAATTAAAACATTAGAGACAGAGTAGTTAGGAATTGTGATTGTTAGGATGAAAAATGTTAGGAAGAACATTTTCGGATATCCAATTATCGAAGTTGAAAATTTAGGTGAACTTTGGCGCACCCTTTTTAATATTTTAAAATGTTTTTTATATATATTTTTTAATATTTAAAAATGTACTTAGTATTTAGGATGTAAGTAAATAAATAAACTAAATAATATGTATGATAAAATTATTTTCCCCAACAAAAGTTACAGATATAAATATAACAATACAAATGTTGCAAAATCTGTACAATAATTACACACACACACACACACATACACAAATCACACCCACACTTCACACAAAAAAAAATCTTTAGCAAAATCTTGATTTACCTCAGAACCGTTCACCTAAATATGTATGGTGTTATCAACATCATGAAACTTCTACATTCAACGAGACATTATTATAATGAGACAAGTTGGCGTAAACATGTTGACCGTTATAAGTGTTTCATGAATATATTCTTATAATAAAATTAATCATTTTCATCGCCACCTTGCACGATTGTAAGAACTTGCCTTTTTAACAGTGTTACATTTTATTTTTTGAGAAAGTCCTCTAGTAGGTACACCTACGTGTAGGAGGTATTCAGATATAATATACAGGGTTGTACTTAACGGAAAGGGTGTATACATACTTAAGGATGTGCTACAGACGATCAAACTGAATATTTTTCGCCATCGGACAAACATCGTAATAGCGAAAAAAAAAATAAGTTGCCCCATACGTTTCGGTCGAATAGGTACTGGGCGCAGCAGATAATTTTTTCGTAAAAAAACATGTTTTATGTTGAAAAACATGTTCAGTTTGACGGTCTGTAGCACACCCTTAAGTGTGTATATACCCTTTCCGTTACACCCTGTATAATCGATCGAGAGTCTTTGAACAAAATAATTATTATTCCTAGACCGTTAGACACATCACTGAAGGCTTTATAAAAACAACATACAGTCGTCACTAACAAAATCATAGGTAATTCCCTGAAAAAGAGCTTTGAATAACTAATTTCATGTTATGACTATCATACTAAGGCCATAATACTGATTGCATACAAAATTAAATGAATTGTATAGTATCAATAACGTCGCTATATCTGGGCTGCATCTTGTTAGACTGGAAGCCGACCCAAACATAGTTGGGAAAAGGGTAGGCAGATGATGATGACTATCAATAACACTGGAAACGGGACTATTTGTTTGTGTTTTTTAAATAGTGAACAATATAAACATCTCCTGTCCAGACCCCACGAACATTTGGATATTCTCGTTAAGAGGGGACTCTAACCTCGAGGAATTTGAAGAAACTATTGCCGTCGCGCTGCGCTCGACCTAGCCCCCGTAAAGTGCGAAAGGGACAACTGCAGCTCAGGCTGATTTTACCTACAAAAATCTTGACCAAAAGACGTTTTATATTCCGCTGTTTTCTTCTTCAAAACTGAACTAATCTAAATAATTCTTATGTCAAAATTTAGAGGAAAAGTATATCTATGGTTCTATTATTTTCTTTTTTGTTAAAAACTTATCTAATTTGTCTGATAGTCGTCTGAACATGGCAGTAAAAACGGGTTTTTTTTCGGGTTTTTGGATTGTCATAACTCTTTTAGTGATAATGTTTTGAAAAAAAAAAAGGAAATGATAGGGGCATGTATTAATAAGACCTAGATTTTTCGGAAAAATATCATTGCTCTAAACGCATTATCGACGAAGAAAACAGCGGAATACGTTTGTATGGAGAAAGACCCGCTAGAGTCCCCTCTTAAGGCATAAAAGTTATTTTTTGTGTTTTGACGGACAGTTATTATAGAAGCTATCACCAATTTAATTAGTTTTGTGTTTCTTAAATAATAGGGTTTGTCCTCAAAATAGTAGATCTGTCACCTAAATGGAATCATCAAATAATATCAAAACGCTTACCTAAATATTAATTAAGAATTAATTGGAAATAATATCAATCATCAAGTAATTTTATTAGGTTTCAAAATAATAGAAATGTCACGAAAATTGAATCATCAAACAATGTAAAAATGTTTACATAAAACTCCAAACCACAGGTCCAAACTAAGGCGTAGTCGACGGAGCCCCGCTACGCGGGGCTCCTATTTCTCTCTGCAGGGTTTAAAGTAACCTAACACGAAGGGGATGTCGGGGTCTTAGTTCGCTCGCTCCGCTCGCTCACTAGACCCCGCCATCCCCTTCGAACCTAACCTGTCCGAGTTGAAATAAGGAACTGATCTATTTATTTGGTGACAGATCTACCATTCTGAGCACAGAGCTATTATTTAAGTAACAAAACTGTTATTATAAGAACGAAGTTTATATTCATGTAATGCAATATAATTTTATTGGTTATCGATCTCTTATTTTACACATATATTAACATTAATTTGATAATTCATACCTGGGAACAATTTTTGTTTATCTGAGAACGAAAATATTTCGTGGCGATAGATCTATTTATTAGGTGATACAACTTGATGACAAATATAAATTTTGGTGATAGAAAATATAGTTCCCGTTATTATATGATCTATAAATGAAAAATTCCTTTCTAAGACCAAACCAAGGTAGCACACGGACTACTTTCTTTTTACAGGAACGTTATTTTTAATACTAAGCCCCGATTGAAGATTACTTTTTACCATAAAATAAGATAGTTGATATTGAAAGCGTTAGTGAAAATGTTCGTTTAAAAAGTCTTATTTTATAGTTACCTTGTAAAATGTCATGAATAAGTTCAACAGAACAGTCGACTTCGAAACCGTACAAATATCTGAAATCTGTTATAAGGGACGAGTTGAAATTAATGTTTACCATCGTTAGCTGGTTATTGTGTATTTAATGTGATAAGTTGTGTCGTTAATTTGACACATTACCGTTTATTGTTTCGACTTTAACCGGGTATTTAGCAGATTACTACAATCGTGCACAAGTACATATTTATCTGTCAATAAGACGCTATTATGGCTTTTGCATAATCTAAATCAGAACGCATTGCAAAGCGTCAGGGACTGTTAACAATATATTTTGTTAAGTTTAAACGCACTTTTTTTTTGGGGCAGCCGTACCCTCTCTTTCCAAACCAGTGTATCTTCTGTAAGCCATAATCAACAGTGGCGACCACCAGAATAGCGCCGAGACAATGAAGCTCGACGAAGTTGCAAAGCAACATTTTAACTGCCTTGGGGGGTCCAAGGCAGTTAAAATGTTGCTTTGCAACGAAATTAATCAAATAAGAATAGCGGAGTAGTAGGAACAGCTTCACGCATGCGAGAAATCACGATTCATCTCCTCGACCACAAGTAGTTATGCAAAGTAGATCGTTCAGGACGGAGGAGGCAGAGAAGCTCGGACCGATGCCTTCAGGCGACGGAATACATTATGCATAGAGTGTTAAGTGCTACTGTTCGCGTAAACGTAAACGTTACTTAGGTTGACGCCATGAATAAGGATAAGTGGTAATTATCGTGTATTGGAACTCACTACACAATTTGTTACCCCCTTATGATAAATGTATTCGAAAGCATGAAGTTTATATAGCAACAGAATTTTGTAATCTGATTTCCGTGAAGAAGGAAAACTTTTTTGATTACTTTTTCAAGTAAATAAAAAAAAACGATTCGTTTTTTTTTGAGACACATACATAAACAAGACAAAAACAATAAAGATTTAGATTTAGGCGCTGCGTAAACGTGTCTCTTGTGTCGGATACAAGCTACCAATGAATATTTGATTTGATGACTGTCGAAATGTGGTTGTACTATTGGGTGCACCAGCTCTGCCTACCCTTCGGGGATTACAAGCGTGATGTTATGTTATGTTGAGGGTCATAAGTCAGAAAATTTATCACAAAATCTTTTCAAGAGATTGGTCAATATCTTCTTAAAACCAAAACACAAGATAAGCACGGGCACGCTCTACTCTCTAGTGGCACTGACATAACTGTGTCACTAGAGCCGTCGGATCCGTGTCATCAGCATATCTCCCCGCAGTCGGACAGCGAGATAGCGTCGAATGTGTTCCCTCTGGAATTCACAAGCTTGCCAACGTCTACACATTGAAAATTCAGTCTAGGGGTTTTGGGACAGCGTCCAAGTTCCTCTGTATCTGTCTCTGTAGGTATCTAGATTTAAATCAAAGTCAAAGTCAAAGCATTTATTTCAATTAGATCATTACAGGCACTTTTCAAAGTCAAAAAAAAAACAATATAAAACGCGAAGATACAGTCCCGGTCACAAGGCATAATAACTTATGTAAGTACTGTAGTTGCCCATTCCGTAGCGTAGATCTCTATGGAGAAGAACGGGCAAAAAACTCCATGGACACTCTTTTATATAACTCTTTTAAATCGTTAAAAATACCTATAGACCGCATGTCTATAGATTTTTAAACTATTCAAAAATATTAATTATGAAACATTTATTAACATAACAAAACATCACGCCTAAAATCCCTGTAGGATTAAGCAGAGGTCTATCTAATAGTACACACACGTTTCGCCAGCTATGTTTAAGTCCCACGTAATAGGGGGCAAGCTTTTTGCCGTCAACCGGGCATATATCCAGATTTCAGTCTTTTGCGACCACTCGACCAACGAGGCAGTCTCACATTTAATTAATTAGCTCAAATCCTTAACATCTCATCTATTAGCATATCCATGAAATGAGCACAGCTCTTCATACTTCACGCGACCCTCTGGTTTATAACGAAGGGCGACGGCTCGAGCACCTTGCTGCTCTCGCACCGGGTAATGCTTTATGTTTTCACGTTAACCTGTGTTCCTTCATAATCCTAATTAGGGTAGGTTTAAACTGGTTAACGCTGTGTATGTACTTACGGTGCTTTTAAGCTTGCTCTTTTAAGCAAATTGTTTCAAGTGGAGTGACCGAAACATTTCAGTAGATTGGTACTACCGTTCAACACAACTCAGTGTTGGACATTATTATTTTATAGGGGAAAAGTGGTCGACCGTCAGTGAAGCCGGTAGTACAGCCATATATCGATGGTAAGAGCACAACCGAGTTTTTCTGTCTTTTTTTTTTAGTGGGCCGAATTTAAATTATCGCCTTTATTTTCTCTATTACTAATAATGTTTTCGTTTTTTCCGCTATAAATAAAATAATAAAACATGATGTATCACAGACGTGTTGTCACCACATTATTCCACAAATTATTAATTATTTTTTTTATCCCAATTTATTTGGCACAGAATGAAGCTCTGACTGACACTATTATAAATGTTATTTAACTTAGAGGTAAGATACTTATAGTTGGAACTAACACGCTTTTGTTTAGCGCTACACCTTAACGTCTCCTTAGCGTTTTCTTAATGAACGGCAAACTTCAACAACGACTACATTGTGCTCATTCGCTTGAACTATAACAAAGGACTCGTTTCTCTATGACATGCCGCGAGAACAACACTGCTAAACATTGTTACTGGAGCTTATTTGAACACTCTATTAGGCTCTCGGCCCTACTTTGAGAAACCCACTTTTTTGTTCTGATTTTTATTTCTCCCCTTCGAAAACTTTATGCAAATTACGGTGAGGTGTCGGCCATTACACTATATTGACAAAGTTTTTGTACAGCAAACATTTTATTGATTGATATTTGAATTTTTTTCGTGCCAGTTTCGATAACGAACACCATATTGGGTTTACTGATGATGTTGAAGACACGACATGGCACGACGAAGAAGAAGAATATATTGGAAATGTTCATAGTAAGTTTGTAACAGTTATAGAGTTCCTCATTCGTCAGCCGTTATCCCAATTTATTTGGGGTCGGCGCAGCATGTCTTGTTCTTTCATACTTCTCTATTACTCGTCATAAAATCTCTGACAGCAGGTTGGGCCAACCTAACCTAACCACACGATAAAGAAAGAAGACTCGTCATGTTATCAGTAACAGTTAAAGAGTTCATGTGATGAAGAGTTATGTACATTCATTCATGCAAATGTATTTAGATTTAACTAGAGTTGTGTGAGGGCAAGCTTGAAATAGTGAAAGGTTACCTTTCTCACCGGGCAAATAATATCACGTCGCATATTGGACGGACGCCAAGCAATATTTATAGCGATACTACAAACGACACGTGGTTGTCATCGTGCTTAAATTATTGTAAACAAAGAGTCAGAGATGTATTGCAAACTAGAATACACTTGATAAATTGATTTTCATTCAAAATCGGCGCGGCGAGGTACTTCACCGTGCCAAAGGTCTACAACGTTTCCTCACAACAAAGCTATTTGACAGATCAGAACACTTGCGCGGAGGACATGCATATGCGCGAAAGACACTTGCGCGAAATGACATTTGCGGGTCACATTTACATAGATCTGTGAAAGATGACACACAGCCCCATAACAATAAAATTCAAATGTGCGGGCTTTGTAACGATATTCAAATAGCAGGTCGCTTGCGTGACCATTATTATATTACTGGTCACCGAGTGCTGGGTCGGCAGAATGAGCGCTGTTCATAATTTGTTGCTGGAGCACGATGGCCATAAACGGGACGCGTCCAGAGTCAACTGCCTTTTTTTTTCTCGTCCACGTGTATTCTTTACGACACGTGTTGTGTGCTGAAATATGACCGGAATTTTTGCTGATCTAAATTGTGCTTTGGGTTATATTTATTTAGGAACCAACTTACCGATTTTATGTATACACAAAAAATTCAAAGAACAATGAGAGATGTTATTGTTAAATTATTTTTGTGACATTTAAGAAACTTTCGTTTCAGTGAAGTTCCATTATTCTTCAGAGAAATCTGTAAGAATAACTAAAGTTCAGTAAAGTTTACTTTGTGATTTATAATTTCGTATTCATTAAACTTTGAAATGTCAAAGATGTAAGATAAATAGGTTTAAGCCTCAACCTCTCCAATCATAGTCATTCTTATAGAAAATACTTATATAAGTCTGAGGAAACTCTAATCATTACAAATGCTCGAATAGAGGATCCCTAATTTGTAAACTCGTTCGGAGATAGGAATTTCTATCGATGTTTTAGAACATTAGTGCTAAAGCCATGTTCGTTAACTGTGAACAATCTAGAAGTTTAACAGTGGAGGTTTCTGTAGTAATCGGGAACACTTTAGTGATGGGAAGATGACCTAGTCACTGGTATTCAATATATTATTTGTATGGAAGATGGCAATAGGCTCGCCCCCTATTAGATGGGACTTAAATTATAACTGGCGAAATGTACTTTTAGGTACACATCTGCTTACCCTTTCGGGATTACAGGCGTGGTGTTATGAATATTATTGGCAAACCGAGCATCGGGCCGTGGCAACTTTCGTATGCGTTCAGTAGACATGCCTTTGCAAAAAAGGAACAACTTTAATGATTTGTATTTCGGGTTTGAGCAGTTTCAGTCACTTATTGTTTTTTATAATCATCGCCTGCCTAGCCTTTTCCCAAACTATCTTGGGGTCGGCTTCAAGTCTTACCGGATGCAGCTGAGTATTTTACATGAAGCGACTGCCTATCTGAACTCAGCAACCCCAGTAACTGGGTAATACGATACCCCTTGGTAAGACTGGATGTCCGACTTTTTGGCTTCTGACTACGTTATTGTTTTTTTTTTATAATAAAGTTCGTTTTTAGGGTTCCGTACCCAAAGAGTCAAACGGGACCCTATTACTAAGACTTCGCTGTCCGTCTGTCACCAGGCTGTATCTCATGAACCGTGATAGGTAGCCAGTTGAAATTTCTACAGATTAAATTGTATTTCTTTTGATGCTTTAACAACAAATACTAAAAACTGAATAAAATAAATATCTAAGGGGGCTCCCATACAACAAAGTGAGTTTTTTTGCTCGTTTTTATAAATAATAGTACGGAACCCTTCATGTGCGAGTCCGACTCGCACTTGGCCGGTTTTTTTTTGTTATTTTATAATTAAATTAAATTCAAAAGACATAAATTTAGATAAAACAATCTTGTCATAGTTAAATTCTATGCAGTCCCTTTATATTTGGTTTCTTCCAATTACGTTCAAGAAATTTGTTGAATTTCACCTCTTCGCTACACTATTTAGTTTAACTAGTACCTATCCGTGGTCGTGAACAGTTTCCACTAGATTACTCAAGGTGTTCAGAGTTTATTTGTTCTGTTCAACTCGACTACAGCATTCAGTTTGGTGCACCTCGAGATAAGTTTAGCTCGCTTTGTACAGATAGTTAATAGTTGGTTGCAATTCATTGTTACAAATATTTGTAAAATTGTTGTTGATTGTTACATGGCACGATAAAAGTTTAAGAAATATATTTTTGTGACCTTTCTCAATATTTTGAAAGAAAAGACTTTGAATGGCAACATGTTCGAGTAAAGGTACCCGCAGTGGGATCAATTAGGTTGGTAAGGACCTTTTTTTCGGATGGAATAACAGGGTTTAGATAGAAAAAACCAATCGCCGTTTAAAATCTCCGTTTGGAACTAACTGTCATCTGAATATCTGAATTTCGTTAGATTAGAGACTATGCAAGGTGTTGTTTTGCATACTCGTCAAATTCAAGGGGGTAACTATGCTAATGATTCTCGTCCCGAATCAATAATAATATGGGTAGGTTATTTTTATTTTTCACGGAAATCGGTAAGTTTGAAACACCCGTGTTTTAAACGCGGCCCGTCTGGTTCTTGCCTTATAACCTCGCTTACACACATACAAACAATCTCAAACGTTTATTCGATAATTTCCTAGTGCTTAAACCACGTTAAGGGGGTTATTCTGAAATACTGACAAACTTAAATAACCAAAAAAAACAGCGTTAATTCATAATTAACTAGGTACCGTAATTTTAATTGATTATTTAAGTCGTTCTTGACCACCTCCTGAAATTTGACGAGGTTGCATAACAACACCTTGTATTCATCTTTCAAGTCACTTCGACATTTTCATAGAGTTAAAATACATGCAGTATAGTGCTTAACACTAAGGCTTATTACGTAATTTATACATAATACAAAACCAAAATAAAAACGTTAAAACTCGTCTTTAATTATTTAATATCGTACAACGAACCAACACGTTCATAATCAAGACCTTGTCTTGCGGTCTTTACTCCGTGATATCTAATTTTCTCGAAACAAAATTAAGGCTAGAGTCGTCAAGCCACACCGCCTGGAGAATCGTCACATGTTAATGACTAAATGAAATTAACCTTGTCGTGTTCATGTCGTATTATTTACTAATTAATGGATTTTCGAGTATTTCATAATTTTCATAATAAATAAAATAATAAAATATAATAAAAATACAGATTATTTTTATTACTTCAGAATTTTATTTTAGCAAGGAATCAGAATTTTGAATGTGGACTTTCTGTTAAATCTTGCTACTTTATGTTTCGTCAATCGTTATCTGTGACTATGGTATTAGTGCAGGTTGGCAAATAATTTTATTACAAATCAATTGATTGTGAACTTCTTGAAACCAGCATTAGAATATTGAATATATTCTAATGCTGGTTTGTATAATTCTGCCTCTCCAACTAGACGATATTGTACCCCGAGGTAGATGAAAGTTCAATATAGTTGCAAAGATTAATCCACTACGCACACTTGTTTAAATTGCTTTTAGGGTTCCGTACCCAAAGGGTCAAACAGGACCCTATTACTGAGACTTCGCTGTCCATCTGTCACCAGGCTGTAACTCATGAACCGTGATAGTTAGCCAGTTGAAATTTCTACAGATTATGTATTTCTGTTGCCGCTATAAGAACAAATAATAAAAACGGACTAAAATCAATATTTAATGGGAGCCCGATTAAATATTGATGTTATTCTGTTTTTAGATTTCCCATCCGTAAAATGAAAGCGAAAAGTTTTGCTCGTTTTTATAAATAATGGTACGGAACCCTTCGTGCGCGAGTCCGACTCGTACTTTGCCTGTTTTGTAATGCAATTTTAACTTTTTAGTGTACTTGAACAAAAGCTTGCAACTGCACGTTAGTTTAGCTTCTGCACTCGTATAACATAAAATTAATGGGTTAAAAATACTATTTTAACGAAAAGTGAAGTTTCCTCGCAATTATCATTTTTTTGATACTTATCATGCTAAAAAAATTTACTTGGCAGCTTCTGCCGTTATATAGAATAAAATTAATGGGTATAAAAATCCTAGGTATAATTTTGTTTAATACTTTTCCTCGCAAAAATTTTCAATAGGAGCATTTTGCGTTCTCCGTGTTCAATTGTACGAGTGGGAAATGGATCGCGCTGGGCTAGGATTTATGTCAAAGTTTAAAGTCGAGTTTATTCAGATTTATTCCAAGTTTTCGCTTTCTTCTTCGGTAGTTGGACATCCATTCGTGATTGTGTTTGTCATTTGTTGAGAGCTTCAAAAAAAGTTCAAAGTGCAAAGTTATAAAAATCGGAAAGTAATATGATGACCAACCAAGTACAATAAATTTAAATTGTTTAATTAATTAGAAAAAAACTACAAATATTAAATGAGAGTACTTACGAATTAAAGGCAACCTATCCAGCGGTTTACTGTAACAAGATTTTACATCCAGTACGCTTACAAAATGTATTTGCAGCAACAAAATCACTTAAATTCCTTTAATCCATTGATCCCACAAATGATATATACATATTACAACCGTGTTTGGTAACACACTTCCTCTTTTATCATCAACTGTAATACCACCGCAGAATGCTTTGACGGCACGGTTGGCGCAGTGGTTGAGCGATCGACTGCTGCGCTGCGTGTCGCGGGTTCGATCCCCGCACGGAACAAATATTTGTATGGCCTACAGATAGTTGTTCCGGGTCTGGCTGTTTGTGTATGTGAGTTTAAATGTTTGTAAACGCACCCACGATACAGGAGAAATTCCTAGAGTGGGGCAAAGTTTAAAAAAAAAAAAAAATGCTGGCATTAACGACATAAATTATTATTGTTTTGTATTAAACTGAAATACTTAGTGAGGTTTGAGGATTAACAAGGATGTGACTTTGGACTACAATGTTGTTTAGTGTCCGACTAATCCTACTAAATTTGAAAAGTTTTGCGAGCATAATGGATGCAAATTCTGTTTTAGCTTCATAAGCATTTACAGGGTTTATTTTAAGTAATGCTCATTTACGAATGTGATAACGTTATATGCTTATACGACAAAAATAATGATAGGTTTTCTTTTACTTTTCAAGTTTACGTTATGATGAAAAGGAATATTTCCTTTCCGAAATTCTTCATTTCAATCAATTCATATGTTTTGGTTAGTTGCCAAATGGCAGATTGCGTAACAAAGATCTTGGCTATCAAGGACAGGGAAAGGTTATTTCAAACTAGCTCAACCACATTTGCTCGTTCCGACCCTGATTTTTTTGCCAAACGGTTTCGGTGCCTAGAAAGTTGCTCAGCTCTTATATTTGTTTTATCTGCTTTTTTATATTAAATGCCATTTTTTGTTCGTTGACCTGAACAACTATGAATAAAGGACACAAATGGAACTGAAAGTTATCAGAATAAGAATATTTATTTGTAAACATAAGGTATACAGATACACAAGTGTGTGAGAAGTTATATTTTTTGTTTTAGTTCTCTATGTTTTGACATTAGTATCATCAATTTCATTATTAATTACAAATAAAATTTATAGAAAGAACTTATAGGTATTGGATAAATCAATATAATATTCTCCTGACAATTAATAAATTTTCAAGCAGAAACTACAATTTCAGAACCAAACCAAACCAAATGAATAAAATATTTTTTACAACAACAGCAGAACATCATTATTGTAATAGCGACTATCATCTTAAGAATTAGACTCATTTCTGAGCAAATTAACTTAATAAAGAAAAAACTTAAATTCGGAATAGGTACACAAGATAGATGCGAGAGTTATAATCTACACGTTGTCTCCAAACTTTAAACGTTTTATAATTTATTTAATATGCCTTGTTAATTAGTATGTACAGTCAGCATCAAAAGTCGGTTAACACTTATAAATATTACACCAAGTTTAGTGCTGGTCAGTGTGATCTGATGTTATATTGTTTTGTGAATTTGTGTAACCATTGATGAAAATATTGTTATGTATTTTACTCCAGTCTGTTAATATGGATCGTTCTAAAACTAAGACGTCTTATAATTTTGGTTATGTAAAGCAACTTTTGCTGCTGACCGTACCTACTTGCACTTTGTGGATACTATGCTTATACTGGAAGCAACAAACACTGTTTTACCTTGCTACGGGTGACAGATCTCGGCAATAAGCGGAAGTCTCAAATCTTGTGTGGCCGACTTTGTGTTTCTTCTCGGAAGGTCTCTTGAACGCAAATACTGACACTGTTGACCTGCGTCATCCCACTGCTGGGCAAAGGCCTCTCCCCATGACTTCCAATTGTCTCGATCCAGGGTCAATATGGACCACTGGTCGCTGGTCTTGTCTGACTCGTCCCGCCATCTTTTACGAGGTCTACCGCGACGCCTTCTGGCTGTGTCAGGGCTCCAGAAAGAGGTTATTTTGGCCCACAGATCATTTGGCATGCGGCAGACGTGGCCAGTCCAGTCCCACTTCAGCTTAGCGGCTTTTTGAGCAACATCAGTAATTTGTGTTTTGGAGCGCAGTGTGGTATTGCGTACACGGTCGGTTAGTTTGAACGGAAATAACTACACGATAAGTTATATATATATATAGTATTTCTGATTTTCATTGTGAGAATCCTTCTATGTTGGAGCCAAACTCGTGGATCATTTTGAGGCAGACATAATTTAGATTTCTGACGCGCTAAGAAGGAGAAGAAGATGTATGTTTGGGGCAAATCTGTAAGTGAATTTCAAACCAGTTCCTCAAAACCAATTGAACTGAAATTTCACACACCTTTCGTTCTAGTGACAATGCTTATTTATGTCTTGAGTTATGACTTGATCCTGCAATCAGTATCGTCACCTCACGAGAAACCTCCTCAACGGTTAATATCACGGACACGAAACTTTGTTTACGCGTTCAATTTTGATAGATAAACCTAGCTATCCTCTTTTTAATTTAAAAAAGGCTGCTTTTTTCAGAGAAAAAAGTGCAACGTGAACAATTATTGTCGAGTTCAACGACTATAATAACGCAGTCGCCCGTTGCTTCATTTGCAAACATTATAAGAGCTTTTTAATTAATGTACCTACAGTTTTATGCAACACAATCGCATACAATCTTTTTATCATCGCTCCCTCGTCTCATTCAGCGCATCTCTCATGATATTCATAAAATATGCGGAACCACAAGAGAGGCAGTAAAGAAATGCTTCACTAATTAAAATACTGGAAGGAAGAATGTGGAGCGACACGGATGCGGTCGGGGTGTAAGGCAATGTATGACGCACGATGCTACTGAAGTTGCTCAGTCATTTTTGCTTGACATTATTTACGTGGAAGAACTTCATAGTAATCAAATGAAAAATATTGCCTTTTTGGTCGCATGCGTTTAATGAGAGGTCCTCAGTTTAATTCCCAGATTGGATACAAAATATGTTCGTCTGTCAAGCTTTTGAATTTTACACTGTTAAACATTATATTTAAAATATTCTTCAACTTATAGCACTCCAAAAAAATTAAACCGATTTCAATTTGAGTACAAAAAGCATCCACATTTAATATACTACATCAAAATTAAAACTCTGAGTCACCGCTGCGGAGGCTTCAATTTCCCTCAGTATGACGGCTCCAAAGCTACGTATCCTGGACTCAACTAATGAGAACCGCTTTCATTTGCATTTTTTGTACTTATGGTTACAATTGAGGTTTCATTTAATTCTTTGAGTTTCGCATCAATTTTATGCCTTGAGTATCTCATAAAGAAATGCTTGTGTCGCTGGATTTTGTTATTCTGGGATAGTTTAAATATCTTATTTGGATAAGGTAATCGTCGAATATATTCTTCATTTTATTTAAGAGTTTTTTGAGGTATTCGGTATCTGCCGACTTTCGCTCTGTTCCGATCTTGTTTTCTTTTTATAGATTTACTTATCGTTTTGCCGACTTTAAATGCGTGTCGTTGTTTTCTTTTTTTAAATTTACAATTATTGTTCCGCAACTTATTCTTAAGAAATCATTTTTGGTTTGGAATTTATCGAAATGTGTACAGTCAAACATATCAGTGAAACGTAAAACTTATTTATGAATTCTAAAATAATATAAGTACGAATAGTAGTGTTTGTGAAAACAGAAACGATTTTTTTATCAATTGTTTTATTCCTGTTGTAATTGTGCAAAGCGATGCCAAAATAGATCGTAGTATTAAGCACAGAATTAACACTGGATGGATGAAATGGCAGCGGGCACGAGAACTATCTGCGATTCCTGCATTTCGCCTAAACTTATGGGGAAGATTTATAAAGCTGTGGTTAGACCTGCTGTCTTGTATGCATCAGAATGTTGTGCCACTAAAGGGATGAATGAAAGGAATTTGCATATGGCTGAGATGAGAATCTTCAATCAATTGGTTAGCTTATTCGTATCAATTACTGGGTTTTTGTCACATTCATAGTGGACCTTCTCCTATGAAAACACAATTTTAATTAATTAAATATAAGAAAATGATACGTCGATCATATTATCAACTTTTACTACCAGCCAGGAAGAAGCAGTACTGCAAAGAAGGGTCAGAAGACAATAGGGGACAATCCTATTTTTTTTTCTTTGTCCGTCGGGTAGTTTATTGAAAAGTATTGGACACGTATTTTTTCTTTTTTCACGTGGTCATAAAATTACGGAGATATATTGAGTTGAAATGGCGCATGACGTCACATGTAGGTACGTTTTATACCTACTTGTGACGTAGTAAGCCCCCACTCTCCAACTTTAATGAGTTCTAACTAAGTAATTTTTTGATATTTTAATAAAACAAAAAATATGTGCCTATATTTTTGTATTACCTGTCTGACGGACAAAATAGAATGTCGTTTTCTTTACCCAGTCCGATCCCCTATTCTGTGGTCGAGTGTACAAATAGTCGTCATACCAAGAATAAATGAAAATATTTACCTGTTAATCGACTGTCAGCCATTCATATGCGTGAAAAATTCGGCAAACAAGGAAAATAGACAAAATACATGCAAAAATGTGCAATGCAGAAAATTCGCGCTAAACTATAATTATTTATTTATTTATGTACACACATAACACTTAACAGGACAATACATTGAGATACAAGAGCACAAAGGTACTGGTTATTTCAAAAGAAATTTCTTCCAGCAGACCTGCGAGAGGAAAGTTGGATTAGAATTATATGTATGAAAAGAAAAAAAATCGGCAAAGAATAAACCACACGAAACATTAACCCTCTATGGTCTTAGTAATGCCTATAAAAAACTTAGTAAAAGAACGCCTGTGTGAAAACCCCTTAGTAGGTACCTCAGGAAAATCTTACATAAAATTTAGCAATGTTTCTCCGTCATCTGTTTTCAGGAAACCCAAAGGAATATTGTAAGGCCCGTAAAACACTAAAGCAAAAACAAATGGCTCCTAACCCTTACATCCATTACTGTGGACTTTGAAAAAGGACCTTTTCAACCTGGGACAGTGTAGTATGTATACCGAAAAAACGGTCAGGCGGGGCTGACGGTTTTTTCGGTCACGGCGGCCAACCTTGGTGGAGATTAGCCATCGGCGCGGGAGATATTTTAGTGCACAAGTGTGTGCGCTGGCACAGGTGCACTCGCTGTTCCATCAATCTCATAGTCCGATCATAGGGCACGGCTTAATGTGCTTTCTGAGTCACGGGGGTATCATACCGCCAACTTCCAAACTCGGGGCTACTTACTACAGAGAAATCCTCCACGCTCAGCAGTCGCACTTGCGACCACGAGACGTGGTGTGCGGGGTGCGGGGTAGTCGTATCAAACAAATCATTTAATTCGGATAACAAAGACCCATACCATAAATACCTTACAGACTATCATACATGATATTTATGAAAACTATGAAAATATTATTAAACTATTGTACATGAAGTGACGGCGTCGTGTTGCGCTGCATGGTGTCGCGTAGCCTTCCGCGGAATCGCCGATACATGACCCCTTTCGGCCAAAACTCCTAAACGACAGTATACGTAATGTGTGTGACCTGCAGTGCTAAGGAAAAATTCGTGGGAAATCTGAATCAATGGCAACCTTGTGTAAAGCGGGCGCTGTGAAAAAAAAACCCTTTTTACGTCACTCGAGTTACCAGTGAAAACTATTTCAGTTAACTATTTCGGGCGGCGCGGCATGGTAAGGGAATGTTAGAGCTCGGTTACCATTTAAAACATTTCCACATTTTTTTTGTGACCTACATCCGTAAAGCCTTTTAATTCTTTTCTAAAACTCTATGTTTCATTGTTTTACGAACCCAAGAATAAAAAAATTTGGTAACTCAAAGTCTAATAATTATTAGACGTGACTGTACCAATCCATTTATTCGAAAACCACTTTTTATTGGCTAAATAATGAATAAAAAGAATTGTTATTTACATCTTCTGAATTGAAGATATAAATAACAATGCATTGAGAGAAACAATTTGTTAATCATGTACGATTACAATGTTGCGTGTAACAGCTTGTCCCACTCATTTGGCATCGTCCCAGTCTGTGGTTTCAGCTGAAAATGTCAAACTAAACATCTGGCTAAGTTCGGCAATTGGGTTAATATCAAACACCTCACTAATGGCCGAATACAGAACTATTAGTGTATTCAATTACTTACGTAACGATAATGGCAGAGATTTATAGATCATTAATTTTTACAGTATCTAGTATCTAGTTTGTTTTGCCCGTGGCTTCGCTTGCTTTAATAACCGGACGTGACACGTGGCGCCATCTATTATCATAGGAACGTTATTGTTGTTTTCCTCGGGAACAGTACTTTTTCCCGGATAAAAGAATATGTCCGTTTCTGTGCACCTGACAAAGTATATGCAAAATTTCAGGATGATCAGTTCAGTAATTTAGGCGTGAAAAGGTAACAAACAGACAATGATACTTTCGCATTTATAATATTATACATATAGTTAAGATATGAACACAAATTAAAAGGACACACTGAATTTTAAATATGTAATATTAACTTTTGTTATGTAGTTTGCTCAAAGTAATCTTAAAAAGAAAGCATTTCTTTAGTACGTACATATTACCCCAGGGCACGAGCTAACGAGTTTCAAAGGCGTTTGTGAAGTTTTTTAAAGCCACCGAAAGTATGCACAGAGAGTAGAAACTAGACTTTAGAGATCTCAAAGGCTCGCGGAGTTGCTAAGAACAGTTTCTAACTAACTCAAGTGCTGCTTTTACCAGAGCAATCTACAAGATCGTGACGTTGTGGAGCAGCGAATGTAACTTGGTGATAATTGCTATTGCTAATGAGCTTTAACCAGAGGCGGATTAAGTGTCGAGAGTGCCCAAGGCAAGCACCTTATCGGCGCCTCTCTAGCGCACATACTATATTATGAAAATTTACTAGTAGTAGTAACATTGATGACTATTTAAGTTGACGTTACTACATGTGAGGTAGAGTTTACTCCAAATTGAAGTTGGCATTTCTTAATTACATCTTGTAGTAGCCTCAACTACGTAGTTACACGCACTAGCCTCAATCTAATAAGAACTCAAGTGTTGTAGGAATGTTCGAGAATTAAAGAATTTTGTTAAACATCTGTATAAAAAAAAAAAACAATTTACAAGGGCGTCGCTTTTAAATTAGGTGGGGGGGTAGGAGGAATAAGTCGGTTACATTTGTTATCTACGAATACAGCGTTCTTCTAAGAATCTACAATGCATTAGTCACCCCAAAAATGTTGGCAACTTGGTTTGCTTAGATTTTCTATACTTGTTCAAGTTCATACAGAATTAAAGCTAATATATAAAGTCGCGTTATTTGAAAAGTCTAGGAACTAAATCAAAATGTAAGCTCTTCACTCCGCAAAAGTTCGTTTTTCTTTAGTCCTGTTATTCAGAAATAGATTTTACTTAATTGAATTAGGGAGACAATTTCCAAAGGCTCCAAGAGCGAGCGAAGCGAGCTCGGAAATTTTAAACAATGTATGCGACTGATCCTTTAAATTAATATTGAAATCATTCTACCAGCGGTCCTTTCGAACGTAGACAATGTTTACGGTCGAATGGCCTGCGGTCTATTCGTTTTGGGCCGTTCAGACTAAATGCCCATTGTAACACCCTAATACCTTGGACAGGTTAGAATTGTTTTAACCTTTCATACAGGGGTTACTCGGTTGACTTACAGACCAAGACAAGATTTAAGAGAAAGAAGGCTGCAAGAGCAAGCGAAGCGAGCTCGTAAAGTTTATAACACCCTGTCCAAAGTCGCCCATGATCGTTTATATTGTGTAAGTATGTGCATACTCACTGACATAATTCATTTAATTTTAATTTTAATGAAAGTATGGAAACCCAATTACTATTTACAACCATCATCGTTGCATGTACTCATGTCAATATATTTTTTGTTTGGCGCCTAATTAATTCAATCCGTCTTGTTAAGATTTTTCCCCGCAAGTTTTCAATGTTGCATGTTTGCTTAATATTGTTTTATAAATTTAAGAAAATAATAGTAAATAAAGTTAGCTATGTAAAAAAAAATTGCGAACAATTTGTGAACAACCAAAAGGCATCATTTTTTTAAATGACACCGAGGTCAATACGCTGAAGAGAGCGACAAGCCGAGTCCTGCCAGCGACGGGTACAAATCGTCATTCGTTAGTAGCGAGGCAATCCTTACAATGTTCTTTTTATGATCCATAACAATTCGGGACGTTTCTACTCCATTAATAACAGACAAGAGACAGGTTCTCGACGGACGACTGAACTCTTCATTACTTTCAATGAAGATTTAGATATTGTCATTTCATTTCTTCAATAAATGAGGTAATTCTGAAAGTAGTCTGTGTATACCGTCCCTGTAGTTGTAGACAGACATTTTCTTTTCTCCGTCTGTCTTTTACCTGTGTTAAAATTATTTTATTTATTTTCTATAAACCTATCAGTAAACATCTAACCGTGTAACTATTTTATGCGCCCACGCTTTACTGGCGATTTCGCAGACTTCAGACATTTTTTTACGAGGCCCTAATTTTTCATAGCATCGTATAATAAGTTATGTCTCGTCCCAGATATAGTTTGAGCGGAAATTCTGATAATTACGCAGTTTTGCCGACTTTTTGATTTTATTAGTATGAATCGTATTGTGTGGCATTGAGCCAATAAGGACGATGTAAACAATATGCCAGTATTATGATTTAGCTTCCATGTTTTGAGGGAAGACAAATAATTGTTTCAAACGAAAAGAAGTAATATACGACTAACTGTCCAATGATTCAAGAAAGTTTCGTAATAAGTTAAAGAAGTTGTTTCAGCAATATTCTACCGATAAAGGATGGCAAGTCGTACGCGGCTCTTAAATTTAAGACATTAATAGAATCTACCATAAGTGGAATATCTAAGTATTAGATGTTAAAGGTATGTCAGCTTAAGTTTAACTTTGAAGAGAATACCTAGGATCAAAAAAGAAAAATAACGTATGAAAACCTGGATTTATACAATTAATGTCAGTCTGAAATCGCCAATCCGCATGGAGCAAGCGTGGTGATCAATGCCATGCCTTCTCTGTTTCAGAAGACGTCTTTGCCCTGCAGTAAGACAGTAAATGGGTACCCCCATTATGTCTTGCGTCGCAAGACATAAATTTTAATAATCAATTAAAATTACGGTACTTAGTTAATTATTAAAAAACCCTGATTTTTTTGGTTGTTTTGTTTGTCAATAGTTCAGAATAACCCCCTTAACATGGAAGAAATAATCGAATAAACGTTTGAGATTGTTTGTAATTGTAGAAGCGCGTTTATTGGGCGAGAATCAGACGGCTCACATTTAAAACACGGGTGGTTCACACTTATCGATTTCTGTAAATAAGAAACAAAATAAAAATTACCTACCCATTTTATTATTGATTCGGGACGAGAATCATTAGCATAGTTACCTCCTTGAATTTGACGAGGATGCAAAACAACACCTTGTATATGTATAAAATTCAAAGTTATCAACGCACAGCCTTTGGCATTTGATCCACTTTGATGTTACGGAAACTTCCTAATCTGAACTATGACAGTAGTACTTTTAGCTCCAGGGTTTTTGCAGACGCTCTCTTTACTTGGATATATTTAATCTATTTCATGACACTTTGGGAAAATTATTGCCACTTTAAAACAAAAGATATTGTAAAGTATGAAGGACTATGTTTGCTACGCCGTAGCCGACGTGATGACGTCACTGCTACGACCGCTACGAAGAAATATTCGGCGTAAACTTTTGTGCCTTGTAAAATTATAATAGCAAGCAGTCACTACAGTCGCGTTAAAAACATCTCTGAAAGCAAAATAGTATTTTATTTATATGTTACGTGAGCGTAACTCTTGTATATTTATGATTTATTTGATATTTCGTATTCCCTTCACGTTTTTGTGAGCTCTGCTGGAGGGTACCAAATACGAAATGTTATTTAATATGTATTGAAGGGATTTTTATTGACTTGGTTAATGCTTGACACAGAATTCTTAGATCAATACAAGTAAGAGAAACACAAACCCAATACGAAAACATGTACTCGTTATTCTGTTGAAATGTTATCGCGTTTGGTTTTCTTACAATCAAATTATCCAAGAACATGTCTATTGCTTTTCTATCGTGTTTTTTCCGAAAGTGGGTCTAATAGGAACTCCCACTTACATTGATAGAGACATTACATATTTATTGGTGGACAATAACCTTTACTTTCAGGAATAGTAACGCTTTCAAGTTATTCTTATTCTTCTGCGGAAAATGATAACATTTAAAAACCATTACGCACGGTTGTAACTATTATATGGAACACTGACCACTATATTTATATACCGATTCATCATCAGCCTATAATGTTTCCACTGCTGGGACACAGGCCTCCTCTCTATAAGAGGGAGTGGGCTGTAATTTACCACGCAGGCCCAGTGCGGATTGGTAGATATCACAAGTCTTCGAATTTTTAGTTCTAGGTCATGCCGGTTTCCTCACGATGTTTTCCTTCACCGTTTTTGAGGGCAGCGGTGATGAAATAATTTACACAAAGTAATTCGCCTGCCTGGGTTCGAGCCCACGGCTTACTGCTCGTAAGTCGGGGGAGCCACCACTGGGCCACCGCTGCTCTCATGTACCGATGTACCGATTGTGTTTTGACATTATGTTTATATTGTATCAGGTAAGACGCAATCCACAACATACACGATTTACAAGTTACAACTGACGCTAACTGGATCTCAATAGTCACGACAGTAAGAAAATAATATCTTTTCTAGGAAAAGAAATTGCCATTCTCTTGGTAATTCCTACATGAAAGAAAAGTTATGACCTCATCTTCTTTTTACCCGACTAACCCAAAAGGAAGGTTATGATTTTCGCACGCATGTCGGTGTATTTGTGGGTATGTACGTAAGTATGTCCGTTCCATTAGGACCTCGTAACTCCTATACCGATGAACCGATTTGGATAAATTATACGTTGTACTTAACTCGTCTGCGAAATCTTTCACATTACTAAACTAAGACAGAAAATTGTACTTTTAGACCTATTAACACTAAAATACTCAATTTGCGTGGTTATACTCTACTCAGCCCGCGAAAGAAACAGTTTGCTTATAACAATCATGCAGTACTATTGGTATACTCTCACACTAAAATAGTTTTTGCATCGCTCCGACAGTTTTATGAAGAACGGAACATGTAGGCTTTGGCAGCGGACGGGAATCTCCTGGACCCTCTCCAACACTCGTAAACTTTATGTGTTCTGTAAGGGGTCCATCTGACCCACATAAACAGCAACGAATAATATAGATTCTTTTTGGATTATTGTGAAATTCGTGCACATAACATATTGATTTGGTTTTATGCCCCCGCTGTTATTTTGATCGGCGTAAAGCTTTTCTAGTGAGACTAATATTTATTAAGATTCAGGATTGATGGAGGAGCCAGAGAAAGTAGCAAAATATTAACAGCCTCTTGGGTCGATCTTCAGTTAAGCCGTGCTTGCCTAGGTTGGTCCGTGGATGGGTCGCCACCCATTACAAACGAGTTTCCTCTGTGCCTCGGAAAGCACGCTGAGCTGTAGGTCCCGGTTGTCAATTCTTCTAAAATAAAGCATAAATCTTTTACAGTCGTTACAGGTAGTCAGTGGCCCAAAAGTCTGACAACTAGTCTTACCTAGGGGTATCATCATCATCATCATATCAGCCGTAGGACGTCCACTGCTGGACATAGGCCTCCCCCATGGATTTCCAACAGGACCGGTTGGAAGCGGCCTGCGCCCAGCGTCTTCCGGCTACCTTGACTAGGTCGTCGGTCCACCTAGCCGGTGGACGTCCTACACTGCGCTTGCCGGTCCGCGGTCTCCACTCCAGGACCTTCCAGCCCCATCGGCCATCGGTCCTGCGCACTATGTGGCCAGCCCACTGCCATTTTAACTTGCCATTCCGCTGGACTATGTCGGTTGCTCTCGTTCGTCTACGGACCCCCTCATTTCTGATTCGATCTCGTAGAGAAATCCCAAGCATAGCCCTCTCCATGGCTCGTTGCGCGACTGCGAGCTTCTCCATTAGGCCCATAGTGAGAGACCACGTTTCTGTTCCGTATGTCATGACTGGCAACATTGATTGAAGACCTTTGTCTTCAAGCACTGAGGTATTTTTGACGAGAAGACGTTGCGTAGTTTCCCGAACGCTGCTCATCCGAGTTGGATTCGGCGATTGACGTCCTTCTCAAAGTTGGACATACCTAGTTGGACCTTTTACCTAGGGGTATACCAAGTACTAAATGGGTTGTGAATGTCAGATAGGCAGTCGCTCTATGTGAAATACTTTTCAGCTGCATCCGATTAGACTTGAAGCCGACCTCAACATAATTGGGACGAGGCTTGGCAGATAATGGTTCATTATTGCTGCCAGCTGCAAAACTAACTCCTTTTTTTTAAGGGTGGGAAATCATCAAATGACTTCTCCCGCTCTGGGCGGAGCGGGAGGGAGTGTCAGACTTGACTGACTAAAACCCACCCATGTTCCTTCTTAGCCCTTTGTGTTCCGTTACTTTACAACATTCTCAATACTCAATTATTTATTGCATACCATATGTATTACAAAGATGGTGTTACCAAATAAGAGATCAGTAAAGACCCTGTCGAGCACAGCCACATAAGTTGAGAGGATAGCCCTCTTTCTCTCAGTAACAGTAACAATTCAATTATTATTATAAATTACTAGCTGACCCGCGCAATTTCGTCTGCGTCACATTTTCCCCGTTTTCGCAACATTTTTCATTGCTGCTTCGCTCCTATTGGTCGTAGCGTGATGATATATAGCCTATGTTACTTTTAATAACTCCAAGAATATGTGTACAAAATTTCATGATGATCGGTTGAGTAATTTTCGCGTGAAAGCGTGACAAACAAACTTACTTTCGCATTTATAATATTAGTTAGGAAGTTAGGATTAGATCAATTTATCTACAATCAATAAATTAACAAAATTACATTATAGATTATTCATTTTTATTATTTTGTTTATTAGCTGAATCACTCGTCGCTAAGTACAGTCAGTTCTTTTTTAAGATGCAAAAGATATATTCTGCCTCTTTGAAAACCTTTCAGATGATTAGTTTTATAGCAGCCACAGTATTTGTAACGGCGCTCTTAGAGACCGGTTTCTGTCTTTGGCAAGTGTCCAAAGTCGTGGAGGCAATAATACGGTCAGTGACAGAGGGATGTAGATACCGTTGTCAGAAGCAATTGTCTTGAGTAGCTTTCTTAGCTGGTTACTTGAAAGTCAAATGAGAGATTTTTAAAGAGTTTATACATTTAAACTGATGAACAGGATTTTTTTAAACTGACATGGTACACTAACACTATTAATAACACTTACTACGGGATATTTACCACGTGTATTATTTGTTCAAACAAATATATTATATATAACAGCCGCACGGGATCTTTAAGGTTAAACCGTGCTTGCTGTGATAGGTCCGTGGATGGGTGACCATAATTATTTACCGAGTTTCCTCCGTGGGTCGGAAAGCACGTTAAGCCGGGACCCGGCTGTCATTTGTAGATCTTTGACAGTTGTTACGACTAGTCAGAAGCCAAAACTCTGACATCCAGTCTTACCAAGAGGTATCGTATTACCCAGTTACTGGGTTGCGGAGGTCAGATAGGGACTCGCTTCATGTAAAATACTGGTACTCAGCTGTATCCGGTTAGACTGGAAGCCGACCCCAAGATAGTTTGGGAAAAGGCTAGGCAAATGATGATGACATTTAAAATGATATGAAGATTTTCCCCTGTAAAAAAGACTAATGTAACTCCAGTTTTCGTAATTACACTAGCAAAACGCTTAAATATAAAACTTTTATGAAGTAATGCCATTACCCATAGATACATTTTATGTTTTCCAATAATGAAAGCACACTAAGTAAATTCAGTGCGCGTAGTTCGTTTAACTTGGAAATTCAACTGTAAAAATGTGTCATTGTCTTTTACGTTATTTGGAAACCTGAGCTTTGAAAAAATCTTTTTCTCAACCCTCGTAATATTGTGAAATGTAATATAAAGAAAACTTGTAACATGGTATGAAAGTAAATAAGGTCTGTATGTCGCGTAAAAAGTATATACTTACTGTTTATTGTTTTGGGAAAACGAAAATATTTTCATACTAAATAGACGTTGCTTTTATATCACAAATAATAACAAAACCTGCTGAATAATTTAACATATTATTTTATTTGAACAAGGGATTTCGATTTTAGACAATACACGATCATTATTTTAATATAAAAAGGTTTTTGTGGAGTCACGTCGTCCACCCGAACGCTTCGGGGGATGAAATGCGAAATTAGAGATGGAACCTTTTTTTTATTCATTCGACATTTGAATGATTGAATATTGTGGACGCTCTGATTTAGATGAAAAGGAAATTAAATCGGACTGTACCTACCAATTTATTTGCTATCTGAAAATGAGAGTCAGGCCATTCTGTATTTGACATTCATTAACGGAGTGTCATGATTTATTTTGCGTGAAATAAATTACGACACCAAATTTTATACGTACAATTTTTTTGTTTTTTTTTATTTTATTTTTTTATAGAAACGTTGCCCAACACTAGGAATTTCTCCTGTATCGTGGGTGCGTTTACAAACATTTAAAGTCACATACACAAACAGCCAGACCCGGAACAACTAACTGTAGGCCATACAAATATTTGTTCCGTGCGGGGATCGAACCCGCGACACGCTGCGCAGCAGTCGATCGTTCAACCACTGCGCCAATCGTGTCGTCAATAAAATGAAAGAACATTGGTGAAAATCGGAATAAATGCTGAACAAAAATGAAATATATACCAAAAAACGCACACATTATCGTTGGTTGTAAAAAGTCTGACAGCCACGGGGTAGTGTAACTAAAAACCACAAAAAATCAAACAACAGGAAATTGTTACAAGACAAAGTTGCCATAAATTATGTGTTGTTGTCAAGTCAAACATTATTTGCTAATTAAATGTTTATGATATTGTCATGATTTTAATTCGTTTTAATGTATTCATTTCTAGTAGTGTATTTTTAAAAGTGATTTGGTTACATTGTCATTCTTGTCTACCGACTTTTTTATGTGGGCCAGTCTTACTGTGGGCGAGGAGCTCGTGGCTAAATATTAACAGCCGCATAGGTCGATCTTCAAGGTTAAGCCGTGCTTGTCGAGGTTGGTCGTGGATGGGTGACCATAATTACATACCAAGTTTCCTCCGTGCGTCGGAAAGCACGTTAAGCCGTTGGTCCCGGCTGTCATTTGTAGATCTTTGACAGTCGTTACGAGTAGTCAGAAGCCGAAAGTCTGACATCCAGTCTAACCAAGGGGTATCGTATTACCCGTTCACTGGGTTGTGGAGGTCAGATAGGCAGTCGCTTCATGTAAAATACTGGTACTCAGCTGCATCCGGTTGCACTGGAAGCCGACCCCAAGATAGTTTGGGAAAAGGCTAGGCAGATGATGATGAGTCTTACTATGGGCGTTTGCGGATGTATCTCTTACCGTGTAACATACATACAACTACTTCTGTATTTTTGAAAAGTAAGTTGCATTTTAATCTATACATTTTCTAAACAAATAAATAAAATTGAAGTGTCTGTTTATAATATTAAAATATCCGCTTTTTAATACATGCATACGGTACGTATATAAAAATAACATTTTTTACAATTTTTGTCTCTCTGTCGGTCTGTCTGTTTGTTCCGGCCAATCTCTGGAACGGTTGGACCGATTTTGACAGGAATTGCACCAGCAGATAGTTGCCGAAAATATAGAATTTTTCTAAAATAGAAGTAACCTAAGTTACTCCTTATTACATTTAATAAGCAGTAACTTAGGTTACTTCTATTTTAGAAAAATTCTAATTCCACGCGGATGAAGTCGCGGGCACAGCTAGTTATACATAACAGTAAACTAACTTTGCAGGTTAGAGACACCATCATCATAGAAAATATTCCTTAACAAATATTCAAGAGTTAGTATATCACGGTAATGGGCTAACAGTGTTGATCACAAATCGAATAGAACTCCATCAGGCAGACCTAGTGTGTGTGTGCTCACGGTCGACTGATCTTAAATATTTATGGTATGGATTGCGCTCGCTTTTCAGCGCTAGCGATCTGTGAAAATGGTCTAAATGGAATTTCCACCGATACAAGCGATGTTCCGGCTCGAATCATTAAGTGAATAACTAATTGGCTTTTAGTAACGCCTGCGAATTGAATGCGTTGATACGAATATGGAGGACTAGCAAGGTATTTAACTATTCTATTCGGATTTCTCTATAAATTTGAAACTGAAGATACGGTAGTACCTACCAGACAAAACAAAATATTTCTCTGTCACTAGCAGACCTCTAAAAAGTACTTGAACGGCCATCAAACCGATTATTTTACTCTTAACAGTTGCTCGTAAATAATGCTCTGTAGTTGTAAATGGATGCGTGTGATAAACTGTCACCTACGAGTACATATATCTTCTTACCATAGATACTGAGTGTTCAGTGCACGTGTTCATAAAAAGATATTGTGGGACTGTAGATAAGTGTGAGTATTTTGTGCAGTCTGCGTCTCGTTGCTAAACATATAAACTTTTGTTATAAATTTTATATCTTTAACCTCACGACTGTAATCAAAAATGTGGAGGAGCTCGTGGCTAAATAATAACAGCCGCACGGGTCAATCTTTCAGGTTAAGCCGTGCTTGTCGAGGTTGTTCCGTGGATGGGTGACCATTATTACATACCGAGTTTCCTCCGTGCCTCGGAAAGCACGTTAAGCCGTTGGACCCGGCTGTCATTTGTAGATCTTTGACAGTCGTTACGAGTAGTCAGAAGCCAAAAAATCTGACATCTAGTCTTACCAAGGGTTATCGTATTACCCAGTTACTGGGTTGTGGTGATCAGATAGGTCGTCGCTTTATGTAGAATACTGGTACTCAGCTGCATCCGTTTAGAATGGAAGCCGACCCCAAGATAGTTTGGGAAAAGGCTAGGGAGATGATGAACCACACCACCGTTATCCCCAAAGGGTTAGGCAGAGCTGTATTTAATATATAGTAGACCCACATTTCGACTAGATTTACAACTACACTAACTAACGAAGACATCGTTTATCTCGTAATTTTATAAAAAATGTCTTATTATTTCCAATTTCTTACAAGTTCTTTCACGAGTAGCGCGCTCCTTAGATTATAAACCTCCTTTTAAACTCCAATTAATTAAAGTAATGGAATATTAAAGAAATAACTTCGAAAACGGAAATTCAATGAAATAAAATGCTTGCGTTTGAATAGAATAATTAAATTAAATAACTGGCTTTGATAAGCACTTTTTTAGAGTTGGAAGACAGCTCTCGTTCGTTTCGTCAAGGAGATGTCAGCAAATCGAAAGGGGTCCGAGAGGGCCGATGCCTGCCAGGGTTGCGGGACTGTTCGAAAGAGATATCGTGGCCCTGGAACACAAAGGTCGAAGAAGGAACATGGATGGGTTTTAGTCAGTACAAGTCTGACACCCCCTCCCGCTCCGCCCAGAGCGGGAGGAGTCATTTGATGATTTCCCATCCGTAAAAAGAAAAAGACAGCTCTCGTTCATGTTTTTAGCTAATGTAATGTAATAATAGCAGGCATTTATTGAATGAAGAATTCTGCACTGTAAATAAACATTTTATTAGCTTAGGTAATAGCTTGATAAGGCAAGGTCTTTTACAAGCTTTAATTACTGTTTTCATTGCAATTAATTTTATGGTTTTACGAAAAAGGGTTAACTTATTTTTTGCCAAGGTTTCCCCCCCTGGGCTTGTCAACACAGCTTGTTACTCTGATTTTAATTTTGTATAAAGGTGTAAACAAAGCTTCCACGAAGCCGTCAGCCAAGCATTCTGTACATTCAACTAAGTACTCTATACAAAATTATTGCTGGGAAACGACTTTTTTTTTGGGGTGAAAAATTTCATTTTTCTGTAGAACTCAATATAACGCATTCAAATCATTGTGCTGATAGGCGTATTGAATAGTATAGGGGTCGCAAAAATTATTAAAGTCAAATTATAACATTACCCACTATCTCCGTAACTAGATGGTTCCCAGGTTTGTTCCCAGGTTTTCAAGTAAATATCGCAATGACGGAGAGAACAAGTGCCTTTGAGCTTCGTTAAGGGTCTATTTACACTCTTTATTAAGTTAAACGTTTCACAAATTTCTTAGAGAAAAAAAAAACAAACGATATAACAAAAAAATAATATCAATGAGATGAGATGTACCTATTCATTTTTTAGCCATACCCATAGCGTGCCACAGGTCCAAGTAAACAGTGAACTATTTCTCTCAGAATTTGGACAAAAGGTTACTAATGTTACACACATGTTAGTACAGTCATACACAAGCTCATAAAACTACCAGCTCGTGCTACATAAGGTAATGTCTGCTTACCCATACAGCTGAGATAGCTCTCGCCGAGACGCTGTACAGGAAGCGAGTCACATCTGCATATATTCTCTATTTACAGCCTTCCGTCGATTTGTGAGAAATACGTGCAATATTTGCTAAGCGCGTGATAAATTGAACGTTTTATGCTGAATGTTTTGCGCTAGTGCTGCCTTCTGTCACAGTAATGCCGTGTTTTATTGTTGTAATATGACGTGGGGAATTAATACGGATACATAACACGTAATTTTGGAAGTGAGAGGGAGGCGTCGTTTATGGAAACATTTGCTAAAGTAGACAGATTTAACTTAACAACAACCAAGTAAGATATAAAAATAACACCTTAGGTACCATACATATTATCTCAACTAAATATAATCGTAAGAATTAATAGTTAGTACGTGGAGAAGTAGGCCCAAAGAATAAGAATAAGAATAAATTTATTAAACCATAGTTACAGTAATTTTCTTAGTCTAACATCATTAAGGATATCGGTAACAAGTTTTATTTTAACAAACTTAGATAACAGTGGACCCCAAACTAAGCTGTGCCTGTATCTTGGGGGCCGAAATTGCGATAACTTTAAATTAAAAACATTTATTTGTAGTTATGCTAATTAGACATTTTGGAAAATAACAAAATATTTTAATAAATTGGATTAACAGAAATTGAAATGAAATTGAATTGAATTGAAATTAAAATAAAATAAGAAAAAATCTAATGTTTAGGAATGATGTGTGTGTGTGTGTGTGTGTGTGTGTGTGTATGGGTGTGTGTGTGTCTGTATGTTAGTGGGTATGTGTGGTGAAGGTTTAGCACAGATTAGGTGTTGTTAACTGATAATGTCTTCGGTTTCATCGAAAGGTAAGGAGAGAAGCAGTTTCTGGATCACTTTTTTACTTGAGTGATCACTTAGGCCTTTTATATTGCAGTATTTATTTATTTTGTTGTAGACATGAGTGTGAGAGTATTATGATAATTTGAGAAAATGATAACTATAATAACAAAAACGGTATTGTTATGCTAGGTGAAATGTCCAAACCATTCTCGTGAAAGACACCATGAAATAAAAATGAAGCAGTTTCCTTGCTGATTTACGAGTCACAATAAATCCGGGCCTCTGTTAGTACCTTCAGGAAACATTCAGCTCAGCTCACTAGAAAAAATAGGAGCTTCGTATAATATAACGTATCGGAACAAGTGTAGCAGAGATCGTGATATATCTATGAAAACTTATGTTGGTAAGACTTAGTTCAGAGATATACAATAATCTATTGCGAGAAACACATCTATAATAACACCTTTGAGGAAAATAATTGCTTCTTTAACGTAAACACCCACGTTAGCTTCACTACCTAGAAATTATTTTAGTAAATCAAGATGGTATTAAAATACATCTTCATGTTTGACTTACAACGTCGGCTTTATTAGCTTTTCTTCGCAAGGAAAAGCGAATACCTCTTACTAACATTTCCTGTTATCTTCGCTCTTCATTTGTGTAAATATTTCTCTTACAAGGTTTTCATTTCAGCAAAGCCGTAAGTACTTGGTTATCTTCCAACTCATTACGGATTTCAATAGCTTTCATAATTCCGTCAAGTAGTATCTTGTCTCCTTTAATAATCTCTTGATTTTGTTTACCACCTACAAACGAGATCTCACTGATGGCAGCGCGCTCGCAATACTTATAAATAACTGAATAACACTTATAGTGTGGATGTTCTGAATATTTAGAACAACCCTGCGACCTGTAAGAGCTTTATTGTAAGTATAAAACATAAGAGATAGCTAGAAATACGCTTTATGAAATAGTCCACCACTTGAAATTTTGACAAAATGTGAATGCTTTAAAGTAAAGTATTTTCCGTTAACTATGTATTTACTGACGTATTCACGTTTTCTGCAATAATTAAACATCGGATGATTTTATGATATTTACGAATTATACGAGTAAGTTTCTAATCTTAAATCAAACTTAAGCATTTAACTTTTTTGCGTTAATTTCGGGCCTTTGTTCAAGTTCAATTATCCGTTATTCAGAAGAAAAAAAAAACAGTAGTAGGGATTAGTTTTTAAGTTATTTATTTTTATCGAGATAATTATTTTGCATTCGCTCAAGTAATTTCCTTTCGAAAACTATTATAATTGTACCGCATGTAGCGTAGTCCAAACATTTACAGTCGTTTAAAAGTTTGTTATTTTAATTTGTTTGATAGTTTATTACCTAAACCAACCACAATTTGGGTTACATGCGTACCCTTGGTTAGTTAATGGATAAACTTTCATCTAGTATGAACAATTTTAACGCAGTATTGTTTGAAAATCATGAGTGTGTACGAATTTTACATGGATTGAGTTACAACAAGAAGCTTCGATTAACTTCATCTATACATCTATACAAATAAATTAAATTGAAGTTTCTGGTTGTAATATTAAAATAACCGCTTTTATACCAAAATAACATTTTTTACATTTTTTGTCTGTCTTTCTATCTGTCTGTTTGTTCCGGCTAATCTCCGGAACGGCTGGACCGATTTTGACGGGACTTTCACTGGCAGATAGCTGATGTAATAAGGAGTAACTTAGGCTACTACTATTTTAGAAAAATTCTAATTCCACGCAGATGAAGTCGCGGGCACGGCTAGTGATACATAAAACCCGAACCGTATGTCCGAAACTGACAAACACAAAGCAAATATTATTATCATGTAATTTTTACTTTGCGAATTCAAATATATCCTTTAATAAAACATTGATTGTTGACTCTGCGAGATATCACGTCACTCGTGATCAGAAGCACTCTACAAACAAAACGTGAGGGAACAGTTTCAAATATGGCTGTGTATTTGTGTTTCGCACACGATTTGAATTTCGATGACTTGCTTTGTCAATATAGTAAGAGAAACGAACTGTTCAGTATTGCTCAATCTATAGTTGGCACATTATGTTAAACTCCGTAAAACAGTTCAAACGAAATATATTAAACACTTCTTTGAATGAATGCTACAAATATGAAAATAAAAACTCTTGTGTACTTAGGACACCCGCGCACTAGGCAGTTTAGCAGCTGCAACTGAATTATTAAGAAGCCAATTGAAGTCCACCTCAAATAGGTAACAAAAGTTCAAGTCCAGATCAGTCCAGTCCAAAAATTATCAACAGTTCCAGAACCTAAATTAGAACCTAGAATAATATTATGTGCTTTTCCATATTTTGAAAATTTAAGTGATAGAAAGAACAATTATATACACATGTTAAATAAACATTTGCACTTTTTAGTAGGTCACTATAGTGACAAACTTATTTATTTGGACACTAACACTTTTCTAGGTAAACTTAGGTCGACACGGGGTAATGTGTATCTACCTATTGGATGTAGACACAAAATAGCTAGGCTATTAGCTTATAATATTCACACAGACATAAGTAGTATGTCTAAGTTTAGTTGTATTATTAACACTGCGACTATTAGTAATCATACTAATATAGATTTTTTCTCTGTTTACAATTTTTATGCTGAGGAGGTTCCATGTGTGAGCATGGAAAATTCTCAATTAGGGTGTATTAGTGATAGGAGCTTGTTATCTGGTGGCACAGGAGTCTTGGGGCTCACTCCGGATGTTCATTTAAACTAGTTAATAAGACAAAAGAAGATACCAGTAGCACTATACCTTCTCGCTATCAAATAGCTAAATGTAAAAAAGGGGCTAAGCAGAATTCCTTGCAATTATTCCATCAAAACATTCAAGGTTTCTCTTCAAAGCAATTAGAGATTGAATTATTTTTAGAAAAAACAAAGTTTGAAATTGTTTGTTTCACTGAACACTGGTTAAGAGACTATGAAATGCTAATTAATTACGAAAATTACAGTGTGGGCAGTTGCTTTAACCGAAAATCGAAAATGCGTGGGGGTTCATTAATCTTAGTTAAAAATTGTATTAAATTTAAGTGTCGAAGCGATATTGTTGATCTATCGGTTGAGCATAATATTGAACTGTCTTGTGTTGAGCTGGATAAGCATATAATAGTGTGCGTATACAGACCCCCAAATTATCAAAACTACTCCTTATTTGAGTCAGTAATGGAAGATGCTTTAGCAAAACTTGCAACAGGTAAAAAATCTCTGGTTATCTGTGGTGACTTTAATATTAATATTTTAGACAAAAATTCTAATACTAGTAGATTATTACACCTTTTTAAATCATTTAATTTGCTAAACGTGTTTTCGGAACCAACCCGAATTACTACGAATACTGCTACATGTATTGATAATGTTTTTTGTTGTTGCGACTACTTAGATAAATCAATTGTAAATTACCTCCCTTCTGATCACAGTGGGCAAACCGTTGTTTTCGAGTCCTACACACCATTACAAAAAATCCAGATAAACTCTAGACAAATAACGCCCAGCAATTTGAATAAATTTAATAATAACTTAATTAGTAATTTAGGCATTCCGGGCCATATAATTGAAAATGCAAATCAATTTTATGAGGAATTCTTTTCGGTAGTTCACGTAGAGTTCAATAATACATTAAAAATGAAAACAAAATCTATTTACCCTAAGTTTATGTTCAGTGACTGGGCCACTAAGGGTATTAGGATAAGTAGGGAGCGATTGTTTGAGTTGTACGGCCTTAAGCCTTACATCAACTCGGAAACTTTTAATAAATATGTTGCAACCTATTCAAAAATCTTTAAAAACACTTGCAAAGTAGCCAAAGCCCTATTCATTAGCAACAAGATTAAGTCCGCCGATAACAAAATAAAGACGGTTTGGAAAATTATCAATAGTGAATCCAATAAAAATAAAAAATATAATAATGATATCAGACTACAGACTTCACGTGGTCTTCTAAGCTCTAAAAACGAAGTAGCTCAAGAATTTGTAGATTTCTTTACCAATATCCCACTTAAAACTACCGAAACCTTAAATTCCTCACCCTTGCTTTCTATTGATTTATTAAAAGCGAACGTTTCAGCATGCCCGGTTGAGTTTCAATTTAAGCATATAAACCCCATAGCAGTCATTAAAGCTTTTAAGGAAATCAAAATCAAATTAACAGAAGATCTATGGGGATTGTCTATTAAAGTGTGTCAAGCTATTATTGACACTATAGCACCGTACTTGGCTTTAATTTTTAATTTGTGTGTGGACCAAGGGGTCTTCCCAGACCTTATGAAATACAGCAAGGTAATACCACTTTTCAAATCTGGGGACAGTAAAGATACGAATAATTATAGACCCGTATCCGTGCTGCCGGTTTTCAGCAAGGTGTTTGAAAAGGTAATGCTTAATCAAATGCTCACCCACTTTAACACCAACAAAATCTTACACGAGAAACAGTATGGTTTCACCAAGGGACGTTGTACAACTGACGCCGGTGTCACTTTATTAAAACACATATATACTGCGTGGGAAGAGGCACAAGATGCCATAGGAATCTTCTGTGACCTCTCGAAGGCATTTGATTGCGTAAATCACCAAACCTTGCTCTTGAAACTTGAGCATTACGGCTTAGGTAAACTTGCGCTCAGTTTAGTAAAATCGTATTTAAATGATAGACAGCAGCAAGTACAGGTAAATGGTGTAAATTCAATGGCTCTGAAAGTAAAAATGGGTGTACCACAAGGTTCGATATTGGGTCCTTTCCTCTTTTTAGTATATATTAATGACCTGCCCCATTTATTTAAAAACCAACCACAAATGGTGTTGTTTGCGGACGATACTTCGTTAATATTTAAGATAAACAGACGTGCAACAAACCTTGACGATGTAAATAACGCTCTAATGCAGGTCCATAAATGGTTTACCGCAAATAATTTAGTATTAAATGGGAAAAAAACTAAGTGCATAAGATTTTCTCTACCAAATGTCAAAAGCAGTGACTGTGACATAGTATTGAATCAAGAGAAACTTGAATTTGTCGATGAAACTGTTTTCTTGGGGATCACGCTCGACTCAAGGCTACAATGGGGTCCTCATTTAACATCTCTTGCAGGACGGCTAAGTTCAGCAGCATATGCTGTCAGAAAAATCCGTCAATTTACTGATGTAGATACCGCGAGGATAGTGTATTTTAGTTATTTTCATAGTATTATGTCATATGGTATTTTACTATGGGGACGGGCTGCAGACATCGAGTCTATATTTATTCTGCAGAAAAGAGCTATCAGAGCCATATATAATCTACGTAGGCGCGATTCTCTAAGAGAACTGTTCAAGGAAATTAACATCATGACGGTACCTTGTCAATACATCTATGAAAACATCATGTACGTTAGAAAAAATCTGCATTTATTTAGTAAAAGAGGTGACCGGCACCACTATAATACTAGAAACAGAGACCAACTAGTTCAGCCAGGTTTCAGGTTAGCTAAAGTAGACTCATCTTTCATGGGGTACTGTTTAAAATGTTACAATAAAATACCTCCCCACATTCTACAACTGAATGAAACGAAATTTAAATCTTGCATAAAACGCACACTATGTAGGCAAGCATATTATAAGTTGGGGGATTATATTGATGATAAAAATGCTTGGCTCAATGCTGGTCCTGCTCCACAACCATAGGGGCAATCGGAATCATCAGAATTAGAAAGTGAAGTTATTGTGAAAGCTGCAGAAGATTGTAAAAATATATTTGCATTGTATAGATTCAATCTCTTAGTATTATATAATTTCATAGCACATGTGTGAGTACCATGTACTGTAAAGCCACTATTTAATGAGTAACTAAATCTTTCATTGACGCGAAATTACCCTGGTGGTTGAGTGAATGTCATGCTCACTTAAATGTCACGCTGATGGTGGCGGGTGTGTCGGGTCGTTTAGTTCCCTTCAAAATGGTTGAGTTGAATGATGGCTGATACATGCGTCATGTTCGTGAACGGGCGCTGTCAGTTGTGACTGGTCATCTCTTAGCTGCCACGGTTTATTTTAATTACTTTATTTTTTTTATTACTGATTTAATCTTTTACTCTGGACGCTCTTAACTTGCCCGTATTTCTACATTGTTCTCACATATTTGTAATTCTTAACATGAATGATGTAACCAAGATTTTGTAACATATTTTGATTTAAAAGAGTGTCCATGGAGTTTCTTGCCCGTTCTTCTCCATAGAGATCTACGCTACGGAATGGGCAACTACAGTACTTTCACAAGTTATTATGCCTTGTGACTGGGACTGTAGCTTCGCGTTTTATTTTGTTTTTGTTGACTTTCAAAAGTGCCTGTAATGGTCTAATTGAAATAAATGCTTTGACTTTGACTTTGACTTTGACTTTAAAATGCGTCTGTCTCCTACGGCCACTGCTCGGAGATCGCAGTCACATACATTACCTTTGTCTTGCTCTGACTGTGCGCAGCCATTCGTCTGCAGTGCTGTCATGCGCGTTCTAATGGCTGCCACAGCCAAATATCTTTGGTCGCTTAGAAAGCCGGCCAATATACCATCATATATTGGAGTGGCTGCCACAGCTAGTCTACTTAGTCGCGGGTGACCAACTATCGCTGTGACCAGTCTTATATTTTTACACAAAGATTATAAAGAGGAAAAGTTGGGATGAAGGATCTTCGAAACTAATGATCCGATTCCGCATATTTTATCACGATGATGGTAAGCTAATCTCCGAATTGCACAGGCTATACTTAAAAAGTTTCCTATAATTTCCGATCATAATGCGAGTGCAGCCGGGGGCAAAATCTAATATTATATCAGTTTACTATTTTTTGTACCTATACTTCATTAGTCCCGACAATTCAACTGATGACTATTACAAATCGTATTCGAAAACAATTTCTAGTTATATCGGGGTCATTTGTATAATATACGAAAACAAGGGATCACCTAAAAATGAATGTGCTTAACAACCAGTCTAGCAGAAACGCAGTAACGTTTCTGCTAGACTGAACACTCATTTTTAGTTGATGCTCTCCTAATATCTGCTGCTATGTGGTTCAGAATGTACGAGTAAGCAGTAATGTTACCACATTTGTTCTGTAATGGCTTCATTATTTTTATCACTTCACACATAAAACAGACACGTAGTCAGACAGAGTCCATAAGTCAATGTTCAAATACAAGGATGTGACAGACAATGTCACAAGTTTGATTGAAAAATGGCAGAACTGGAAAAAACTCGTGACTGAGTTACTATGAAGTATTGTTTTAATCTTTTTCCAGTGTAGGAAAGAGACGGAGTGACGTCTAGCGCCATCTCATTCTCTCTCTGGAATAAGAATAAAACAATACAGCTTTAAGACGTCATGGTAGATCACCTTGACAATGTGTGCTACTTTAAGTATAATTTGCTACATACATGGATTATTATTAAGCGAAAGGAGCAATCAAGGTTCGGGATATCATCATCTGCTTAGCCTTTTTCCCAAACTATCTTGGGATTGGCTTCCAGTCTAACAGGATGCAGCTGAGTACAAGTATTTTACATGAAGCGACTGCCTATCTGACCTTCACAACCCAGTAACTGGGTAATACGATACCCCTTAGTAAGACTGGAAGTCAGACTTTTGGCTTCTGACTACTCGTAACGACTCTCAAAGATCTACAAATAACAGCAGTGACCAACTGATGAGGCACGAAACTCGGTATGTAATTATGGTCACCCATCCACGGACCAATCTCGGCAAGCACGGCTTAACCTTAAAAATCGACCTGTGCGGCTCTTGTTATTTAGCCACGAGCTCCTCCATCAAGGTTCGGGATAGTTCTATAACAAATCACGTATAGTTTTGCATATATCAATCCCACTCCAACATCATCACACGTAGATGAAGGATCCCCCTTCGACGAGGTTACAGCATAATTATTATTTACAGTTAATTGGATTCTCTCTCATTCGCGCGTCACGCGTGACGTCATCGTCGAGTGTTGCCAGTAATTAACTGCACAGTAATTATAACTTCGTGTTGAGTTTACAGACAAACACTTCAATACATCTTGAAATGACGCGTCTGCTCAGATATTGTGCAACAATGTAATACAGATCAGTCACCTATATTCTGCCTGACACTCTATTATTTTTTAAACACTTCTACGTCTTAATATAGGTTTAACTTTGTATAATCTACCTAGGTTTCCTTAACTGGCTTGGAGTCGGCTTTCAGTCTAACTGGATGCAGCTGAACTGAGTCTCACTTTTCATGCATTTCCTACAAAGTATCCCTAGCTTTTTATAACTATTACACGGGACTTAAACATAACTGGCGAAATGTGGGTGTACTTGTTAGCTACCCTCTGTCTAACCCTTCGGTGATTATAAGGCGTGATGTTATGTTAAGTTTTCTCTAGTACGTAAAAACTATCGCACGTATATAGAATGATACGTATCGCACGTATTTATATCAAACTAGCTGTCCCGCGTAACTTCGTCTGCGTCACATTTCCCCCGTTTTCGCAACACTTTTCATTGCTGCTCCGCTTCTATTGATCGTAGCGTGATGTTATATAGCCTATGTCCTTCCCCAGGTTGAAATCTATCTTCTTGCCAAATTTCATTAAGATCCGATCAGCCGTTTAGTCATGAAAAGCTAATAAACAAACAAACAAACAGAGTGACTTTCGCATTTATAATCAATCAAATCATTTAATTCGGATAACAAAGACCCATAGCATAAATACCTTACAAACTATCATACATATTTATAAAAACTAGGAAATTATTATTTAACTATTGTGTAACACGAAGTGTCGGCGTCGTGTTGCGCTGCGTGGTGTCGCGTAGCCTTCCGCGGAATCGCCGATATATGACACCCTTCGGCCAAAATTCCTCCTTGAGGAAGGTCTCGATATGATGAGTTGGAACTCGCACCACGAATGACTTGAAATTCGTGTTGTGGCGCGACTCCAACTTCTCGACCCTCAAGGTCCAGCTGGTCTTCACTCGAACATACTCCACGATCTCCTCAACCATCGTGGTGTGATGTAGCCGGGAGACATAGAGCTGCGCCGTGGGTATTGCCGGACGCAGCATCATATTGGGTCCTACCGGCGCGGTCCCGCACAGGTTCCGACTGGATGGCTTCTTCCTCTCCACCTTCACGAAGCCATCCTTGTCACATGTTCCTGAGCTGGTCTTTGCTGTTTCGAACCCCTGTTGCCAGGTTCACAAAATAAATAATATTGATATGGATAGACTGACGTATTCAACAATCTTGACACAAATTTATAACAAAAGTAAACGATTGGATATACATAGTTACAATGAGGAATGCTGTTAAAATCTAGACCAAGTCGTAAGCTAAGCTGGCAAATACGATTGGGTCTTGAGATCTAAGCTTTATTTTTGCTGCAAGATAAAATGTTTTACTGAACTACGAAAGAGATGTAGAAATACTTGGTCCATTCCTCGTAAAGTTGTGTCGTAAACATTGAGACGGTCATCCTTTGCGATAGTTGCAGTTGGGATACTAGCTACAATGTATTGAGGAACTAAATAAACTACCAAATATATTTTCACCGCGTACTAAACAACCATATTTCGGCCATGTTATTAATTCGCGTTTTTTGCAATATAGATTAAAAAAAATGTTGCATAGCCAAGGTCACCAAAAAAGCTATGCAAGTTTGCAGAATAACTTTTGGTTTAACAATTTAGATTGTTATGGTGCCTATAAACCTATGAAATATGAGGCAGGTCCAGGTTTGAAGTCGGACTGACATGCTGGCGTTTTGTTCAAACACTTCAACACTTCGATGTACCGATAGTCAATTTGGCACCGCTGTCGAGACTGCAGTACATCCCAAGTCTCGATCGAATCGAAGGCTTTCTCGTAGTCAATAAACGCTAAACAGAGAGGCAGGTTGTACTCTTCGGTCTTCTGTATAACCTGTCGCAGCGTATGTATGTGGTCTACGGTGCTAAAACCTTTTCGAAATAAGGTTTGTTCGGGAGGCTGAAAATCGTCAAAACTGCGAGCGAGACGATTTGTGATGACTCTTAACAACAACTTGTAGACATGGCTTAGAAGTGAGATGGGCCTTTAGTTCTTCAACCGGGCATTGTCGCCCTTTTTGAAGAAGAGTACCACCACACCCCTGCGCCATGCCTGTGGCGTTTTCCCTTCGAGTATGACGGAATCAAACAGCGTCTAGAGGGCCTTAAGTACCGGTTTACCACCAGCCTTCAGAATTTCGGCTGTAATTCCATCATCACCACCATGCCGTGTTGTTTTTAAGATGTTTCAGAGCCATCCTATCGTACAGGCTGATGTCCAGGATGTCTTCGGTATAGTGTCGGCTCAGTCTAGCAATTAAATCTTGTGAATTTTTCACAAGTTATACATTCCTAAATAAAAACATCGCTTGATGGTTGAATTTCTGGAAATGTTTTATAAGACAGTGAGTGGTCGTCACACGGGACATATTTTATCTCAAGAGACAAGAAGCTTCATAAAAATTCCTTACCCACGCTTTTTCTGCCGCAAAGAAGTATTTTACAAAAACGCGACCATATTTTGTTCAAGCGAAGTAAATCCTGAATTTTTCACAAGATTTCCTTAGCATCGGGATGTAAATAAAGATGTTTATTTACTCCAAAGCTGCTTTAGATGCGGCTTCAAAGAATGTTTTATGAATTTGCAGTAAAGTTTTTTGTATGATCATAAAAATATTATGTGGAAATATAACTTATTTAATTAATTTCGGGTTTGGTATTATATGTGTATTTTTTCACTGTTATTCGTGCAATGTTACCGCATTTTGTTAAAGTTTTACACATTTTATTTATGGACTTGTATTTTAGAGCAATTTTGTAGGTTTTCGATAATGCTGTATTATTATCCGTTATTTATTATGCTTTTCTTTTGGAACTTTTCTGCTGCATTCAAACTGTAAGCTTGAAATAGGTAGGTACAGTCAGATATCAAATAATGTATCAGACAGTTTTACAACAAAATATCTAATCGTTGTTAAAAGTTTATCTTTCTAAACGCCAATTACTGCCAGTTTCGAGTTATCAGCGAAATAATGTTTATTCGATAAACGAGCTTTATTATGTTTGGCCTCAATACAAACTTTTTAACTTTTTTATTGCTATTTGATGTTTATCTCTAGTGAAACATTGAAACAATTTCACTTATTATTTAGAGCAATAACTTTGAAAGTTATTTAAGTAGGGATTAACCTGCGAATATAAGATTTTACTCATGTATGCTTGGACTTCGGTATTATTCAAAATCATGTTTTCTAAAGGCATACCAAATTGGAATTCTGCCTCAATAAAAAGTAAGGCAAAGATTTTGTCCAAACAATTTCGACGACGTTTATCTCCACAAAGTACAAATCGCTTTACATTAACTTCAAAAATATAACTCCATTAACAGATAATGAGAGTCATCAACTTACATTTTGTTCGAGTTTTTCAAAGTCCCTTTAATCTCTTCCTGAAAAATTGAGCTTGAAAAACAGTTTTATCTTTATTCCGAAGTTTGTCTTTCACATAAATCATTTTTTTTTGTAAAAAGTATTATGTTTTCCTCTCGGTCCCAATTAGTACTGGGTATTATTAGGGTTGGGGATAAAAGTTGATGTAATTAGGAGTTAAATTGACTTTTATTTTACGACACTTTTAGTTTTAATTCCGTAACGTGTCTACAGGGTGTAAAGGAAAGGGTACTTACATACTTAAGGGTGTGCTACAGACCATTAACCTGAACATGTTTCTCCATCGGACAAACATCGTAATAGCGAAAAAACATATACAGCACATACAAAATTAAATACCTATTCGACCCAAATGTATCATACATTTGGGTCGAATAGGTATTTAATTTTGTATGTGCTGTATATGTTTTTTCGCTATTACAATATTTTTCCGATGGAGGAACATGTTCAATATGATGGTCTGTAGCTAGCACACCCTTAAGTATGTATATACCCTTTCCGTTACACCCTGTGGAAGCTGCGAATCTGCATAAATACCTGCCACTAAGTGAAACGGGACACTATATTTATTACCTATTGTTTATGTATTCAAATAAACATTAAAGTTATTTAAGACTGCATCGTTGGTCTAGTAGTTGTAAGCGCGACTGTTGACTATGAGGTTCTGGGTTCGATTCCTGGGTAGAGCAAAGTGTTATTGGGTTTTTCCATCAGGAATTTCTTAATAGCAGCCACGAAGTCTGGATTTATGCCCAGTTGATGACGTGCCCCCTATATTACACGGGATTTAAACATTACTGGCGAAATGTGGGTTCACCTCTGCCTAACTCTTTAGGGATTATTAGCGTGATGATATGATGACTAAAGTTATTTTCTATCTACAAGTAGTCATTTTGTTACGTGACCGGACTGTCAAGTGGTTACATGTATCTATACATGGTGTTGTTTTCCTCGTCAGAATACAATTTTGGTTGTTTAAGTTTGTCAGTATTTCAGAATAACCCCCTAAACGTGGTTTTGGGAATAAGAAATCATCGAATAAACGTTTGAGATTGTTTGTATGTATGAAAGTGCGGTTATAGGGCGAGGATCAGACGAGCCGCGTTTAAAACACGGGTATTTCACACTTACCGATGAAAGTAAATAAGAAAAAAAAAAATTACATACCCATTTTATTATTGATTCGGGTCGAGAATCATTAGCATAGTTATCTCCTTGAATTTGACGAGGATGCAAAACAACACCTTGTATATCTATGCGTAGATTCAAATGTAGAGTAACATATACAACTGAACGTACCAGATTATAACCAAACTCTGAAACTTTCAGAATAATTAAAATATTCAGTTAGTGTTGCATGTTCCGTTAGTAAACTTTGTCTGTATAATAATTGAAACAAAACTAATTCTGCAAGTACTACAATTTATTGTAGGCCTGATAAAGGTTTTACTTTATGTCAAGTTCTCTTTATGGATATACTTTATTGCTGCTTTCATTTTATCCCAGTTTATAACGAAGAAACAAAACTTTACTAAGTTTCTAGTTACCTGTAGAAAAAGGTGCTAACCTTCTGACATTTCAGTAAAGGTTTGTTTGAACTGAAAATCTTTACAAACGATAAAATACGGCATGTTTCTATTTAATTAGTAAAGAAGTATTTTAAATAGAATTCAATGGACTCTGGCGCTACGCTGGGGATCTAATTAGACAGAACAGAATAAATTTTCAGTCTGATTTCCTTCAAGTTGTGCCTAATTTACTTCGGAGAGAGGACAACTTAGGTAGCCGCCACCGTCCTCTTTTCATTCAATTGTAGGTACCAATTGAGCCAAAAGTGTACGTTTACAGAACATTTTACTATAGGCTAACGCTAAGAAATACTAGGTGGTCCAAAAAAATACGCCAGAAAAAAAAAAAATCCTCATCCCTGGAAGTATCCGAAAATACGTCATGTATGTTCCGCGATTCATGATAAATTTGGAGTAAAGGTTCTTAACCGACTAAACACAGCAGCAGACGACGTGTTGCTGCGACACGACTGGTTTCTCTATTTCTGTGAAATACATTCCACAGCCAACGACACATCGCCCGACTGCACGTCGCACGATCGTAGATGACGTGTCACCCGACCGCAAATCAGTAGTGTCACTGACGCTGGAGCGAAAACACATTGAATCTTTCTCATAAAGTAACTATTTCCGAGTGCTTCCGAGGAAGAAAACATAAGCAAAGTAAATCGCCATCGCTAATCCCAAACAGGTCAGAGATATTGTCTCACGGAACATTCAGAACCAGCTGGCATACGGCGCTGCAGCCATCTGTAGTCGGGTTCAGAATCATGACTGCCGTTGTTGCGACGTGTCGCTGCGACATGTCACAACATCACGTTGTTTGCTGCTACTGTATGCAGTCGGCTACGAACTCGTACTTTTATAATTATTTTTTACCAGATTTTGCACAGCCATTTGAAGCACACAGCGACTAGTAGAAGCTTATCTCCACTCCGCTCCGGTGACGTCCGAAGTAAGGCTGTACACTATAAACAACCTTCCTATATAAATTCACACTCGATTAGCTAATGTTCAGCTACTTTAGAGCAGGAGTCGCCAACTCGCTTGACCGACTTCCTGATCATGCCAAACATATACGAAAACTTGACTAGAGTCCAAGTTAACACGAGATCTACATACATATTTAATACGTTGGGTTTTCAAGGAACGTCTGATATTGATCACATGTTGTTACTGAGGTAGAACAAGAAGAGGAAGTATGTAGCGGCACGACAAAAAGTACTCCAATGCGCCGTCTATGACATAAATGAAGAACTGACCTTAAAATTATGAAGCGCGCTATTTAAGTTATATAGAAAAATACGACAACAACCGGGATTATAGTCCACCAGACGTAAGACCTGTCTCGTCGGAGGATCTTCCCTTTTCAAAGGGGGATGAAAACCTTTACACCCAGTTCTTCATATACCTAATCAAGATAGAAGGTAATCTTGTTGTAGTTCTAGAAATTTAATAAACAACAGATGAAATAACTGTGTAGATAATATAATATACAATTTACATTTAAATACAATAATTTCTATAAATTAAACTAAGCAAATGTTTCACGATAGGGAAACGTGAAACATTTGCTTAGTTTAATTTAATTGAGAAACTTCATAATCGTGCTCACGAATGAATATTACAACTAAAGGGACTCGTTCGTGAAAATACAACGAGCAAATCGTACGGTAGTGAAGCGGTTTTATTCGTGAGAGCCAATTAATGAATTGAGCATGCATAAGAACATCATCAACATTTAAATATCAACCACTAAATGCGTTCTGTTTACTTAATTGCGGCATTAATTTATAATTATTATCACAATGAAATATTTATGTTTAAATAACGAACGGTGATAAATATTCATTAAGAAAAGAAGACGAGACAGAATTGGCCCAGAACGGTACCACTTTCTAGCCTACATTTAAGTGAAGATCTAATCAATCCTAAAACTTTATTCGGTTAATGGATACGAAACGGGGCACTATGAAAAAAAGACGTCAAGTGATTCCGGAGGTTATATCGACGGAGCCCCGCTTCGGGGCTCCTACTCCAATAACCTCGAAGGGGATGGCGGGGTCTGGAAGACCCCGCCATCCCCTTCTAACATAACCTATCCGAGTCGGGATGCCCCATGTTCCGAGCTCGCTTCGCTCGCTCTTGTATCCTAAATTCTCCTGGTACAGGAATATTGCATTTTGCAACCGATCCTTTCGCCTTCGACATAGTTTTTACGACAAACGGTAACAAATTACAAAAAAAAAAATGCAAAAAAAAGCTTTTTACCTCAGTGCCCCGTTACGTATACTCCAACCCTTTATTTTAAGACAGCATAACGCTAATTACTCAAATAAAAAAGTTACAGCAATTTAAACTATGAAATTGTTTTATTTTAGTAATGTGTCAATTCAATTGTGACTAACCGATTTGTATTGGACCTCCACTGTGAGGTAGGTTAGAAAGTGCTACTACACTGGGCCCAGGGTTAAAACAATTCGCCCCGTCTTCTTTAGGTTTAGAAGTTCACGTTATAACAACAAATGTTGCCTGCTGTGAATCAGAACCGTCCCCAAAGTCGCAAAATTTCCTAATTCAAGGTGTCTGTGAACAGGAAATTTTCAGGACGTGGTGAGCGCTCTGTTCCCTCTGCGAGGGGAACATCCTCCCCCGCCTATGGCTCCGCCGCTTGCGGTGCCAGAAGTGGACCACAACGAGGACGATGACGGCATTCCCGAAGTGACCGGGGTAGACCTGAGAGTGGCGGTAGGCAGGCTTAAAGCCAAAAATACCGCCCCGGGACCCGATGGCTTGCCTGGCAAAGCCTGGGTCCTGGCCTCGGAGGCTCTCGGGCCCCGACTGGAAGGGCTCTTAAGCGCATGCCTGGAGAGAGGCCAGTTCCCGCTTCGTTGGAAGACGGGGAAGCTGGTCCTCATCCGGAAGCCGGGGCGCCCTGCGGACTCTCCGTCCGCATACCGGCCCATTGTGTTGCTCGACGAGGTGGGCAAGCTCTTTGAAAGAGTCATTGCGAACCGCCTCGCCGGGCACCTTGTGGGGATGGGGCCGGACCTAGCGGAGCACCAATTTGGTTTCCACAGGGGGCGCTCGACGGTGGACGCCATCATGCGCGTGAGGGCTCTCACGACGGGGGATGCAGTGTCTCGGGGTGGGGTCGTCTTGGCGGTGTCTCTTGACATCGCCAACGCCTTCAACACCATGCCCTGGAGCTGCATAAGGGAGGCACTTCGGTATCATCGGGTGCCGACCTACCTTCGTCGTGTGGTCGGGAACTACCTGACGGATAGGGCCGTCATTTACCCCGGTCGCACCGGAGAATGGAATCGGCGAGAGGTGTCGTGCGGTGTTCCACAGGGATCGGTTCTGGGGCCGCCCTTGTGGAACATCGGCTACGACTCGGTGCTGCGCGCTGACCTCCCTAGTGGTGTCAGCGTAGTTTGCTACGCTGACGACACGCTGGTGCTGGCACAGGGGAGGTCGCACGAGGCGGCGGCCGAATTAATGACACGCGGGGTTGCGATAGTCGTGGAGAGAATCCGGCAACTGGGTCTCGAGGTGGCATTGCACAAGTCCGAGGCCATGTGCTTTCATGGGCCTCGGAATGCGCCACCGTCGGGATCCATACTGACGGTAGGAGGGGTTCCCATCGGCGTCGAGTCGACGCTGAAGTACCTAGGGCTTGTCCTCGACAGCCGGTGGAACTTCGTGGAGCACTTCCGACGTTTGGCCCCAAAACTGGAACGGGCAGGAGCTGCATTCAAGCGGCTCTTGCCCAACCTGGGGGGTCCAAACGCCTCCTGCCGGAGGCTCTACGCGGGGGTCGTGCGGTCCATGGCCCTTTATGGGGCCCCGGTGTGGGCGCGTTCTTTGAGGCGGCGAGCCGCCCATTACCTGAACGCGCCCCAGAAGGTGGTAGCCGTAAGGCTGATCCGGGGGTACCGCACGATCTCCGGCGAGGCGGCGAGCCTCTTGGCCGGATTGCCGCCATGGGATCTGGAGGCGATAGTCCTCGCGCGCCTGCACGAATGGCGCGCGGAGGCACTACGCCGGGGGGAAACTCCGCTGCCGCGGCAAATTGTCACTCAGCGGACAGACCTCCGGCACGATCTCATGGCGACATGGAGACAGCGACTGTCGCAACCACGTGCAGGGCACGCCACAATAGTGGCGATAAGTCCCCTCTTTGAGGAGTGGCTAGAGAGGCGGCACGGCGCCCTCACCTTCCGCCTGACGCAGGTCCTCACCGGACACGGTTGTTTCGGGAGGTTCCTGCACCGGATCGGGCGGGAGGAAACGCCCGGGTGTTACCATTGCGAGGATCGGCCGGAGGACACGGTGGAGCACACCGTGGAGCTCTGCCCCGCTTGGGCTGAGCACCGCCGTGTCCTCGTAGCGGCGATTGGCGGCGGTGACCTCTCGCGTCCGGCCCTGGTTCAATCCATGGTCCGGAGCGAGAGGGAATAGGAAGCCGTCGCCTCCTTCTGCGAAGCAGTCATGCTAGCGAAGGAGGTGGCGGAACGTGAGAGGGAGAGAACCTCACGTCCCAGCCGCCGCGGGAGACGCCCCGGGCGTCGGGGGGCAACCAGTGGCCCCCGGCCACCGTAGGCGCGAGCCTGTGGACGGTGAGTAATGGGCTAGCTCACCGTCCGTCCGTCTCATGACGACAGGCCGTGTCGACGGCGCGTACGTGTTCCACGCGCGCCTCAAGGAGATGTCAGCAAACAGGAAGGGGCCCGAGAGGGCCGATGCCTGCCAGGGCTGCGGGTTGTTCGAAAGAGATACCACGGCCCTGGAACACAAAGGGCTTAGAAGGAACATGGGTGGGTTTTAGTCAGTCAAGTCTGACACTCCCTCCCGCTCCGCCCAGAGCGGGAGAAGTCATTTGATGATTTCCCATCCGCAAAAAAAAAAAAAAAAAGGTGTCTGTGAACAGCCATTCTCCTGAGATGACTTAATTAAAACCCGAAGTTCTGCGACAACACCTGACCCTGATTTATTAGCTTTCTACATGAAATATTACTCGAACCAAGTTCATGTACACCTTTTTTCGGTTAAAAATAAGTAAGCGGTTATAAAAACTAGAACACGAGTCATTTCGTTTCAACCGTCATAGACATCTATTAGATGTTAACAACATTTCTCAATTAGCTGGAATCGGAAACCCATGACAGTGCTTAATAGGACTTACCTTTCTAGCTATAATAATCAAACACCATAGAATTAAGCACTGAAATAGGATGTGAAATTAACCTGAATAAACCGTATCCGTATTATAATTTGGGATCTATCGGAATTTATATTTATTTAAAACATGGATGACTTACAGGTATTAAAAACAAACAAGAAAGAGAACAATAGTCACCAGAGAGCCAATTACAAATCCTCGCTAGACATAAATGTAGTGTGAGCACAGAAACAAAAAACACACCGCGTTTTAGACGTTATTGCATTTTGAATATAGTTACTACGGAGATTACTTAAAACATTCCATGATAAAGTTGAGACTGTTGAGAGCATTCACCCTTCCCTTCAGATACATAAAGTCGAAATAACATCCGCCGGAATAATCGGGAAAAATGCGGAATTAACATAAAGGCTCATCGGAATCGCATATGATATGTGGCACCAGATTAAGAAAACAGACGACGGCGATTCGTCAACGCCTTGTTACGCAGCACCTTCCTTGACAACCTCACCAGTCAATATGGCTACCCGCAACGACTTGACGTTCTGCCAAAGAGAATTGTAGACCGTTTCTCTCTTTTCTGTGGTCACAGTTTAGTTTGCAATGTGAATCATATGAAGCCTTTTTGCAGAGGCGCCGTCAAACTTATTTTTAGGTAAACATTGTCATCGTGATAAAATATCTCTTACTTGATAAATAACTTTTTAATGTGAAGTGCTTGATAAGGTTATTGGCTTACAATATGTTTTTCATCACTAAATTATACGAATGATCATGTTTATCCTGGTTCAGGAAAAAAATGAGAGAAATAGACGTGTAGGTACGTTTGCCTTTTGTCGTCAACTTTATTTATTATCCAAGTTTCATTAAATCATCAAAACTTATCTTATGTAATTGCATAAGTTTTTAATAGCCAAATAACTGCCAAAAGCAGTAGGTTATATTAAGTTTTGGTATGTTTAAGAATGGCTGAATAATTTTATCCACATCTATACAAATAAATAAAATTGAAGTATCCGTTTATAATTTCAAATTAACATCTTTTCTCAGAATGCATATGAAACATTTGCATATGGAACATTTTTATGTCTGCCTAGATGTTTCGGCTAATTTCTGAAGCGGCTGTGCCGATTTTGACGGGACTTTTAATAGTCCATACCTGGTGTTATGAGGAGTTAGTTAGGTTCCTTTAATTTTTTTGGAAAAAAATTAGGGATTCGTGCAAAAATATTAAAATCATTGAAATTGTTAACAACATCAGATTCAAATAGGGATGTAATATAACATAATAATTTTACGCGGGTGTTAGATAGTGTGTATGTATATATGTAAATATGTTCCTAGATGTATGTAAATATTAATCTTCGTTAATTATCAGGTTAAGGGAAAATATAAACAATATGATTCAATTCACAATAGCATTATATTTATCTTGTAGTATATAACAACTGACTATCGTAGTAATACAACATAACATAATACAAGGTAACAATATACCTAACCATAATTAATAACAAGATATTAGGACCCGTATTTTAAATACAATAATCATCGTCATAATAACATTACATAATTCTTTTCCATATATATATATAATTTGAATATTACAATATACATCATCATCAACAATAAATCAACAATAATCAAAATAGTATCATACCTGAGATGTTAACGCCTTGAAAGTCACAGAGCAACTCAACTTCCCCACTGGGGCTCCGCTCTTTTATACCCGTTAACAAACAAGTATGATTCACAAGTGACAGTTGAGTCAAATCAGTGTTTGACTTATAGAAAAATAAGTTTGTTACAAAAATCATTAGTAAATTCATAAATTGGTTTTAACAATTGAGTATTAATATTAAACCAGATAATAATTACATCTATAGGTATATAAAGTATTCTTTTTTAAATATTAGACACAATAAATACATTTTATATATCACGGCCATACTGACAGTACTTCGCTCTCGAAGTACATTCGATACCCTCTTTTTTTTTTTTTTACAACTGTATTTTACTTTTGTTTTGCCAACTGCCTAGACGTGTCAAGTCCCCTCCACCCGCTGCTAGTGAGATAGACTTGCACCAAGCAAATGACCGACCAGCGGAAACAAATCTTATCGGTTACCTCGTCATGCAAGTCCCATTCACCCGCTGCTGGTGAGATAGACAAGCACCAAGTAAACGATCGCCCAGCGGTTTTTTTTTTTAAACAAAAAACATTAGATAAGTAATTATTAACATAATCTCTAAAATCAACAGTACAATATAGACACGTAATTAGGTACAGTATTTATTATAATATCTTAAGTTAATGTGCTATATCATTTTCAACACTTACATTTTCATCAATTAATTCGCCTGGCCAGAATCTTAATTTTTCTTTGGCTACTGAAATATTTCGTAAATTACCTAGACCTTGTAGAGCAAAGCGATCATTAGGAAGGGTAGAAGATATCTCATAAGGCCCTTTAAATTTAGGTGCCAATTTATCATTACGCCTATGATTCTGTGAGACATACACTACATCTCCTACGTTAAAATTTAAGTTGTTACGACGAGTGGCATCGAAACGTTTTTTGAATTTTTCTGCTATTTGTAATAGGCGTAGTCTAGCTATTTCTCGGTCAGCCTCTAAGTCATTTTGATTATCTCTGTCATTTTCGTCAAGAACGTCGTCTAAACGAGCTTGGACAGGCGGAATATTTGCGTCTACGCCGGTAAGTAATCGCAAAGGGGTAAAGCCCGTGGATTTTTGTACAGTTGTGTTAATTGATTGTTGTACCTTCCACAGAACGTTCGGCCAATCTGACTGTTCATTGCATATAGAGTTAAGCATATCAGTTACAGTGGACACGTAACGTTCTACTTGACCATTACTTCTAGGAGTACCCGTGGAAATCAAGTGATGTTCTATATTTAGTTCATGAAAAAATGACCTAATCGGACCACTGCTAAAATTAGTTCCTCTATCAGAAATTACCAAAGAAGGAGTTCCAAATAAGGTGATGACATCTCGTAAAACTGGTACTAATTCTTGGGCATTAAGGGTTTTGAGTGGTTTAAGCAAACAGAACTTGGTAAAACCGTCTACTATTAATAAAATATGTTTAAAACCTTCATTTGACTGAGTAAAAGGCCCTGTACAGTCCAAGTGTATTGTATGGAAGGGTAGTGCGGTTTTTTGAATTGGATGTAGGAAGCCTTGCTTAGGGCCATGGTGACCCTTGCTTTTGATGCAAACCAAACAATGAGATAGGTATTTTTTTACAAAACTTGTCATAGCAGGAAACCAGAAATGCTCACGTATTTTAGCTATAGTTTTTTCAAAGCCAACGTGACAATTTTCATCGTGGTAGAGACGCAAAATACTCAATCTTGTACCCTTTGGAATGTACAATTTTAATTCCCCATTTGGTTTAACTTTGTAATATAGTAAATTATTACGGACTACATATTGGTTTGAATCATACTCTCCCGTTTGTACTTTATGAATAATTGATAGCATTTCAGGGTCTCTTTGTTGTGCAAGTTCTAACCAAGATTGCGGATCATTTATTAAATTTACTGTGCTATCAACAGTCATGGGGACCTCAACAGGATTGCGACTGAGGAAATCGACATGGCTTATATATTGTCCTTTCTTGTAGGTAATTTCAAATTGGAAATCCTGCAAATATGTCCACCAGCGAGCTACTCGTGGTGATAAATCCTTTTTATTCATTGTTGACTTAATAGCGTTACAATCTGTGATAATTTTAAAGTTAATTCCTAGTAAATAGACTCTAAAGTGTCTCAAGGCATTGTAAATAGCTAGAGTTTCTAAATCATAAGAACTATATTTTGACTCTGCAGGTGTAGTTCTTTTACTAAAATAAGCGATGACTTTAGAATCACTATCGTATTTCTGGGTTAAAATAGCACCGTATCCTATAGCACTAGCGTCAGTATATAACTCTGTTTTTAAAGCAGGATCAAAGATTGACAACAATGGTCTAGTTACTAAGTAATTTAGTACATAATTCCTCGCAATGTCCTGTTCAGAACCCCAATCCCATTTTTGGTTTTTCTGTGTTAATTTACTTATACAAGCAGTACGTGTTGCAAAATTTGGGACAAATTTCCTAAAGTAAGAGGCCAGACCCATAAATTGCCGTACTTGTTTGATGTTACGAGGGATTGGTGAATTTATTAAGGCAGAAGTTTTAGACGTACTTGGCCTGACACCTTCTTGAGATATTTGTCTACCCAAATACTCGATACAGTTAACAAAGAATTGACATTTTTTAGGGTTAATTTTAAAACCAGAAGTAGTGAGAGCTGATACTGTTAGTTCTAGGTATTTTAAACCTTCTTCAATAGTTGAAAATGGGATAAGAATGTCATCCATATAGACAAGTAGGAAATCTAAATGTGAAACGGCCTTGGAAATTGCCCGTTGAAATACGGATGGTCCATTACAAATGCCAAATGGCATTTTTATAAATTCATAATGCCCGTCAGGGGTTGAGAAAGCTGTATATTTAGAAGAGTCTTTAGACACAGGAATTTGATAAAAACCGTTTTTCATATCTATTGAGATATAAAACTTGGCCTTTCCTAATTTGTCAATTTGATCCTCAATAAGAGGCAGAGGATATGTGTCTCTTTCAATGATTTTATTTAGGGACCTATAATCGACGCAAAGTCTATCACTGCCATCTTTTTTTTTTACTAAAATCACGGGACTTGCAAACGGCGATTCGCTTTCACGAATTATATCGCTGTCTATCAAATCCCGGATAATGAGTTTCACCTTATCTCTTTCGCAAGGTGCCAAACGATAGGGACGATAATTTACTACTTTGTCACTATTTAACCTAATCCTTAACTCTCCTGTTGTGACTGAACCAGTTTTATTTAATATAGTAACATGTCTCTCAAAAATATCTATAATTTGATTTTGCAATTTTACTTCTAAATGAATTAATTTCGATTTCAACTCCGCCATTTGGGTATTACAACAATCTAGCTGGAGCAAGGTATTAACGTGTAAGTCTACATTGTTGGGAGTTTTCCTCCGAATTCTACTTCCTTCACAATCTGTAATTATCTCAATATCTGGGTATTCAACAGCATTTCTACCAATTAAAAGATTATAATTAATTGCTTGATCGTCAACAACAAATAAATCAAGTTCAATATATATGTCATCGAATCTTATAGGGATAGTTATTTTACCAGAGACTTCCAATTTAACATTACCTATTCCTGTAAGATATTTGAAACAAGGTAGTATATTATATCCAAGTTGTTTAGCAATGGATTGTCTGACTAGACTACAATTGGCACCTGTGTCTATAAGGGATTCAATTGGAATATCGCGAATAGATACAACTGTGAGCTTTAATTCGTTTTGCCTAAAAAATTTATCTCATTTTTATTAGTGTTGGTTTTTTCTAAATCTGAACGTGCCTTATACCAGCACACCGAGTCATTGTGACCGACTTTTTTACAGAAAGTACAAATATCGGGAACTTTATTTCCTGGAGTACTGGTCCCTGTTTCAGTAGTCTGATTTCGGCCTCTATTGCAGTGGACTTTTATGTGACCCGTTTTACCACACAAAAAACATTTTTTTTCTTCGGAAGTATTATTTCGGATGTCTAACCTTGGGCGTTTGGCTTTACTTTGTCCTGCTGCACTATCAGAATCATTTTGCTCTATTGGTCGTTTTTTAGGTTTTATGTAACTGGAGAACAAAGATATTAACTGTGAAGTGGTTTTAACATTACTGTTGAAAGCAGCCATTCTGACGTTCACATCAGTAACGCTACCGCAGATCAATTCAATTAATTGGTTTTCCGTAAATGATATTTTCGTATTACGTAGCAGTCTAACTTTTTCCCTAGCGTATTCGCAATAGGAATCTGCAGAATCAGAATTGTATAACACGGCTTTGGATAGTTTTTCAGACAGGTTCCGTTTTTCTGGGTACAAGTCTGTGAGGTCTGTACGGAAATTTTCCCACGTTCGGCCTTCCGATGGTGCCCAAGACTCAAACCATAACAAAGCTGAACTTTTTAAAGCCTTACCAGCTCTTGCAACTGTTGCGATACTGCTCCATCCAAATTCTTTTGACAGCTCCTCGATGCTTTTACACCAGCATTCCGCACCGCTGTCACTAGTTGCTGGGTCGAAGACCGGGAGTGCCACGTCGTCATCAGCATGGCGACGACCGGAGACAGCATCGGTGATTGCCTTGAGAAGACTTTCCAAGACGGTAGAATCCATTCTGAAACTTAGAAATAAACGTCTTAATAGGGGTGAAGTCTGATCCCACTTCTGATGTTAGATAGTGTGTATGTATATATGTAAATATGTTCCTAGATGTATGTAAATATTAATCTTCGTTAATTATCAGGTTAAGGGAAAATATAAACAATATGATTCAATTCACAATAGCATTATATTTATCTTGTAGTATATAACAACTGACTATCGTAGTAATACAACATAACATAATACAAGGTAACAATATACCTAACCATAATTAATAACAAGATATTAGGACCCGTATTTTAAATACAATAATCATCGTCATAATAACATTACATAATTCTTTTCCATATATATATATAATTTGAATATTACAATATACATCATCATCAACAATAAATCAACAATAATCAAAATAGTATCACGGGCATCAGCTATCTATTGTAAACGGAGAGAAGTAAATAGCAACTAATTGGCCTGTTGGGTCTTGACTCCTGATTAATTATGGTATACTAACTGTCCCGCGCAACTTCGTCTGCGTCACATTTTCCCCGTTTTCACAACATTTTTCATTGCTGCTCCGCTCCTATTGGTCGTAGCGTAATGATATATGTCTATGTCCTTCCCCAGGTTGAAATCTATCTTCTTGCCAAATTTCATTAAGATCCGATCAGCCGTTTAGTCGTGAAAAGGTAACAAACAACCAAACAAACAGAGTGACATTCGCATTTATAATATTAGTATGGAAGTATGGACTATACGATTTCACACCACCTTCCCCTAATCACAACTGTTAAAAATTTAATTGGAATACTTCAAAGGATGAAGCTAGCTCAAGTGTTCATTACGAACACGTTCTTGTTCTTGGATTAACTACAAACTGTCGGGGATCTGTTATAATCATGTTTACTAATGCTATCATTGTTTACTCTGTAACATAATAATATATTTGTTGTGCAAGCATCATTGATTACATGATCACATACGTACATATAATTATATTTACGTAATGATACTAATACAAGGTGTTGTTTTGCATTCTCGTATGATTCAAGGAGGTAACTATGCTAATGATTCTCGACCCGAATCAATAATAAAATGGGTAGGTAATGTTTTTTTTTCTTATTTACGGAATTCGGTAAGTTTGAACCACCCGTGTTTTAAATGCGGCTCGTCTGATCCTCGCCATATAACCTCGCTTACACATACTCAAACTTTTATTCGATAATTTATTATTCCCTAAACCACGTTAATATTCTGCAATACTGACAAATTTAAACAACAATTATTATATTATAACTTGGTGCCGTTATTTGTATTGATTATTTATATCTTTTGTCACAACAACCTGAATTTTGACGAGGATGCAAAACAAACACCTTGTATAGTCTTATGTCGATGTAAACTTTGCTTGCGAAATTAAGAGCATATTAATTCTTCCGTTTGTTAATAGATGGCGCTGTAGTACTTTTTGTTGTAAGTTGCTTTTTATAGGTCGACTTTTACTTACGATAACTTCATCAAGTTCATCAGACGATGAACTTGAACGTTCACTCAATGAATATCGTGATAACATTTTAATACTAAAATAAAATCTAAGTATAAATGCAGTGATACCTCCAACAGCTTTATCAAAATGACAATGGCTTTAGCTTTAGCAGCACCTTTTTGAGCAGTAAAAGTAAAAGGCAAAAATAACAGTTAAACCAACAGCTAAAATTGTGAAGAAACGAATTTAACCGTTACTTTTACTTTACGACGTTACTTCGGTTGTTACTTTTGATGAAGAAACTGGCTGTAAGGTGGAGGAATCACACCAGCTGATACATCATCATTTTTCTGCCCTTGTCCCATTATACTTGAGATCGGCACAACACGTTCTTCTTATCCCATTCTCCCCTGTCAGAAGTCACGACATCATTTACTTGTTTCTCTTTCCTATCATTCCTCTAACAATCCATCTATCTTAGGACTTCCTCTCCCTCTCCATCCATCAACGTTCATATCCATCACTCTTTTATTTACATGCGTTTCATCCCTCCTTATTACATGTCAATGCCAAGACAAACGACTTACAGCTGACATAATAGGGGATAATCCATTTTTTTTTTCTTTGTCCGTCAGGTAGTTTATTGAAAAGTATTGGACACGTATTTTTTCTTCTTTCACGTGGTCATAAAATTATGGAGATATATTGAGTTGAAATGGCGCATGACGTCACATGTAGGTAAGTTTTATACCTACTTGTGACGTAGTAAGCCCCCACTCTCCAACTTTAATGAGTTTTAACTAAGTAATTTTTTGATATTTTGATAAAACAAAAAATACGTGTCTAATATTTTTGTATTACTTGTCTGACGGACAAAATAGAATGTCGTTTTCTTTACCCAGTACGATCCCCTATTGTGAATTTATTTATTTGCTCATAAAGGAAAAAAGTAAACTTACATAACACACGATGAAAAAGTTGTACAGCGAAGACATTAAAATGCGAACTTCTGTCTCCAAAACTAGGCCTGTGTTTTAGGAGCTAATGTTCATAGAATCAACACAATTCGGTGATCGGTCACTTTGAAAATTACGCTGATTGCTGTAGCTAAAATAGTTTCATTGAATTCAAAGTTCCCATGCTGCATATTTCCCTGTAATGACTTCCACAAACATAATCGCTTTGACCCAAACAATATAGCAACAATTTTAATAATTTGGAATCAGCAAGGCAAGGTACTTAGTCTTACCTTCCCTTTCGATAAGATTCCCTTCTCTACATTAAAGATTTATCACTTGGCAGGTTTCTCTACAAGCATCCGCAGTGGCTCTGTGTGGTCAAGCGCGTGTTCAATTTCAGGTTGATTGTGTACATGTTGCGGATAGTCGTAAAATGTGTGAAGTGATTCACGGGAGAAAAGATTCTGTTGTGGTTTAGTTTCAGGCTCTTTGTAATTTGAGTTGCTAATTGGTTCAACCAATCAAGATATAAATAGGCTAATACTTAAATTCCTATATAATTGAATTTACTGCAATAGTTATAGAGTAACGTAACTTTTAATAAATGGGTATTTTGCACTATCATCAAAAAGACTGGTATGTGCTATGAAAATAATAAAATTCATCGATCCCTTCCGGTGGCTTCAGTTCGTATGCAAAGCCAAATTGTTCATACTCCTTTGCATATTTCGCGACAGACTTGATGAGATTTTTTAAAAATTTGCTCACTATACGCTCCGTGTATGTCGATCGCACTCCCTCTCATAGAGAGGAGGCCTGTGTCCCAGCAGTGGGAACATTATAGGCTGATGATGATGATATCGATCGCGTGAGGGAAGCTCTACGCACTTACACAATCATGTAGCCACTTGGTGTTTTTTTTTCTTCATCCCAGTGAATTTGAAACGGCACAGAAATATTGCCGTCGTCATAGTGTCATAACAGTCACAACACTTGGGAATAACGTAGCTTCCAGTTAATGAAAAAAATTTTGTGATCGGATAAGTAGTTCCGAAATAAACTTACAAACCTACATACAAACCCATTTTATTATTGATTCGTGTCGAGAATCATTAGCATAGTTACCTCCCCGAGTTTGACGAGGATGCAAAACATCAGCTTGTATAGTATTATCGTATATGTAAATCACTGTGTGTGTACATTATTTACTTCCTTGATGTTACCTTCATTACTCCACATACTTATTTGTATAAAAAAGCCTAGGCCTTGATTTGAGCACCTTTTTTTATTTTTTTACGGATCGGAAATCATCAAATGACTCCTCCCGCTCTGGGCGGAGCGGAGATGAGTGTCAGACTTGTACTGACTAAAATCCATCCATATTCCTTCTTAGCCCTTTGTGTTTTAAGGCAGCTTTCAAACAGGCCCGCAGCCATGGCAGGCTGATTTGAGCACTTTGGACCACGATCCTTTTCAACTTTTACTGTTTTGTAAAACTCACTAAGGTTCATATAAAAAATATTACCGGAACGAAATACAACAGCGAAAATCATACGTATGGTATTGAACAAGCTACCGCAAATGACAACAAATCAATATGTATCGTAACACGTGCTCTATCTCCTATAATAATTACATTGCTATGGCCGACATTGAAGTAGAATGTTATTGGAAGTGCGACATACGTCGCACCGCACTGTGTCTGAATATGGAAGTAGATAAGGAGAACAGAGATAAGCGTTAGCTAAGATGTAACTTTTATTTATTTTTCATCATAATAACCGCTCATTGTGGAAATTCAATAGATCTTTGAGATAAAGCTACGGGTTTCTAGTTTTGGCCTTGCTTTTTTTATGAAAATAAAGACAACAAGCTTTAAAAAATACACAGATGCCATTCAAATTATTGTTTTACACGACAGGCCAGAAGGAGGGTTGTGTTTTTCGAGTGTTATGTGACAAATGTCATGTGTATGTTTATTTCTTTAAGCGCTGTGAGCATTTACCCGTAACATAACGCCGAGCATTCGCAGGAACGTTACATTACATGGAAATGCTTTGAAAACTGAGCTTTTGCCTGTATTGTACCATTCGTAAGAACGTTACATTACACAGAAATGCTCCATTAAATGATGATTGTAGTCTCTACTCACCTTAATATTTATTTTAATTGTGAGAGTGACACTGGGTACATCAAAACTGGAAAAAATTAAAATGGCAAAATGGTTTTTTTGTTTATTTTTTTCTCGATTGATACTAATGTCGAATTACTATACATTAACTGTGATTTCTCTGGATCGATGGAACTTATTGTGGATGTTTGATGCCTCCGACTGCGTTTGGCACCCGTTTAACTTTTTCAACTTGTTTTTATCTTTTCAGTTCATTTGTAAGTTTGCAAATTTTCACTTTACAATTCTTCAGTTTACGCAGTCGGGTTTTTTGTTTTTTTTTTTTCAATTATCTTTCCACATTTTTATGAAAATTCATCAAGGTGTTAAACGTTTTTATCATTTCAGTAAAACGAATCATAATAAGAAAATATAAAGAACATTTAACTCGTAGATGCGTACCACGAGAAAAGACTTCGTGAAAGGAATGGGCGGAGGCCTTTGTCCAGCTGCGGACAGTAAACGCTTAACAAAAAAAAAAAACTGCTGCGGACTGCAGCACAAAATCAACTATAACGGTTGCTGACCCGATTTAAACCAACCGTTACCAAAATGTGGTCACAATGATTTCTCTGTTTAATCGTATATTGTTGGACTGAAAGCTGAAAGGCAAATAAATTAAACCTGATAATAAACATGTTTGTACAGAAGGCTTGTCACAGTGGGGATGACATATTTACGTAACGGTTGATTGTTTTACTGAAACATTATAACGTGAATTCTGAATTGAATTTTCTACAAAATAATTATGGAAAATGGAGAAGTATCTCATTGAAAAATGACGTCGTTATTTCAATTATCAAAGGTCTTGGACTTAATTTTATGACTATAATAACGGGAAAGCTTTATTGTTTATTAAGCTTCTTGTAAACGCTCTTACCTTCATAAAAAAGTTACTTTAATGGTGTCCTGATGACATTGTTTTACATAATAAATGTCAAAGCCTAATTAAAACAGATCAATAGAATAGTATAATTAGTATTGTAAATAATTCATTATAATTAGTTAAATAATTTCTTCTTATTTTCAAATCATCTGCAATATCCACAGGAGAAAAATAGTTTTTATATTTTTTTCCTACAGTCGTTACTGGCCGTGGCCGTAAAGTCTGACAGCCAGTCTTACCAAGGAGTATCGTATTATTACCCAGTACTAACTAGGTTGTGGAGGTCAGATAGGCGATCGCTCTATATAAAAAACTGGAATCCGGTAAGACTTGAAGCAGATGATGAGGATGTTAAGTTGATGTACCTGTAACTCATGGCTAGATCAGAATGCATTCTAAATGGTTGCTAAAATAAGCTGTTTTTATTGTTACTATCCAGTAACTAGCTCCAAGATTAGGTCAACATTTTGTTAAAGCAAAACCGCAATTACTCTGAAACTAAACATTAATATTTCACAGCGGAGTAAGATTAGCAAATCAAAAGGCGCATTGCCGGGTTTTGGGAAAGCGAATAAGTGCGGGAAACGGTGACGCAGAACTGTGACGTCATAGACTGTCGCTCAAGTAATGCTCTGAAGGGAGAGAAGTCGCGCGACTACTACTGGGATCTCTTAACACAACAACAATCAAGAGGTTTTCCATTTTGCTGAGATCCTTTGTTTATACGGTAGACTTATTAAGCTGGATATTTTAAAGAGGAGAATTTCGTTTTTATTTTGTAATATTTCGTGCTGATCGAAAATATTGTAAATAACTATTACGAAGTTTAGTTTCCAAAGTCAAGTTATCTGTATTTTCTTCACTAACAAGTTTAATCGTTCAATTTTGAGCTTACTAGTTAAACTCAAATTATACAATTAAAAACAATTACATAAACTAAAACTCTTCAAAAACTCTTCTTCAATGTATATTCATCTGTCAGCTGGTAATGCCTACAATAGGCAGGCGGCTTAGCCACGTTGTATAACAACGCTTAGCCTCTGGTCAAGGTGATGGCTCGAAATGGTCACGGAAAGAGTCAAGCAATATTTTGCAGTAAACCCACTCCAGAATGTGTACGTTACCCCAGCAAGAAAGTATCTCCTAGAGTTATATGAGTAGAACGTATAGTTGGTGCCTTATCTGCAGTAAATGTGCCCCCACTTAAAAAATGTGTGCCCCCTGTCGTTTTGGAAAAAAAAGGGAAAAACGATTCTTGCTGGGGTAACGTTTTTCTAGCAGGAAAATTCTAAACGAATGATCGGAGAGAGATAAATTGTGCATGGCCAGAGAGCTTATATGTGTGCCAAAATGTGCCCCCAAAAATAAAATCTGTGCCCCTTCAGATTTTCGAGATATTGCATTTCCTGCTGGAGTAACGTTTTGATGAATCGTATATCTCTAAAACTATTGCATGTGCCCCTGTAGAAAAAACATACACGAGTAGCTCTTAATGTGTGCCCCTATGTGCCCCAATTTAGATTTAAGAAATTATTTATAGTTTTCAAGTTATCGCGGTTTTATGAAAACCCGAAAAAACATCGCAGCGCTTAAATAAGACAAGGTATAAGTTCGCTGAAAACTGTATTCGGTTCTTCTTGACGCTAATAATAACCATACAAAGTTTCAAAACTGTTCCTGCATGCGTTTTTGAATAATCTTGCTAAAAGTCAAAACGATGGTGTCATAACTTTGACGGCAAAATACAAGGAACTGGCTCAATACCAGATGTGTCGGTGTAAACCAAAATAGTGTGCCCTTAGTCAAAAATATATGGTGAAAATATTGAGCTTGGAATGTTTCTCATTAAGTAAATATAAACAAAAAACCAAAAGATGTAAACAACGGCTGGTTATCCGACCAAATTCCAATGACTACTAAAAAGCGACGGTTTCATACATATCGATGACCTTCTTTATTGGACGTATTATACCTAAGCTGTTGTCCGTACAGTCGTGTTCAAAAGTTTTAAGGGCTAATTAAAAAATATATTAAATGCACCTTGTGACTATATTAATGAAACAGCTTGTTGATGTGGAAATTATTTTTTTATTCCCTTAATTTTAATTCTTAAAGTAATTATTGCATTAAATCACAGATCAAATTTCCTACCTATAAGTATTAGAAATTATTTGCACGTTGTGTAATCGATTATAGATTCCTGCTCCGCTTCCTCGTCCTCTGAAGACGACTACCAAGTTGTCGGAAAGGGCAACAGGAAGAAGGGCAAAAACTCTCAGGCCGCCATGGCCAAAAAGTTAGTCGCGCTCCCTCTCATCCCCTCTCCCGAGGCCTCCTGCCCCACCTCCCCGGTCCCCGCTCCAAAGTCCGCCGCTGCTCATACCAGCAGGTCAACCAGCCCTAAGGCTAACTCTTCAGCCGCTTCTTCCAAGAAGCTGAAGCCCCCTCCCCCGTTGTTTATTCAGGACAAACGGAAATGGACAGACGTGGCCAAAATGTGTGTTGAGCGGCGCATTCAATACACAACCAGTACGACATGGTACTGGTCATTTGTGACCCAGTAGAAGGACACCACCCGATCTTCAAAGTGAAGTCGGTATGCTCCCTCACAGGCATCTCAATAGAGAAGCCTTACCGCTCAGCCGTAGTAGGGCAGTGCCACCGCTGCCAGCTGTACGGACACAGCCAAGCCAACTGCCATGCGCCGCACAGATGCGTGAAGTGTCTAGGCGACCATGGTACGGCAGACTGCCCCCGTCCCAAAGACAAATCGCTATGCACGGAGCCACCGAGCAGGCCAGTGCTAGGTTGTATGTTGATTAAAATACTATTCGCGGCTGTAAGACATATGTAGTTACAGAATAATAATCCTAAAAATCATCAATACAACGCTCTAAGTTTATAAAGCTGTAGGAATGACTTTTTCTATTATTTTTTGTTCCTACGCCTTTATGAACTTATAGCCTTGTAGGGTTGTATTGGTGATTTTGATGATTATAATTCTGTAACTACATAATGATGAAAAACTTACTTTAACCTACGGCTTATCAATAAATATATATGTGGGAATGTAAGGTGAGTTAAGTGGCAACACTGATTGAATGAGGGAAGATAAGAGGATGGAGTGGCAACACGGGATGTCAAGGACGGATGCGCGGAGGGGAATGGAAGGGGAACGACGACGACGACAGACGAAAGACGTATACCTAATTTTGAAAAGTTTAATTATATCTATTTAAGAAGCTTGCCGTTTTATTCGGAATCCCACCACACACTACATATATATATATATATATAAAGACAAATACGGGTTTTTTTATTTATAAACAAAAAAAAGAGCTACCTCTTTTTATTAGTAGAATCACCCATTTCATGAACTATATATTTTTTAAACATCGGGACCAATCAATTTTGGGTCAAAGACTTGGCAAATTACTGGATGTATTTTAATGAAATTTAGAATGGAGAAGATAGCTTACCTTGGAATAGCACTTAGGCTACTATTTATAATGTACTTAATCATGTGTAAGGTCATAGAAACAGCTAGTACAATATAATTCAATACCAACTTTATTTTATTTCTTATTACTTTTCTACTTCAGTGTACTCAGGCACAACAACACGTGTGTAAAGTAAAGAAGGTCATCGATATGTATGAAACCGTCGCTTTTTAGTAGTCATTGGAATTTGGTCGGATAACCAGCCGTTGTTTACATATTTTGTTTTTTTGTTTATATTTACTTAATGAGAAACATTCCAAGCTCAATATTTTCACCAAATATTTTTGATTATGGGCACACTATTTTGGTTTACACCGACACATCTGGGATTGAGCCAGTTCCTTGTATTTTGCCGTCAAAGTTATGGCACCATCGTTTTGACTTTTAGCAAGATAATTCAAAAACGCATGCATGAACAGTTTTGAAACTTTGTATGGTTATTATTAGCGCCAAGAAGGACCGAATACAGTTTTCAGCGAACTTATACCTTGTCTCATTTAAGCGCTGCGATGTTTTTTCGGGTTTTCATAAAACCCCGATAACTTGAAAACTATAAATATTTTCTTAAATCTAAATTGGGGCACATAGGGGCACACATTAAGAGCTACTCGTGTATGTTTTTTCTACAGGGGCACATGCAATAGTTTTAGAGATATACGATTCATCAAAACGTTACTCCAGCAAGAAATGCAATATCTCGAAAATCTGAAGGGGCACAGATTTTATTTTTAGGGGCACATTTTGGCACACATATAAGCTCTCTGGCCATGCACAATTTTTCTCTCTCCGATCATTCGTTTAGAATTTTCCTGCTAGAAAAACGTTACCCCAGCAAGAATCGTTTTTACCTTTTTTTTTCAAAACGACAGGGGGCACACATTTTTTAAGTGGGGGCACATTTACAGCAGATAAGGCACCAACTATACGTTCTACTCATATAACTCTAGGAGATACTTTCTTGCTGGGGTAACGTACACCTCCAGAATAGCCCGTTATTTGCTTTTAATTAGCTACAGTCTTCCACTAATTAAATTCGCTCTGTGCCAGCCACTAGTTTGCCTTGAGACTCTCAATTGAAATGGCAATATACATTACTGATAAGGTTTTCTTCTTGTTTCTTTCTTTTGTAAGAAACTTAGCCCGTCATGCTGCGGAATGCTATTAAAAGAATATTTTTTCAAAACGTTTAGTTGTATTATTCAGAGTTTTGTGAATATTATATACATTTTGCGTTATCTTTCCGCGGCGTATTGCACTTTCTCCTAATCAGTACAAAGAGAGTCCTTGATATCTACTGAATATAATAATGAATACGTTGTTGCATAGCAATACGTGTCCTCATAATTAATTAGATCCTGTTTCTTCGTCGTTCATACGTTTTTCTCAATTACCCGGTAATCTGCTGAGCGAAGTGCACGTCCGTGTCTCAGTGACGTCACTGAGCTAATCAAATCCTCGCTGTCGGAGTGTCAGAGAGTCATTCAGATATCAGAGAGTCTATCGAAAAAACTTTTTCATATCAAACTGAGCGAGAGATGCAATGGAAACCTAACCCAATATAGTACGTCGCTGTATATGTTTGGAAACAGTCATTGATAAGACTTCTATAGATAAGTGGCTTCTAGGATACGGCAGTTTTGTCACAGAGTGTTCCACGAATATATTTTATGGTGACATCAATTTTAAGTCCATTAATTGCAGTAGTAAATAACAGCGCGTCGTTCTAATTCATGAATCGGTGGAGAATGTTGAAATTTTTAATTGAGTTAAATCCCCAGGGGTAAAGCAATTGAAGCGTAAACTTGAATTGAACGCAACAGGTTACACACTAATGCAAGTGCTGAATTTTATTCTCCACGATGTTTAAAAGCTTTTCTTACAAATGGCCCTTTTCACTGAACAAAGCGTCTCTGAAGATGCGATCCTACACTGTGCGAACACTTCAAACGCGATACTCATGCAGCTCTTTAGATATCCGATATTTTCTGCTTCTTAGCGTGTCGATGACAATTGAAATTGAGTCAGTCCAAAATTTGGTGACGAGTTCTCTCAAGACTAATCGGAAATTCTTTTCAATTTATGCCTCAAAACTGACTGCGACATGCTTTGCGTCCAAGAGTCCCATCGAGCTGAAACCCAAAGCCGGACCTACATCGATGGACTCACGCTTTTCGCCAAGATCTGTTACCCTAAACACGGTAATGCAGTGTATGCTGATTCCTGCTCCCGGTGGAAGCATACTTTTTCAGTTTTCTTCTTTAAGTATGTACTTTAATATAAATTGTATTAAATAAGTGTGTGCTTTCATATTACATAGAGTAGGCATTTAATTTTTAAGTTAATTTAGTGCCCCATTCTGCCAGCGGACTAACTAACTCTATTCATGAGTTTTGGAAGGTATTCATAACTAAAATTAGAATCGTACTCAGTGAATTTTAATGAGAAAAGTGCTTTATTTAATTTAAAATTTGTAACTAGGTCTAAAAGTTTGATACCTAAATTACGACTACATTTTGTTGCGTAATTTAATTTTAAGTTTGCATGCTGAAATCAGTCAGTGAAATTTGTGAAACCTTTATTTATAAGACCACCATGATGTACCATATTTCATGCTAATAAATAAAGAATCTTGAAACTTGAATTATATAAAAAAAACGTCTTTATTTAGTAGTTCAAAAGCTAATTTAATATGAGTCCGTTGGTTAAAAATAAAGCAGCATTTTCTAGCTTTCATTGAACCTCCCTTCATAAATTATGTAGGAGTTAATTATGTCTTTTCATGATCTAAAGATTGTAAAGTATTACACAAACCAACAGGTAGCAAAACAACGACATTATCTTATTGAAACCTAATTTTATACAGTGTGGAATTGACAGAAAAAAAAATGTTGTTTCCTACAAAAGTGCAATACCTGTCAAAATGTATGGAACAGCTGATTAAAAAAAAAACCGATGAAAAATTTCTATGAGGGGTTCATAATGACGTACTGACAACGTAACTGTTACCTGTATAGTAAACTGATCACGATCACATATCTGTACTAATATAATAAAGCTGAAGCTGTTTGGTTGAAGGCGCTCATCTCGGAAATTGGTGGGTTGAATGGAAAAAATATTTTAGTGTTGAATGGCCCAAGTATCGGGAAAGGCTGTAGGCTATATAACATCATACTATGATCAACAGGAGCCGACGATCAATGAAAAATTTTGTAAAAATGGGGAAAATGTGACACAGAAGAAGTTGCGCGGGTCACCTAGTATGTCATAAACGAGCGTATCTTGTGCATTCTCCTTTCCCATACAAAACCTTAAATTACGATTCAGATGAGCGTAGTAAATTCCACATAATTTGCAGAAGATTTATTATTATATTCACAACAGTATGACTGGCAGCGCCCGCATGTTGCTACGCAAACAAGATTTATCGTCTCGACATCGACATATTGGCTTCACGATTTCTTCGCATCCTTACATAAAATGTCACCACTTATCGTATTGGTTTTGGTATTGTATATTGTTTTTTGGAGCTAGAATTATCTTACTTGATAAGAACATGAAAGGTTGAGTGATTGGTTTGAAAGGTTTCTCTATTTAATTTAAACCAAAACTAAGAATCGGATGAACGACAAGGGCCGTTAGTAATCGTAGGATTCATAAATGTTTAAAACGCTTCGGAATCCAGATTAGGGTTCGCCTTTGACACAAAAGAGACGTCTACAATACACAGTCGTAATATTTTTTCGTTTGGAATAATGTTTAGATGAACAATGATTTTATCATTCACTTTAATGCCAATTTCTGCTCTTGCATGGATATGTATCGATCCAAGATACTGCAGTGTTTCCTATATAAAAACTCTTTGATAGAAACCTATGGATTTACTGGCAGTTTATTATTTTGTCAACACTGGCAGTGTCCAATTTGAAATTTTAAATTGGTTTTCGCTTGACCTTTTTTTCTTTCAGTTTTTTTTATTTGGCACATATATCCGAGAAAGAAAGGCTGTTATTTATACTTTGAAAAATTTATGTTTATATATGTTTTTATTTTATTACGCTACAATACTATAAGCAATCCGAGTCTGAAGTAACAAATACCCCGTTACTCCTGCTTAGGGACCGTCCATTAATCACGTGAGGCTTGAAAGGGAAAGAAAGAAAGAAGAAAGAAAGAAGAAAGAAATAGGAAAGAAATAAGAAAGAAAGAAGAAAGAAAGAAGAAAGAAGAAAGAAAGAAGAAAGAAAGAAGAAAGAAAGAAGAAAGAAAGAAGAAAGAAAGAAGAAAGAAAGAAAACGTATTTATTTGGCACATGCCACAGGTGCACACAACAAAAAAAAATTAAAACTTAAAGCTAAACAGAAAAAGATAAGATGTGTGTCTCACGGCTGCGCCAAAAAGGACCAGTTCAGCAAACTGCCGAACAGCTAGTGCCCGACGCTGGTTTTCAACTGGACCCGATATAATGACGTGACGGACGAAAAACAGTTAAGTAGGTATGTAGGTACTTTGTGTTATGAATTAATGTGTATGAATAATGAATATGTATGTTCTTATAAACAATAAATATCTGTGCAATAATAACAAATAAAACAAAACTACATATTAATAAAAAATCAAGAAAAAGTGCAAAAACAAAACAAAAACCGCTAGGTACAAAAGCAAATGGGACGGACGAACGTAAACAAACCTGTTTCACACGTTTCGTTTCTAACTACTAGACGACGCACAACATTTAATTAATCCGTGCAGTTCGTCAATACGCTGCAAGCAGCCGAGCGCGATGGACTAATAGTAAAAATTGTAAGAAATAACGGAAAATTTTGCAGATGCGATGGCAATTGTGTGGGTACATAAAACGTTATAATATTATATTTGACGGAAGTGGAACTAAATTATGCAACCGTAGACAAACAAAGCATATAAAATAAAAAGAAAAAAGGTAAGCTAGTTTAAAAGTTGTTACGTTTGGATAAAAAATGTGATGTACCTAATAATAATAATAAAAAGGGGGGAGGGGGTTTAGCGAAAATCACGAAATATCACAAAGGGGGAGGGGGGTGTAGTAAGATATCACGTGTATTTATTTTTTCGTCAAACGCGCGATTCTAAACCGAAAAGCGGCTTGTAGTGTGACCTTGACTCGCGAAACGAACGAACGAAGTACCTGTACTTAAAGATAATATTCTAAAAAAAAAATAAGATTCTGAGTAGGTACTAAAAATACACGTGATTTTGGGTGGGGGCGGGGGGTTAGTCTTAAACCTCACCACGTATCACCTAGGGGGAGGGGGGGTTAAAGATGCAAAAAAAAAACATCACGTGATTAATGGACGGCCCCTTACCTCAGTATCACGTAGGATAGGTGTGCAGGTAAGTGATCACGTAGAGAAGCTCTTGACCACATGATTAAGTTAGATTCTGGTGGACGAGGCGAAAGGAGTATGGGATCGTAGCACTTTATGTTTTGTGGTTTCTACCTACCACATAGGAAAAAGGCATGAGTTTATACAGGTATGTATTCCCGACCATTAGGTACAAAGTTCTGTAATGTTTTGAGGAAACCAATTTGAACATGAAAAGATTCAGGAACTAGAATATGCTGGTGCTTCGATAGTATGAAACGCTCATAGAATATGCCAATGTACTAAGTGGATTTTTGCTGCTAATGTTTGAAGAATAAAATGTAATTTAAGTTCAGAAAACTATTTTTTACAGTACCAAACTTGTCTTCAGATAGACTATCCAGACGAACTGGTCTTTTTGAAAATGGTTTTTTTGTAAATAATTCGTTTTAATTTTTCTATAAGTATCTTTAATTCATTGATCACAAATATACTAACCACTTTCTTGAAAATCGTCTATAAATAAATAGCCAAGAATTATGTGGTATCAAATGTAATTAAAATCATAAAACAATCTTAAGAGGGGACTCTAGCCCCGAGGAATTTGAAGAATAGGTATTTGAAGAAAGTATTGCCGTCGCGCTGCGCCCGACCTAGCCCTCGTAAAGTGCGAAAGGGACAACTGCAGCTCAGGCGGATTTTACCTACAAATATCTTGACCAAAAGACGTTTTGTATTCCGCTGTTTTCTTCTTCAAAACTAAACTGATCTAAATAATTCTTATATCAAAATTTAGAAGAAAACTATATCTAGCTTCTATTATTTTATTTATTTATTTATTTAACACTTCAAGCACATAGTACAGAGGCGGACTTAATGCCATAGCCATTTTCTACCAGTCAACCTTTGGGTGATGCAGAGACAAACAGTGGTAGGTGTATATCTATAAAATATTATACATTGAATACTAAGCCAAACTACAAAGGATACATAAAATACTATAAAAATATATAAAAATACTATAAATATATATTACTATTACTATACTACTACTACTGCTACTTTTACTATTTTCTTTTTTGTTAAAAACTTATCTAATTTGTGTTTTTTTTTCGGTTTTTGGATTGTCATAATTCTTTTAGTGATTATGTTTTGGAAATGATAGGGGCATGCGAGTATTAATAAGTCCTAGTTTTTTTGGAAAAATATCATGGCTCTAGACGCATTATCCACGAAAATAACAGCGGAATACGTTTGTATGGAGAAAGGCCCACTAGAGTCCCCTCTTAAAGCTCGGTTAACGCTGCTCCGTTGAAACTAAAACTACAACCCGGAAAATCTTTATTATTCCACAGCGTTCAACAGACCAGAAAATTAAGAAGTAGGTACCTACTGCTCCATACTTCCTTGGGCCACATAACTCACATCCTTTTTAAGGTCTGAATAACAAATTACCTACCTGAACCAATTTGTCTGATATTAGCTAAGTTTTGTGCGCGTGCGAGTCACGTTAGCTATGTGACACATCTGTTACACCATACATCATCATCATCTTATCTGAATCTGCGTATGATTTTTAGTGAGATTATGAATTTAATTGTTATTAGTGAGAAATAAGGTTGTATTTTATGCGTGGAAGCCTTATTTATTACGAACAATGCTCGCTTCTCAGACAAAAAATGTTAAATAAAAAGTTTTTTTTTAACAATCTGCTTTTTTTGTGAAAACACAAAATTATATTCGTTGTTCCATGCTTATTCAATCGTTGCTCATAATTAACTAATTTTCTCCATTCAACACACTTTAAATTGTTTGGATTTTTCTTGAATTTAATCCGTTTTGTTAGCAGCAGTTAGTCTGCATTATTCACGCAAATCTACAAGTTGAGAAACTCAATTTGAATCTCAACTTTCTTCAGCAGGTCAAGGAAATGTTTATGAAACTTCCTCCTAGAGCTAAAGCTACTATGCGTGAATCGTTGGTTCAAAACACAAAGTTAATTTGACCACGTGTATGAAGTTGAAGTGCAGTGTGCACCATTCTATCAACTACACGCGGTACATTTATTTTGTGGTGATATTTAAATGCATGATCAATATTTAATTAATTGATTAACTCCGAACTACTGGTCTATATTACTTCAAAACAGAATGTAGAATCAATACAAACCTCTGCGTGCTTTGGGGCTACAGCCTTCATGTATAAATTGACGTAGCTTGAGTGTGGTTTTACTATGGCGTTAATGTTTATCAGTACCACACATTCCTATTACTTGGCACTACATTTACCTGAGCTACTATCTCATGCAAAACACCTTTATACTCACTGTATAATTAAACGGAACTGTTCAGCGTCCTCTTGTACCATATATTCGGAGTTCGTAGTGATAACCGAGATACCGCTAAGAGGCTGAGCACGCAAGGTTAGCTCCCACCGCAATGTTAATAATTCCTCAGTCCTCGTTATCCAAAAGGATTTACAAGATCAAAGGAACTACTGTTTGTTTGAAATATGACCACAACTAGAAACTTAGTTGTGATCGATTTTATCCTGGTAGAATTTTAGTTTTAATTAATATTTACGCCATGTAAACAAACAGTAGTGATATTATGTAATTAATTAATTTATACACCGTGTAAATCACCTCATCACGAAGCCGTCAACCAAGCATTCTGTACATGAAACTAAGTAACTTTACGCAAAAATTATTGCTGGGAAACGACTTTTTTTTGGGGGGTGTACGATCATGTTTTGTGGTAGAACTCAATGTAACGCACTCAAAACATTGTGCTGATGGACGGATTGAATAGTACGAGGGTCGTGGAGGTGTTTCAAGTGAAAATCTTACATTAAAAACTTGTATTTTAAAAAATACTTGTCAAAAAGTTGGAACTTTGACCCCTAATATCTCCGTAACTAGAAGGTTCCCAGGTATGGTGTAGAACAAAAAAATGATCGCAATGACAGGGAGAACCAGTGCCTTTCGGCTTCGTTAAGAGGTGCTTTACACCCTATATACCTGTAACTAAAATTATTTTGTACATAATTATAGGAGGATCTGGACATAATTAAAAGAAAAAAAAACATTGCTCGTTGTCGCGATCGCAACGGTTCATTAATTATTCTCTTCGTTCTTGTTCTTCGTACTTAATTGAGAATTATAACGTGCATTTTGGAACACCAACTCCGGCTCCGCTTTTGTGTTTAATTTGGTAAAGCATGTAATGGTATCGGTATCAAAAAGTTTTGACTCACTGAAAATCTTTAAACGTTTGCATACCTTATACTATCATCTTGAAATCAGTGAAGTCAAAACTGCTTACCATGCCCCTAGACGTTTGGTAATGAGTCACACAGCCACGCGCCATGCTTACATCGGCGCCACATGCATCGGATATTGCAACTCTCAACGGTAATTAATATGCAACATCAATTACGGCTGATAATTGGATTTATTTAGATCTTGATGCAACTATTCAACTGGTTATCTATTAATATCAAAGCAATTTTATGTAGGAGCTGTGTAATCGATGTTTTTGTATCTTAAATGTATTGTTCGGTAAAATATAAATGAAAAAGCAACTGTCATATCTCACACACATCAACTGCTGTCCCTTAGCAGACTGACTTGTTATAAAAAGATCGTAGACTACCGTCATTGACCTAACCAAATAATGCCGTAATTAGGTACTAGTAGCCAGTGATTCCGCGATCATTCAGTCATCCATCATTCAGTTATCACTAAAATAAAAAATACTAAGTATTAAAAATACCTAAAGCAAGGCCCAAACTGCGAAGAAGTCGACAAGAAAATTAAGTATTGATGTGTGAATTCAAGCCCGGAGTGCCTACAGACGATTTGTGAGGAAAACTGCCAGTAAAAAAGATTTACGAGGCTTTTTGATCCGAAATGAATATTCAGCAGGTTACCGCATTTTCTTTTGACCCTACACCGAACATTTTGGCCATTAAGTTTTATAAGCGACTTTCATACGTGCTCTTGAGTTTTGGGTTTTACCCTAACATCACGCTACTATTTATTATGCTCCGGGTGATGCTTTGACCCATAGCCATATAAAATTCCATAAAATGTTCGTATATTTTGAAAGCAAGCTCTGTATTTTTTGCACAACTGAGCTTTTTTGTGTGATATAAAAAACCGAGCGCAGTAACCCTACAGGCGAATGCTCACTGTGGTACATATCGTCAAGCGGCGAAATTCACCTCATTCACTAACTCGAGCTTTTTTTTTGTGAATGGCATCTCGCAGTTCAACCTAGGAAGTTATCGTCTGCTGAACCGGACTATCCTGTGGATGCCTTGAGTGTAAGGCCTCCAGCCAAGGCATAAAAACTACTTAGAAACTAAGTGACTATACGCTAAGGGCACCCCTTGTGGGGTACGAGCCTCGGCTTAGAGCGTCGCTGAGGGAGGACAGCATGGGGACAGGCTGGATCTGAATGATATCATTGGCTGATTTAAAACTACTGGCACAGCTTCGTGGGCTGGCTCGAGCGACGGTCGGGGAGGGCAAGGATCTGGTCGTCGAGATGGACCTCGACGGCGTCTGAACTTTTTAAGAGTGCTAGACTCTTTGCTACTCTCCTGGAGGAGGGTGATAGCATCATTGGGAGTGACGAGGGTATGCCTCGGACGGCGTACCGAACTAATGAGCGAGGGTTCGTAACGGGCGGCCGCTGCGATCAGGGGATTACGTTGCTTAATGGCATTATGGAAGAATCGCTTCCAAAGACGTTTTATAAACTGAATGTTGGTGAGCATTTTAAGGCCTACGTGTAGACGGTCATTTCGGACATAATAAGAGGCTTCCGAGCCTCTTATTATGTCCGAAATGACCGTCTACGTAAGAACCAGCTTTGCATCCTACGGATTTACTTAGGCTTGGTATGTGCTTACACGATGCAAGCGTACGTCATTATGGGATGGATCACCGCGATATAGTGGCGCAACTTGCGCTTGAGTGACAAATTGATTTTTGCCGAAATTATGAAATGAAGCCTACCCATAGCAAAGGCAGCTAGGTCGCGAGCTGCTTTGATGTGTGTCGCAATGGAGAGGTGGTTGTCGAGTAAGACTCTTTAGTACCTGGCTTGCTTCTTCCAAGGGATAGGCTTATCGTACATAGTAATCGAGCTGAGCGCGAGTGGCTTATTTATACGCGGTTTAGTCAAAACAACTGCCTGACTCTTGTCAGGGGTCACCTTGATTCTCCATTTCCAGAATCAAGCGCCTAAGACGTTGGCTGAGGTTTGAAGGATGCGGTAGATAGCGTCGTGACTGCCGCCATTGTAATAAATGGCCTTTTCGTCCGCGATCAAGGCTAACTGAGCCTTCTTTCTCTTGGGGATATCGCTGGTGAACAAAGTAAAAGCAAGAGGAGAGACGACGGAGCCCTGAGGGACTCCGGCTCGAATGGGGACTAACTCGACCTATATTGTGCGCCCTATGTATAGCTAAAGAATATAAGGTTGTTTTCGAGGGATAAAAAATGGAAATGAAAACTGCAAAAATTTGTTATCCGAAAACAGGAAAATAGCAGGAAAACTAGTGTATTTCCAGAGGTTTTTAACATATCCAGGTGTAGGTAAGGTAACAAATGCGACCGTTGTATTGAGTTACATCACACGGTCGCGATCCGAGCGCCGTTTTGTTGAAACCTTCGCCGGAATCAGAGGATTAGAGGGCATGACCGTAGCACTATACCAAACTTACTGAAGAATACGTAAAATATATACATAAAAGCTAAAATCCTTATTTTTAATATGCAAAGGTATTGAAGTGTTAACATCTCGTACAAAATCCTCTAGAGAAGACCTCAGATGGAAGTAGAATGGATCGATTTATATCTCAAGGGATGCTGCGCGATGTGAACGCAGAGAAAAGGTGATCGGGTTAACTGTAATGTATGAACAACAGAGCATTGAATAAATATAGTACGTACACATAAAATATTCTTTGTTTATAGAGCTTGCAATCGTGCCTGGAATCGGTATGGCTATTTTAAAAGCATGTTTATAATTTAGAAACCGCTTTTATCAAAGCGAGAAATCTGTACCGAAAAACCATCATCCAACTAACATACATTGAATTGAGAATTTAACTGTCGAATAATTGTTGGATTTATTGCTTAACTAAAAATGACTGGCCCAAGAGGGTCACTCTGTTGACATCCAACGGCTGATTCAAACATCGTAATAGCGAAAAAATTATCTGCTGCCCCATACAAAATTTCAATACCTATTCGACCCAAATGTATGGGGCAGATGATATTTTTTACGGTATTACGAAGTTTGTCCGATGTAGAAACATGTTCAGATTGATGGTCTGTAGCACACCCTTAAGTATGTATATATCCTTTCCGTTACACCCTGTAGAGTCATTTTGAGGGGTTTCTGCAGCATTTGTGGAGAAAAATGTAAATTTTGGGGATACATTTGCAGTTTTGTCTACCAACTGATTACAACTAATTCGAGCGTGTATAACATAGATGACGGTAGCTATTTGAACGTACTATAATTTTAAACTAAATTCAAAAAACAAAAAAAAAATACAAATTGAACACCCTACAGATTGTATTACTCGTAAAATTGTATGTAGGCACGAACGTACATTTGATTATCAACCTTTCCCTCTCTCCATCAAATAAAATTGATGCCCTTTCCACAAAGCACTATCAATACGTCGTGTTTGTGAACAATAGTTTACCTACGTGAACTCGACCACTGAGCTAACAAACGTACGTCAGTCCCTCGAGATTAACCTTTTAGCAGTCGTGTATAGTGAGAGACGATGAGGAAATAAAGCTCTACAAGAGCTTTGTTCAAACTGCAAAACTAAACGGATTTATTTACACAACAACAAAACGTTGTGATTTGTGTTTCAACCGAACCTAACTATCATAATATGAATAGGTATACAGCAGGAAAACGTTCATGATTATAAGTTCATATTTCCCTAGAGAAAAATTACAATAAAAACGAAGATACGATTTCAAAAAAGTTTTGATTGATCTTGTAATTTTTCATTACAATATTAAAATTCACACTCCATATCGGAATTTCAAAATTTGTATAAAACAGCGCGCTTAACAAATAACTAAATCTTCTAGAGTCAGCTAAACTAGTGTAAAAATATTATTGTTTAAGTTCAATTTAATGTTCTTAGAACAAATAAATACCTATCTAAATGGGGAGGTACATACATATGCGTTTGTTTTTTTTTTTTAAGCCTTGATCTTGGAATTTCTCCTGTATTTTTACCTATAGGTCATACAAATATTGGTTCCGTGCGGGGATCGAACCCGCGACACGCAGCGCAGCAGTCAATCGCTCAGCCGCTGCGCCAACCGTGCTGTCGAAATTGTGCTGTTTCCAGATTTTTACCAAAGCCTTGTTTATGGTTGTTGATGTTGATGCACCTATTATACTGACGAATTTGTGAAAAACCGGCTTCTCTATTTCGTCCTGGCAAAACATTTTATTTCCAATTTTTTTTATCCAGAGTTAGTTTAAATACTTTTTTCCGCTATTTTTCTTGGTAACTGAGCTAAGGTCTCAAACTTCAGTACCTATCCGACCTCATCCGAATATAATAGCTCTTCTTTTCTTTATAAAGACCATCATTTATTACAAGTTACTTGTTTTGTAGTTCTTGACAATGCTTGGGGGAAGTAAATTAAGTTGTTGCTTGTTTCTTCGGAAAACAATAGCAAAAATCTTTCTGTTTTACTTTTCTTTGCAAAAGTTGGGAATAAAGAATTACTCGATCGATAGGGTACCAAGTGTCACAAAATTATTTTTCAGGTGGATTGCGATTATTTGTAGCAGATATTGCTTTACAACAGGTATGTCAGTGGTCCCCGGCCACCGTAGGCGCGAGCTAGCTCACCGTCCGTCCGTCTTATGACGACAGGCCGTGTCGCCGGCGCGTTCGTGTTCCAGGCGCGCCTCAAGGAGATGTCAGCAAATCAGGGGCCCGAGAGGGCCGACGCCTGCCAGGGCTGCGGGACTGTTTGAAAGAGATACCGCGGCCCTGAAATACTAAGAAAGAACATAGATGGGTTTTAGTCAGTACAAGTCTGACACTCCCTTCGATGTTTTCCCATGCGTAAAAAAAAGGATTTCAGTTCGCTCGTAATCATCCAAATATTCGAGAAAGTACATGACGGTATTTACATGTAACGATGTGTTATTTCATTAATTCAGAAAGTTTTATGAAGATCGTGTCGCCCTAGGAACAAACAGTAACATTTTATTGGTAACTGAATAGGGTGAAACCATCAAGAAAAATTACTGTTTGCTGCGGGAACATTCAAATTGTACCTTTATACACAACAGCGTACATTATACACACTAAATAAGCCTGTCACATACAAATACGAGGTAACGCATAAACTGTGTGATGACGTCGCTGTTAAGTGGCGCACCCCACCCCCCTCTTACATTTACATATTCACTCACCCTGCAGATAATATGAACAAGGATGCGTGAAAGGGTTAGATATGGCGAGATTTTACACACATGAGAGCTCTGCAGAAGATCGAGGTGATTTTACATTTCTCTTGACAAAGAAAATAACGATGGGAGTTTATCCTTTGTCGCTTTAATAGTCTTGTGGCTCTCTCGGTCAAAGGATACGTTATTTCGGTTTATTATAAGAAACTGGGGATTGCGTATAATATACCGGAATATCTATAATATTTTCGTATGGAACATTAAAAACTTGTCCAAAGCTCATCTGTTTCATTGAAGTAAATTATTAAAAATTCAAATAATTTTCGTTTATTATTTTGTTCCCTTTATACTCCATTACGATACAGAGAATAAACCTTAATATTTTTGAGGTGACAACGCCTAATAAATCGATGAACGCCGGCTGCATGCATGAAAAAGGAGGCCGCATCACTGTTTTGTTATGACGTTGTCACGTTAAACTATCGTCCGTAAACCAACTATACAGACAACCAACTTTTAAATGAAGTAACTAATGAATGCATTAGTTGTGCTTCCACAATTTTATTGTTAATCTTGGTATCTTAAACTTCATTCTGCTTTTTTTTTTAATCCTCAACCGATTCTGCCTTGACGTCAAAATAGATTGTAAAGCTTGTTGGTTTTCCGGTATCTAAACAAAATTCTAACACATCTTCCAACAAAATTCGCTGAGCCATATCTAGACAACACATACGATCTTGTGTAACTTTGTGATCTTCTCTCTATTCTTATGTTATACATGACTCCGAGTTTCTACACAGATTGTCATTCTGTTCACCGCGTATGAATTCTTCAGTCGTTGGCTGTATGTATGTATGTCATGTATTCTGTAGTTTGTTCCAAATATGTATATTGCCGTAGATATATTTGCAGACATCATCCCAATGTTTGTCTACGCGGGTGTACGTGACATGCGTGAGATGAGACTTCACGAAGTAAAACGGTGCTTGCCTGTAGTGCGAACTAGTTGAGCTTAAAAGCGTAATTCCCTTGAGTTATTAGTGCTCTGAGGTAATATCTCACAAACGTTCTGCCTATTTTTTTAGTTATTGCGACCAGTCACGACTTTTCGCGGGTAAACGTCTCTTCAATACTCAAGTATAATTAGAGTCCGAATTGGAATTATACAAACTTGGTAATTTGTTGCGCCTGTAGTATTTTTGTCTGTCTTAGAGGTCCTAAAGTTTAATGTAAGGAAATTATCATTTTAAGTATGAACGAGAATGTGCTCAAATTCCACAGTGGTAAGGGGTGGTGGCTTCTATTTTTATATCTCCTCTTCTCTTATATCTTCTCTTCTCTTGTACCTCCTCTTCTCTTATATCTCCTCTTCTCTTATATTTACTCTTCTCTTCTATCTCCTCTTCTATCCTCCAAACAAATTTTCTGTTCCATTTACTTAAACAGTTTGAGTTTATTCGGGTAGCGTCGCAGAGACCAATGTGCTCATGTAACAGCATCAATGTACCCACTAAATGCGTCAGTTTCTGACTGTTGATAAAATACAAAAACCCTAATAACGAAAGGGTCTGCCACAAAAACATGTCCTTCGAGATTTTAGGTGCCCTTTTGTTTCGTTTTCCTAAAGTATGAACGTTTTGTTTTAGTAGTTTTTCTCTTTTTCTTGTAGGTACTTGATTTGGCCTTATCTATGTAGGGTATTTTCCGCAACAGCTTTGGTAAGCTCCTGTTTTTTGTTTGTCGTTGGGCAACAGAAAATGGTATAAAGTTTAACGCATCAAGATTTACAATATTATGTTTGCGAAAGAAGATGCTGATCTAGGCACGAAAAAGATACAAAACTATGTCAGCCGTTCAATATAAAGCCAAGAGCATTACTTAACAGACGTATCATATCTTCACATTATAAATATTTCACGGTAACCGCAGCGCCGCGCGCCGGTCTCAACGCAATGTTGTAATATATCACGGATGTGCAATTTTTATTATGCGTTTTCTAAACATATGTATATATCCTATAACTGGAATTTTATTTTGAAAACACAGTATGTACTGTGTTCAAAATAAAATTCCAGTTATAGAATGGTGAAAAACACTGAAGTTAAATGTTATTGTAATTTAAGAAGGCTTTGAAAGACAAGTCGAGAAGCAAGCACCATTAAAACCTTTTTTTAATTTCCGAAACTCTTATTAAAACATCAATAATATTAAGGCGCAATCTTCCATAATTAAGTGAACAAGTTACAGCGCGAACCCCTAGTACAATATTGTATAAGAAATAATAAAATTTATAAAGTTACGTTTTCAGCCAGATCACCCCTGGACATCTGAACGACGCCACGTTGCCAAATTAATTTGATGCGAAAGTTGTAATTTGGTTAGAGCCCTAATGTTTAAAAGATGAACCTCAAATGAGCTTTTCATGAAAAGAGCCGTTACTGAATGGAATGACAATTAACGTTATTTGAAACTTGTGCTAACTGTTAATCCACCGCGTGAACCCAAAGAAGATTGGTAATAATAACTATTGTTTTGATTGTTCCAGGCTGGTGATGCTCGGCATTGCTCTGCTCAGCATCGCCGCAGAGCATGCGTACGCGCAACAGCGCAACAGGGAGCACCAAGGACCACAAACCTGTGGCGGACACTTGAAGGCTCCCGTAGGCACGATAACGACACCAAACTTCCCCAACCCGTTCCCCGTTCCGATAAAGTGTAAATGGATAATAGAACACGACATAGTGAATGGGACTATATCGATATACTTCACTCAGCAGTACACTACCTCTGGGTTGACGTTCACTGAGTACATGTATTATGACGAGTCTTATAAGTTGGGCGAGAGGAGAGCGCTCACCGTCACCGACGAGAACATCACCAGGATCAAGTGGCTTCAGGTATGTTATAGTTTCATACTGTAGATGACACTCCAGCTTAGTATAAAATATCATGTAAAAAGGATGTATACAGGTATACCTACGTGGGACAATAGCCGTAGATTTTTGTACAATGACGGAGAAAATTGTGCACGTTCTTGTTTTGAACGGCTGTATGAAGAAGGATAATAATGTGTCCCATTACTGTAATTATTTAACGTAACGAGGTTGTCGTCAAATGTACCGCGACTGTGATGAGAAAATAATGTTGTTGATTTTTATTCGCTTGAAGTGAAAATTATGCTTAAAGGAGGCTTTACATTGTCCTTGTTTTAGTGTGCACTTATGATGTTGTGCTTACCTTATTACTGGTAACCCTTTTTTTAAATAACTATACATAAAAATCAAACAACACACGAAACATACAATCAAACATGATAGCGTTGAAGAGGAGTGTTTTGACGCCCTGTTATATTTTTTTGTCATTTTAGTTATATTTATCTAGTTTTTTTTAATTACTATAGTATATATATTATCAAACATTTAATTACTTCTAATCTAAACTTAACACTTTATTTGCAGCATTAAAAATTATATATATATTTTAAAACGTTTTATGAACCCAACAACAAACGTACATTTATAAAATGTTGGTGGGATGTTCCTAAGTAAAGAATGGTGTCGAGCTAGCGGACTTCAAACAGACGCGGTGACTGGCTTTCACGAAGCCGGAACAAATATCTTAGCCTAGTGTTTCTGGTAAACTTTATACCTTTAGACACTTTTCTTTATTAAAACAGTACTAAACATGGCATTTTCTTATTTTTGTTTCGGAACTTATTGTTTTGCCTTTAGTGATGTAACGAGAAGACTCATTTCCAGCGAAAACACTGATTTCTAAATTAATTCTATTATTATTCTAAATTGATTCTATTATCGAACGAGATAGTTTGGCATACAGTGCACATGACAAAAAAACTGAATCAATGAAACAAAAGTTACCGTTTAATTCTCGCGTTGATACAAAGTATGGATGTGATTTAAATTAAAGTTAGTTCCCGCATGACAGTTGAGCTGTGTGCCAAATAAAAAAGACACTTTCTGGAGCCCTGACACAACCAGAAGCCGTCGCAGCAGAAATCGTATAGAAGACCAGCTTATGCCCGAGGCGTCGCCCACGTGGAGTTCGATAATTGTCCCACGGGAACATACTATCGGGATAAAAAGTATCCTATGTATTAATCTAGGTTATAATCTACCCGTGTGCCAAATTTCATCCAAATCCATTCAGTAGTTTTTGCGTGAAAGAGTGACAAACATCCATCCGCTTTCGCATTTATAATAATAGTAGGAAGTAGGATGGCAGGACGAACTGAATAAACCCAACGACACGACGTTTTCTTTCAACTTTCTAATTCCCGTCCGGTAATAACCTGAGTTCCGTTCAACATAAAGGAAAACATTGCTAATACAAATTATTATAGAGAAATGCGCACAGAAATAGTAATTTTATATTAAACAAGAGCAGACTGAGAAACGCCGAAACGAACGACGATTTCAATTAATACCATACGTAAATCTGTTTCGATTAGACAAGGGCAAATATTATTTCTCCTTGATTTATGTGGAATTGTAGACGACATAAATATTAAAGAACGTCAGTAAAAGTAAACAATTAATATTCAACGGTAGCACTGATTCTGTGTTATTACTAATTCAAAATAAAAACTTTAATAAGTACATTTGGCAACTAACTATCGTTTTTTGCGGCTTAAACGGGCGCGTCTTTTTTTCATGTTAACTTAGAAGTTTGATTTTTCACAGCTTGAGGGGACTGTAGTTCTACATAAGTATGTGGTTTTAATTTCAACTAGATACCTCTACGCTTTCCCGAGATAAAGGGTCTTGACAGGCAGACAGACGGACAACAAAGTGATCCTATAAGGGTTCCGTTTTGAGGTATGGAACCCTAAAATACGATACACGAAGCAAAAAATCCATAATTTAAATTAAGATAGTCTGTGAGAGTTGATTTCTATTCCCGTTCCATCTCTGAGGCAACCCGGTCGGGGTCAAAATAATAAAACAAAATAATTATGCTAAGTCACTATCTCACTTAAAAGGGATTTTTTCCTAACAATAAAACAATGGTTATGTTATGATAATAGCTGCAACCATTGTTTTATTGTGAAAATTCTTGTCGATAATTTGTGGCGTGAATTGTATTAAAGTAATTTCAATTCCAATTCTATTGCCGTCATCAATGCAATCAATCTATCAATAAAATGCTGACGATTCTTAGAACAACATGTGACACTCCACTATAAATTAACTGAAATTGCTTTTCAAGGGCACTACTGAATTGAACCGTCCCTATCAATTAATTTTGTTACCTGAGTGTACATTCAAAATGGATCCGTATAGTAAAGGGTTTAAGGTACTGTATAATTGCGTTTGCCGTTAGGCTTACATGTGATACACCGGGAAGTTCCTACGGTCAATATTTGATTTGGCTTCAACCTGGCCGTGTCACGCGTCGATTTTTTTCAAATGTGTTACTCATTCGCTCGGTGAGCTCCCAGCCTATTTCATTTCAGCTGCAATTGATATAGCTCGGATTTGAGCGTCATGTGTGGAAAACGGTGTCACAATGGATAATGGTTGGTGTGAAAACTTCTTTAGTCGCGTTGAGCGATTTTTGGTAGGGGAAAAATCGATTGCTTCGAGTCACCGATCACCTGGACATGCTCGTGACGTATTGCGCCAGACTAGCGACGCGTAGTATATTGCATAAAAAGCACATGCTTTTTACATCAATTTTAATTATTTTATTAAAAGCTTTTATTTAACTTGCAATGTATGTATGTTTGTTACGGTGGAATCTTGGAAGCTCAATTAGAACCTCTTCCCGATGTCCGATTGAGCTGAAATTTTGCACACACCTTTGGTTTTGGTGACGATACATTTTTATGACAGACATAACTTAATCCTGCAGCCAGGATAGTCTCCTTACGACAGAACTCCTCAACGTTTAATAGCACAGACACGAAACTTTGCATGCACGTTCATATTTGATGGATAAACATGAATTCTATCATGATCTCATCCTGCAGCCAGCATCGACTTCTAACGAGGGAACTGCTAAACGTTCAATAGCACAGACACGAAACTTTGCCTACGAGTTCATATATTATGGATAATCTCGATTTGTGTCATGATCTCATCCGGCAGCCAGGATCGTCTTCTCACGAGGGAACTCCTCAACGGTTATTAACACAGACTCGAAAATTTGTATGCACGTTCAAATTTGATGGATAAACGTGAATTCTATCATGATCTCACCCTGCAGCCTGGATCGTTTTCTCACGAGGGAACTCCTCAACGGTAAATAAATAGCATGGAATGAAAAAGGGTTGAGATTGTGATAATGATGTGTGGTCAGAAAAGATTACGACAAAACTAAAAAAATGTTAAAATAAAATAAAAATAAAAAAACCTTTTTCAAAAAAAGCTTTTAACCTCATTGTACACAATTTCAGATCATATAAATTGTGTATAATGAGGTTATAAGTTGATAGTTAAAAAGAAAATATTATTTTCTGCTTTTTAGAGCATTTAGATAAAAGCTTTTTTTAAATGGTTTTTTTATTGGAACGAAGTTCCTTATCGCGCGTTGTGAAAGGGGGCTAGACGGAAAAAATTCTTACGAAAAGTTGTCACGACACTTTTTGCTATAGTAAGCTATTGTAAGCTTTATTTCTTTAAAATAAAGTTGAAATTTCCTTAAATTACGTACAATTGGGGTGTGTATGTGAGTAAGGATAGATATGATTATTATTTTGAGTGACCGAACTACAAAGTACAAATTCGGTTGTGCAGTTAAGTAAGATGTATTGCTTCGAATTAAGGATTAATCTTCCTTAAATTAAATATTTTATTTTTCGCACACTAACTTAAATCTAAAATGTATTGATATTATGTACGTGAAAGGAACTTCGTTCCAGCCGGGTGTCCCTTTTTTAATTTTATTTTAATTTATTTTTGTAGGTTTCAAGTGATATAGACGTTTAACGCTATAGCTGTTTGCACCATAGAGACACAGATCCCAGATAACAGATCAAATGTCCTCCAGAAATGAAGCCCCTAAAAGTACATGACTGTGTTATTTACCAATATATGCAATTCAATAAAATTGAAATGTCTGTTTGTAATTTAAAAATAACAGGCCTTTACTGAATGCTTATGTAAATATATACAACTAAAAAAATATTTTTACGTTTTTGTGTGTCTGTTTGTTCATAATTTCTGTCTTTTATTGGAGGATAGCTGGTGTTATAAGGAGTAACTTAGGCTACTTTTATTAAGAAAAAGGATTAGGGTTCTGTGCAAAAACATAATACCCTCGAAATTGTCAACAAAGTTCGATTCAAATAGGGCAGTAATACTTTTATAATAATTACACGCGGACGAAAGTCGCGGGCACAACTAGTGAAGCAATAAATGTGGGGCTAAGTTTAAAAGTAACTCGTTCACATTGTATAGGCTCACATGTTCGCATGTAGGTAACAGCTACACGGCAACCGCTTGACTAATTGCCTCTATACGAAACTCTTCTATTGTAAACTTCACCGGTACGTTGCTTTACATGTAACAAGCTTCTATAAGAACAACTCAATGTGAGAAAAGTTACGAACTTTGTGGACCAGTTGGTTTACTGTTAGAGGCTGAGGAATTGAGTTTCAAAACAAATTAAAATCTAACTACGTATATTATTTTCTAATTCATTTTTTAAAGGCAATATGAAAAGCTAAAGGCTAAACAGCAAAACTTTTAACATACTCAGCATGCGTAGCATGACCACTGTAGAAACGAGTTTTATCTACGGAAGAATAGATATAATGACAGATAGAATAGATAGATAGAATATAATAGGTAGAATGACAATGTGTCAGTTTGTCAATTCTTCCGTCGACGTAGCCCGTTTCTACGGCGGTCATGCTACGCGTGCTGGTCCTTTTTTGTTCAAAAGGTAGGAGGCAGCTAGATTTACTAAACCTGATTTAGGGGATCGGAAAAAGGATTAAAGCGAAATCATGATTTTTACTGTTCCCTAGAATCCGACTTCGTCGTTTACCTAATGGAACTCGTAAACGGGACATTTGATCACAGTGGCATTTTTTTTCGTACAAAGTCTTTGCCAGCTGGTATATACGTACATATAATATTTAGGTATGCTTGGAGTCTCTTTGAGGGATCGCATCCGGAACGAGGTGATCCGACAGAGAACCAGAGTAGTCGACATAGCCCACAGAATAAGTAAGCTGAAGTGGCAATGGGCCGGCCATATTAGCCGTAGAACCGATGACCGTTGGGGTCGACGTGTTCTTGAGTGGAGACCGCGAATCGGCAAGCGTAAGGTGGGACGCCCTCAGGCTCGGTGGAGCGATGATCTTCGCAGGGTAGCTGGTAGCAACTGGATGAGAGTTGCCGAGAATCGGGTTAAGTGGCGAGCGATTGAAGAGGCCTATGTCCAGCAGTGGACTGCGGTAGGTTGATGATGATAATATTTAGGTACCATCGTTTCGATGTCATCTGGTCATACCATGCTGTCTTAGATTCGAGTACCTAATGGAGTCCAATGGTTGTATTGACATCCAATTAGCCAAATGGAACAAACTGTAGAGGTAGAGAGTGTGATGCGAAAGCACACAAGTACTCGTGGTCAACAACCCGGTTGTCTAGCGAGAGCCGTACCACCACTTCAGGAAAAAAAATTTTTTTTTACGGAAAATGCTTCAGGTTAAATTGCAATAGTTAGAATAGATGGTTAAGCACACGAATCTTTCGAACTCAAACTTAATATTATAAAACTAAAGAGTTTGTTTGTTTGGTTGCCCGCGCTAATCTCGGGAAATACTGTTTCCAATTGAAAATTCTTTAAGTGTTGGATAGCCCATTTATCGAGGCTATAGGGTATATTTATAACATCACGCTACGATCAATGAGTATGGAGAACCAATGAAAAATGTTGTAAAAACGAGAAGTGATGGTGTGCGGGTCAGCTGACCCGCACACCATCACTTCTCGTTTACTAGACTAGTAGTTAGACTAGTAGTTTCGTTTAGTAGACTAGCTAGTCTACACATAAACAGAAGACCTCAGCTCGTGGTAATTCGCGAGTGTGCACTCATAACGTCACAACACTAACTTGAGGCCACTAAACAAGAAAAGTTTCGATTGGCATTTTTGACACACAGGCCGGTATCGGCCTCTAACCAACACCAAAAACTCAGAAAATAGGGACAAGTAAAACACCGTCGCGGAAAACGTTTGTCCAGGTTTAACTTCTTTTTGTTCTGTTAGTTTACGGCTTTGAATGTCGGCTTGTGTTTGCTCGTACTTGATCTTACCGGTAATGTTTGTTCAGGTTTCTCCTGAATATTTTATTTAAGATAACAATGCGCACTGGTGTCTAGCGTAGTTTGTAATGCCACATTAGTTTGATGCTTTTATGATTTTTAGGTCATTACAGGAATTCTAAAAGAAGGTCAGATAGGCAGCCGCTGCATGTAAACTACTGGTAATCAGCTGCATTCGGTTAGACTGAAAGCCGACCCCAAGATAGTTCGGGAAAAGGCTAGGCAGATATGATAGGAATTCTAAAAGAAATCTGGTTATCGTAAGCAATTGGGCCAATCACTGCATCGTACGATATGCTAAGGTGACCTTACCGTACCCATAATTTGTTTAACTTTTTCTAAGACATAAGGCACATTATCGCTCGCTCTCTCTTGTTACTCCCGTCGATAAAAAGTAACAACGTTAAATAATGTTGCCATGTTTTGTGATCCCTTTTCGGCTAAAGTTTTTGGGCAAAAAAGATTGCGCGGATAATCCGAGAGCGACCTTTGACCGCTCACACGTAGTGCTTTTTATTGTAAGCACAATGTTGTTGCACAATGTTTGCTGGAAGGGAACGGTTTAGTTAAATTTAATGTTTTTAGGAACCTTTTCCCGGGCTTTAGAAGAAACATGCTATTTATTTTAATTTTAGTTTTAAATTGAAGCATTGAAGAGTACTATGTTAGTAGACAAACTAACACAATGCATTACAAAAGTTAGGTTTAGGTTATGTAACTCACTCAAAGTCCAAAGCTAACAGTATACTTGTATTTATTTAATCGTTCCATTTAGGCGATTAACACACTGCCACGCACCACGCAGCGTGGCGCGTGAATGCGTGTTTTAACGTTGCTTGTAAGTATCTCCGTTTGTATAAAAAACACGCACAGTCCAACACACAGAAAATGCGTTCACGCGCGTTAATTCACTGCGTTGACACGCACATGCAGCGTGATGCGTGGCAGTGTGATAATTGCCTTAGCTGCGCTGAGCGTTAGAGGATGAAATGGACAATTTGTGCGCACATAACATTTTAGAGCCGCACTCGTCGACAGTTTTACTGGTTTATTCTATGGTCACTGAACGGGATAGCGATTTTTACTTTAGTCGAATTTCGGCGAAAATAAGTGTAGTGTGGAAAACTTTAATTTTACCCTACTGGATGTTTTATCCATCGAAATAATCATATTTCAGGATTTTGATGTTATTCCAATTCACCATTATCTGGTAATTAATGGTACCCATGAATAAGTTACATAAAACATTTCTGTAGACAAGACAGTATGTTTAATCCTCATAGACCTGTTTAACATTATCTCAGGAACAGTTCGAATCTATCAACTGTTTTGTTTCTCCACACCTAGAATTAAAATGAATTATCGATACAAGAGTATCGTTACAAAAATGTTTACTCAAACAAATAGAAAATTGCACAAAATTACACGCGACACGTGATTTACTTAATCACGTTACCACCCGACCTTTCATGTGGAATCCTTAACCATGATAATTGATTCACTTTAAGCAAAATTAACCCTCTCACTAACTCCCTCTCATTGAGAGGAGGCCTGTGTCCCAGCAGTGGGAACATTATAGGCTGATGATGATGATGAAGCAAAATTAAAACCTTTCATGAAATAGAATACTGGTAAAATTATACAACTCGAAGTTTATTTCGACGAGCTGTCGGTCGGTGTAATTCACAATATAATTATATTCAATGATGGTGTGGCTTCAGCTGCGTTGTGTACTGGTTTAAAATTAATATCAGTTTAATCAACACGGTTGGCGCCAGGGCTGCGCTGAAGATTTTGAGATTAATGTAATAACAAAAAACTTGTAAAAAAGATACTGCACATAAATTGAAAATAAATAAATATTTATTTTTATAGAAAGTTCTCAGTATAAACGTATATTTCAGTATAGACTGACACTGGTCCCAGGGCGCATCGCCGAGGGACGAGGATGACGAGGGTACTTCGTATGTTTCTTATTGTTTGACATGTTGAAATAATCCATGTTTTGTTTTGTTGTATCAAACAAGTGTCGGTAGGGAAATAACAAAATACGTGGTAACAATAACACTTGTAACGGGATATTTACCATGTACTGTCTCATATGCTGCGTTCGCCCAAGGACAACTTTCCGATAAAAAACCCTGTGTTATAAAGTAGTTTGCAGAAACGGCAAGTCGTATAACGGTTAGACGAAACGTACGGTAGCTTGTCGAATAGCGGAACACATCAGAGCGGCGAAAAATAATGACACTCAAAAATCGGCCATAGCTCAACATCTCCTTGAATCAGGATCGAACCACTGGATTGAGTTACATAACCCTCAGGTAATCTCGACAGAACGCCACTATATACCCAGACTGGTAAGAGAAGATATTGAAATTACTAAATATAAGAACTTCAACCGGGAGGATGGGTTTCAACTGTCAAGAGCTTGAAATCCAGTGGTTCAACTGTGTAAAAACCGAAAGAGTGCCGTAAAAAGTTCGCGAGTGGACACAGTGTGAGTTTCGTGTGTCGGGAACAGAATCGAGTTGTGACAGTGGTAATGGTACAGAGCGCAAAAATGAACAATAAAGAGGGTAGACCGATTTTTCTGCTCATAAACACCGACCCGCAATAAATTCAGTCCATGATCATGGCTTTTTCAACAGCGCCGAAATATCGGGAACTGAAAAGAAATAATTAACATGGTAAATATCCCGTTACAAGTGTTATTGCTAGTGTTAGTGACCATTTCAATTTAAAAATTCATATTACAAAACTTGGTTTTGAAAAAGTGCTAAGAAACTATGCTTTTGGCTTTGAATTTCGAAATAGGTTTATTGAACACAGTAGGAAGAGAGTTTTAGTAATAAGGCGTAAATTAAGCTGCAATATTTTGAGTACAAATCCAGAAGACTTCAGCTTAAATACACAATCGTGCTGCAAAGGACTTACTTCCAAGATCGTCACCCCAACAGACAACTAAGATAGCATACTACAGGATACAGATTTAGGAGCTTACAATAACAAACTAAACCGTTGCCGTTGTTGACTCCAATGTTGAGGGGGCAGACAAACAGATCGCGATCTCTAATTGGAATATCAGAATCATCGAGTAGACTAGACTTGATGAAAACAGGTATAGAGCGAAAAACGATTATTTACAGAAAAAAGTTTTAAAGTGTTTTTAAAAACTAATTCTTAGCTCTAGGGCTATCAATTGTACGAGGGGCGTTATTATCCGGTGGAGTTGTGTAGAGAAACAAATAAAACACTACGGGAGGCTTTGTTGTGCGTGAGAGCCTTTCGATTAACGCTTGGTAGAACCGAACTATTACCGCGTAAAAGCCATTTTCATACTCACTTTCACTCGTTTCAGCTCAAAATTTACTTTATCGCTGGGGTTGAAAAAAGTTGGTCTGACTTGAAATTCATGAAGGTGCTGTGGAAACTTTTGGGTAATTTATTTATGTAGGTACTGATTATTTAAGCATAACGTAAAGTCCAAAGCGTTCGTTGTTCACCCGTTACAAACCCGTTATAATTAACTTTAATTAATAAGACTGTGGGCAAAAACATATTTCAAAAATTGCCAAGTTATCTGTAAGACTTCAACTCAATAAAAAAACTTATGAAAATCTGACCCCTATAAATTTCGTTCCACTTTTATCGGCTTTAACATTTCATCGAAGTAACGAATTTCCTGTATTTTATTTTATTTACCGATTTTGTTATGGACACATCCGTGTTCTTTGAACTATTAGTTTTTATATAAACCTTTTGATTCCTTAAAAAAAGATCTCATTCAGAAATTTAGGGAAATGGCTTTGAAGTTTTCCTATATTTTTCAATTACTCGTAATGGTCTGTCTCAAGTTTACACTTGTTCGTGCTGATGACTTTGCTTAAACATTTTTAAGATTGTTTACTAAACTTTACTGTTAGCGGCCATTAGACGAAAAACGAAAAAATCTTATTAATTTTAGGTGTCGTTTGAAAGTTAAATCGGTTGTTTGTGGAGTTTAGATCCAATTCGTTTTAAGAGTTGTTTGTACTTTCGGTAAATTCTACTAAACTGTTAAAGATTCATGTCGTTAAACCTAATCGGATTGTTAATTCGGATATCTGTAAATGTTCTGTATTTTTCAATTCTTCAATATTAATAAGTTCAATTTCAATAAATTCCGAACACTCAAAACTCAAAAAATTCAAGCACAAAAAAAAAAAATGAAAAACTAAGACTATTTTTATTTTACATATTTTTTGAGGCAATTTGAGTTATTACTTACATATTTTTTGAGTCGCTTTTCAGTCGCTCCATGTAAAATACTGGTATTCCGCTGCATCCGTCTAACGGATTACGGTGATTTTTGCTGAACACTGCCAAATAGCGTATAATGCAAACATTGAGTGCGGCGAGAGTAGTACCTTATTCCCTGAATATTTATCCGGCACTCGGAATCGTAAATTGGTGAAAATATTTTGGGCTTTAATTTGCCCTAAAAAATATTTCAAAACCTAGAGTCAGACGATTAAACGAAAAGCTTTAGTACTTAGCTGCGTAGGTTACAATTGAAAAATGTTTCACTTGCAACGAGACCCATTTAATAACATTGTGATTTTCTTTATGTATATTCTTTTGATATGCATGAGCTTCGAGATTCGCTCCATAACGTCAACCAATCGTGTTGTTGTATTTTATGCATTTAGCCTTTGGGATATCAGATATGTTCTTTCATTTCATATAACATCTGTGTCCGTCCCACGACCTACAAACACAACCCATGTTACTCACTCTTGGACACATTCATTTTGCGAATTTGGGCACAACCGCAAATGCGTAACTTTGATACTTGGAGAAAATTTTCTGCAAAGAAAGCTTTGGTCTTTTGAGGAAAATGAAATGTTTCGTTTATGACTGTTAAACACAAAATCGTTTAGCTTATTCGTATACTATGTATTCTCATGATTACTTCGATACACCTACATACCTACAACTAAATGACAGGAGTGCTAAAAATGCGCGTGTGAAAAACGATACGCGTTTATAGGTAGTTAGAAACTCATCGAAGAGAATACAATAGGATATCACTGTGGAATACTGAGGATAAGATCTACGGTTGGACCAATTTTTTAACTAGAAAGAAAAACTTTCTTACTACCGTTTTCAAAAATCATCAGATACGAACTAGAATACAAGTTGCAAAAAAACGGGTTATTTCTACACAGTATAAGCCGTGACTTGAATATGAATGTTCACTCTACCTAGCTTAGCTGCTCGTAAGAAATGGAAACAAATGAAAAACGTTGTGAGGCAGAGAGCGCTGATGGATGATATTTTTTTTTGAAGTGAAACTTCCTATGCGACTTCCAACAAGCTTAACGTTCTAATGGAGGGGGAATATTTTCTATTACCCACTAAGAGATGGCGCTATTACAAGATTTGTGACTACGTAGTTTTACTAGGTACGCAAGATGGCGTGCAAACAGTCATGCATTCGACTCTTCAGTGTGACCAGCCTTCGCTCAATTTCCATGAGTAGAATAACCACGATAAACTTATGTAATAAAAAGTGAACAGCAATAAAACAATTAAATATTATTTAGAAGTTTAATAAGATAACGAGAGTGAATGCGTGACACTCGAACGCATGCGTGTAGTATTACGAAGTTTCACTTCTTCCGCGCGGAGGGACTCCACGCACTATTTTTTTTAGAAGAATTTTTTCCGAACTGTCCTCAATTTCTTCAAAGTTAGTGTGAACGGGCTTCTTCTGATTCTCCATACATCCCATTAGACCCAAAGTAATCGGGGACATAGTTGTTGCAAATTAGTTATAGTATCACCCATTTCAAGGAATGCATACAAATTACTAATAACCCTTAATGTAAGCATTATGGATGTTTTTCAACTTACATGCTTAATATGCGCTTTTATTCTTTCAGGTATGAGATGTCACATACTAATTGAGGTAACAGATGCAAAGATAGCATAATACACGAAGATATCAAAGATATTTTAAAGCACAACGTTACAGACGAAGCTCTTTAGTAAACTATTTCACGTGCTCTGCTAAGTTATTTAGTCTGCGGTCTGTGCTCTGCGGTCTGTTACTGTGTTCATAGAAGCCCAAGCGTTATACGGCTAATTAATTGCTTACTTAATATTTGTAATGAAATGCGTGGGTTTGAAGTCTAAAGGTTTCATTGCAAAATAGACAGAAACAACTTATATTAAGATTTTAATCTCAAAGTCCTATCTTTCCACCAAAATCATTTCGTGCTGCATTCATAAAAGCAAAATGGAATGAAATCCACAATCGCGCTTTATTTGTGGTATATTGACCGGATGGCAGCCATTGTGTGATTAACTGTTTGAATAGAGGAAATAAATGAGGTTTTCTTTGCGTGATATATGTGTTTAGATAAGATACTGGATAGAATAGAAAAAAGAGTGAATTGTTTAAGTACAGTCAGCAACGAAAGTGGCTATACATATCCAAAATTATAAGACGTCTTAGTTTTTGAACGATCCATATACTGGAGTAAAAGACATAACAATATTTTCATCAATGGTTAAACAAAATCGCATAACAATATTATATCAGATCACACTGATCAGCACAAAACTTGGTGTAATATTGTTAAGTGTTAACCGCCTTCTGATGCAGACTGTACCTACTTTGGACTGCAAATAAATAGCAATAGGGCAGGAGAATGAATGCTTAGGTATTTTGTGTTGTTCACATTTTACATGAAACGGTATTCTTCATACATATTCTTATTCATGACTGAAAGTAATAGACTATATTGAGGTGTTTCTCATTTTATTCTACTTTATGATTTTTTGTAAGAAAAGTTAATCATGAAAAACATTCTATTTATTTTTCTGATCTCCGGCAAGCAGAACCCATATCCCAGAGTCAACACCGAAATTACTCCTAAGTCAGTAAGCGGTATCTTTCTTGAATTTATCTAAAACAAACTGAAATAATTAAGAGGAAAGATTTGATTGTTTGCTACGATTTAACTCAAAAACTTCTCGACCGATTTAGAAAAAATCTTTTACTATTAGAAAGCTACATCTTTAACGAGTAACATCTATATCTATATACTAATAATAAAGCTGAAGAGTTTGTTTGTTTGTTTGCTTGAACGCGCTAATCTCAGGAACTGCTGGTCCGATTTGAAAAATTATTTCAGTGTTAGATAGCCCATTTATCGAGGAAGGCTATAGGTTATCTAGCTATATATCATCAGGCTGCAACCAATAGGAGCGGAGCAGCAATGAACATTGTTGTTAAAACGGGGAAAATGTGACGCAGACGAAGTTGCGCGGGACAGCTAGTAGGTTATATAATCACAATTTTCGCGGACGAAGTCACGAGCGAAGTGCTAGTCTAATGATATAATATGATTTCAGCTAGATTTAGCAACTATTCCACCATTTTAGTCCCCCAACATTGTCATAACCACGGAAAATACGGTTTGATAAATTATTAATTCTTAATTACTATATTAATAAAGCTGAATTTAAGTCTGTACATGATTATCTTAGTTTGTTTTACCTACCTTTATGGTTGCGTAAAACCGTAGGAAACATGTAAAAACAAATTTACTTTAGCGGGTTTGCTTTTGAGTATTATTTAAATTGCATGTATTCATAATGCAGTGGTTTTTCCGTCTGCCAAGTAAATATTTACTCAGTATTGTTAGATTTCAAAAAATTATTCCAGCACAAAACAAGGAGCGGATGTTTGAAGCATCATGGCCTCGGTTACTTTTCTGAGCCACATTAAACCATCCGGGTATTAAACTTCAGTATAACTTCTGAAACCGAAGCTTACAAAGTTCCTTATCTACTTAATTAATTTTAATTAAGAATTTATAAACATTTCCCACTCAATTATTGTTCGAGAAGTATTTCAGACACGCTGATGGTCTCGATTAATTCACATCACAGTCACCTCGACTGTGTAATGTACGGTGCCAAAATGTATTAATTGTGCATCTCGAAACTAAACCATAACCATGATTATGTTAAAGCTATTAAGTAGGGTTGATATTGGAATAGATATTATTAGATATTGACTTGAATGTGCCCTGGCGGTTGAGAGTATGTCATGCTCACTCGAATGTCACGCTGGTGTTGGCGCGTGTGTCGGGTCATTTAGTTCCCTTAAAAATGGTTGAGTTGAATGATGGCTGGTTCTTGTGTCATGTTCGTGAACGGGCGCTGTCAGTTGTGCCTGGTCATCTCTGCCACGGCTCGTTTCGAACTAATTATTTGTTTGTTGATGTTTTCATTATGGACTCTTTTAACGTGCACGTCTTGCATTCTCACATAATGTACCATCTCAATATGAATGATGTAACCAAGGTTTTTGAAAAAGATTCTGATTGAAAAAGAGTGTCCATGGAGTTTCTTGCTCATTCTTCTCCTTAGTGATCTACTTTGCTTTGGAATAGGCAACTACAGTACTTTCACAGTTATTATGTCTTGTAACTGGGACTGTAGCTTCATTTTTATTGTTGTAACTAGCCGACTTGAAATAAATGATTTTGATTTATTTCAATAATGCTAAATCGATGTTAGTGTGTTCATTTTATTGCGCTTATTTAATCACATAGCTGGATAATATTCTCAGCCCGTTAATGGTCACAAGCCAAAATGTAAGAAGGGTTTTATGGGACCCAGGGACGCTTTACGAGCAAAAGCGATAAAATTTAAGGGGTAGTTGAGGTTCATCCAAGGTTTTTTTTTAAAAAGGCTGACTGTAGCTTAAGCTACCTCGGGAAATTAAGTTCTTTATAAAAAGCCACTTAAAGAACCATAAGAGACCGTTACAAGTAGCTGGTACTGCTGCACCGGTTTCTCCAGAATCAACTGAAAACCAGTGAGTGTGAAAAGACAATAGCCTTTTAACTCGAAGAAGCCTCCTAAGGAAAGCGATCTAGCTAATAGACAAAAGGCAAGCGTTCTATGTAGAATTAACAAATTATTTTCGTTTCAAAGTGCAGTAGTAAAAATATGTTTAAATTTTTCTAACAATCTTGGCTGAGCGCCAAATACTCAGCTTTTATTACAATCTTTCACTCTATTGCAATACCTCAATATAAATGCGGCTGTTTGGTGTAGTAATTTAGACTGTTCATATGTACAGAGTTAGTTGAGGATCCTAAACTAATAGACTTTGGTCTCCGGTCTGCACGTGCCTATACGATGCTCTTAACTAATTATACACAACGCCTCTGTAATGGAACCTCTTTCTCGTAGGAACTTGGTGTTGCGTTTGCATATAGAAAAAAGAAACTGTTAAGTTGAAAAGAAACAAAACCTTGTCTAAATAAGATCCTAAGTAACCAAACTATTAAGCAAATTAATTACATAAAGTGTAAAATGGGCTTGATCGATTTTCATTGTTTTTTTTTTAACACTATTAATTTTCATCGCCGGTAAAAATTCCGACAGACCTCCGAAAAACCTTTTCGTCCTAAGTACTTTTAATATTAACATGTCAGCACTTGTCCGCCGGCTGTAGGCGTCACAACAATTAATCAAACGCGAGTTTCACTTTCATTGTCCCGAAGTGTCGGCATCGAGGACGCGTCCAGAATAAATGCTAAATTTATTCAAGAGGGAGCCACTGTTGCAACTTAGTTTAGCAATTTATTGCTCAAATACGTGAATGGTCCCGGTATTTGCGTACTGAAATAATATTTTATCAGCTTTGCTTGCAATTTCGTTCACGCAGTATTTGGAAGATTGCATTAACAGTGCATTCTGAAACAATTACTTATACTTATTGCTACATGCGACAAGTATTGTATATTATCCACATAAATTATCTCAACCACTATCTCCGATTCGAATGTCGAGAAGAGTCTCTAAAAATAAAACACAGCATAAAAAAACTTACTAAAAACATTTTATTACCAATCAAATGGTTCCCGTTTATTGCTTCAGCTTTTATAAATTGTTTTCTGTTTCGTTTATGGTCATCTGGTATCCATTTAGTGGACAATACGATGTCAGCGACCGGGCGACCGCTGTAAACACGCTTTATTTCCTGATACGGAAGTGAATCCGGACAAAGTTATTTGTTGTATTAAGAAACGAATTTCCAGGATTACGCTCATTCAATACTCAACCTTATTCCAACAGCTGTGGAAATGATGATACCTAAACGAACACAAAGTGAGAGGTGAACCGTAATTTGGTAAAATAATCCAAATTGTATCTATTAGATATGTATCGCTCCCTTTCGGTTTTATTGCAAACTTTGCCAAATGGTTTAAACAGCTTTTGTTTATTGCAAGTCGATCTTTATGTTTACAATCCTTAACAGTAGGTTAAATATACAATAATTGTATTGTTATAGAACAACCGGCTTGTTTTGAATACTTATTTAGAATCAAAGGTATCAGTTAAACTTAAAAATTAATTATTATTTTAATTATATAATAATTAATTACTTTAGAAATCGAGCGGTATCTAAAGGAAAGACATTCAGTAAATATTTTCAAACTAACAAACGAACTTGAAAAGCAAACTCTTGGTTAAATTTTTATTCAAGAGTTCGCTTACGCTTTGTTGAAAATGGAGGCTTATAAATATTTCAGCGTAAAAATGTACCTTTGGCACTCGACAGCGATACAGTCAATTTTTCATTTTGTACACAGCTAGCTTAATGAAACACAAAGCAGAACTGACTTTTAGGACACAATATAAAATGTTACGAAAAGTGTTCGTTATAAACCAACAAATAACAAAACAACATCACGGCCTTAGTGTCGGCGAGTAAGTTATGACATCGTAAATTAGTTGGATGTCAGCGTTGTCCGAGCATACCGTCAGTATAATCCTACCATTGCAGGCTATTGCGGTATTTACAATTAGACGGAGGTCGGAGATTAGAAGCGAGAGCTTGATAAATCGCTAGCACTTGATTGTGAAACAATTCATGAGATGGCGATGATTCAGGATATAAATATTTTATAGGACCGAAAGGGAAAATTTAGGTAGGTATGCGTAAACAACGAATACATCATTATTCAACATAATTGTGTATGTACTTGGCTCAAATGAATGAGGATGTTGATGGATGGAGAGGGAGAGGAAGGCCAAACAAAAGATGGATGGATGTGTGAGGAATGATATGAAAAAGAAAGGAGTAAATGATGCCGTGACGTCTGACAGGGGACAATGGAAGAAGAAAACGTGTTGCGCCGACCGCAAGTAGAATTGGACAAGGGTCGGAAGATGATGATGGATGAGGAATCTTATAATTTTTGCGATAACTATGTTGGTGCCATGAAGACAGTTGTTCGGCTTGATGGTTTTTGCAAAATCCTTAAATGTATATTATGTCCACACCTTTCTAATACATGCCGTAGACAGTTTGAATTACCGGCAAGAAATAAAACTTATACATATTCTGAGTTCATGAATTCTGCGTACCACCGATTTAAACTACTGACGTTCGACCACTGTTAAGCTTTATGTCCTGAATAAGAAGGTTGAAAAGTGGTCGACTATCAGTGAACGCAGTGGTACATCCAAGACGAATCCTATGAATTTGTGAAACATTCTCTTACCGGGCAGCGTTCCCTAGGAGCAAATACTCAGCATTACATAGCAATCACTGGCGGTCAGTGATGTGCAATAATGCCTTACGGGTCACTGGGTAGTGGGTATCGTATCATCTTACAATCTTGAAATGAAATAGATATTGAAGTAAACTTCGACCGTTTTTAATAGGAATCAATTTCTCCATATAAAGTACTTCATAAAAATAGCTTGTATTACGTATTGACAGTAAACTAGACACAGGCGGAATATTTTCATATGGCGAAAACCGTGAAAGGATGTCGAACAATACGCGTTGTATTATAATGTGGCGAGCACAATGGAGGCCGGCACTGACTATCGGAAGTGAGGCTCCAGTGCAGCGTGTGCTGAATACAGATGAATATGAACTGCATTTACCAGAAATGTGGTGTGGTTCGTGTTGTAAATAAATTTATTATAACAATTGTTAAAGTTTCATCCCCCTTTCCCCACCCACCCCAAATAATTTTATATTTATTTATTCCCTAACCTTTCTTCTGTGACTGTTTGTAAAACGAAAAGCAAAATGTGAACTTAACATTGTATAATTAAATATGTTGAGTGAGCGCGACAGAAATGTTTATAAACTTCGACAAAATTAGTATTCAAGAGCATTTCAACGCGAATGGGTGGATTTTTTCAAGTCAATGGAGGATGAAATCAGAAACTGAAGATGTTTTGAAATTTTGATGGAGTTTGTTGGTTTTAATTAACTTTTGTTTGGCCTGTCGGGTGAAAACTTTTGAAATATTAAAATCCCAGTAATATAAATGAAAATGGTTTTCGCGTTAACAATTTCGTGTTGAAACTAAGATGTTATTGTAATGTAAAAATGTTATCTAAGCTGAAGTGGGACTGGATTGGCCACGGATTTTGCATGCCCAATGATCTGTGGGCCAAAATAACCGTTCTGGAGCCCTGACACAGACAGAAGGCGTCGCGGCAGACCTCGTAGAAGATGGCGGGACGAGTTAGACAAGACCAGCGACCAGTGGTCCACATTGGCCCTGGATCGAGACATTTGGAAGACATGGGGAGAGGACTTTGCCCAGCAGAGGGATTACGCAGGTTAACAGTATCAGTATAACAGCAATAATCTTGAGGGCTCAGCATCCATGTGTGTTCTATATGTTCATCCGGCTCGTTTTCCCGACGTTTTGTATAATAACCTGCGGATATTCCAGTTCACCTTTGCCCACGAATGGCGGCTGCTGCGTTACTCTGTTGTTTCAGTAAAAAAAAAAAAAATGTAAAAAAAAAGGGTTGTGTGGTTTTATGAAACCACGGTAAAAGTGAAACTTTTTTTCACACTATAGACATTTAACTAAATTTTTTTGGATTAATATTCCATTAAGGGTATAAAACGTATAAAACGCGGAGTAGGGATAAAGTGAAAGGCGCCTTTCACTTTATCCCTACTCCGCGGCCCAGCGTCACGCGACATGCAACACACAGACGAAAAAGTTTGAGACGATGTAATAAAAGTTTCACTTTAAAAGAAAGAAGTAGCATACATTTTGGCTACAGGTTTTTAAATCAGACCAGGTATTTTGAGGAGCTCGTGGCTAAATAATAACAGCCGCCCGGATCGATCTTTAAGGTTAAGCCGTGCTTGCCGAGGTTGGTCCGTGGATGGGTGACTATAGTTACATACTGAGTTTCCTCCGTTCCTCAGAAAGCACGTTAAGCCGTTGGGCCCGGCTGTCATTTGAAGATCTCTTACAGTCTTTAGGAGTAGTTAGAAGCCAAAAAGTCTGACATCCAGTCTTACCAAGCGGTATCGTATTACCCAGTAACTGGGTTGTGGAGGTCAGATAGGCAGTCGCTTCATGTAAAATACAGGCACTCAGCTGCATCCGGTTACACTGGAAGCCGACCCCAAGATAGTTTGGGAAAAGGCTACGCAGATGATGATGACCAGGTCTTTACTTCTTCACAACAATCTAATGTTTTTGTGATAAATCGCCAACTTGAAATCGTCTTCATATATTGAGCTATGTAGTCGACGACGCTGATAAAGAGGTTTAGCATCGAGGTTTCTGTGCCAAGCGACAATGTAAGACGTACAAGTTTCTGAGATAAGATTTATCGGAACGTTCACTTAGACATAACCAATTCGATTGCGAAAATTGAATTTATAGCATTTACTTGGATTTGGTCTACACCGAACCATTAAATAACGACCAGTTTAACGAAGAACCACGTCACTTTCCATTCTGCTTTACGAGAGAGGTCTTGTTAGAATTTTAATGGAGGTTTTCCAATCGATGAACAATTGAAATCAGAAGCCATTCAGTTGTTTCAATCTAAATTGGATCACCAAAATTCGGCAGTAAATGTTGTAAATCTTATGGAACTACATTTTTGATTTTTGTGAATGGAAGTTAATTTTAAATTTGAAATTTTGTGTGGAGTGTAAGTATCTCGTGTACCGTATACGTAACTTATTTGCATACAACATTTTTTTATAGTTAATAAACTATAAAAAAAGGATTGTGTGGTTTTATGAAACCACGGTAAAAGTGAAACATTTTTTCACCACTATATACATTTAACTAAACATTTTTGGAAGCGCCTTTCACTTTACCCCTACTCCGCGGCCGACCGTCACGCGACATGTAACACACAGACGAAAAAGTTTGAGACGATGTAATAAAAGAGTCGCGATTAAGTTGGCTAAGCTGACGTTTACACAAACTCCAGTGTAGCCAACTTAATAGCCTATGGTACATAAACGGTTAAAGAACTATTTTATGTTACTCTGCCGGTTGTTCGATAACATTCATCAACGGCGCGGCAGTGTAAAGCCTACCCTTTCAATAGATGTCATCAGAGCAATCGATTGTTCAGCTGACCCAATAGACTTTACTTTCATTGTAAATTGAGCTTTATTTGCCACACATAGAGCACATATTTGATTGAGTCAAGCTGCAAGATCTACCACAATGACGTCTTCGTTTTATGTAGGTACTTAGCATTTGACGCTACATTAGGCACATTTTTATTTCTTCGCGGCTCTGTTAAGTCAATGGTAGCTTCCGACAACATAGAACTTCAACTTCTGTTCGTAACGGCTTTGAGTAGCCCCGAGCAGTATTTTTAATAGTTTGCAATACGAGACATAAAGATAAAACTATTCCTTCTACAACTAGCTGCTGGTACAGTTACTTACAACACCTTCATACAACCTGTAAACAGGCCTTCTCGAAGACGTCCATGTATTCTGTAGGTACAACAAACTAAGTACGCAAAAATGCTGAGAAACGCATTTTTTTGAAAACAAACAAACAGGGTGACAAATTTTATTTTTATTTTATTTTATTGTGTTTGGGTGGCTTACAGCTAACAATACAGAACTTATAGTGATGTAACAACAACAAGCCATTTACAAGCCTCCACAAATAGAAGTAAACAATTTTGTTGCACAATATATTAACATAATAAACACTACGCATAATTTTAGGAAACAGAATATAATAATAAACTTAACATTAAATTAGGTACGATACTAAATTAAGTGCCTGCACAGGCAGATCAAATCAATCACAAATCACGTTTTACGGTTTACGATTCAATATATCGCACTCAAAACATTGTGCTGATGGAAGCATTGAATAGTACGGGAATTGTGGAGGTATTTAAAGTTTAAGCCAAAAAGCAAAAAGCTTGTTTAAAAAAAAACTTGTGAAGAAGTTGGAACTTTGACCCCTAACTTCCCTGTAACTTGAAAATTCCTAGGAATAGACTTTAAAAAAAAAATATAGCAATGACGAGATTAAAAAAGACCAAAATGTTTTTAACTCTCAGCATGAGACTTGAATTTCATACCACTCCCTTCTGTGCAAAGAGCAAACCTCCCGGCGCGTAATATGCGCAGCCAATGAACAATTACTGTCTCGTTACTTATCACAAGTTACAACTTTTTCAACAAGCTGGGACTTAGGAAAGTACTGACGCGGAATTTCAGCACTTTAACAAAAGTAAGACTTGAGAGACGTAGTTATAAAAAAAGTTATTTCGTCTGTTTGCCCTAAGACATAAAATATACGAAACGTTTGCAAGCAATAAGCCAATAAATAGTTGAGGTTAATTTTGTCTAATGTTCTAACTGTGGTTTCAAACATCTTACTTGATGTTGTTGAAACCACAGTTGATAGATAATTAACCACATAACGCGCTTGCGCCAGTTTCCGTGTCGCTGAGTGTAGATAAGACTATAGATATTTGGTACGCGCAAGAAATTGAATTAAGTTAACGTTCCCATTTCGTCCTCCAAAATTATTAATCTTCAAGATTTGATTACATAAGAGATACGAAATAAAAAGCTTAACTGCTAGCTTTTTCATAAGAAACCTTATGTTTTCTCAATCAGTAACTTTTAACAAGCAAACTGCGGCAGCAGACGCCTTCGTAATTTCATGTTTTAAGATTGCTATGTTTTCTTGAATAAATAATGTTGTTTCTTGCCTTCTCTGTGGCACTCCCGGGCAAAGGCCACTTTTTCCATTTTTCACGAACCCGCGCATCTTCCTTCCAGTTCTGATGGAATTTAGAAAATTAAAATAAAATTAGAAGAACATTTTTATTATATGAAAATCTTACGCAGAATATTTCCACTCTGGAAATTGAATCATTTCAACAATTTATGGCTTCGTGTTCAAATCACCAGTCACAGTCTATTAGTTCATTTGCTTTTTAGCAAATCCGTCGCGAGATGTTTAAATGAATAATGTCTTTATAATTTGCTACCTCGACGTCTCCCCTCGTTCCATAGACGGTAACATTTTATTTCGTTTCGTTGTCACGCTTTTTTGCCTTGGAAAAATTATGCCAGCTTTCGAGTTTATGTTTTCCATAATTTGATAAATTAAATATTTGCTTAATACCTTCCTTTATCCTCTGAAATTTTAAAAAATATCCGTCAGAGGCAGCACTAGTAGGGGGGGTACACGTGTTTTGATTTCCCTATTGTTAGTAACTTTAAACATACAATGTAAAGAGGGAATTAACGGAATATGATGAACCATGGCGCAAAATATAAATTTCAAAAGTTCAAAAAGATCTGGTCCAGGATTTAAAACAATACCGAGTTTCCTAGTAGATGTAAAACGTAGAAACTCGGTATGTATAAGGAGCGGTCACCCATCCACGGACCAACCTAGGCAAGCGCGGCTTAACCTGAAAATCGACCCGAGCGGCTGTTATTATCTGATTATGTAATTCTGAATGTCATTGTAATTATAATCGTAATGTATGTAATAATGTAAATATGTAATGTAGTGAAATGTGATTTTATTTTATTCTATTAAAATTCTTATTTGCTGTATTATAATTGTTGTGTATGGGTGGGTACTTCTACCTGAAATAAATAGTAAATTAAAAAAAAAATTGCCACGAGCTCCTTTTTTATCACTTACAAGTTAAATTAACCTGCTGATGGCACGTGGACCGCTTGGTGGATTATGTTACAATACCTCTCACACAGAAAAGGCTTATGTAGTTGCAGTGGGTTCGTTACGGGCTGTATGCTTGTCGTTAATTCATACGTGGACAGCACGGTTGGCGAAGTGGCTGAGGGATTGGCCGCCGCGCTGCGTTTAGAGGCTATTCGGGGGTTCGATTCAAATATCGGGTCGGGCTGTTTATGTAAAGCCATTGTTTTAAATAAATAAAACCTGGTCAAGATGTTCTTCTTCTTCATGGGTTTTTGGTTTCCGCACTTAGTCCCTTAAGTGGACCATTGTGCGTGAGCCATAGTGGCCGTTACTCCAACCAGCCCACCTCCCTCCAGAAGCAGATTTAACTTCCCGGTCTACTCAGGGCATCCGCAAGGGATCTTGGTGTTCCCAGGGTCGCCTCGCGAATCTTGGTGACACCGGTGCACTCAAGCAGCACATGCGTCACCGTTTCCTCCGCATCCATGCATGCCCTGCACAGGGGAGTGTCAGTGATTCCTAGAGTGTGGAAGTGTTTATTCAGTGAACAGTGTCCAGTGATAGTCCCCGCCACCAGACGCAGGCTATCCCTGTCCAGACGCAGAAGGCGCCTCGTCAGCTTTCCGTCAAGGGACGGCATAGCTTCCTTGGACTGCCTACACCCTGGTGTCGAGGTCCACCATTTTTCCGCTTGTCTTCGAGTGTGATCCTTTAACCAGTTATTTAGCTGCTTGAAAGGAATGGGAACAATGGGTTCGGGTCCGTAGGGTTTTGTGCTGGATCCTCTTCTGGCAAGTTCATCCGCCGCATCGTTCCCCAGGGGGTAAAGATGTTTTTTGAACTTATGAAATTTATATTTTGGTACAGGTTCATCACATTCCGTTAATTTCAATTTCACAATATATGATTAAAGTTACTTTAGATAGGGAAATCATAACACGTGTAACCACTAGCGCTGTGTCTGGCGGATCTTTTTTATATCTTCAGAGGAAAAACGCTAAATCATGCAGTTGTTTTGTGTTTTGGTTGTTATGTCAGACAGACAGACATCAAGTAAAAGGCATATTTAATGAGATTTTCATTCAGTATTGTAAATTCAGCTAAAAGTTGGTAAGCAGACGCTAACTTAAAAATCACAAAGCGAAAAAAAGAAATACGTTTACATAGCTGAAGTACGTTGGTATAACATTTTAACAAGCGAGGTTGTTACCGCCCCTTGCTGTTCTTCTCTGGGGAGGACAGAGTCTCAAGTCGTTTTTACACAACTAAAGAGAGTGAAACTTCTATTTTAAATTCTCAAAGCCCTTATTGGTGAATTAGTAGTAGAAATGAGTTCTCCTGATGTTGTAAACAATGTTCATGCTTGTAAAGCTTATTTGGATTTCGATGCTTTGGGATTACCTCCTCAAAACGATGCTAATTATTATTATCAGTACAATATTCTTTTATATAATTTCCTCTCGCAGGACTGCGGGAAGAAATTTCTTTTGAAATAAGCAGTACTTTTATGCTCTATTATCTTAATGTAAAGTCCTTTTAAGTATTTTGTGTGTACATAAATAAATAAATATATTCGTTTTAATATAGAGTATAAGGTTTATTTTACTTTTACTACATTATTAAATAATTTTAAAGCTTAAAATAGTTTTTATTATACCTGTCGTTGGTAAATACATTAAAAGCAACCTACTCCAGGTTGCTTTTACACGCTCTTTATTTATGTACATGTTATACAACATTGATTAAATAGTTTGCAAACAGTTAAATGCTAAGATAGAATAAGATAAGATGTGACAGATAAGCTAAAAGTCTTTGTTAACATAACATCACATATATAAAGAAAACGCTTTGTTCAAAATATCAAACCCTCACGCATTAGTTCAGTACGCCGTCCGAGGCATACTCTCGTCACCCCCGATGATGCTATAACCCTCCTCCAGGAAAGTAGCAAAGAGACTAGTACTCTTAAAAAGTTTAGACACAAACCGCCGTCTTTCCGACTTCGCCGTCAAGGCCCGTCGCGACGTCCCGGTCTTTGCCCTCCCCGACCCTCGCTCGAGCCAGCCTGCGATGCTGTGCCAGTAGTTTTAAATCAGCCCCAAAATAATGATATCATTCAGATCCAGTCTGTCCCCATGCAGTCCTCCCCCAACGATGCCCTAAGCCGAGGTTCGTACCCCACAGGGGGTGCCCTTAGCGTGTAGTCGCTTAGTTTGTAAGTTTTTATGCCCTGGCTGGAGGCCTTACTCTCAAGGCATCCACAGGACAGTCGGTTAAGCAGACGATAACTTCATAGGTTGAACTGCGAGATGCCATTCACAAAAATCAGAATATCAGCACGCGTAGCATGACAGTCGTAAAAGCGGGCTATGTCGACGGAACAATCGACAGACTGACACATTTACATTATCTATCTGTCATATTGTCGATTCATCCGTAGACAAAACTCGTATCTACAGTGGCCATGCTACGCGTGCAGTAAGGTACAGGCCAAGCTGTGCTACGACAGCGTAGCTCGCGTAGTGGTCGTGTGCTACGTCGCGTCGTCGTAGCAACAGCTCAAAACACAAACATAAGTACTCCTACAAGCTATGATTTATATATTAAACACTAAGGCAGCACGTGTGCCTATTAACTCGTCTTTCAAATGTTCGCCCTTTAATTCTGTACATAGTAACGTGTGTTTTCCCCTGAGGGTTATTTTTTTTTTTTTTGTGAGTGGCATCTCGCAGTTCAACCTATGAGGTTGTCGTCTGCTTAACCGGACTATCCTGTGGGTGCCTTAAGAGTAAGGCCTCCAGCCAGGCCCCTGAGGGTTACCCTGTTATTACACATTTATACCTTTTTAGCAGTACCTAGGTACATTGTTATGTGGGAAATTGACCGCTTTGTAACTTACCTGCCTGATTATGTTGAGAAGACGACAACATAGACCGAATACGTTTTGCCTCGTCCGCTTGCACTGACTCAAGTGGTCCCAAACCAACATTTAAGTTGACTACACTTAAGTGGCTGACAGTTAAAAACATGTAGTTATCTTTCTTTAACTTTCTCTTCTCTGATCATATTGTTACTACTACTACTTATTACTACTGCTCCTATCCTATCCTTGGGTTTAAAAAAAAAATGTTATTTGTATAATTATATAATTACCATTGCATCTCTAAAGATGCAACGGATATCCGGTTGCTATCAAGTATCCGGCCATTATATTACTATCCAGCCGAATACCGGATAGTTGCGCACTATCCGGCCGGATACCGAATAGTGATTCTGTTTGGTATTTAACTTTGAAAACTGGTTGGCAATACTTTTTCTTTCTAATGGACCACCCCTATTTGTAACATGGTAATTATACAAATTACACCTTGGGCAATAGAAAATCCCGAACATTAGAAATCACTTTTATCTGTAGTATTGTAACTTGGTATTGGAATGGAAATACCCATAACGGCAAATTGATATCCTCAGGCTACCTGCTAAGATGTAAAAGCACATCCGTGTTTCGCTTAAGGATTGCATCTGCATATAAACCTGTGCGTCTACAATTTGCTGCTCAACACTCTGTGACCCCTTTCCTAGATAAATCTCTCTCACTCTCCCTGATAATATTAAACGGGTTCACCACTGGCCAATTATGCCGGCCGTCCGTCCGCTACTTAAAAGCCTCATAATTAAAGACAGTGTTAGCGCACACCACACAACTCTACTGAATATTGTATGTGCTGAGTGCTCAGTGAATTATTCCTCATTTACTAACCCCATTGGAAGGTATGTGTATCCCTTTCCGTTCCTTTCCTTCGTAAATTGTTAGTTTCACGCCAACAAGGGAACTCAACTTTAGGTTTTTACTCTCCGTAATGAGAATCCAATCTTAATGTATAGGTATAAAGTAAATGAAGATTCTTCTTACTCAGAGCTTGGTGAACTCAGCGCACAAGCATTAGTTGAATAAATAAATAATCTTAATCCTATCTGCTGCTCGGACGCGGATCGAGACTCGTGTACAATTTTAGAACGAATGAAGCTTACAATAACTTCTGACTTTATTGAAATATTACTGAGTTAATTCCATAATATGCACACTGTACAATTGTACATTGCTTTACATTAACGAGAAACGAGGCTAAATATCGACACGTATGAAAAAACACCCTGGCTTGATAGAGTGCAATAAAGAATGCGCGGGTTCCATATACGTATTCAAAATATTGAAATTATTTTTCATTTTTTTATGGTCCCAACAAAGCTGATTTTGTGTTGTAATTGCCTTGTTTATTAATTGTTAGTTTTTTTTTTTTAATGATTTATATGTTGTAAAAAGTCAGAAAACTATTTTTATGAATTGAAAGTGTAAATTCAATAAAAAAAGGAGGGCTCTGACAATTAGTCATGCTAAACATTATTTATTTGAGAAAACATGTTACATTATTGTTACTACGTGTTTGATAATTTAACTGTAAATAAAATTAGAAGAATAAGTCATGAATACTCGCGTCGACCGAACGCTGCCGTTCCGAATACTGTTGGATTCAAAATCGCTGCGGAAATTGCTGCCCCTGAGAACTCGTAAATATGCAACAAACTCGTTTATAAAACACATCCACCGCAATAAGTGACTTTTATTACTCGCAAATACAAAGCAAAAGTAACAAACAACACAACCTTTTGGAATTTTAATGTAAATCTCTCTCGTGAGAGTAATCCGATGAAAACAAGTCGATGGTATTTAAAATGTTTGACAATGCCTTAGAAACCTAAAAATTGTAACTAGTTTGTTTCTTCCAAGTTAGTTGCGCCGTATTAGGGTGTACCACATCAATCGATCGATCAATGCCATCGATCGATATTGGTCGACGTTGATCGATTGGTGTGGAAGCTTTGGTTGAGCGACAGATACCGGGAAACTATCGATCAACGTCGACTAATCCATTCTACCATCGATCTATGGCGTCGATCGACGATTGATCGATTGGTGTAGTAGAAACTATCGATCAACGTCGACTAATCCATTCTACCATCGATCTATGGCGTCGATCGACGATTGATCGATTGGTGTAGTAGAAACTATCGATCAACGTCGACTAATCCATTCTACCATCGATCAATGGCATCGATCGACGATCGATCGATTGGTGTGGTAACACCCTTAGGTAGGTTCGTCAAAGTTTTCGTGAAACTTGAAGTTATCTAAAACTAAAGACAAAAAACTAAAACACGACTACGGAAAAACCACGCTCTTTAAAAGTATAAAATTCTAGGATAGCCGTGGTCGTATGCCACTTTGAACTAAAGTTTATGACGTAAGTTGTATAGAACCAGGTTGTGAATCGTGATTTTGTATCCAGGTGCAGAGTCCAGTGCTGGTGGTGGAGCTAACCCTGAACCGACTAGAGGGCACACAGCTCAGGGCGCTGGGTCTGCTGTCCGTGTACGGGTTCAACATGACGTATGAGGTGCGAGGAGCAGCGCAGTCACCGGGACCCACGTCATGCAGCGCCATCGAGTGCAGGCTGCTGGGCCACTGCTACGCCACAACGGATTATCAGTGAGTTGGGCTCGAATGTATGGATAAGTGCAAAGCTTAGGTACTCCAAAAAGGCTGTAACTTACAATTAGAGGCTTTGATAATAACGTGAGAAAATAACCAATTTTATTCCTGAATAGTTAAAAAAAAATTGAAATTTAAAATTTTCAGTACAGGCTCTGTCAGAAACTCTGTTAGCGTGGGCAATAAAACCTTAAAATTAAGTGCAAGCTAGAACAAAACGAGTGCCCAAGTCAACTACCTAATTATTAAATACATTGTTTATGAATGCAAGTGCTCTCAGCGAAAAACCTCGTTTTATTAATAGCCATAATACCTCTGCGGGTACAATTGCATGATTATTTGTATTAAGTATTGCTAACTCCGCAATATGTTCCGCGTCTCAGAGAGTTCTACTGTTCGTGTTTCTCTGGTTACTCCGGAGTGGACTGCGGAGAGGGGCCGCTGTGCCCGAGGACCTCCAACATGTGTCAGAACGGCGGCACCTGCAGGTGAGTGAACTCATTATAATTCCTACAATAGTACTATGTAATTAATAATGTTTCTTGAAGTAGAAAAAACTGGAAAATGGAAAGGAAAGCTATTTTCTTTGATATGTTTTTTATTTAGTCCGGTGGCTTTTAGATTTGAACCTTGCATTAAATATAACAGCGTTTTATTCTTGAATCGTGTACTTTACTTTACCCTTCCAAATAAGGAAAGAAAAACATTTTCCAAGACCGGATCGAAAAAAAACGTATACGCGGAGGTAAAGTTTTTGCGCATTACATACAAAAAATCGCTGTTTTGTAATGCACAGCTGCCTAGCTGGGCTAATATTCGGCGTAAATTCCCCGGACTAATTTCCGAAAACTGACCCACATCTGAATATACTCGAAAGTAAGAGACAAATTCAGCGTTTGTGACAGTTCCATTTTTTGCGTCGTGTATCCTAAGTTTTCGTCGATTTTTTTGTTCTCAGAAAAAAAAGGGTTCAGAATTTGAGGCACATTTTTGACTGAGGGTCAATGACTCGATAAAAAATATCATAAAATTTGTTATTGTTCAAGTAGTATGTATTTGATAGACAGATGGGCCCGGCCGCCGTTAGCTGTATCTGTGCGCCAGGTTACACGGGCGATCTGTGCGAGGCGCAGCTGGCACCACCCGGTGAGATAAGTTTTTACCCATCAATATAATATACAGCTTTTGCAAAACCGACGGAAGGCTTTTTTGACTGTACAGGTTTCAAGTGAACGGGCATGGCCAAATCCAAAACTATGAGCGAGGAGAAAAATATTCAAAGAAGAGTTCTTTGAATATTTTTCGCTACTCCTCGCTCATAGCTCGAGCCCGATTTTGAAGAAATCTAAAACTGCATCATTGGTTTTTTGAAAAATCAATGTTTCTATTAGTAGTTTCGGATTTGGCAATCCACACCCTCATGAAAAATACACCCTGTTAGTCGCCTGCATGTGTACAGTGAGTAAGCGCTAAATCCAGAATCCTTGACCTATTAACAATACTGCCGGAAACGCCAGCATAATTTAACTACCTTCTTATTATACGCCAAGGTTTAGGCAATTTTGATCTGTGATCTTCAAATATCTCGCCATCCATCATTATTACAAAGTTGCTTCCAAAATACCGAGCCGTTTTAAGGAAATGAATAAGGATTACAGGAATTAAATGCTTTGCTGCGCCTGTACAACGCTTGATTAGATGATATTAATTTGTCAACTGACTTTTACTTTTGAATAAAACATATATGCATATAACGGAGCTATGCACATAGCGGAGGAGCTCGTGGCTAAATATTAAGAGCCGCATCTTCAAGGTTAAGCGTGCTTGCCGAGGTTGGTCGTGGATGGGTGACCATCATTACATACCGAGTTTCCTCCGTGCCTCGGGAAGCACGTTAAGCTGTTGGTCCCGGTTGTCATTTGAAGATCTTTGACAGCCGAAAGAAGCCGAAAGTCTGACATCCAGTCTTTCCTAGGGGTATCGTATTACCCATTCACTGGGTTGTGGAGGTCAGATAGGCAGTCGCTTCATGTAAAATACTGGTACTCAGCTGCATCCGGTTAGACTGGAAGCCGACCCCAATATATAGTTTGGGAAAAGGCTAGGCAGATGATGCATAACGGAGCTACTGTTTCGAAATTGTTAGAAGACCCAAATAACACCTGTTGCCTTACAACTTTCTTTGCAGAGTGCGGTATAGAAGAATGTGCAGAAGTTTGTAAGCAAGGAACAGTCTGTGACTGTAACCCAAAGGATACAGATTTCTGTGAGTAATGACTTTCAACGTAATGCCAGAACAAAATTGCAAATATTCGATTATTAAGATCCTGCTACGTAATCAATGTAAACGTTGTATGTTTATAGCATCAGCACGATTTGACACAAAGCTGGAAGTAGTGGATCAAGCTGATGTAAACATATCTCAAGAAATTCTTAAACAGGTACCTAGTTACTGCGGAATAAAACCACAAATTAATGGTATTTCTATGGGAAAAAATATTAAAATAACTATGTTTATTTTTTCAGTTAACAAGCTATTTAAAGGCGTCAAACATAACATTAGAAGATGAAATAGAAATTTTAAATATAAGGTAAGTTTTCATTGAATACTGTTGTTTAGTAACTCGTGATGGTAGGTATACTTATGTGTGAGTGTGTGTGTGTCAGTGCGGCGGGGGAAGGGGGCGCGCGCGAGGTGTGGGCGCGTGTGTGGGGTGCGCGACGCGAGGCGGGCGCACTGCGCGCGGTTCTGGCGCGCATGCGCACACAACACATGCGTCTGCGCGCCAACACGCTGCATTTCCACATGCAACCCGCGCTCAGTTTACAAGTAAGTATATTTTATGTCATGACTTGTTTTCCGAAATGTGTTTTACGGAGTTTCTGGTTCTTTCAAAAACTTTAGGTACTTATATCACTCAAGAGAAGAGGGTTATCGTATTACCCAGTCTTTACTGGGGTGTGGAGGTCAGATAGGTAGCCGCTTCATGTAAAATACTGGTACTCAGCTACATACGGTAAGACTGGAAGACGGCCACAATAAACTTGGCTAGGCAGACGATGATCACTTAAGAGAACCTTCAGAGCAGCTTAACTTCTTGTCACCAATATTTTAAGGTCAAACTAAATCCTGCTATAAACTTATCTAAACAACTAATACTAAACCACCAATCATAGCGCAGCGTAATCTACTAAACAGCTATCATGGGCGCTTCAGGGAAATTGGCAGTTCATGAAACGAATGGTTCTAGCTTGATTTAGTGCAGGTCTACCCGTTTTAACGAACGCGTTTAAATAGGGGATCGGACTGGGTAAAGAAAACGACATTCTATTTTGTCCGTCAGACAGGTAATACAAAAATATTAGACACGTATTTTTTGTTTTATCAAATTATCAAAAAATTACTTAGTTAGAACTCATTAAAGTTGGAGAGTGGGGGCTTACTACGTAGTACGTTACAAGTAGGTATAAAATTTACCTACATGTGACGTCATGCGCCATTTCAACTCAATATATCTCCGTAATTTTATGACCACTTGAAAAAAGAAAAAATACGTGTCCAATACTTTACAATAAACTACCCGACGGACAAAGACAAAAAAAATAGGATTATCCCCTATTAATGCCTGACTAAAACCATTAAAATAATTAAGCAAATAAATTTAGTTAATGGATATTATTTAGTTTCTCCCGGTTTTTAAAGTCTATATTTAATCTATTATAAGACACATTCCTGTTCCCTAAACCTGGCCATGTGAGGAAGATGTTACCGACCGTACCTTAGACATCATACATATTAGTCGGTATTTTTATTACAAAGGCCTAAAAGCCCCATGCCTGAGTATGTGGAGAAGTTTCGTACAAAGTACGAGTACATTATATTAACATTCTTGAGATAGCGTGGTAAGCTTAATTGAAAAAGTTTCTCGAGATACCTACGAGTAGGTACATTTTCGTTAATTGAGCCGTATTACGACGTGCCTAAAAACAATGTAAAAGTTGCGTTTATCCTCAACGCTATCGTTCAATAATGGATGCGTGTCGCAGTAAATACTAATTACATGTGGTAGCTTACGACTTCTTAAATCTTCTTGGGACACAAGACATTTTGTTCAAATTTTCAAAATTTAAAAGACTTAAATTCAAAACTACGTAAAAGATCTAAGTTAGTTTATCAACAACAACGCAATATACTCGCGAAACATTTTAAACAAAAAAAAACACTCTTTCCTTTTTCATATTATTTGGTGTTGTCGGTTCGAAAAAATCACCGATACATTATTGAAAGTTAAGTTTAACTTGTTGAAGTTATGATTTTCTTTTAAAGCAGATTAAAGTAGTTTTATTCGCAGTCCTTGAGAAAGGAAGATTATTCGACGAAGGACTATCAAGATTCAGACACTTTTTTTTGTTCACCGTTGCAGCGTTGCTGTAATACCGTTCCTGTAATTTTCAACGTAGTAAGAATCTTTTGCAGACCCTGGTTGTGAATCATCGTCCAGAAATATGGGAGGGCTCGCAGTTCATACTGACATGTATGGCGTATGGATCTCAGAACATCAGCTTCACGTGGTACAAAGATGGTGTCAAGATAAATTTCAATGGAACTTTGAGGTAAGTGAATGACTTGGGAACATAGACACTGACAGCTATTGAATGCTGTTTATATGAGCTAATCGCCTGCAGGTGCTTACTACTGCTAATTTTTAGACAAAATAAACATTATTTACTTACACATATTAATGTGTGAGACCAGCTCAGTTTTTCCAAAAAATAAAGTTTACAAACCAGTCTGGTTGTGACTGGTACGTCTGGATATAATGGACGCCTTAGTGTTCATTTACGGAGTCTTGACGCATCGGGCGGAGCGGTGCGCGGCGCGTCACGACGCCCGACAGGCGTATTTTGTCCGCGGTGGCCGCGCCAGATCTTGTAGCCAGAAATGTGTCCAGTTTCTTCAACTGTGTGATAACTGTCAACTGTTACATTATGCATTAAAATAGAACGTCTATTTTAGACTAAATGTCAGCGAAGTAAGTACCCTGACGGTACTGCGAACGGTCTTGTGAATCAGAGTTTGGAGATTCGAATCGCAGTCAGTAAGGTGCTTTTTGTTGTTTTTTTAATGCTTATAATAAGATTTTAGGTATACTGTTTTATTTTAATGCATGAAAAAATATAGGGGACCTGCCCCTGGTTTTTTTTTCGATAAAATTACAAAAACAAGACGACACGGTACTATAGGCATTGGCAAAAGAATTACAACGGAACATTATCAACAGAAGAACGTTGTTTTCAGAGACATTTGGACGCGCACGGTGTCAGAAGACGCGCTCGGTCGTCGTATGTCAGTGTTAGGCATATCAGAAGCGAAGAGGCCCGACAGCGGCAAGTGGTCCTGTGCAGCAGACGATGCTGGCAGGAGACGATGTAGAGCGCTGAGGTTGACGGTGCTGAGACCGCCTGATATACGACTCGTGCCTTCCACAATCACTGTCAATAAGGTGAGGCAATCTAGGCCGACGGTAGAATAATTTTTTTTATAAAATAAAAATTTCAATTTGAAGTTACATAATAGTTTTGTGTCAGGGCGACAACGTGAGTATAACATGTCTCGCGGGAGCGGGGCGGGTGCACGGTGCGCTCGGGTTCAGTTGGGCGAGGGAGAGGACGCTGCTGCCGATGGCGCCGGGCAGAGAAGTCTGGGAGGATCTGTTTCCCGCGGGGAGCGTGCTCAAGCTTTATAACGTGCAGGTGCGTTACATGTTGTTTGTCTGGGCATATGTTTGTAAGTCTACCAGTAAAATGGGCGAAACGTCCATTATTTTATTTGAGGTCGTCTTTCTGCGTCTTGCAAACAGAAATCCAGTGAATTCCGGTGTCAAGTATCATCGGTAGCTGGCACCAATGCCCAAGCGGTGACGATGTGGGCTCTAGGAGCTGACGATGTAGCGTGTGAGAGCGACGCCTCCCATGGCTTGCCCTGGCCGAAGACTGCTCCGGGAGCGCACGCCACAGCCTCCTGTCCACCTGGACACAGCGGAGAGACTACCAGGTAAGTAGAAAATATTGGAGAAATCAATATTTAGGTAATCGTCTGATCCTTTCTTTTGGAAAAGAAATAACATGTCATTACATAAAAAATCATGCAGTGTTTTATGTAGGTAACTTATTTCTAGGTTTTGTGAACCAAAAACCGGGCAACACGGCGTCAAATGGATGCTACCAGATTTCTCTGGTTGTGTAGCAGACTCACTTAGAGATATTTATGAACAGGTAAACGAAAACTGAACAAATTGTATTGATTGAGATATTATCTACTCACAACTACTACCAAAATGAAACATCATATTGTTGTCAGTTTACTCTAATATCGCTGGGCTACTCTTGGCGCGCTGTGTCGCTCGTGTCGCGGCAGTACGGCGCAGTGCTGCGCTCCCTGCCGACACACCCGGGCGAGGGCGAGCCTCCACTCACACATGCAACACACATGCTGCACTACCTTATGTCTGCTGCAGCTCAGCCAGCCGACAGGTATCACAGCGCGGAGCATCTGCTGCACATCTATGACCACCTGCTCACACATCCAGATGCCTTCCTGGATGAGGAGGTATCTAGCTACAGATAATTTAAAATATTAATTTGAAAAGCAAGATTAAGTTTATTTTGTTTAGAGTGTTACATTGATACACCACTAATACAATGTTACTCTTATCAGAAAATCATCGATCTTCAAAATGCGGTGGTGGACACAGCGGGCATGAGGAGTGACTTTGGCAAGCGCTTCCACGAATTTACAGTTACAACGAAACCAGTACGCGTGGACAACGCGGCGCACTTTGAGCTTCAGCCAGCGCCATTGGGGAGCGAGGAGTGGCTCGTGACGTCAGCAGGAGTGGAGCTAGCGGATAGAATTGACAATGCCTCCGTGGTGACCGTGCTGTATCATGACTTGGGAGCAAGGTTGCCGTCATTGAGAAGATACGTCGAGCATAAGTAAGGACTTTGGTGTTCATAAATGAAGGCTACTATTGTTTTGTATTCTAAATAAAATTTCTGTATTATTATTATTTTGAGTTTTCCAGTCACTCATGTTTTGTTTGGCTTTTATTTATTTAAGTTACTTTCCTTTCCCTTTTACACGGTAGTTGTAGCAGCAACTCTTCCAGATCCGGCCGCGCGACAGAGTACACAGTAGCATCACATCAGGTACAGGTGTCTGTCAGTGGCGCGGGAGTTGATCCCACGATCCCTCACACTGTCACACTGCTGTTCGCGCACTCCAAGAATTACAGCGCTATTGGTGAGTAAATATCTCCACTACACAACTCCGTCGTCAACGCTGTTAATAAGAACGTACTGAGCTCATGTAGTTTTTCTGGTCAGCATCTCAGCTCGCATGTGGAGGTCGGTCGCGCACGTCGCCGCGCGTGTGGAGCACGCAGGCGTGTGAGCTGCGCATACCGGAGCACACACACGTCGCGTGCCGCTGTCGGGGACCCGCCACCATCGCACTATTCACTGTAGAGAGAGAGGCATTCGTGAGTACTTTAGGAGAAGTATTTTTAATGATGATCCAATAATTGATAACATCTCAATCTTATTTTCCTCAGACAGGTTCAGAGAATGACTTACGGGGTATCGTGAAGATAACTGTTAGCCTGGGAGGTGCGATGTGTCTAGTGGCGGCTTTGCTGCAGCTTCTCGGTCTTGTAGCTGGCAGTAAGATGAAACTGTTAGTGCTGCTTAAGGCTGCCACTGCTGGCTTTCACTCCGCAGCCATGTTGGCTCTACTTGAATGTGACACGAACCAGGTGAGTTGAAATCTGTTTGGTCTTGTGTATTATGCGTTCAGGCAATGTGTAAGCGAGGTGTTGCTATGTGCTGCAGAACGTAGCATGCGGGGGCAGCGCGGGCTGGGCGGTAGCGCTGTGCTGGATGGCGGGCTGCGCTGCACTGTGTGCTGCGCCGCTGCTGCTGCACGCCGAGCTGGCTGCCACAGCCACACGCGCGCCCTCTGTCGGACTACTGTGCGGTACGTGTAGGTGCAGACGGGCCGGTGTGCAGGAGGGCCAGGTGGATCGCTATACTCACGTGAACTGGTTGCAGGCGTGTGCACACTATGCTGGCTGACAGCTCGACTGTGGGGCGGCGCGCCGCTGCAGCTGGGCGCGGCCGCCAACACCGTGTGTGCTGCAGGCCAAGCGCTACTAGCCGTGCTCGCGTTCGCACTCGCAGTTACGCTCAGAGGGCGAGCACACGAGCATAAGCCAGCCAGACAAGAGCACATGCGCGAGCGAGCAAGAGTAGTGCGGCACACACTAGTGCTGCTGGCCACTACGGCAGCCACGCAAGCGGCCGGAGTGGCGTACGTGCAGCCCGCGGAGGCAAGCGTGACGCGCGCCGCGGTACTGAGCGCCGCCGCACTCGCCAATGTGAGTCTCAACCTCATTGATTCCTAGCATCATAACGATAGGACTTACCCTACACCTTCTGTTGCTTGTCCAGGGTATAGCGATGCTGGTGTGCTACGTGATCATGGACGAGGAGTGTCTGCAGGCAGCGCGGCGCCTACTCACACTCTCCTCACACAGCGAGTGGCAGGACGCGCCCGAGGGAGACGCTTCACATAGCCGTTAGTTGTCTTCTTTCTGTCACATTTGCACATATTTTGCTACGATTCCAATCAGAATTTTTCAAGCAATATGAAATGGAAGCTGTCCCAGCAGATGGCACTCCGGCATCAGTCATCGTCTACTCAACCTCATTTTATGTAAGAGTTCAGCGACCAACACACACAAACGTAACTAGCAATCGGAATATAATAAATGATTTGTATTTGTATTGTGAAAATAGGCACAAATGTTATCCAAACTGCTGAATATTTTTATTACGCATGATGTATACACTAATAATAATAAGAGGTTTTTTATCAGGTATATATTTTACAAAATTTAGTTTAACAAAAGATTTCGCGGTACGTCCTGAGCTAATGTGATCACATTGTTGTAGTGTACATAAAGCAAGCTCGCGAGGTGGAGTGCTCCTCGTCTCATGTGTCGCCCGCTAGCACCTACTGGCAAGCGCCGCCGATAGAGAGCCCGAACACCATGTACAGGTGAGGACTGAGGTACAATCCCACTATTACTCAGCCGCGATCTATAGTGGAAGTATCGTCTACATGAGAGCTAACACGTTGGTATGTTGTGCAGGCGTCAGTCCAGCGGCGCGTGTGTGGCGGACATAGTGCGGTGCGTGGAATACAAGCGCGAGCGGCACTCACCGCGCACACACACGCGCGCACTGTGCGACCTCATACCCACAGGTAGCAATACAACTGCACCAGCCACTGGGGTACACTCTGTTGTCTCTTGGCATATCTATTTTTATTAAATTAAAAATCCCATTTTCTATATTTATATAATTTATTCCGGAAGGTTTAGTGCTCATTTCCAGAGTCGCGGCGCGTCGTGCGTTCCAGTGCACGGCGCGGCCTGCTTTAAATTCAAACATGGAGATGTATTAGTGCGTTTACGGAGAAGCGGTTTTACGCACGTTTGCTTGAAATGCAGGGTCGCCCGCCGCTTTATGTCACAAGGACAAATACAAGCATAGGGCAGTGCGCGGGAACCCGCACGGAAAATTTTAAAACGTCTTGGTTTTTTACAAAAAAAAAAAATTTGTTTTTATTTTAAACTTTTCGAGATTTTCTTTCGTAAATTGTTCATTTTATTTGATATTAATGATAACCTATCTGGCTTTTGAATGGTTCAAAAACTAAAAGTATATTACTAGTTATTTCCGGCCATGCGTTGCAATGCACTTTTTCCTTTTTTTTGGATTGTTTTATTGGTCTAAAACCATGTTCGCATTATTGCCTTTCTAATGAAACTGGTTGTGGAACGTCGGTTAGGTGGTTTGTTTAGCTTTAAAAAAATTGAAATATGCAGCTTTAATAAAAAACAAAATAATCACAGAAGTACATACTTACTGGCAGCGACTCGAACCTGCGAAGTCTGGTTTACAGAGCGGTCGCAGAACCATCAAGCTTCTAGTTTCGCTGAAAATAGACGTTCTATTCTATTGGTAGTTGTCAGATATAGTTTAAGAATATGGACCCATGTTGGGTTACAAGATCCGCGTGTCGCGACTTTGTAAACAGCATCGTACATTGGTATATGTTTGTGTTTAACGGACAAAACGAGCAAAGGGCGGCGCGACGCGCCACGTTTCCGAAAATGAGCACTTATATGTTAGCATTTAACTTACTTATGCTTTAGAAATCGTGTTTTTTTTTAAGTTGTTAATACCATGTCAAGCTGAGGTAGGTCACAAGTAGGTACCTATTAGGTAAATCCTTAGACGCCCAAACGTATTTTTCTGTTCTGCAACGACCTTAAAAACTCTTTTCGGTAGCCATTTGTTTTTTGTTGGTATTGTAACTGATGGCATTATCTTAGAAGGTGGTGGCGGTATGTCGCACGTGTGTGTGGAGCTGCGCGTGCTGCCACACGTCGCTGACACGCGCGCGAGCCCATACAGGGACAGCTCCGACACGCCCAAGGTAATACAAGTTCAAATAGACTTTAATGCATTTAAAATGTCAACTCGTAATCTAATTGCAGCATCATTGTCTTAGGAGAGCTGTACGATCTGCAGTAAGTCGACGCCTGACGTGTCAGCTCGTCCGATCAAGAGCTGTCTCAAAAAGCGCGCGTCGCAGTTGTCAAGCAGCAGCTCGCTGCCGTCCATCCACCGCGAGTGCAGCGCCGAGCACAACCACTCACACTTACAACCAGTCAACACACACGCACACGACACAACAACTACTCACAGCACGTACACACACACTGACAAAGTGCTGCACAAGATATCACATGACCTAGACTTCCTACTCAACAGGACGCCGAGCCGAGCCGCGGACCAAAGCTCGCAGCGCGTGCAAGAAGCGCCGCCTTAGTATTGTGGTAAACAACAGTTACATGTAAAACAGGGATGTGATATGACAAGCAGCTTAGGTATTATAATGTATATAAAATTGTATTATAACTTAGAATAAGACCTTTATAATAGTTAGTTACGTATTTTCGTAAAAACAACGAACATGTTTTGCAATTTTTGGGAAGAAAAGTGTTGCGTTACATAATATAAGTTATTAATTATACGACGGATCTCATTGTAAATTAGTTTTATATTAAATTTGTATTAATTTAGATAATAATTTCAACGCAGCGCAGCAAATACGTAATGTGATGGAAATTATATTTTTGTACCTGCATTTGGAGACTGTTGTTTCATTTTTTTTCAGGGTCGTCCGTATACCTTATGGAAAATACCATGAGTTTCATAGAAAAGTCATGAGCTAAGTACCTATAATTAAAAAAAAAACTTAGTAGTGCCCTTCACTTGAGTAATAAAAAAATATAGTGCGTGGAGTCGCTCCGCGCGGAAGAAGTGTAACTTCGTAATGCTACACGCATGCGTTCGAGTGCCACGCATTCACTCTCGCTCTGTCTCTTTCTATTACCCTCCATGGTAGCGTATAACGTTTAACGCAACCTAGTTGGAAGTCGCATAAGAAGTTTCACTTCAATTATAATATTATTTCTTTATTCATAACAATATGCATTAAATTGCAATTGAAGGGTGCTAGTGGCATTCTTCTAATTTCTGCACCTTCCAAGTAGTTAGAAAACTAACCGATATAAATCTTTATTTATTTTCCTTTTTTGAGGGTTTATTTTGTTTTATTTGTGTCAGTAACGATTTGCTCAATGTTGTTTCGATTGACGCGCTCCGATAACGTTGAACAGAAATAATGATGTGTAAATACAATCAGTTATTCTCTGTTGTATTCGCTGTTTACATGATGTTTTTGTACTTTGTTTGGGTTTTTTCCATTTGAATACAATAATACACTTTGAATGTTTGTGAAACTGTCTTGTGTGAGAAAGAAAAAGGAATTAAAACAGATCTCACGTGTTATATAAATAGTATGACAATCCTACATTACAGTAATTTCACGCCGTCAGAGCCGGGAACCCTCCTAAAGAGTTCCTTCTAGTCGTATTAGCGAACGAACGCTCTTTTGGAGTCCCATCTTATACAGCTACTAAAGGCAACTGGGTTTACTATTGTTGATGATTGCTGATGAGTATCCATTCTATCCTTCAAACGTTCCTGGAATTAACCTGGTATCTTATATTTGGCACTCAATTAAAAGATTTGAATGGTTCGTTTTATATTCTAAAAGACATTCCTGTTCATTTTAAGCGGTACTTGGTCACTTTAATTAGTATTTAAAAGCGGTTCGGTTATCTATACATATAATAATACAATACAAATAAAAAAAATTGAAGTGTCTGTTTGTAATATTAAAATAACCGCTTTTTACTATACATATTCCAAAATAACATTTTTTAAAATTTTTGTCTGTCTGTTTGTTCCGGCTAATCTCTGGAACGGCTGGACCGATTTTGACGGAATTTTCCCTGGCAGATAGCTGATGTAATAAGGAGTAACTTTGGCTACTTCTATTTTAGAAACATTCTAAAATTATTATTAAAAAAAAAAGTTGAATTCTACGCGGACGAAGTCGCGGGCACAGCTAGTCTTTTATAAATACCACTATACAATATGGTTTTCGACTGATAGATGGATGGCCGTGAGGCTAGGGTGTGTTTACCGGGTATAAACCAACAAGGTAAGTTAGATACGTTGCTGCTCAAAAAGCCGGTTAGCTAAATTAAAACTACACTGCGTGAAAAAGTAACGTGAGGAGCCGAGCCACAGCCAGAAGATAGGAGACTCATAGGAGGGGGCAAGATGAGCTGCGCGCTTCCGTGTGTCAACCTCACGTTATGCACTCAAAACCAAGGACCAGTGGTCGACATAAGTACGAAAGAACTGGAAGTCATGGGGGCCGCTGACGCACGCTAACGGTAACAGCACATATCTGTCTTATCAGGCATGTTTACACAGGTCATAAGGGTGACACTTAAGTAAATACTACTAGATTAACAACATTTTTTTTAGGCTTTTTTAAATTGTTCTAAATATGACTCTTCATATTTAGAACAATTTAAAAAAAGCCTAAAAAAAATGTTGGGGCTTTCCGTACGGAAACCCGTTTCTATAACTGAAACATTCAAGTGACGAACTTTGTTGAAGCACGTTACGTCGTGACACACTTGGACAGTTGGAACTTAGCGTTCAATTCGTCCTAGGACTCGGTGGAGCGATGATCTTTGCAAGGCGGCTGGCAAGAGCTGGATGAGAGTGGCCGAGGATCGTGCTCAGTGGCGTGTCATGGGAGAGGCCTATGTTCAGCAGTGGACGAATACAGGCTGATGATGATGTTCAATTCGAATCAAAGACGCGCTGGAAGCACATCAAACGAAATCCCTTAACTTTGTACGTCATGCCAGACGCTTTTCACACTAAAATTCACCCTTATTAATAGAAATGTGAAGACTATAATTCCATGACGCAATTACGTCATCATCATCAGCAGTCATTCAAGTCTTCCTCTAAAGACTTACTGAACCCAACCGAGACAAAGCCTCTATTTTACTCGTCATCTCAAAGTTAAACATAGGAATGAGCGACACAGTGCAACTGGCGTTAAAAGTGCCAAGTAATGCCAGGTATTGAAATTAGAGCGTCATTTTAGTGTTTTTTTGGGTTGATGATCACGAAAATGATGAAACATTCGATAATTATCGTTACCTCGACCGCTAGGCGGTCACGGAAATATGGCAGGTGTTTCAGTATAAAAACTGTAATTTTATAGGTGTTTTGGTTTACTAATAATTTCTAGTTTACTTAAATTTTATTGTTTTTTTTTCAAATTCTTTGGTGTTCGAAGTGTTTTGCATAAAAACCTTTCCCTTGGCCTTGGAGCCGAGAGAAAAACCAATTTCCGTTGGCTCAGTTAGCGGTTTGTTAGGATTTCATTTAAGTTTTAATAGTTTTGCAAACATTGAAGAGCGCGCGTCGACAGCGACGCGGCGCGGTGCTGAAATTCAATTTTAATAATAATGTTTGTCTGATAGTTTCATAATTATTTTTGTACCCATTTCGAATAATTTACTAGAAAATGGTTAGGTATACGAGCAAGAGCAAATATTTGCCACTTACAAGAAACAATGTAAATTACTATAGGCACAAGCACCTATGGCGTGTTATCAACTCTAGTGTCGTTTAAAACAGATGACTAACGTAAATTAATTGAAAATTAAAAAAACTTTCCTGAATAAACAATAGCAAAGTTAAACTAAACAAAAACTATTGGAAACTCGGTAGCACAATTGTGTTTGTTTTCTTCCTATAATTAAACATTTAATCAAATATTTTATCCTAACAAAAGAGACACAGGTTTAATCTCTTTCCAATATGTTTGTTTTACGATTGTCTTCCAGTAATGAGCCAAGTTCGGTAGCTACCGGTGATCCAAGTTTGTTAATGTTATGTGTCTTTGCTGAGAGACGGAATGAATATGATGGCAGTTTTCGGCTATTTGGCTCTCAGATAGTTAAGTCAAAAATGACATTGTGAAGGAAACCACCATCTAATTTGACTTAACCTGTTCTCAAACTCCACGACCTCATCCCACCGGCCCCCTTCTGCCATCGCACATCTAGAAGCACTGCAACTTGCCATCCTACCTATCCTATCCTATCTACCTTATTGCTATTCCACCAATTCGCACTAAGCGTTTACAAACGTCTTTTATAATGCGCACAGCAAAGGAGTGGACCTCTGCCTGCGTCTGTGTTTCCGAACGCTTCAAACCCTAATCTCTTTAAAGTTAAAGTGAACAGGCTTCTTCTGGATAAGCTCGTACCATCGTCGACTTTGTTTCTGCAAAAGCAAACCCACCGCAAAAAAAACATAGACAATCCAATTTCTAATCATACCACAAAGACAGCAAAAATCATACTGTTGACAGCTGCTGTAGTGTTAATATTGGACACAATGTTCAGATTATTCCAGTGTTTATAACTTAGATTGATGTAGTTGGGTCATATGGAATTGGTTGTTTGCGAAAGTTGAAAAAAACCCTTTAGAGAAGCATGTCTATACAGAGTATGTTTAAATACAAAATCCTTAACTTTTAGTTAATTTTGTAGATAAAACCATTTAAAACCTTGCAGATAATAGTTATGTATACAGCTAGTAAAACATTATCATCTTCCCCTGTTCAGTAATAGCATCTACGTGGATACCTAAAGCCTTTAGACCTTGACACATATAAAAGACGTTAGGACGCCTCCATTTTACCGACTCACCGCGAATTAATTTTCTTTGGATATTTTCTCAAGACAACGATAAAGGTTAACTACGGTCTAGACCGACTTACGGCGGTTGGTAATAAGTAAGGTCAGACTTCACTAACCTGATCGTGTGGAATAAATGATCTTGGTCCTATGATAAAAAAAATTGTGAGAGCAGCGGTGGCCCAGTCATGCAACCGAAGTGCGGGCCGTTTTGCGCGGCATGCGAACATAAATGACATCATCCGGCGAGCTCTTGTTACCGTCGGCGTTCCAGCTATCTTAGAGCCCAATGGCTTTGCACGCGACGATGGCAAAAGACCGGACGGCATGTCTTTGTTTCCTTGGAAGATGGGTAGGCCTTTAGTGTGGGACGCAACTTGCGTCGATACTCTTGCGCCATCACATCTCTATTTTTTCAAATCAAACCTTTCAAGCTCATCGTGCTGTACAGGCGCTGCCACTGCGGCTGCGGAGAACCTTTGTGGTAACTGTATTTTCGAGCCGTTTGGGGTTGAAACTCTGGGGCCGTGGGGTCCGAGTGCTCACAGCCTTTTTAAGGAAATTTCTAAACGCCTAGTTGACACTTCCCGTGACCCAAGGGCTGGGTTTTACTTTGGCCAGAGGCTAAGTGTTGCTATACAACGTGGCAACGCCGCCACTCTCTTGGGCACGTTACCAGTTGACAGCGTTGAGGAGGAGTTTTTTGATGCCCTTTTATAATTTGTTGTTATTCTAGTTTTAGTTATATAGTAGAATATGATAATTTCAGAAACTTTATATTTAGTAACACAATCTCATTTCCTGTATTTTACAGAATTGAGAATGGTTTCAGCTCTTTGGACTCAATTCTGCTTAATCGTACAGTAATGAAATAAAGGTAAATGAGCCATTGTTGCAACGTTAAAGGCAATTGCTTGAATATTAGCTCTGGAACAATTCGTGTTCGTTACAATACAGGTAAATGAACGAAGCTTTGCAGTAAAATTAAATTAATTGGAAACGTTTGTTATTATTAGGTATCAATTCTATTATGGTTGTGGTTGGCGGCAATAGGCTCCCCCTACCTCTAACCTACCTCTATTACGTGGGACTTAAACGTAACTGGCGAAATGTGGACCCCTTCGAGGATTACCGGCGTGATGTTATCTCATGTGGGTTCCATAAAATCTTTAATTACTTACACAAGTAAAACATTAACAAAATTATGACAGTAGGTATAATAAATTATAGTCTCTACGACGCGATGTGACGTGAGTCATCCGTAAATCGTCCATTTCATTTTACGAGTTTTTTACAAGGTTTTTGAGCACATAAAGCAGCGGTCACTGCACTGAGTACATTGTTGCAGTACACGTGTTGCAGTTTTATTTATAAACAATATTACTTGCTTCACCTTGACCGAAGTGCACGTAGTATGAGCTCATGCTAAAAAAATAAATCACATGAAATAGAGATTTTACGAACGAGCTTCGGCAATCAACTACTTGAAAAACTTCTTTTACATACGAGAGATATTTTCCGATGTCATCGCAGGCAATATACCTGATTTTTCTGAAAAATCTTGAGACTACCTACATCTTTATAATGCGTAGCTTCTTGCGTTATTGTCTTGATTTTGCAAGACGTCAACGGTTGACAATTATATTATCTTACGCTGTGTCGTGATACGAAAAGTTTTTTGCCCGTGAGCTACGTGAGGGCTTGCTGCTAGAATTTAACTGACAAAGGACCATTCCAGACTTTTCAGTGTCTGTAATTTTCTGTTAAGTTCGTAGTCACAATGTTAGGTTTAAAACTTTATGTTCTTGTTAGAAGGGAATAATATCACTCACATACGACGTAAACATGTCAAGATAATAAAAAATATTTTACGTCTCATAACAGCATAATGTGGCCATTGATGACCCATTCATTAAAAAAAAAAAACTCTTGCTTATAGTTTTCTTAATATAAAACGTTGCCCTTTACAAGGGATTTCTCCAGTATCGCGTGCGTTTACAAACATTTAAACTCACAAAGTTTGTATCTGTTTAATGTTTAAAGCCAGACCCGGAACAACTACCTGTAGATATGTAGGCTATATAAATATTTGATCCGTGCGGGAATTGAAACTACGGCACAAAGCGCAGCAGCCAATCTCACAGCTACTGCGTCAACCGTGCCGTGCAGTTATTGAGTAGTTTCAGTTAATCAGTACGATCGGTACCTTTTGCACATACAGTACCGGTAAAACGTGATGAATGGAGATGCGAGGGAGAATAGGGACAAAACTTTGAATGGGATCTCATTGTTGAATACAAATAATTCGTCACTAAAAATGTATTGGGATCATTTCTGTTTAAATTTAATAAACAACAGAGTATAATAATACTTAAATAACGTGAAAATGCCTTTCAAAGTTTCGTCCCAATTCACTCCCGTGTCTTTATTTACCCCATTTTACGGTATCTATAACCCGAATACGTGTCTTATGTACCTGACGTATGTCACATGGGAAACAGCACTCTTAGTAGTACTTAGTTAATTTGAGAAAACCACACATTGTATGTATGTATATAAACTCAACTCCTTCGGGACGGCAGTGTTCAGAATCTCTCCAACATTGTACTGTATTCTAAAGCAGTGAACCACAAAACAGCTTACTCCAAAACAGTATTGTCATCTGAAGTCTTTTGTTACTAGTTGAGATTAATGTTAACTGTCGTTAGCTGGTTATTGTGTATTATTTGATAAGTTGAGTCATTCATTTGATGCATTGCTCGAACTGTTAATAAGATAGTTTTGCAGGTTATTACAATCGCGAATTGGTATTTATCTATCATTGTGACGCTATTATTAGAGATGAAGATGAGAATCTGCAGGCAAACAGAGATGTTAGCCCTTCTGCAACATTGTTTATCTAACGTTTCAATCGCTAATCTCCACTAGAAAATAACTCGCTATATTTTTTTTTTTTTGTTTTCCATCAAGTAAACAACATGTAATTCAATCTAAGTGAAAGCAGAAACAAGAAATTCTATATTCTAATCTTTACTTCACAGGATAATGATTCCAGTATTTTTATATTGGTTAAAGCTTGTTTATTTGATACCCTTTTAGGCTTTCACGTTAAATTCAATTCTTATCACAAGAATGGCTCTCGAACAGGACATTTCTAAAAGATATTTCATTCTTAAGTTTTACCAGTAGCAATAACGTTCTATTGTAGTCAGGTAAAAGTCCTCAACATCTCACCTATTAGCACATCATGACGTAGACACAGGTCCACCTGACACTCTGGTTTATAAAGACGCATCGCGGTCGAAGGCTCGAGCACCCTGCTGCCTGCAACCGCGATGCCTTAAGAGGGGTTCGAAGTGATAATAATCTTGCAATTATACAAGGTGTTGTTTTGCATTCTCGTCAAATTTCAGGAGGTGGTCACAAAAGACATAAATAATCAATTAAAATTACCGTACCTAGTTAATTATTAATAAACGCTGATTATTTGGTTGTTTAAGTTTGTCAATATTTCAGAATAATCCCCTTAACGTGGTTAAGGGAATAAGAAATTATCGAATAAACGTTTGAGATTGTTTGTTTGTGTGTTTAGCGAGGTTATATGGCAAGAACCAGACGGTCCGCGTTTAAAACACGGGTGATTCACACTTACCGATTTCCGTAAAAAAGAAAAAAAGAAAAATTACCAACCCATTTTATTATTGATTTGGGACGAGAATCAGTAGCATAGTTACCTCCTTGAATTTGACGAAGATGCAAAACAACACCTTGTATTAACACTAAAGGCTTCAACCACGATCTTTATATTAAAAAAAAAGACATTTTGTAAACAAAAAGTTTAAAGCACAGATGTGGACTATTCCGGTTCCATATTTATACAAAGGAGGATACTATCTATTTGGATTCAAAAAGAATTTCAACACTATGTGTCTGAACAGAGTCTTGGATCAAATCAGAAGGTGATAGATAATAAGTCCTATCAGCTGAGGGTTTTCTTTGTGTTCGTCGAAAGTTTCTTCAAAAGTCCGAATCTGTTAGTAAGATTATGTCAACAAGAACACAAAACAAACAAAGCGTAAAATCAATTCAAGTGTGTCCACAAAAAGTTCCAACACCAATGACCAATGTTACCTATTGTTAAATTATTTCAGAGACATTACAGAAGTTCTGGTAACTTTCGTAAAACTTCAGGGAAATCTGTGAGGATAACGTAACTTCACAGACGGAATTATTCAATAGGAATAGGGTTATATGCGTTCCTGAAGTTAAATAAAGAAAGGTAGGGATTGCGTAGGCTAGAAACGAATCACATTGGTTCAAGTTTAAAATTGATTTAATTTATGCCCAGATTTATTTGAAGTTAAATGGTCCTCCAAAAGGTTTATACTTTTTTGTATGGGAGCCGCCTTAAATATTTATTTTATTTTGTTTTTAGTATTTGTTGTTATAGCGGCAACAGAAATACATAATCTGTAGAAATTTCAAATGGCTATCTATCACGGTTCATGAGATACAGCCTGGTGACAGACGGACGGACGGACAGACGGAGATCGAAGTCTCACCCTTTGGGTATGACTATGGCATTAAGTCCACCTCTGTACTATGTGATTGAAGTGTTAAATAATAGCTATTTATGCAATTGTTACGTTATGGACGGTCTTTTAACACAAGTGCCATTTTTCGAATTAGGTGGTATTCACCGAAATAGGTGGGCACAAGTTATTAAAAGACCAATAACGTACAGTTGCATACAAGATTTTATCTACGAAGGAAGTTATAAAACACAGATATCGACGAATAAGTATTTTTCTCATATACATGTCTTGATTTTTCTGGTAGTAAATTATTTGTAGCCGCAACTGCTCTATTTGTTATATCTGGTGGAGTATTTTAAATATCACTTGATGTTGAAGACATTTTTAATAAAATTTGGAATAAAATTTCACTCAGATTTTTTTTCCCGCGTCCTCTTTATTTTTATTTTTTTATTTAGTCTCTATTAGGTATAAGGCAAAGATCTTGTAGCCGCAACAGCCAAATAGACACACTATCGAAGACAAAACATCATTTACATTGTCTCGATTTCGAAGTAATATTATAGGTACCTGGCTGTATGTTCAGAATGTCTTTGCTTGTGTTTTAGAATTTATGACGATTCGCATAATGCAACCCGATGTCGTTATGGGTATCATAATGAAACCGCTGTCAATTTTGTAATTCGAATATAACGAAACCGAAGTAGATAAAATAAATAAACAGTACCACATGAATGATGAGTCTACTTTAGCAAGTCTGAAGCCTGGCTGAACTAACTGATCTGACGGAATACCAGCCTAGTGTCTCGATTACACAAAGGTATTCAATGTTTTTTTTTAGGAATATTGCATACCGTTGGAAAGGGGACAGACTAGAGTACTTTTTAAAAGTATTCGAAGATCCAGATCGCTGATAGTTTTTTTTTATAGCCATTTAAAGTTGAGTTTTAAGTTTATTTTTCTTTTACAAAAACTTTACGAGCTATTAAAAAAAAAGTAATTGTTACTAGCAAGTAATTCATTTGATTTGATTAATTTGATACAATCATACAACACAACACATCAAACCTAAATCGAAATTTTAAGTCTAAACAATTTTTAATTTTTTTATTTGACCTAAATTGCTGAATTTTGGGATTTTTCAAAATTTAAATTATAAAGTTGTTATAAAAAAACCGGTATGGCAAGGAATGAGTTATAGGGCGTGAAGAGATAGCAAATGACCTCTCCTTTCGGCCTATTCGATTTGGCAAACGATGCACCAAACACCCTGTATATGGCTATGAACAAAAATAGGTTCATGGCTAGGGATTTCCTCTTCTTGTTAGTGATATTTACTAATGGACCATTATGTTTTTATTACCATCAAACTTCTAATCGTATAATTTTTAGTGCCTTTCTCCTACTATCTTTATCCCAGACTATTAGATTAAGATATATGTTATGATTCTCCTAATTTTTAATACCATTATAAAAAGATGTTCCAGATATCTAGTTTGATTGGAAATTCAGACAATTACGTATTTTCATTATCAAGTTAATTTTAGTGACTTATTAGATTTAATTATGAATCACTAGCCTATGCCCGCGGCTTCGCACGCGTGGTATTCGATCACTGTCCCACGGGATTGTACTATCGGGATAAAAAATATTACATGTGTTAATCCAGGTTATAAACTTTCCCTGTGCCAAATTTCATTCAAATCCGTTCAGTAGTTTTCGCGTGAAAGAGTAACAAACATCCATCCATACTTACGAACTTTCGCGTTCATAATATTAGTAGGATGTGTGCGGTCTTGGCTCAATGCTAATGTGGTTGATTTCGATATTAAAATGCCACTTTGATTTTCGTGTTCCCCGTTTTGAGATAAATCTGAAACAAATGAAAGAAATAACAGTAAAAGTTTACCTTGCTAGAATTCAAGAAACTTTCGTAATATGATAGATACTTCTGCATAAGTTCTACTAATAAACAAACGGACGTACCACGTGGACGTTTTGCTTTCATTTTGATCTTTTCGGTGTTTCACCTCTAAGTGGTACTTTTTAGATTTAATTTAAAGCACATGATGCAATAAATAGTGTGGTTGGCTATAAATACAACTTTTTGCTCACTGCTCGCTTAGCATGACCATAATGTAAGTACAATGGATTAATAATATAATTAAAGACATAGTATGAGAATCATTTATCATCTTTCATCGCGGGAAATTAACATATCGCTGGATCGTGCTTTGAAACAAGTCTAGTACTTATTTAAGTGTAACTTTGAATATTTTACATACTTGGCTATGATGGACCCTATCTAAACCACTCACGTAACACAAGTCATCAATACCCCTACCTATATAAATAGTCTTGTGAAGTAGAAGCCGTGTTAATGACTACGCGGTTGCTACGGCGTAACCGATATGATGACGTCACCGCTACGACTGCTACGCTGTAGAAGCTTTGGTGATTATTAGCAAGAGTTACATGGGGTAGTTTCTATAGTATTTCTTTTATTTTAATAAAAGTATGGTAAGTTTTAACAATCTATAGTATAGGGTTATTCCCAGATCCAATTTACGTGTTTCTGGCCTGAAACGGGCGATACGTGAGTGTAGCTCTTGTATATTTATGATTTATTTGATATTTCGTGTTCAAAAGGAACGTTTTCATGAGCTCTGTAGGAGGGTATCAAATACGAAACACAATTTAATATTTATTGAAAGGACTTTTATTGACTTGGCAAGGGCTTGGCCCAGAATGGTTGGATCAATACGAGTAAAAAATACAAACCCACTACCAATATACTCGTTTTCATGTTAAAATATTATGTTTTATTTTTTTTTCAAGAAAAAAGTTTTTTTATTACTGTATTAACTAAGCTTGTTTTTTATTGGACTTGTATATTGCTTTTCGGTCGTGGTTTCTTCTGAATATCTTTAATCTTTGCTCCGTGTGTCTAACAGGACCTCCCACTTTCTTGGTAGAGATATAACATGTACACTTGAGAGCAATAAAATCGCACACCTTACCTTTTTTCAGTTTAGGTTGTTTTTTTTTCTCGAATTTTCTTACTATTGTTTTCTTTAATAGGTACTAGTTATATTACGCTATTATAACACTTGTCGTGAACACTTGTTATCACTTTGTTACAGTATGAAAGTAAATAAAGTCTGTACGTCGCATAAAAAGTACATTGTTTTTCGAAAATAAAAATACTTTCATACTAAATAGACTGCTTTTACATAAAAAAAAAATAACAGGACCTGCTGAATTAATCAACAAATGTTTTGATTTCTATAATGGATTTCGTCAAATTTGGTATTTATTTTTGACAATAAGCGATCATTATTCAAATAAAAAGGGGATTTGTTGAGTCACGTCGTCCATGAGAACGATTCGAGGGAAAAATTGCGAAAATGCTCATAAAAGATGAAACCTTATTTTATTCCAACATCGGAATGATTGAGTTGTGGACGTTCTGATTGAGATGAAAAAGGAAATTTAAATGGACTGCACAATTCTACGAATTTATTTGCTATCTAAAAATGAGAGTCGGGCAATTCCGTATTTGACATTCATTAATGGAGTGACAGGTTTTATTTTGGTTGAAATAAATTACGGCACAAAATTTTACACCGATTCCATAATTTTGTTATTGAAATTTGATTGGTCACTTGACACTAATTTGATGTTAATAAATGGTGTACGATGTTTAACATTGATGACACTCAAATTTCATTAATTGATTATAATTCGAGCAGAGGTGTAAGTCTTCTGAAGCTCGTGGGTAAATAATAACAGCCGTTCAGATTATATAATCTTCAGGTTAAGCCGTGCTTCTCTAGGCAAGTCTGTGGATGGGTGGCCACATAATCCATACCGAGTTTCCACCGTGCCTTGTGATGACTGCCTATCTGACCTCCACAACCCAGTTAGTACTGGGTAATGCGATACCCTTTGGCAAAACCAAAATCAAAGTCATTTATACAAATTAGGTTGATAATCAGCACTTTATGAACGTCAAAATTACAAGAGACAGTCCCCCAAAACGCAAGACAGGCAAGACTGGGAGTTAGACTTTAGGGGCACTGACTTACCTGTAACGACTGTCAAAGATCTACAAATGGCAGCCGGGACCAACGGCTTAACGTGCTTTCCGAGGCACGGAGGAAACTCGGTATGTAATTATGGTCACCCGTCCACGGACCAGCTTCGGCAAGCACGGCTTAACCTTAAAGATCGACCCGTGACCTCCTCAGGTCAGATAGTCAGTCGCTCCATGTAAAATACTGTTATTCAGCTGCATCAGGTAAGACTGAAAGCCAACCGTCAACAAAGTTGGGAAAAGGCTAGGCAGATGTTGTAGTCAGTCTCCTGGAAAAAGACCATCAAAGTGAATGCGGAACCCGAGAACGCATTTTCACACAACACCCAAAGCCCATAAGAATTTTACACATACACAATTATACCTATGTTGTAACCGTTGTACGCACCCGGAAAATAAATCCTGATACGTGACTAAAATCTTTAAAAAAGTCATAAAATATATTGGTCTTTCTAATGTTACCGCATAACGAGGCGGTAGGGCTGCCAAGAATATTTATGTGTCTGTCTATCAGGAAATAGTATTTAATTAGATGTCAAACAGGCAGCCCTAGTATGTGTGCTCACGGTCAACTGATCTTAAATCTTTAGTGATATGGGTTGCTCTCGCTTTGTATCGTTAACGACATATTTTGATTGAAAAGACTATCCCTGGAGTTTCTTGCCCATTCTTCTCCATATAGATCTACGCTTTGGAATGGGCAACTACAGTACTTTCACAAGTTATCATGCCATGTGACTGTTGCTTCGCGTTTTTTTTTTTTTGTATTTTGACTTTCAAAAGTGCCTGTAATTTTTTTTTTTTTATTTTATTTTATTCAAAAGGAACAGCAAACAGCTACAATATATAGTATAAAATAAAGAGATACACATAACATTTGGGCAATATTGTAGCCCACAACGCTATTCACAGATTAACTGTGGAATATATTATACAATTTTAATTTAAACGCTAGGCTAAGAATACAAAATAATATTAAAAAACTAAACTTACTTAACTATCATGTTCATCACATGTACTTATACACATCAATCAAGAGAGCTCCTTGAGTATAAGACCTTTAAATTTACTGGGAGAACATGCAAAGATATCAATGTGTTCAAAAGTCCCATTGTAGACATCTATCATTCTGCGAACAGGTGAGCGCAAACCAGTGTTAGAATGGCAGGTACGCGTGGAGAAGAGTCTGCCAGCGCGCACTTTACGCTTGTACACTGTTCTAGGGACGACATAGCATAACATGTTGGTTAACTCAATGCAATCAAATCTATTATTTACAATGTTATAAAGATTCATAGCTTCCAAGTACTTACGTCTACTTTCAAGTGTTGTGAGTTTGTACTTATTAAGTAAATCCGGGTATGGCAAGTAATATCCGAAGCATCTAAAATGCATAGCACGTAGGAATTTCTGTTGAACACTCTCAATCACCTCAATATATTTTTTATAATATGGGCTCCAGACGGACACGGCATACTCTAGTTGAGAGCGTACGAGAGATTTATATAGGCAAATATATGAGGAAGACTTCTTAAAGTCTAATGTTGAGCGCATAACAAATCCATAAAGTTGGTACGCTTTACTAACTATTTTGCTAATATGCAAGTCTAAGCAAAGCTTGGAATCAAGGATGATGCCGAGATCACGAACAAAGTCCACTTTTGTTAAGGGAACACCGCACAGAGTGTATGTATGTGTTACGACATTTTTATTTTTTGTAAAATTTAGAAAATTACATTTCGGTAAACTAAGCTGCAACCCATTTATACGACAGTAGTCTGATAGTCTGTCCAAGTCTTGTTGTAGCAGAAGGCAGTCATTGATGTCGCGTATTGTTCTGTATACCTTAAGATCGTCGGCGTATAATAGGAATTTGGTATTAAGAAAACATTGGCTGATGTCGTTTATATACAAAACAAACAAAAGGGGACCGAGAATAGAACCTTGTGGTACACCAGAGGTGACCTGCGCGATGCAAGAAGAATGACCATTAACCACGACTCTCTGACTACGGTTAGTGATATAGGAAGCAAACCACCTTAGTAGGTTTCCACGGATTCCATTAAAAGCTAATTTATTGAGTAATATTACATGATCCACCTTGTCGAAAGCCTTGCAGAAATCTGTGTACACTGCATCCACCTGTACACGGCTGTCAACATTATCAAATAAAAAGCTTGTAAACAGTAAGAGATTGGTGTTTGTGGACCGCCGTTTAACAAAACCGTGCTGTTGTTGAACAATAATATTATGCAGAATGGGATATATTTCATTATGTACTAACCTCTCGAAGAGCTTCGACAAGGCAGACAAAATGGAAATAGGACGATAGTGTTCAACATTGCGTCTTGATCCGCCTTTGTGGACAGGCACAATAAAGGCATCCTTCCACCGTTTGGGCACAACACCTTCCGACATGCATTTATTATAGATAATAAAAAGAGGCTTGCAAATGGAAACGGCGGCATTTTTCAAGAAATAAGGAGAAAGTCCGTCTGGTCCAGGTCCTTTCGATGCATCTAGAGATTTTAGCTCTTTCAGTATTTTATCCTCACTAAAAGATATATCGGAGATCAAAGAATCGTGTAGCGCATTTTCAAGTGGGGGCTTCCAATGTGGTAATGACGGTGAAGCAGGTTCGAAAACTGAGTAAAAGAAATCAGAAAACATATTGCATATAGAAGTCGGATCATTAGATTCAGAGTTTTTAAATTGAAGCTTTGCTGGTATCCCAGGTTTCTCTTTCCGATTCGAAATGTACGTCCAGAAATGTTTAATGTTTTTGCACAGACTATCTTCCACAGACCTGATGTATAAGTTGAAACATTTTAGACAAGTGTCCTTAAATTGAGTTCTGTATTTGGCAAATGTATTGTAGTCCGCGATGTTATCAAATTTTTTCCACTTAACCCATGCCTTATGTTTCTTTTTCGAGATGGTTATAAGAGTCCTTGAGAACCAGATAGGATAACTAACTGATCTGGCACGAACCAAAGGAGTATCTTGTTTGATAATATTATCCAACTCATCGTAGAAAGTAGTCAGTGCGTCTTCAGAGTTTTTGGAGCAAAGCAAATCTGTCCAATTTGTTTGTTGTATGTTACGGTTAATGTTGTCAAAATTGGCTTTATGAAAATTATATTTATGTAGAGGAATCTTTGTCAAAGGAGAAATTTTAATGTCAAGGGAAGTATCGCAGGTTAAAGCAGGGTGGTAAATGTCAATAGGTAGTAGCGAAGTTGTGGAACGGGAAACTATACAGGCATTGTTTGAAATAACTAAGTCAAGTATTTTGCCTTTGTCATTCACTACATTATTAAGTTGAGAAGCACCAAGAAGTGAAATGAGATTATGTAGATTAGCGCATGTAACAGTCGCCATAGAGTTGAGGGTAGTAGCTCCAGGGGAATTCGTGGCAGAGGATGCTAACCAATTGGCTTCTGGTAGATTGTAGTCACCCAATATATAGAAGCTGTCAACAGTAGGATGACTCAAAATTTCTTGTAACGTTTCGAAATGCATATTGTACACTAACGAGGAAGTTTTAGGTGGTATATAGGCAGCACTTACGATGTGCCGCTTTTTATTGCAAGCGCTGTGCAGTTCCACAATAAGGTGTTCGATATGGTTGTGTGAAAGGTCGCTACGCTGAAAAATCGCGAGGTCTAGCTCAGACGGTTTGAGAGAGCTTAAAATTGCAACCAATACACCGCCACCATCCCGTTTATTTGTAGTAATACGATCGCGATCGCAACGAAATACTGTATAGCGCTGGTCTATGAATTCGCTGTCGTAGATTTCAGGTGTCAGCCAAGTTTCCGTTAATACCAAGATTTCATAAGTGTTCATAAGGATGTTCTTGTAAAGTTGATCTAGTTTTGTGCGAATGCCCCTACAGTTTTGGTAAAAGATTGTTATATGTTTATTAGACATTGTTAATACTATAATACAACAATATATACATATTTACGATATGAGAGTGTTCATATTGAGAAGAGATTAAAAGCATGAGGATAAAATTAATAAATAAGGATAACGTATAAAACAGGCAGTACAAACCACAACACTTGATTAAATTGACAAAGATATAAAATGTATTATTACCAACAGTTTTAGGACGATGTATGCCACTTATCAACAAGTCTATTAAGTACATTAAGTGGGGAAATAATTTTGACTCAAAAGCTATGTAGACAGGGCTTAATTTACAAAAACTATATTTTAAATTGACTACATATAACAAATAAACATGCGAACAATAAATACTACGTAAAAACCAGCAGTTACAGTAAATGAATAAAAAGTGGATTACAAAAAACCTAATCATTAATATTGACCTTGACATTGTTCTCATTGCATTTAAGTTTGGATATATCATCATCTGATCTGATGGCAAAAGCAGCATCGCCATCTTTTTTACGAGCAAGGATGGTACAGTTCTTAACCCAAACATATTTGTACTGATAAAGTTTTGCAGCTTCCTTACATTTACGAAATAATAGCTTGTTTCTTAACGTTAGGTGCTCATTTATGTAAATATTTGTAGGGGATCCGGAAATACCAATTTGGTCAGTTTTAAGTGACTTAGCCTTCCTATACGCGCTAAGGACATTGTCTCGTAGTATGCGCGTGGAGAACTTGACAATAATATTTTTCGGTCTATTATTCTCCTGATGTGCATGCGGTACTCTATGGATGGATAAGACCTCTTTTTGAGGAATGGTAAAACTGATAGATTCCCCAATTGAGGCCAAGATCTGCAGCAGATTTTCGCCTCGCTTGTCAGGAACGTTGCAAATTTCGAGGTTACTGGCTCTCGCCTGCTGCTCGAGCGTGTCTATCTTCGATTCTAGATAGCTGATCGAGGTAGCAGATTGCTCAGCCTGCTGACGTGCAATATTGTCGACTCTTCTTTTGAGGTCGTCTTGTTCGCTAGCGTGGAACTGTAGCGAATCTTTGAGGCCAGATATATCTTCGGTCATTTGCTTCAAGTCCTCCTTAAATTCGGCTTGGACCGTACGGATAGTGTTCAACTCATGTTTCATGTCCAACAGGCTGCTTTTAATAATTTCATGAAAATTAAGCATACTAGCCTCAATCTCACCTCGCCAATCCTGCATTGTGGTTTTAATACCTTCCTTGAATGATTCAAGAGTCCTGTCCATGTCAGAACGCCAACCTTGCAGTGATCTATTGAATTCTTGGGTGAGCGTCTGGATTAGGTTGTCTTGGGTAATCAATGTGCTGGTGTCCACATCCCTGGAAGCAGATGGCACATACATCGGTGGAGTGCGTGGCGATATCGCACACTGATCCATGATGTCGCAAGACATGTTCATACTACTGTCCTCATAAGTCGGAAGCTGGGTGGAAGAAACAGGCGTGTCCAAGTTCTGTCGAGTACGACGGGTAATATTACTGCACGAAGGACATTTCCAACAGGACTTATAATCCTGAGTCAGGGCCAGAAATTGCTGCAGCGTAATGTTTAGACAGTCGTGATGGTATTTTCCATCACATAAGTTACACAACAGGTACTCAGCCCCAGGGGCCAAAGCTTCGTTGCAACCGTTGCAAAGCATTTTGAGGATAAATTACAAATAATATTAAAGTTAATTGCAGTCCAGATTGAAGTAACGAAATTATCCAAAATGGGTTGAAGTAGCGCCACCTATCGTGAACCGTGAAGACTATGTCGATGTCTTGGTATCTAAATATGAATACCGAGTATGGAGTACACTTGAGTGTGATAATCACACTTGTGACGCCCCCTATATACCGCACGGCGAAATTCTAATGAGTATCGATTCACGGCACACGCAAGGCGTAATGGTCTAATTGAAGTAAATGCTTTGAGTTTGAGTGAAAATGGAATTTCCACCGATACACACCAGGTTTCGGTTCAAATCGACTAATTAGTTGGTTTATGATTGAGCTCTCACTAACGCCTAATTGAGTTAAACTTGAGAAGCGCTGCACGCTCGTTGCTTTTTCGTTTTATTCGCCTTCTTAGTCCTGCGAGACCCTAGGATACGGTAGCACCTGACATATGTAACTAGCATTTCTTCGTCACTTGCAGAACACTAGAGTTGCCGAGGACCATCGAACCGATTATCTTCGTCTTATTCTATAGTAGTTGCTCATTAATAATATTCAGTGTGATAACTTGTCACGTACTACATGTATCAAGTGTGTGGATATCAGCACTATACTTTCATCATCATCATATGTTCCCACTGCTGGGACACAGGCCTCCTCTCTATGAGAGGGAGTGGGCTGTAATTCACCACGCGGGCCCAGTGCGGGCTAGCATTATACTTTACTTTATTAATCTATACTTAATATTATAAAGCTGAAGAGTTTGTTTGTTTGCTTGAACGCGCTAATCTCAGGAACTACTGATCCTATTTGAAAAATTCTTTCAGTGTTAGATAGACCATTTATGATTTGCTTTGCTGACATCTCCTTGAGGCACGCGTGGAACTTGAACGCGTCTTCGACACAGCTTGTCATCATAAGACGGACGGACGGTGAGCTAGCCCATTACTACCGTCCACACGCCCGCGATATTGAAAGAGACCTTAATTTAACTTTTTGCATTATAAGTTTTTGTAGGAGCCCTAAAGTGAGCGCTTTTTCTTAGGTCATAAACTTCCTTTTTTAATACAGTTAATCATTTTAATGGGACAAGAAAGCGATTACTTTGAATACGGGAATTCAAAGAAATAAAATGATTGAGTTATAACAAAATCAGTAAATTAAAATGAAGAAACGGGTTTGAGAAGTACGTTTTAAACCGTCTTCGAAAAAGGAGGTCGTTACGTATTGGGCCGCTATTTGTTTTGTCTGTTATCCAATGCCGATTTAGATTTAAAATATTCGAAAGATGTCCAGGTTTATAAGGGGAAACTTGAAGATAGATTGCATCCTGGGGAATGGATGGTAATTGCTCAGGGGGATAAGCTAAATACATCCGAATATCCGATCCCTAGTCATGACATACATGCATCTGGATATTTTAAGACTGTAAGCGGAATAAATAGTCTAAAGGTTCTCGGACCGCCGCGTAAGATTCTGATCGCAAGTTCGATCACCAACTACAGAATTCTATTGTTGTGCCATTTTTTTTGCAGGTTTTGTCCCTAACACATTTTTACTTATAGACTATCATTATCTCATCTTAAAATTGTGAGGATGACTATGTAAAACGTTGAGAACTAAAATTATTAATTGTTTTGTGAACAGTACAAGCCAGTATTGTGAATGATTTCAGGAAAAAAATATACATGCTTGTTGATTTACCAGACACAAATTAAATCTACAACCTTACCTTCAGAAAATGTTCAGCTCACTACAAAAAAAGGATACGTAAATAATGAAACAGAAAAAGTGTAACAGTAATTTGGTAGGGCGTTCAAGGATACAAATATAGCAATCAGTTTCAGTAAAAAAATCCTTTCTGTAACTTGTAACGTAAAGAAGCATTCCCTTCGTAAGCATTGCTACCTATAGAATTCTATAAAGCAGCCATGGCTTCATGCGTTTCTTACAACGTTGCAAAATTTATTTTATGAAATTTCCTTAAAGAGGAAAAGCTAGTAGCCCCTTAAGATTTTTTATTATCTTCACTCTTCATTTGTGTAAATATTTCCTCCAACAAGGTTTTCATTTCAACAGTATATAAACTACATTATCTTTCAACATTCATTTCAATGGCTCTCATAATTCTGCGAAGTACTCGCCTGTCTGCTTTAATAAATCTCTTGATTATGTTTACCAGTAACTTCAAGAAGTAGGAGATTCTGTAAGTAATGGGAGTGCGCTCGCAATACTCGTAAATAACTGAATTCGACTTATAGTTTAAAATATCTAAGTATTTTAGGACTTTAGAGCAACCCTGTGGCCTGTACCTACGAGCTATTTATGTGTGTTTTAAACATGAGGGTCAGCTAGGAATTTGTTTTATGTTGGTCAAACTTTGACAATTTGTAAACTCCGTAATTTTGCGGAACGCCAAGCGTTTTATCTTCAACTTTATAATCGTCGAATTTCTGAATTATTTTTCTTGATCTACGTATAGTTTTGTTTTAGACTTAGATTTCGAGTAAACTGTTTTCTGCAGGAATGATAAACTTCATAATCTTTCTGCAAGAACACCAACTTTAGGTTTAAACCCAACAATGTATGGGAAATCGAGGCTATAACTTTGCACTATGATGTCAGCTAATCCTCTTCAATTGCTTCCCACACAAAGGTCTATTTAAATTTTTATTTGATGTTAGACGCTTATAGTCATAGAAACTGTGCTTTTAAACTGAGCCTTATCTGGTTACTGGTAATAAGGTCAACTTTCAAAACAAAGCGTGGGAAATCTCATGGCACAAAATTAAAATATAATTTAACAATTTAATTAATTTTGTACCTTTTTGTAATGGTGTCCTATAAATGTAACGCCCCTAGCGCTTGTACTGGTAGAGATTGCCTTCTGGCATTAAGTCCACCTACGAGTATGTACAACTATCGTATATGAAGTTTAAATCTATACTAATATTTTAAAAAACAGAAGAGTTTGTTTGTTTGCTTGAACGCGCTTATCTTAGGAACTACGGGTCAGATTTGAAAAAAAAATTCAGTGTTAGATAGCCCATTTATGAAGGAAGGCTATATTATAATATATGACCAATAGGAGCGGAGCAGCAATGAAAAATGTTGCGTAAACGGCGAATATGTGACGCGGACGAAGTTGCGCGCGACAGCTAGTATAATGATATTCTTGAGACTATAAAAGAAATTGTATTACTAAGAGCAGTAAAAAATGTATCGAATAAAACAAGTACTTGTTGTAATGGCCTCGTCCGGGTGATATACGATAAACTTGTGGGCGTTTCCAGCACATTACTGCGTTTCTGCTAGACTGGTTATAAAAGCAAATTCATTTTTAGGTGATCCAGTCGTAATGTCTTCTGTTATGTGGTTCAGAATGTACGAGTGAGCAGTAATGGGGTAGTTTGTTCTGTAATGGCTTCATTTTTTTTATCATATTTGTACTTTACGTATATTTTGCTCCCGGCATTGTCTATTGGGCTATTTTTATTGGCATAATTTATAATAAATTACAACGATAAACAAGCTAAAAAAATAAATGACTAAAATAACAATAAAGTATAAAAGGGCGTCAAAAACTCCTCAACGCTGTCAGCTGCCTAAGATACTGGCAGCATTGCCACGTTGTATGGCAATACTTAGCCTCTGGCCAAAGTAAAAGCCAGCCCTTTGCTATTTATTTATGGTAAATAAATAAAATAGAATAACATCACACCTGTAATCCCCGAAGGTTAAGACAGAGGTGATCAATAGTACACCCACATTTTGCCAGTTATGTTTTAGTCCCATGTAATAGGGGGCGAGGCCATTGCCATCAACCGGGCAGAAGTCCAGAGTCCGTGGCTGCTACTGACCCATTTTTGATGGAATAAACCAATAACACTTTGCGCTACCCGGGAATCGCACCAAGGACCTTATCCTCAGTAGTCACGCTTGCGACAACTCAACCTATAAGACTGTTTGTCAAATAAAACGTCAGTCAGTTAAATGAATTAAATACATCTTTACATATAAAATTACTTGTAAATATTATAAAGCGACAAGAGTACTAGCTGTAACATTGTCTCGGTCCCATATGAAAACACGTCGACACCCCCAAGCAATAAGTCAGTAACCGCAAAATCCAACTTTTACAGGAAAAAATATTAACTGTTTTTGTTGAATATCTTTTCAGCGAATGGGAATATTAAGGACCTCCCACCTCAAATTAAAGTTATTTTTGTGTTAGCCATATGGAATTATCTATAACCAAAATCTAAGAAAATATAAATTACAGAAAATCCTCCCTTCGTCGAGGTTACAGCATTATTATTAAGAGTTTATTGGATTCCCTCCCTTCAGCCTGTCACGCTCTCGTGTGACGTCATCGTCGTAGAGTGTTGCCAGTAAATTCACTGTACTGTCCATTAGTGTCCATGTCATCGTGTTTAGTCAACAGAGAAAAAAACAATACTTTTCTAAGTCAAGTTTGAAACCACGCACAATGGTCCACTTAAGGGACTAAGTGCGGAAACCAGAAACCCCATGAAGAAGAAGAAGTCAAGTTTGATCTGTTGTTGGAATTTATATGAAAGAGTTAAAAATGCTTAAATGGCAGTAGATTCATTATAAAACCTTACTGTTGACACAGATAAAGATGACAGATAAAGATAACAGATAAAGATGACAGATAAAGATGACAGATAAAGATGACAGATAAAGATGACAGATAATTAATTTTCAACAGTTTTGACGTTATATGCTACATTTTCCTGAAGGTCACCCTTTTAATTATAATGTTTAGCTCGTACATATTATTATGAGAACTTACAACTACATGTTGAACAATCTAGTTACAATTATCAAAAATAAATGCTTTAATGCAAGTAGTCCGAATGACAAATCAAATTTAGATCACTTCGTTAGTTAAGCTGGCGGAGATGAGTCGGTCATTGTACTTATAAGCTTTATTTTTGATGCGAGATAAAATGTTTGGCTGAACTCCGAACAGATTGAGAAATACATCATTCATTTCTCGCAAAGAGATAAGCTAAGATTCCTCGTAAAGTTGTGTCTGTAGTGTACTTTGAGAGACATCTTTTCCGATAGTTGCAGTAGGGTTGCTTGCTGCACTGTATTGAACGAGACAATGAATTATCGATTTAACATGGTGTGGTCCAAAAGTTTTCGGTTTCAACTATAAAAAGTATGGATTAATATCCAAACAAAAATGGACTGAAATAAAGGAAGACCACATTGAACAAAATATTACTTGTTTACTGTAAGTAACTAGTTAATACGACAGTTTCTTTTGGACCTTACCGATATCTTTGCTGTGTCTATACTTAGCATCACCCTAACTCAGCCAAATTTTAATAATAAATTGTTGCTTCTGCTGCAAAATTATGTTATAAATTGCTTACAAAATGAGAACGTGGAACCTTAACAAAACTCTGTGCCTACGTATAACAGCAAAGTGAAAATTTGCAAAGTTATGCTTGTCACATTGACCTGTTTACGTCGCTACGATTGAATACCACGATATTGATCATCACTTTACTTGATTACCACATCTTATGCATAACTTGTGTATACATGTAGATAGCGTGCGGGTGGTGCCATAATAATATAAATCTACATAGACAAACTTTAATAACACCAACCCAAAAAGCAATCAAAGTTTGGTATTACTTTGGTTCTGGCAATTTTGCATGTTGTGGTGTCTATAAACCAATAGAAACATATTTCAAGTCAGCGCTTGCCAACTAGAACGTGACCGCTAAATAGCTATACGAGCTATACATTACTAAACACAAACATCGCTTACAGCTTGAATTTCGAGAATGGTTTCGTACTGAGTGGTCGTCACGGGACATTTCCTGTCAAAGTACGCTTGATAAACATTCCTTTACTTGGAAAATGTAACACTCACCCTCTAAGCCGTGAGGAAGGCCGGCAATTTGTTCAAGCAACGTAATTTCTGAATTTTCAAGACATTTCCTTGGCTTTGAAGAGTTAATAGAGATGTTTATTTACTTCCGAACTGCTTAAGATGAAACTTCAAAGAATGGTTTACGAATTTATAGTCACCAAAGTTATTTGCTATTAAGATTTTATAGTATCGTAAGTTATTAGATTAATTTCGTAATTGTTTCTGCCACCTATTCGTAGTTTCGTACAATGTGACCGCATTTCGTTCAAATGTTTTAAAATTTACTTTTGTAGTTGAATTTTATAGCAAACTTTATAGATTTTCGATAATGCTGTATCAGCAACAGCCGGTGTTTATCTTTTGTATCTGTTCTACTCCAATCAACTGTTAGCGTTAAAATACGAGTACGTATAGTCAGATACTAAATAATTTAACTAGCAGCTCTAGATTATTACTACAAATAGATACCAGATCGTCGTTAAAAGTTTATTTATCTAAACTAAAAATCCTACAGAGTTCGTATTATAAGCAAGTTAATGGGAGCCTGCCGTTTTGCCGAAAAGATTTTGACAACATTTTACTACCCAAACAAATTTTAGAAACCTTTTTTTGTACCAATGCAATATTTGGAATGATTTTAGTACGCAATTTTTCATTTCGTCAAATTTTTACTTGGAAGAATATTACCAAAGATAATGTCATTATGGCATTCATTCTTTAATCAAATGATTTATTACATCAAACAAACTTTAGACAATATAGCAAATCATTTGATCTAAGTCAAATGACAGAAACGACAACATTATATAGAAAGACATATGAAAAAGAAAAGGCTACCCGAAACTGAACTAGTTTTATCTTTTATTGCGAAATTTGCACCATTGATAGATGTTTGTGATAAATTTAGCTGGAAATGTATATCAGTTGGTTTTATTTTTTTAAATTAATATTTGCCTTATTTAATTTTGCGTAAAATGTGTTGTTCCAACTGAAATATTTGACTACATAAAAATTGGTAAAAGTACTAGTTGGTAAACAAGTTATTGTTTAAACGTTTACATATCAAACATTAGGTTTGCGTTACAATTATTTGTGAAGAGATTTTTTTACATGCAAAATTCAAATTGTTTGGGAAGTGATAATTTGTCAATTTCTTTTCGATGAAACATAGGTAACCCCAAGTTAATACATAAACATAACATCAAGCCTGTGATTCGCGAAGGAGTAGGCACTGTATCTCATAGAACACCCACAATGTCCGTGATTTTTTTGAGCAATACTTTTACGAATAATTCTTGGTACAACTACATAATTACCTATCTGCTGTTAAATGAGCAATTCTGACTCAATAAAAATAAGCAAATATTTTTCATCCAAACAATTTCGACGACGTTTATCTCCACAACACGACTTTACAAACAAAACACGATTACAGATAATGAGTGCCATCAACTTTAATCTGTTAAAGTGTTTTAAGAGCGTTTATTCCTTACCGCTTTTCATACAAACTTTCAAGTAGTTTTTTTCCGAAATGACTGAACCGATTTAAATGAAACTTTATACGCATAAGCAGGATACATAGGTCTAAAAAGTTACTAAAAAATATTTTCAAAATGTGTTTTAAAACAAGAGATAATTGGAATTTTCTGTTTCTATAGAAAATTTAAATTTGGTCTAATTTAACTGTAACACTATTTTTCGAAAATGTTTTTAGTAACTTTTTAGATCTGTGTATCCTGCTTATGTGTACGAAGTTTCATCAAAATCAGTTCAGTCATTTCGGAAAATAACGACTTGAAAGTTTGTATGAAATGTCGTAAGGCGTAAACGCTCTTTTCCTTTACTGTTTTTCAGACGCAATAGGAGATCCTCGTGAAAGATTGCGCCTGAAAAACAGTTTTATCTTTGTGCCGAAGTTTGTCTTTCACATAAATTCACTTCTTTGCAAAAAGTATTATGGTTCCTCTCGGCCCCAATTAGTAGTAGGTGTTATTAGGGTTTGGGACAAAAGTTGTTGTAATTAGGAGTTAAAGAGACTTTTATTTTACGACACTTTTAGTTTTAATTCCATTACGTTTTTCAAACTTGGAAGTCCACTGAATTCCTGTTACTGAGGAAAACGGAACCCTGTTAAATACAGGGTTCCGTTTTCCTCCGTTTTCCTCAGCCCACCTGCCAGTGAACGCGATGGAAGCGCGGTCGTCCTCTCCTCTGCGTGGTGCTGCCCACGCCTTGGTGACCTCTGGGGTCGCCACTCTGCTCCGCTGCATGCCCTGCGACCTCACGCCGGCCCACGTGCTGCGGCGTAGCCTAAGCCCAGGGCAGTAACTTTCTATCTACCTACCAAGTGCCAGTGCAAAGTGCTTTAGAGACCTTAAGAACTCATACCCTGATATGTCTGTGTCTCGTGTCTTCACTAACTAATATACGTGTAAAGTGACCTTTGGTTCCATTCCTAACCTACCACGAAACCCACTTGCCCCAGTATTTTCTTTAGTCAATGCTGGATAAAAGTTTTAATGTTTATTTAGGCAGTTTCACCTGTATTTAAACCTTTTGTACACCGCAAGTGTACGTACAGATATGTGTGAGCAAGAGAACTTTCAGAGTTTGATTATATTTTATCTAGTCGGAAACGTTATAGATGTAAATGTAACCAAGGTTTTTGTAACAAGATTCTGATTTAAAAGAGTGTCCATTGAGTTTCTTGCCCATTCTTCTCCATTGAGATCTACGCTTTGAAATGGGCAACTACAGTTCTTTCACAGACAGTATAGGTCTTGTTACTGGGGCTGTAGCTACATTTTTATTGTTGTTCGACTATTCAAAAGTGCTTGTAATTGGCTTACTTGAAATAAATGATTTTGATTTGATTTGAATAGAAATTTTAATGTTCAGTTTTAGTTCAATTTGCACGTTTCGTGATATTATGTTACAAAAAAAAGTGAAAAGTTATGACTTTGGCTTAATTATTCGTTCAAAATAACTGTAAAAATACTGCTATCTACCGCTGGTTTATTTCACGATTGTCTTCACATCGTTATTGACATTTTATTTAACACCAGTATACAAGCTGTTGTTTTGCATCATCGTCAAAGTCAAGGAGGTAACTATGCTAATGATTCTCGTCCCGAATCAATAATAAAATGGGTAGGTAATTTTTTTAAATTATTTATTTATGGTAATCGGTCATTGTGAACCAGCCGTGTTTAAACGCGGCACCTCTGATTCTCGCCCTATAATCGCGTTTTCACATATGTGTGAAAATAAACAAACAATCTGAAACGTTTATTCGATAATTTCTTATTCCCTAAACCATTTTAAGAGGTTTTTTTAATGAAATACTGACAAACTTAAACAAAAAAGGAGCGTTTATTAATAATTACCTAGGTATCGTAATTTAAATTGATTTATTTATGTCTTTTACCCCCTGAATTTTGACGTGGATGCAAAACAACACGTTGTATAGTTATATCCGATGATATAGTCAATAAAACTCGACAAGTTACTAGTTATATAGAGAACTAGAACCTTCCAACCTTTCAGTAAAGATTTGAACACGCCTGCCGCGTTTCGATTTAATTCTTGAAGAAGTATTTTAAATATTATTAAATGGACCCGGAGGCAATCCTTGGGATTTAATTAGACGAAGCAGAATAAAGTTTTAGTCTTATTTCCTTTAAGTGGTTCCTGATTGAAAGACGGCCATTTGGTTATCCCTGCCAGCCTTTCTTCATTGCATTATAACAATTGAGCTTAATTTTAAGACTGCAATTTATTTAACGAGAGCGACCATCACGATGGTAAACAAATGAATGACGGCGCATAGTTACGTCGGAACTGGATTTGACAGCTGTCTTGTGTGGGACTTTTGACTTTTGTTCGTGCCTACCCACATTACAAATTATTGAAGATATGGCCGGCCCATATCTTCAATAATTATAATAATTAGGGAATCACTTAATCAATGATACCATATTTAATTCGAAATGAAAAGGTGCACGATTACTCGGAACAAAAGCGATTCGTCGAATACGGTGCCCTCGCGGTTGACGTTCAGAAACAACTGCCATTCAATATGGCCGCGCTGACCATTGCTTCAACGCTCAGCCAGACTGACAGCTGTCAAATATAGTTCCGACGTATCTATGCGCCGTCAAACTAATTTCTCATAAAATTATGTCAGACAGGCAATATTACCGTATTTCATAAAAAAAGTTTGCGAACATTATTTATGTTCATGCTATCATAATTATGTTGTATTAAACTAGCTGACCCAAAAGCCTTTATCCTGTCCTTTTTTAATGTCGACTTTTCTAATGCGCCACCTATCGGGTTCAATAGGGATGATGACTGGGTAAAGAAAACGAAATTCTATTTTGTCCGTCAATCAGGTAATACAAAAATATTAGATACGTATTTTTTGTTTTATCAAGTTAACAAAAAAATACTTAGTTAAAACGCATTAAAGTTGGAGAGTGGGTGCTCACTACGTCACAACTAGGTATAAAATGTACTGAGCCGTGACGTCATGCGCCATTTCAACTCAAAATATCTCCGTAATTTTACGATTACGTGAAAAATACGTGTCAAATACTTTTTAATAATCTACCCGATAAACAAATAAAAAAAAATGAGTCACCATCCCTATTGTGAACCTAGACCATCCAGGGACCACACTACGAGAACAAACACGCCTGTAATCCCGACGATTGTCGGAATTACCTCGAGGGATGCGGACGAAGACGTAATCTTTACAAATATGCTTAAAGTCCAGTAGTTCTGATCCAATGATGGTAATAAAGTTATAAAGGGTAAAGGGTCCTTTTCGAAAACTTTTCTTCGGGAATTGAGTTTAGGCAAGAGCTACCCTGAATTGAACTTTATGAATTGAGACCGGGTCATATGCAACTTTTTACTTGAGATTGTCGGTTTTTTTTTTTAAACTTTGCTCTACTCTACGAATTTCTCCGGTATCGTGGGTGCGTTTACAAACATTTAAAATCACATATACATATAGCCAGACCCGGTGCAACTATCTGTAGGCCATACAAATATTTGATCCGTGCGGGGATCGAACCCTCGACCCGCAGCGCTGTAGTCGATCGCTCAGCCACTGCGCCAACAGTTCCGTAGCATAAATTCTCGAAATATGCAACAGAAGTGCCAAAATATGCAATATGAAATTTAAAAAAGTAGGTACTACTACTAAAAGTAGGTACAACGTAAAATATAAGCACATTGTAATTAACCGCTAACCATTAGCTTAGTAATTGAGAAACTTCATGCAGAAAACGTTCGTGCTGACGAATACATTTTCCACTAAAAGGAACTCGATTGTGAAAACGTACACATTCTGCACAGTAGAGTTTTACATAATTGCGTTAATGAAGCGGTTTTATTCGTCAGCACAAATTAATGTAAGTATCGAAATATTACAATTTTATTTATTTAAATAAATGCTGCGTAAAACAAATTATTTTATAACATGTTTATTAAAGTTTATTAACATTTTTACATAAACATGTTATTAACATGACATGTTTATGTATAAATAGTAAACTAGTGATGAAAAGTTTTTATACTTTAACTAAGTACATATGCATGTTTCGGCCTTGAAGCAGAACTGCCCTCAATAAAAAAAAACTAATTAAATTCACAATATTCTACAAGATAGTCAATATTCTCAAAGTCAAGGTGACTGTTGACACTCATTCTCCCTGAGGTGGCTTAATTAAAGCCCGAAGTTCACCGACATCCGACCCTGATTTATTAGCTTCCTAAGTTAAATATTTTTCGAATTAATTCACCGTATACAGGGTGTAACGGAAAGGGTATATACATCCTTAAGGATGTGCTACAGACCATCAAACTGAACATGTTTCCCGACATATTTTTTTTTTTACAGCAAAAAAAAATATCAGCTGCCTATACATTTGGGTCGAATAGGTATTGTAATATTCTTTGGGGCAGCAAATATTTTTTTTGCTGAAAAACATGTTTTATGATGAGAAACATCTTCAGTTTGATGGTCTGTAGCACACCCTTAAGGATGTATATACCCTTTCCGTTACACCCTGTATACTACGATTTCCGTTTATCTCTTACAGCTGTAGTATTTGGCAAACATAATAACCTGCATTTGTATCTACAATACTATCTTATTTGTATTCAGCTAATTCAATCGATTTGTCAACCTGTACATAGTAATACACTTGGTGACCGATCAAGAACTAATTATGCTCGATGCCGTCCAACAAAATGAAGGAATATTCTTCCGAAAAATATGCGTCACGCTTCATTAGCTGTTTAACGCTTCGAGATGAAAGTTTTCATTTTATATTTTATTAATTTCTTAAGTGCTACATGGAACAATAGGAGTTTATTTTAAAGTGTTAGAGTAGAGAGAAATGTTTTAAGTTTAGTAATAAGTTATAAAAGTTACATGACAATTTTATAGAAATAAACAGGGACAGCGATTTCCATCCACGTAGCAGTGTTGCTACGGCGTAGCACACACTCAATTGCGGCGTAGCTCACACGCTACGATCAATGGCTACAACCACAAACACATTTTGGAGGTGTCTACTATAATCCAACGCTGTCAAGCGAGGCAGGATTGTGACCTTCAGATACACTAAACTATAATTCTATAACTTACTTTGGTATAACAAATATAATCAAATTACTAAAATCTGACCAAATTCAATATGCGGAGAACCCTTCAACATATAAGCTATAGTAATATGTAATAGGAACCGATCGTACCTTAATTCTAAACTTGATTCACGTTTCAGATGTAGTCTCACGGGTACCGAATCTGTTCATCAATGACAAAAGTTAAGCTAAAGTTAGGTGACACGGTCCTTTACAACAAGTGATGTATTGCAGAACTCATTTAGGTCAATGCAAACAATAATACTGAAACGAACTTATACAACCAAAATAACACAAGAAATTGAGTAAATAATTAACAATAACAATTAATAAAAATAAAAACAATTAATTAACAATGGTCATCTATACGTATTGTTCACATGACTCAATCTCCTATAATTGCATTTCTATGATCGACATTAAGAGCGTTTACGCCTTACGACATTTCATACAAACTTTCAAGTCGTTATTTTCCGAAATGACTGAACTGATTTTGATGAAACTTCGTACACATAAGCAGGATACACAGATCTAAAAAGTTACTAAAAAACATTTTCGAAAAATAGTGTTACAGTTAAATTAGACCAAATTTAAATTTTCTATAGAAACAGAAAATTCCAATTATCTCTTGTTTTAAAACACATTTTGAAAATATTTTTTAGTAACTTTTTAGACCTATGTATCCTGCTTATGCGTATAAAGTTTCATTTAAATCGGTTCAGTCATTTCGGAAAAAAACTACTTGAAAGTTTGTATGAAAAGCGGTAAGGAATAAACGCTCTTAACATAGATGTGGAACATTTACTATTTTATCTACTTCGGTTTCGTTATATTCGAATTACGAAACTGCCAGCGGTTTCATTATGATACCCATAACGACACAAGTTGCATTATGCGAATCGTCATAAATTATTCTAAAACACAAGCAAAGACATTCTGAACATACAGCCTCGTACCTATAATATTATTTCGAAATCGAGACAATGTAAATGATGTTTTTAAAAATGGAACAAGTTTAGAACAAAAGTATCGTATACTATTTGGCTGTTGCGGCTACAAGATCTTTGCCTTATACTTATTAAAGACTAAATAAAAAAGAAGTGGACGCGGGAAAAAAAATCTGAGTGAAATTTTATTCCAAATTTTATTAAAAGTGTCTTCAACATCAAGTGATATGGAAAATACTCCACCAGATATAACAAATAGAGCAGTTGGGGCTTCAAATAATTTACTACCAGAAATCAAGATATGTACAAGGTGTTGTTTTGCATCCTCGTCAAATTCATGGAGGTAATTCTACTAATGATTCTCGACCCAAATCAACAATAAAATCGGTAGGTTAATTTTTATATTTTTTTTCTTATTTACGGAATTCCGTAAGTGCGAACCAGCCGTATTTAAACGCGGCCCGTCTGTTGCTAGCCTTATTACCACGCATTCACACACACAAAAAACGCTAACAATACATACACAACGCAAACTCAATGAACATTCGATAATGTCGTAGGTATTCCCTAAAACCAATGCGCAGACGCACTCTCTCACTCACGCGCCTAGCGACGCACTCTCTCGCACACGCGCGTAGCCACGCCCCCCGCGGTCCCGGACCCCGGAACCAACAGTATGTTTAATGTCGCCGACTAGTGCATGCGTTTTGCGAATTCCGCTCCTAGGTACTGCGATGTACATCGTTGAGACGTAGGTATAAACTGCAAGTGCGGTTTGGACTGAATGTGTGGGCTTGGGATAATAGGAGAACAAGTGCTTGGACCCTACTTCATCGACGGGTACCTCAACAGCGCCACATACCTGGAGCAGCTGTTCCACGTTGTTGAGGATATGTTGGAGGACGTTCCCCTGGCACTCCATCGCGACCTCTACTACATGCAGGACGGTGCTCCCCCTCATTACGGTCGGCAAGTACGCTGAAAGGTTTGGTGACCACTGGATCGGTCGCGGAGGACCTGTGGCCTGGCCTCCGCGATCTCCGAACCTGACGCCTCTAGACTTTTATTTGTGGGGAGACGTTAACAGTTTAGTGTACACGGAGGAAGTGGCAAGTGTAACAGAATTACGAGTAAAGATCATTTAGTGCTTTCGACACTTTACTCGTAAAAACGAATGTGTTAGTGCTACGTAAGCTGAAGGCAAAACCAGCTATGTCGTGCTCGACTGTGCCAAGAGTGTGGTGGAGGCAACTTTGAACAATACCTCCGGGTAACTTAGGTACGTAATTTACTTATTTTTTCATACGACTATAATTTTCTAAATACGTTATTAGCTTAATCAATTTTATTCAATAGCGTAAATAAGTTGATTTCAAATTTTTAACTACGCCAATAATACCTAACAGTCGAAAGTATCACCACATACCTACTTTAACTAGCACATCTTTCCATTTCCATCAAACATAAAAACATTATTAGATACTAACTAAATTATTGATGGACCTAAGCCCGTTATGTAGGAAGAAAAAATATCAAATCAACCAATTCAATCCACAAATGAAAACAAAATCATTACGAATACTTTAGGCTGAATTTACGTACAATGTACCGAGTGTTAGTGTATGAATTATTATTAGGTACCTAAATCCGCCCGACGCGCGACGGGTGCGCTTGTTAGGTATCTAAGCAACATTAGCGCAACATAGCCTCAGTAGTGCGCCTCAGGATCCGGAATAAAGATCCAAGATTGCCAATTTTAGGATTGTCCGTTCAGCAGGATAGCAATAAAGCAAAACTAACATTTTATTAAACATCTGATAACTACCAAACTTACAGGTCAATGAACTTTTCTTTGGTGCACTTGTATTAGGTACTGTACTGATTTCCGTATTCCAATGATGCTTAAAAATGAGTTAAGTATCAAGCGAAATTTTTGACAATAATGTAGGTGATTTTCGAAATAAAATTAGAGCAAAATTATTGCTGCCGGTCGACGCGCGCCGTAGGTTATCGCACGGCCGCACGCGCCTGCGTTTCGTAGGTATGACGTAGTCACTCACACACAGAGCTCCATTGTCGCTGTGTGCGTAGTTGGGTGATTCTGTTTCAAGTGTTTTGAATTGAGGGTTGTAGTCTGAAATACTGTTAAATTTCAACAACAAAAAAAAGCAACGCTTATTAATTATAGACCGGTACCGTACTTTAAATTGATTATTTATGTGTTTTATGACAACCTCCTGAAATTTGACGAGGATGCAAAACAACACCTTGTATATGAGAAATGTTATGAAGACAATAGTCAGTGTGTAGTTAAGTTTCTATTAAAAATACTTTTTTGTCTATATCTGTGTTTCTTTCCTTCCTTCGTAGATAAAATCTTGTATGCAACTGTACGTTATTGGTATTTTAATAACTCGTGCCCACCTATTTCGGTACGCGCTACGCTTGTACCGAAAAATGGCACTCGTATTAAAAGACCGTCCATAACGTAACAGTTGCATAAATAGCTATTATTGTCACTTCAACAATCGTCGCATGGCACTGTGTCTGAATGTCGAGTTAGATAAGGAGAATAGGGTCGCATTTGGTGTTGGCACTGATTCGATACACATTGTTGTTTTGCACCCCTACAATCACTCATTAAAGAAATTAAATTTTCTGTACAAATAAAACTGTATACCGGGTGGCGCTGACAATACGTCAATAATTGAAACACTGGTAATATTGGTTCATAGGGATAATTTTTAACTATTAAATAAATCCTTAACAATCGAAATAAAAAAAACAATATAATAACAATGTTTTGAACGGTCATTCATTAGTAAACCTTCACTCAACCGCAAAACTAAATTTGTTTTTCATAGTAAGTTAATGAAAAACAAAGTTACTGCTGCAGTTTGGTGAAAAAGTCCCATATCTCAAAAACTACATATCAAATCTTATTCAAACCAATTTTCGTTGAAAGTTTTTTTTACGTTCTACATCCCCATATTTTTTTCAGAATTTTCATCCTCTTACTTTAGAAATTAGAGGGGGGGGACACACACTTTTTACTACTTTGGAATGTGTCTATCTTTCAAAAGATTGACTTTGAATAAAAATGGTTTTACGAACTTCAATGTCATTTTTAAAGACCTATCTACAGACCCCACACGTATAGGTTTGATCGTTTTTTTTTTTTTAGTTTTAGTTCCATATATGGGAGGATATCCTTATCTATATTTTTTTTTAATTTTGTACAAAAATCATAATGCGGTTCACAGAATACGTCTACCTACCAAGTTTCAGCTGTGTAGTCCTAATAGTTTCGGAATAAAGTGGCTGTGATACGGACGGACAGATAGACAGACAGACAGACATGACGAATCTATAAGGGTTCCGTTTTTTGCCATTCGGCTACGGAACCCTAAAAAATACACAAACCAAAAAGCATAAAAATTGACGAAAGAAATACAACAGCACTTTTTATTATAAATATTGGTTTACTAACCTTAGGTATGAAGTTCACTAATTCGCGTCTGGAAATAAAATTTAAGGAACGTATTTAGCAAAAGGTTTTGAAGTAGCGAGTTGGCAACATGTGTTTAGTGTTTATATCGATACGTGAGTCGGTAATCTGTCGGGGCTAGCTTATTAATCTACATCATGTAGAAAATGCTCAGTATGAAAAATAATGTCCTATGTTTAAACTACTGGATACATATGTACGAGTATATTCGAATGCATTTTTGTATGCAGATTGGAAACGTCATGAAAAATAAGCTGTTTAATTTAATTAAATATTAAATACAATCAGAGTTCACTTCACAGTGAATATAATGAATGACCAATGTAAACAATTTCTATTGTAATTATCTAGTAACATATTATATTTAAAACTTAAATGAGGTCAACCGTTTATTAAAGCATGGCCGTTATAACTATGAAAGTAAGCTTTAATAGAAGGATAATATCATCGTCGCGCAAGATTAGCATATCAAAAACCGCATTGCCCGGTCTTGGGACAAAGCGAAAGAGTGCGGAAAACGGTGACGCAGAACTGTGACGTCATAGACGGTCGCTCAAATACTGCTTTGTGGGAGAGAAGTCGCTTACAGCGACTGCGGATACAACGCCACGAGATTTCCATCTCTTAACATGATTACATTCAGCCTATATTCCGTTTTGTGTTTTACCATTGTAAGTTAGTTGGTTGTGGCTTAGACGCAGACAGACAGGAAATGTTCATGTCAAAAAAGTAAAGTGTTTTCGTAATCACAATATAAAATTTAATATTGCAACCCTTTGCAGTGGTTACTCCTAAAGTCAAAGTCAAAGCATTTATTTCAATTAGACCATTACAGGCACTTTTGAAAGTCAAAAAAAAACAAAATAAAACGCGAAGCTACAGTCCCAGTCACAAGGCATAATAACTTATGAAAGTACTGTAGTTGCCCATTCCGTAGCGTAGATCTCTATGGAGAAGAACGGGCAAGAAACTCCATGGACACTCTTTTAAATCAAAATATGTTACAAAATCTTAGTTACATCATTCATGTTAAGAATTACAAATATGTGAGAACAATGTAGAAATACGGGCAAGTTAAGAGCGTCCAGAGTAAAAGATTAAATCAGTAATTAAAATTAAAGTATTTAAAATAAACCGTGGCAGCTAAGAGATGACCAGTCACAACTGACAGCGCCCGTTCACGAACATGACGCATGTATCAGCCATCATTCAACTCAACCATTTTGAAGGGAACTAAACGACCCGACACACCCGCCACCATCAGCGTGACATTTAAGTGAGCATGACATTCACTCAACCACCAGGGTAATTTCGCGTCAATGAAAGATGTAGGTACTCATTAAGTGGTGGCTTTACAGTACATAGTACTCACACATGTGCTATGCAATTATATAATACTAAGAGATTGAATCTATACAATGCAAATATATTTTTACAATCTTCTGCAGCTTTCACAATAACTTCACTTTGTAATTCAGATGATTCCGATTGCCCCTATGGTTGTGGAGCAGGACCAGCATTGAGCCAAGCATTTTTATCATCAATATAATCCCCCAACTTATAATATGCTTGCCTACATAGTGTGCGTTTTATGCAAGATTTAAATTTCGTTTCATTCAGTTGCAGAATGGGGGGAGGTATTTTATTGTAACATTTTAAACAATACCCCATGAAAGATGAGTCTACTTTAGCTAACCTGAAACCTGGCTGAACTAGTTGGTCCCTGTTTCTAGTATTATAGTGGTGCCGGTCACCTCTTCTACTAAATAAATGCAGATTTTTCCTAACGTACATGATGTTTTCATAGATGTATTGACAAGGTACCGTCATGATGTTAATTTCCTTAAACAGTTCTCTTAGAGAATCGCGCCTACGTAGATAATATATGGCTCTGATAGCTCTTTTCTGCAGAATAAATATAGACTCGATGTCTGCAGCCCGTCCCCATAGTAAAATACCGTATGACATAATACTATGAAAATAACTAAAATACACTATCCTCGCGGTATCTACATCAGTAAATTGACGGATTTTTCTGACAGCATATGCTGCTGAACTCAGCCGTCCTGCAAGAGATGTTAAATGAGGACCCCATTGTAGCCTTGAGTCGAGCGTGATCCCCAAGAAAACAGTTTCATCGACAAATTCAAGTTTCTCTTGATTCAATACTATGTCACAGTCACTACATTTGACATTTGGTAGAGAAAATCTTATGCACTTAGTTTTTTTCCCATTTAATACTAAATTATTAGCGGTAAACCATTTATGAATCTGCATAAGAGCGTTATTTACGTCGTCAAGATTTGTGGCACGTCTGCTTATCCTAAATATTAAAGAAGTATCGTCAGCAAACAACACCATTTGTGGTTGGTTTTTAAATAATCTATCCTCTGTTCTCGTTTTAATTAAATCTAAAATGAACATAACACAGTTTCGGATTCCATGTTTTATAACTTATTTTACCCGATTACGACGAAGGCAAAAGGAGGTTCATGATTTTTGCTTTTAGTGCTTACCAACCTGTTGGCGATAGGTTGATATCCTACCTATGCTAATTGACAAATTTCTTATGTTACAATTAAAATTCACCTAATCTTTATTTTTCAGGTGTTTATTGAAATCAGAGTTTAACAAAAGCATGGGACAAGTAATCAGGATGATATAATACGTTCTCGAAGAGTTTGATGACGCTTCAAGTCATATGATGACACCGGAACTAATTATGTTAATTAAACACCATATATATCAGTGGGAAGTTTTGTTCCTTTGAAAGTTTAGCAATTACGATCCGGACTCACTTTTGTTACATTGACTTTGTGTTTAAGTTTGTACTGACTCTGAGAGTAATTAATAATGAAGCGCGCAACCAGATCTCACTACACTACTTTTGATATGCGCTTTTTTTTTTTTTTGATGATTTTTTATTGGAAGCATGATAAGTTGATGACTGAGTCGGTTGGTCTAACTTCGATTGGAATTCTTGACGAACTTTACACTGAGTTAAGAGGTAATTATACCAGTGTAAGCAGAGGCTTACACTAGTTAAATTATCTCTTGAATTTTGTCCTTGCCATTGGACAAGTTAACATCATCACGCCTGTAAACCCCGAAGGGTTAGGCAAAGATGCACCAAATAGTACACCCACATTGCACCAGTTATGTTTAAGTGCCAAGTATTAGCTGGCTCTACCAACCCGCACTGGGCCCGCGTGCCCTCTCATAGAGACAAGGCCTGTGTCCCAGCAGTGGGAACAATATAGGCTGATGATGATGATTAGGGGGCGAGCCATTGGCATCAACCGTGCTGAAATGCAGACACCGTGGCTGCCACTGAGAAATTTCTGACGGAAAAACCCAATGACGCTTTGCCCGATCTGAAAATCTAGGACCTCATGGTCAGTAGTGGCGCTTGTGACCATTAGACTAACGTTGTTGTTTATTTTATAAGAAATATAACTTTATAAAGTAAAAGTAAAAACAATTTACAAACCGTGTTATTTGGCACAAAGATAAAAGAAAACCCCACTCCCTCAGTGTACATCTTGATTCAGATTGAGATAATCCATGTAACGTACTTTTAGAACTGTATTTGCAAATTGTCTACACGATTGGTTTTATGTACCTTCCGCTTTTACAGTATGTACAAACAAAAGGAAAAACGTTTTCCCAAATGTGCAGTACAAACTGTTTCGAATTCATAAAGTTTTTAAAAGTTACAATTTATAAAGCTGTTGTTTGTTAAACTCATGCTTAGCTTTTTTTTAACGTTTTGTGATTTTTTCCACTTTTGTGCGTCATCCACAACTCATGCATTTTTTTTATGTATGGCATCTCGCAGTTTAACTTACGAGGTGGTCGTCTGCTTAACCGGGCTATCCTGTGGGTGCCTTAAGAGTAAGGCCTCCAACCAGGGCATAAAAAATTACAAACTAACAACGGTTCCCTATCCATTTGCATAAAATTATAAGACCTAATATAATAACCTAGCACCTAGACCTAGCATAATTTTGTTTGGCAAAACAAATTAGTCTTTAAGATGATTATGCCAACATAAAATGTATGCCAAAAAAAAATATGCCGAAGTATTATTATGCCAAAACAAATTGTGCCAAAATCGTTATGCCGAAGTATATTAGGACAAAGAACATTATGCGAAAAGAAGGGATCCCACTAACAACTTATGTAGGCAGAATCTCTGTCTTTATTTTATTTTGTCAGTTACACCTGGAACACGTTTTCTGACTTTTTAATATTCACAAAGTCAGCCCTTTATCTCCGTAAAATATAGGTAGCTCTTGGCTTTCAGGCAATCATACGCCTCTGAACTATAAAAACTTTTAGAAAACTCTTGATCCCAAAACTGGTACTCTAAAAACAGTTCCGAAACTGGCTAGCGCGGGCGTAACTCTGAGCATAGTGAAACAGTTAACAAGCTTTCGATTGATTATCTCCTCGACTATTCATAAAAACGGAGTTCAAAAAGCTAGCAGTTTTATTTATAAGTGACCTTAGGTTATTCCGTCTACGGAATAAAACGTAGCGTCGTTGTTACCGTGTCAAAATGTCTAATCAAATGTCTTCAAGACAAAGCTACTCCAGAATTGGCTGTGATTCAATGTTGATTGGCTACAGTCTGGCACTTAATTAAATTAGCTAGTAACAAGATTCAAGCGGAGTCTGGCTTCGACTTGTAATCGAAATAGTGAGATTAGTTATCTTTATTCATATTGGTCAAGGTTTCCCATTTATTTATTCTACATATTATAGTAAAAATTGTCTTTCTGTAGAATGTTTTTAAGTTTCGTTCAAAAAAATAAACCCCATATAGAACTAATGAATAGAGCTTGTGGGAAAGCACCAAATTTTGTTCCCACTAGTTCTACAACTTTGTACCACCTTCTTCTGTCTAGTGGGAAAACATATTCCCACTAGTTTTAGCAGATCTAGGGCGAACTAACCGTTTTAATTGGATACTATTTCTATGTCGTTCATATACATATATTCCTCAATTTCCTGAAACTCTGCTGAGCGAACTGCACGTCCGTGTCTCAGTTATGTCAATGAGGTAATCAAATCTTCGCTGCCGGAGCGAGAATCTAATCAGAGAGACTGTAAAGATAACTCAGAGTGCGACGCAAACATTACGCGGTAATTAGGTCGCTCATTATATCAACGTGAGGGAGAGACGCATTGAATACCTTATCTTATATAGTATGTCAGCCTGTATGCGTGGTAGAAGTAATTGATAGGACTTATGTGGATCAAACAAAAACAGAATCAAACTGAAATCCGGCCGTTGCTAAAACGGAAAGTAATATTTATCCAAATAATAAGACTGCCTCTTTGGACTAGTGGTTGCAAGCGAGACTGCTAAGCATGAGGTGTTGGGTTCGATTCCCAGGTTCAACAAAGTGTTATTGTGTTTTTTCCCTCAGAAAATTCTAAGTAGCAGCCCCTGATGGTTGATGGCAATAGGCTCGCCCCTATTACATGACTTAAAAACGACTGACGAAATCTGAGACTATTATTAGGAACACCTCTGCCTAAACCCATTTCCAATTTAGACACATGTTTGCGATCCTGTAAAATTTAATAAGTGCTACATTCGTGCATGTATGTAAATAATTATCTAGGCATAATGCATACTTCTAACAAGTGACTTTCATTGGTGAACAAAGCGACTGCCTCCACAAAGAGACACCCAACACTATAATGGGAATACTTTGACAATGTAATTGAAGTAAAATGCAGCTTTTCGTATCTCCAGAAGTCGTTGACGTCGTATATTTTCTTGTTTGAGTTAATGTAGAAGCGCCCGCGTGATACAAAACGTTTTCTGTAATTTGCAGTGAAACAGTTATTCAATGGGATTAAATTAACTTACAGGGTTGTATTGATGATTATAATTATTATAATACAGTAAAGCTATATTTGTTACGGTCGTCAATCATGTTGTAATCAACATAGGACCTGTTACTGGCCTGCAAATTGCAAAAATGTACGAAAATTTGAATTTTGCGGGCTACCCTGGCGCTTTTAACTTTTTTTTTTGTAAATTTCAATGCAGAAGCAACATTTAATAAAATTGGTTCGTCTGTTCAACCTACAGATTAAAAGTCTATTTATAAGGTTTTATTTAATTAAAGGATAGAACAAATAACTTAAATTGGAGTTGTACTCGCTGAGTTTCAGTAAGTTGCTTAATTTAATTTTAAACAAAATAACCGGCTTCATTTATCAGTTTGAAAAGTAATTTAATAAAATACTGAAGTCAGTTTACCAACTTCTTGCTTTCATTAAATCTTTATTGATAAAATATTTTGTAATTTCGTGACCTAAATTACCTATGTATTAAGGCTCTCGCAGACAGTCCTGACGCCACTCTAGCAGAACAATTTCTATGAAAACTTCATGGAAATTGTCTACTTAGTCTACCTTTAGATACACAGACGAGTAGGTAACAACAATATGATAAAATCTTATTGGAACCTTACTAGTCAGCTACTTAAGTATGTACTAACGATGTGACTTATCTCAAACCAAGTATCAATCTTGTATCTTTTCATTTCCTACATAAAAACCTCAAATTACGTTTCGGATGAGTCAATTAATTCTACAAGAGGATTTTATATACTGTTCATACCAGAATGAGTAGCAGCCACCACATACTTCACAAACAAGACTTATCTTTTTGGTAAAAGATCACGTGTTTCATTGTGAGATCAGTCACAGACTTTGACAGTTATATAATAATAAAAATAGCCTTAAATCTATCACAAATATATCTCCATATTACATAAAAATTGAATATTGGAGTTGAAATTGGCAGTCGTAGATAATAAATAATGCATAAATCCATACATTTTATAATTTAGCAAAAAGATGTTTAAAACGTAAGAAGTTTAAGTTAAAAGTCAACATTATTAATATAGTTTATTAACAGTGATTCCAAAATATTTAATTAATTTAGAAAATAACCTTAATAAAATGTTATACAAGGTATTGTTTTGATCCTCGTGAAAATTTAGGAGGTGGTCACAAAAGACATAAATAATCAATATAAACTACGGTACCTAGTTAATTATTAATAAACGCTGTGTTTAACTTGGTTTAGGGAATAAGAAATTATCGAACAATCTCAAACGTTTACGTTTGAGATTGTTTGTATATATAGCGCGGATAAAGGCCAAGAATCAGCCGGGCCGCGTTTAAAACACGGGTGGATCACACTTACCGATTTCAGTAAATAAGAAAAAAAAATACCTACCCATTTTATTATTGATTCGGGTCGAGAATCATTAGCATAGTTACCTCCTTGAATTTGACGTGGATGCAAAAGAAAACCTTGTATATTAAGAAAAATTTAAAATTAATCTATCGGTCTATAAAACTGATCAGCAATTTTCCTAAAAGCATTGTGACTGCAAAAATCCACTTGGAGCGAACCATTAGTGTGTTACCACACTTATCACTTATCAGTGTAATAATAACAGATCACAAATGTTTGCGAATTTGGGTCAGCGACGCTTGACTGTTCATCGTTGACATAGGAATGCATTTACCAAAACAGTACATTGTGAATGTATGTATTTCAATAAAACTTGGATACCTACTGGTTGGAGCAGTGAAGATCACGTACTGTAGTGCAGGTGTGCAGGTCACAGCCGTGGTCACGTAGGGATGACAACCATTAATACGTTACTCAGTTAGGAATCTGACCTGCAACAGATATAAGGTGCAAGGGAATTTAATAAAGCAGTATTCAAATTGATTGATGTCTAAACTGTAGGTTATTTTTTGGTTAAAGATAAGATAAGATAAGATATTATTTATTTGCATAAACATGTGTCATACATACAAGAAAATACATGCATGCAAGATGGTGAAAACATTATTAGGTACAGCTATGTTTGCCACAAGATGTGACGTGCAAATATAAAGTTATTTTATAAATTAAAACATTCTCTTAAAAATGAACAATAGTACAAATAATTGAAGTTTAGTAATAATATTGTTATAAATTGAAAATAATAGAAATCACACAATCGAACAAAGTAGACAGCATAATTAAAGTTTGATGAATTTTAAATATCTGCCTTCATAATAATTAATTATCAGATTTTGCTGTTATTTAGTCTTTATTGGTGTTACTTTTCAATCTATAAACTTCGCGCTTCGAATATAAAATAATGCCTATCATAATAATATGTAAAAAAAAAAACTACGGATCTGGCACAAATTGCGGCTCAAAAAGTCGTAACATGAACATAAGTTGCTGACATAGCTCACCTTGGACGGAAATATATTTTTAAGGTTCCGCACCCAAAGGGTCAAACCCTATTACTGAGACTTCGCTGTTTGTCCGTCCGTCTATATCTCATGAACCGTGATAGTTAGCTAGTTGAAATTTCTACAGATTATGTATTTCGGTTGCCGCCATAAAAACAAATACTAAAAACAGAATAAAATAAATATTTAAGGGTTCCCATACAAAAAGTTATTTTTTTGCTCATTTTTATAAATAATGGTACGGCACCCATCGTGCGCGATTCTGACTGGCAATTGGCCTTTATAAATTCTGCAAGTATGTTTTAAGTATTTTATTTTAATTTACAACCATTACAAACTTCATTGTCAAGATGCAACTCGCAAAGTAGTCGGTAAAGCAGTTAGTACATACATAAAGAGCAATGCATTCCTCGCTGACTTTAGGGGAATCTCAGAAGATGGATGCGGCTGATTGTGAAAAATGGAATTTAAGTGACCGAACAACCGTCAACCATTTTCTAAAACAGAAATGGATTATGAGACCCAAATAAGTATGAAGCAGTTGGTATCTACTTCGTAATTTTCCGGCGCTAAAGGATATATGTTAAAGTGGTGCAACATAAACTCGAGCTTTGAAAATACACTTTTACAATATGAATATTTAATGCGGCAGAATTTGTGATTGTGCCAACGACGCTTATTTCTACTCGTTTTCTTTTCTAAACATCCATCAAATAGTTTTGATTTTCCTAGAATTTGATATCTTAGTAACAATTATTAACCTTATTTTGCGATCACTATGATTGGAACTAATTTTGACAATTCTCGTAGGTCCAAAAAGTTTCCGGCCAACACACACTAGATTAATCAGAGATACAAAACTATCATGACTGTCACTAAATTACTGAAGTTCTTTCTAGTACAAACAGAAAAAAAAAACATTATGGTCTCTCTTTATTTTAATCTATTTTTGTTTGAATAATCCTTAATTTTAAAGTTGAAAGCAGGAAACTTTTGAAACTTACCAATAACTTATATGTAGAACTGATTTGATGGAATTAAACTGTTCTATTGGTTTTACCTAAGTTTTCCCCAGGTAGGTATTTACAGACAGCGTCAGTATGTGCTAACAAAGGAGATGTTTCATTTTTGTATGGGACTCCGGCCATGACCTGTACCTTTCAGGAAAGGTGAGAAACAATCCCCTGAATAGAATAAAGTAACATTTTTTAAATAGTAATAGATGGTTTTTATGCACATAATAAAAAATAAAAATGTTTGACGTTTGTCGCGAGAGTTATGACAGCCATGACAACTTGTAGAGATGACTTTTACATAACCTAGAAATTGTTATTTGATAATAATTGTTTATCAGAATTGATTTTTTTCGATGCTTTCGTGTTTGTTTTTTTCTCTGTTTTCATAAAACGTTAAAAAATACGAGACTGACTGACTGACACTGATGGGTTTTGTCACTTGTCAGAACAAAACGTCATTTTGATTTTTTCGTTCAGAAGTACACTCCCTAAAAGTATTACCTATTATATAGTTTTTAACGATAAAATTACCACACTTACTTATGAGTTGAAAATTATGACTAAGAGACCAATAATAATAATTAATTACAAAAACACATACTTTTAGTAATTCAACGTCGATGTGATATTATTTTTTTGTGTGACATGATTTCAGAACGAAAGCAAACTGCAAACTGGAAGACGCCATGTTGAATAGAATGGGGCAATAATAAAACTATTATTTTTTGTGCACAGCAAATCAGGCTTAAATTCACGAAAGAATATTTTTCCTAAGTTCGTGGTATTTTTTTCTCTTTTTCAATAAATGTACATCTTATGGCCGAAAATGAAACATCTCCTTTTAAAATATTATACTTCTACAACATTGAATTCATTACTTATAATGATTATTAGTAATTATTGACGTATTCTTTAGATTATCTAAAGAATACTTCAATAATTACTTATCTTTAGATTATCTAAAGAATACTTCAATAACAGTTCATTGTTTCTACTTAGATTCGAACCATTTTATCACCGAACTTCGTCATATTTATACCGGCTGTATAAGATAATTATAAGCCATTGAGCCCATGTGATTTGCGATGAAAGTGTTATATACTTTTGTCCCATTCACTTTATCTTTACGTCTCATTCTAATAGATATATGTAAAAAATTGTTTTTACAAAATACAAAAACCATCTAGACCCAACACGGATTTGCAGCGCACATGTGTTTTAAGGGGGTAAGCACTTAATGTAGCAGTGTTTAGGAAGGTTGTGTTACGAGTCGGAACCTCCTTAGTAAAAGGATTCAGATCCCCGAATACCTGCTTCACGTGTACGCATATTCAATTACCTACCTTTCATCCTCTCCACAGAATTGAAACCCTCACCACGAACCACCATACGAACCCAATACGGTCTGTTTGTGAACAATCGTTTACCTTCGTAAACTCGACCATTGAGCTAACAAACGAACGTCAGTCCCTCGAGACTGACCTTTTAGCAGTCCTGTGTAGTGAGAAATGACGAGGAAATAAAGATTTTGTAAATAAATTGCAGCACAAAAAGGAATTATTCACGCAATTCAGAGGTTGGTTTGCTTTCTAAAATGTTTACCTTCCCTATTTTCTTATCTTGTTTTTTTTTAGTTAATATACAATGTTACCTTGGCATCTTAGCAATGGTATTTGTGCTCTTTTTTCTATTATTATTCTTATTTTCTTGTCTGCATATAAATAAATAAATGATCTACAAAGAGTTTTTTTATTATTTATACGAGTAACTTGACAAAAAAAGGTAAATGGCAATAAAGAGTTAGGTTTTCCGCAATATGTGGGCTACCCAAGTGACGCAAGATTATTTATGGGGTATAAAGGTAAAACATTTAGTACTTTTCCTAAGATAAACCAATACAACAGCATAAATACTACAATGTTGCCACAAATTTTACGACACGGTTGGCGCAGTAGCTGAGCGATCGACTGCTGCGCTGCGTGTCGCGGGTTTGATCCCCGCACGGAACAAATATTTGTATGGCCTACAGATAGTTATTTGGGGTCTGGCTGTTTGAGTATGTGAGTTTAAATGTTTGTAAACGCACCCGCGATACAGGAGAAATTCCTAGTGTGGGGCAAAGTTCTAAAAAAAAAAACATCATTTCGGAACGTAATGTGCCGTTTTAATAAAGTGCGCACGACGACCAATCAAGCTATACAGAACCAGTTTATGCGGATCTCTCATTGTACAGGAAATCTATACAAAGCAAGGCCATGTTATTCTGGAAATGTGTAGCTATTGATGTGTCGTGGTGTATACTATGTTAATTAAGGCGCTGCGCAAACCTGTGTCTTATGTCGGATACAAGCTACCAATGAATATTTGATTTCTATATAACCAACCTGCGCAGACGTAAACCGTGTCCGGTCGCCGCTACAGGACACAGCAACTCAGATTTCCATTTTTTCACGGTGTGCCGTGTCGGTAGCAAAAAGGGTCTAAGTTTGTGCAGCCCCTAATGCACACTAAACGGGCTCTTTTAAGTTCCTCGTTGGTTTAGTGGTCGCTGAGCATGAGCTCTGGGTTCGGATCTTAGATCGAGCAAAGTGTTACTGGGTTTTTCCGTCAGGAATTTTTCAAAAGCAGCCACGGTGTTTGGATTTGGGCCCGGTAAATGGCAATAGGCACACTCTCTTAAAAGATTTAGGCTCACCTCTGCCTATTTCTATGGGTATTCTAAGCGTGACGAGTCATTATGTTATGTTACTAACCGGGCCTAATAAATACAGTTCCTACAAACAAATTAGGTAGTTATAATAATTTCAACAGAAGAGATAAAAGCAATATGACAGTCGATACCATCAATATTTTATTGCGATAAGGTCGCTTTGGATACATTTTATTGCTTTTAACAGCATTCATTACACATTAAATTCACCACAAAACGTACCAAATGATTCTGTCACATACGTATAGAAGCACAATACGTGTTGGTGTCACCGTTAAGCGCCCTCCCCTGCCCTCCACATTTACTCACTTAAATTGTTACTGCAGATGATATGAACAAGGACGCGTGAGAATGTTAGATATGGCGAGATGTTACGTGAAGTCTCTGCAGAAGGTAGTTGTGATTTTATATTTCTCTCGACAGCGAAAATAACGATAGAAACCTTTGTCGCTTTGAAGTCTTACAACATTCTCGTTCAAAGATTCTCACTATAAAGGATCGAAGCTCTTGACATGAAATCGGTGTACCTGCACGGCTTTCCAGGTGGTATAAAAAAATCGTAATTTCCACAGAACGTTTTTTTTGTATGCTCCTAGTTTATTTATTTATTTGGATCTCCAACAAAGAATACACATATACAATGTAGGTCACAATCATGCAAGCGGTTCTTTTACGTGTGTTCCTTCAATTACAGGAGACCACAGCATGCACACAATATATCTAGGTGTTTACAGAGATTAGAAAGAAATAAAAATATTTAACATAAAGACAAAAGAAAAACAAAACGAAATCGAAAAAAAAAGGAACATTGGATGACAAGAAATCACAAAAAAAAAACACAAATATTGAAATAGTTTCACATAAAAATGATCATTAAATATCATTATTATTTAACATCTATTGCAGTGGTCAAATTATCAGTCAGTTTTTTCATACCCTGAGCAATATAATAGTTTCTTGCTACATTGGCACAAAGTATGAATTCATAATTATGACATTACTTTTTCTTGCTCGATCAATTCATACTCGCTCACTTCATATTCAACAGAAATGGTCGTGAGTCGCGTGGTGACGTATAAGTACCGATGTGTGACGTCACGCGCTGAAAGGATCACTTTCTGCTATCCTGCGTCGGGTATCTCGCACCTATTTACATTATCATGCCCTTTGTTTGGATGATATCTTCACGAATAAATAGATCTGTCATATTTACCGGATATGGTCAACAGAGGCTTACTTATATCTTTTAAGAAATGACACGCTAACAAATAATGTCTTTAATCACCTTCATTTTAAAAGCAGTTCTTGAAAAAGTACCTTACTACAATCTGCTTTCTGTAGAATAGTAAAATTGATTTATAACACATTTGCTCGTAAAGGGTCTCTTATTGCACCAAGTTCAGTATCGTAATGTATCACATTACGCACTAGTGCGGTAATGTAAAGTAAAACGCACGGCTTATCACAATGCTCCGTCTAAAACGAACGGTACTTTTTTAAATCTTAGCAAAGAGTTTTTATGTCAGAAAAGTAGTCAACATTTTATGAATAAAATTAAGTTGGGAGATAAAATATAATAAATAAACATTTGATTCTTTACTTTAATCAATTTTGACCATAAATTACAACCATTTATCTGTAACAAAACACAAAAATATTAATTTACTTTATTAGTAATACTGGCTGTTTTTGTGCCTTTGTCTTAAAAAAAGCGTAAAAAATATTCCGCGCGCTTTCTCTTTACGCTGTATTGTTTTTGTTTGAAAATGTCATCCGAATTTTATTTATTTCCTCGCAAATGTTGCTTTCTTGTAGCCCTCGCCTACGGCTCGGGCTAGCAATATCGCCTCGGCTGTAATTTTCAACTACCGCACTTATATCATAATGTACTATTAAAATAACGCGGAACAATTTTGTTTTAAAGATACAAGGTGGTGTTTTGCATCCTCGTCAAATTCAAGGAGCTAACTATGCTAATGATTCTCGACCCGAATCAATAATAAAATGGGCAGGTAATTTTGTTTTTTTCTTATTTACGAAAATACGATACGTGTGAACCACCCATGCGGCTTCGGGGATTAAACGTGGCCCGTCTGATACTCGTCCTATAACCGCGCTTTCACCATACAAATTACAACAATAATTTCTTATTGCCTAAACCATGTTAAGGGGGTTATTTTGATGTTCTGACAGACTTAAACAACCAAAAAAAAAATTGCGTTTATTAATATTTAACTAGGTACCGTAAATTAAATTGATTATTTAAGTATTTTGTGACAACCTCCAGAATTTTGACGAGGATGCAAAACAACACCGTGTATATCTCTATTACCTTGAAATATAACAACAACCAACTGAAGGTCTGACTTTCGACTTCGAAGTTCTTCGGTACCGAATAATAAAATCTTTTGGAATACTTAGAAGGGCGTTTTATCATAATTTATTTACTCTGATTTCGTTCATTTTATCGAGTTATAAAAGGCAGGCAGTCTAATACCTACCTATTGTAAATTTTTGAAATAATTTTCCTCGTGCCAAAAAATCAAGAAGAGGGAGAAAATAATGAGGGCAAACGTACTTATTCAAGCGATGGAATTACCTTATATCAACTTGACAAAATTGATTTTGGGGACGCGACCGTCTGACAGTCAACAACATTTCATATTATGAATATTTCTTGTTCAAACTTTTTATGATTTCTGCTATTTGATGACGAAATAATTATTAATTATATACCGTGTAAATCACCTCATCACGAAGCCGTCAACCAAGCATTCTGTACATGAAACTAAGTGAGTTTACGCAAAAAAATTTGCTGGAAACGTTTTTTTTTTGGGGGGTGTAAAATCATGTTTTGTGGTAGAACTCAATGTAACGCACTCAAAACATTGTGCTGATGGACGGATTGTATAGTACGGGGGTCGTGGAGGTGTTTAAAGTAAAAATCTTACATTCAAAACTTGTATTTAAAAAATACTTGTCAATAAGTTAGAACTTTGACCCCTAATATCTCCGTAACCAGAAGGTTCCCAGGTATGGTGTAGAACAAAAACATGATCGCAATGACAGGGAGAACCAGTGCCTTTCGGCTTCGTTAAGAGGTGTTTTACACCCTTTATTACCACACTGGCTGCCATATAACACCTCTGCTGAAACTTCTGTGTTATCTTTTATTAGGGCAGGAGAGTGATGATCATCATCATCTCCCTAGCCTTTTCCCAAACTATCTTGGGGTCGGCTTTCCGCCTAACCGAATACAGCTAAGTACCAGTATTTTACATGAAGCGACTGCCTATCTGACCACCACAACCCAGTAACTGGGTAATACGATACCCCTTGGTAAGACTGAATGTCAGACTTTTGGCTTCTGACTACTCGTAACGACTGCCAAAGATCTGACTACAAAAGACAGCCGGGACCAACGGCTCAACGTGCTTTCCAAGGCACGGAGGAAACTCGGTATGTAATTATGATCGCCCATCCACGGACCAACCTCGGCAAGCACGGCTAACGGCCTTTTTTATTGTCATGCGTGTTTGCGCCCGCGTGCAGGCCAGGCACGCATGCTTGTTGCGGGCCGCACGCAGTCCAGATTATTTTTGCCACACGTGCGCGTGTGGCGCGCATGACAATAAAAACATGTATGATACGATAGGTAGCGGGCAGCTCGCATGCTTGCCTGGCCTGCACGCGGGTGCAAACACACATAACAGTAAAAAGGCCCACCTTAAAGATCGACCCGTGCGGCTGTTATTATTTAGCCACGAGCTCCTCAGGAGAGAGATGATATTACAAACTTTGATTATATTATTTAGTAATAATCAATCGTCATAATGACGAAACTATTCATAGAAAAGCGTACAGCGACTCTCCCATAAAAAGAGAGTTCAGACATTGCTCTTTAACTTTCTAAACGAGCTTTTATATGCCGAATAGGATTCCTATTTCCAAGTATTCGTAGTTGCTCATAGATTACCAAACCATCTTCGCCACTGCCCTTGTCCCATTCTACTTGGGGTCGGATTAACGCGTTTTTTTCTTCCATTCTCCTTTCTCTTTAAAATCATTCCTCTCTCAAGCCATCCATCATTTTTTTGGCCTTCCTTTCCTTCTGCATCCGTCTAAATTTATATCCACCCATCATACATTACCCTCCAAACCTTTTTTAAAAGCTTTTTTTCCGTTCAGATAGTGGCTCCATTTGCCTTGTGACAAATGCGATGAAAAAACAGTAACGTAGCGTCACACAGCATACAGCTTCGTTGATTCTAGGAACTGAAATCAAATTCGCAAGCCGTCACACTATTTGAACATATTTCACGTTCACCGCACTACCGGAGTCGACATAACGCTCCAATTTATCACGAACGTGATTCAAAGACTGCATATTTTATGCCTCTTTTGCACATTCAATATTTAATTTGTTTCTATATAAATGTATTGTACAGAAATATGGCAAAGATTATAAGAAGAACTGCTGTTACTTATAAGAAAAATGTAATCTGTTTGCTGTGGCAAAAAAGTAGTAACATTTTTATGGTCTTCTTAATGTTCACAGGAACATTATAAGTCTTCTCCTCATAAACCTAAACACCATCGTGGCTAAACAGAAACAAACCTGGCTATAACATTAATTTATATGATATGGTAGTTACCAAATTGAATAAACTAAAAACAAAAACGCGCATCACTAACATAATTTTATTCTTGGAATAATAAAGTCATGAAGGTAAGGAAAAACTTTCATAAAACTTGGTCTGTTACGTTTTAAGCCAATTTAATATCGCTCCGTGGACCTCTGAACTTCGTCACGTTGCCAAATTAATTTGATAAGAGAACTCTTTGTAATAGTAGGTACACTGAAACTCTCAAAGTTTACAAGTTAAAAAAACAAAATGAGCTTATTAAACTTAACACCAAAGACCAATGACGAGGGTCAATGATTAGCATTAAAGGATTTTAAAAAGACTAATGAGGCGGACATTTATCACGAAGTAGACAGTTAAAGTAAGGCAAGGGACATCTAATAAATGACTTCATTTTAGTCTCTGTCCGCTTTCCATTAGTTTTTCCACGAGGCAATGATTGCTTTTTTATTGGGAACGTTTCATTACTTGCGTTTTTCAATACACAAGAAGACCGTTCTAGTTTTCTATTTATTGCCATAGCCTGATACTGTCAGGGTAAGGTATCTGTCCGAAAGTAACAAAAAAAAAGAACATCAATAGACTATCGACAAGAAAATATATTTTAATCTATTCTAGGTGACTTTAAAAGCTAAATCTAAAGTTTGACTCTAAGTTTTGCAGTAAACACTACTCTGTGTAATTGAATGGAATTGAAAACATATTTTGAAGAGGAAGTACAAAACAGTTAAGCGAGACAAATAGCCGCAGATTTTTATCATGAGAACATAATTGTGCACGTTCGTGCCTTGAGCGGCTTACTGAGCGAAGGAGGTTAATAATGTGCCACATTACAGTTATTATTCAACGTAACGAGGTTGTCGTCAGCTGTACCGCGGCCGTGATGAGAACGTACTGTTGTTGACTTTTTACACGGTTGGAACGAACACGATGCTTGATGTCGAGTTTATTTTTTCTTCGTTGTAGTACCAGCTAATTATTTTAAGCCTGCTTTTTCTTTTCACTGCTATCTATGTATTAATGAAAACACACGCGTCTAACGAGATGTATGTGGGTTAAGTAATGGTTCCTACTGCAAATATCATTTTGTTCGTAGCACAAACGTTTCATGAGCAGCGTCATGTTTATTTATTTTACTTTATTGTTTGGTGGATTCTAAGTAAATACGAGCTTGCGGAAATAAAACAGCCGAGGTGGCTCGCTTCCACGAAGCGGGAACAAATACCTCTCTCCTCTCTTTTGCCTTCCGGTTAAACTTTAAACCTCATTTCACTTTTGCTCATCTTTCTTCATTTATACATACACATTCTTGGCATTTTCTCCTACTAGGTATCTCAATTTTCTAGAACCGGTTAAAAGGAACATATTACCCTGCCTTTGTTTGTTTAACTAGAACATTATTTGAAGAGAAACTACTGACACTATTTGTGTGCATTTTTACTTTTTCTAATGCTAATCATTACTTTAAAAACTATCATTAAAGGAACATAATAGTGTGGATAAGATTTAATTACAGTTAGTGTTGTAACTGTTTGATTTTGGAAAATCAATCCGCTTTTCAAACACAGCAATGAAACCACAAATTGAATTAAAGCCCGCTAATAATTGCGATGTAATAACAATGCAATTATAGCTAATATTATTGTGTAATTGGACTTTGTGGTGCTAGAACTAGTTATAATTGCTTTTAAATGTAATTAAATCATCGAAATTTATTATTTGGAATAATTATTTATATTTTGGAAACATTATTTAATGTTAGTATAGTTGTGCTATTGCGGTATTGCGTTAATTATTTTCTGAAAAAAAAAAAACTACTTTTACATCATCACAGAACCGAGATAAAAGCGTGCGATATAACATAAGATTTTGAAATGTAGAGCTATTTCAAAATACAACAGAGTGATGCACAGAACAATAGTAATTTCCTGAGGGAGCTGAGGATAGAGGAAGAAATATCGGATGTGAACCCGCGGCCACGGAAGAAGGTTCTAATATGATTTTACATACATCTTGCGTTGGACAAGGGCAAAACTTTGACGTTATTAACGTAAACTTATAATACAAAGAAACTTGCATGACAAACCTATTTTTATAAAATTAATATTCAACTGCAAAACCCAAGTAAAGAAACTTCAAGCTTTAATACAAAGACTGAATTTTTGTTAGAAACTTTTTATTTTTGCTTGGGTTATTACGTTGATTTCTATTTGCCCTTTAATTAATGAAGTTAAAGAATGGTTTTATCTTTTAAATACATATTTTAAAACAAAAGCTTACCGTTCACATTTAATTTAATCGGCTCAAGAATTACACACAGCACTTTAATTATAATATACCTGAAAAACTTTTCCATTAATTACCAGCTTTTGGGATTTTTCATGCTGAAATCCACATCACACATTAAGTGTAGCTGAATGCTGCGAGCTAACCGAGACATTACATCACGCTATTAAAAAAAAACACCGACGCATGAAACGCGCGGGTTCAAACTAAGTCAATTAATGGCTATGAGAACGTCACGGTGTGTCATATGCTTGCTGGACTGGCAATATTTTACTTTTATTTTACTGACACCATGTAACAAATAAATTTTGAATGTTCACTAATGTAGGTAATAGAATAGATTGTTTGGAACGGTCTCTGCAAATTGAACAGTTCCACCATCGAGAACTCCCCTATCAATTAACTGAGATTACTTAATCTGAGTTAATTGATAGCGGAATACATCATGATGTTCTAAGACTGGACGGGATTACCAGGGCATTAAGTTGGTAGATAGATTGCCATTGATGACATCAAATAAAATTGCCATTATTCTAGCCTCAAGTCAACGATAAGAATTTTCAATATAGAATCAAGTTTGCAGTGTAGTTTTTAGAACATTTTCCTTTCAAGTAAAATGTTTTCCATTAGCATAGTCGGTGTTGTTATTTTTTTCATAGAACGGGTCTTGTGTCCCAGAGACGTGACGGGAATAGTAATCATCTCTCATAGACTCTCATAATTCATTGATACGAACAACGTTGTGTTATATGTTGTGATTATTTGCTCACACTTGGCCATCTTTTGATGGTATCTTTATATTTTAACATAAGACGTTTTCCTTGGGATCCTGAGAAATACTAGCAGTACAATTATTAAGTTGACATCAGACATTGAAATATCTTTATAACCTTCATTTCTCTGCAACATCCGTCAAAAAAGTGTTCAAGTAATAATTTTAGTACTAAGAAAATATAAAAGTTCGCAGGAACGTTTATTTCGGACCAAACGTTTATGTAATAAATATAAGTTCCTCAGTTCTATTTATTGTTATAACGTGATATGAACAATGACAGTGCTACGAATCGTTTACTTCTTTTTATAAGTCTGTTTGGATTTTCCTTAAGTAAATCCTGCTTTTGTGCATAACAAAAAGTTTTCATGATGCTTTTATCGTTTTCACAATTAATATTAAAGAAATACACCTACTTGCCTTAGAATTTTACCTAGTAAACCCATTTCATCGAAACATTTTACAAATAGAACGGGAAAATCACATAATCTGGCCCTTGTTCGTGTAAAATGTACACACTAAAACTAATTTTGGGTAGTGGTCAGAAGGTATAGATTTCAGCATTAGGTACCCTACCTAGAATCAGACTGTGTCGTTAACCTAATGGAACGGGAAAAAATGTCATCTGGTAACTCACAAGCAATCTCTTTGTCTAAAAACGGTACTAGGCAATTTGCTGATAGGTACAATAATATCACCAGAGATAACAACTATTATGGGAATGTTTCTGCTGCACAATACGGCTAACGACTAGACTCGTACGAACGACAGGGTTTTGGACCTAGCCATCCAATTTGCTGGCTTGCTTTTAGTAATCGGCTTTGCAGCGTACAAGCTGCGTGTGTGATTTGGTGGTACTAGCTTTACTGTCAACTACTCGATAGACTCTGTACATTTTTCTATTCACGTTTCTATAGCTTCATAGCATGTACATATAGTTACATAAGTGACGTCAGTTCACGAGCGCGGGCACTCACAACTTTTACTGTGCAACTCCACAAAACAAGAAAAGTTTGGATTGGCGTAATTAGCTGTGTTTGTGGAGAACTAAACAAACATTCCTAACAAATTCACCCTTTATACGTATTCTTCAATAGCTCCTTTTGTTCTTATTTAGATTGTTCTCATGGTAAAAGTAGCTCTGACGTCCCGATCCTATTTTGCAGAAGTGAGAGCCTTAACACTGGCGGGTAAAATCAACCCCAGAAATATACATCATCATCAGCCTTTAATGTTCCCACTGCTGGGACACAGGCCTCCTTTCTATGAGAGGGAGTGGGCTGTAATCCACCACGCAGGCCAAGTGGTAGTGGTTGGTAGATGTCACATTATCTTAGAATTTTTAGTTCTAGGAGATGCCGGTTTCCTCACGATGTTTTCCTTCACCGTTTTTGAGGGCAGTGGTGATGAAATAAATAACACAAAGTGATGCGCCTGCCTGGGTTCGAACCCACGGCTTACTGCTCGTAAGTCGGGTCTGCTACCACTGGGCCACCGCTGCTCTCAGAAATATACGCGGGCTGGTTATTAAAGTGTTTGCCCCAGTAAATAGAGCCGAGAGAGTCGAGTACAACACTGTCGCGGAACACGATTGTCCAGATTTAGCTGCTTTTTGTTCTGTTAGTTCACGGCTTTGAATATCGACTTATGTTTGCTCGTTCTTGGTCTCACCAGTTTTGTTTGGTCAGGTTTCAGTTAAAAAATACTCAACAAAACGTCAACAGAATTTATGCATTCATATGAATCATCTTATATTACAGTCGAGAAGGTTTTAGGCGTATTTAAACGTTAAATATGCCTAAAAGTGTAAATCAACCATACTTTACCTAAATCGATTTCTTTTTACGGTTCCGTACCTCAAAAGGAAAAAACGGAACCCTTATAGGATCACTTTGTTGTTTGTCTTTCTGTCTGTCTTTCAAGACCCTTTATCTCGGGAACGCGTGCAGGTATCGGACGGATTGAAATTAAAACTATACAAGGTGTTGTTTTGCATTCTCGTCAAATTCAAGGAGGTAACTATGCTTATGATTCTCGTCCTGAATCAATAATAAAATGGTAGGTAAATTTTTTTTTTCTTCTTTACGGGAATCGGTAAGTGTGAACAACCCGTGTTTTAAACGCGGGTCGTCTGCTTCTCACCCTATAACCGCGCTTCCACACATACAAACAATCTCAAACGTGTATTCGATAATTTCTTATTTCCTAAACCACGTTAAGGGGCTATCTTGAAATGCTGACAAACATGAACAACCAAAAAAATCAGCATTTATTCATAATTAACTAGGTACCGTAATTTGAATTGAATATTTATGTCTTATGTGACAACCTCCTGAAATTTGACGAGGATGCAAAACAACACCTTGTTTATGTAAGTATACAGTCCCTTCAAGCTGTAAAAAATCAAACTACTAAGTTTAAGTGAAAAAAAGATACGGCCGTTTATGCCGTAAAAACGTAAATTTCGACACTCTCAAGGGAATAAAAATGTATAGGGTAGTTCCTGTTGACCTAGAACTATGAAATTTGGCGAGAAATTGCCTCTTATACTATAAGTACAGAGGAAAATCTGAAAAGTATACATTTGTAAATAAGTCATTGAAAAAAAAAATATTAACACGCATAACAAAATTGATTTTTTACGGAACACTCCGTCCTAGTCGGACTCGCTCTTGTCCGGTTTTTTTGTCTCAATTAAGGACTCTTTCGAACAGACTGCAAAGTATCTCTTACAAATTAAATGATCCCAAAATACTATAGCAACTTTTCCGCCTGTTTTTTTTTTCAAAACGACCTATATTTTATTAGTCATTTGTTTCTGATTCTTGTATTGCGATATGGGTATGACAGGGGTCGAGTGACCGAGACGTTAGTCAGTTAGACTTGAGACTTGAGACCGGGGAGGTACCGAGTACCGACCGTGAAGGAAGCCAGAGGTGGGGTCTAACTTAAAATGGTTGATATTTCATTTATATTAACGACGAAATGCCAGCGAGATTAGTCTTATAACTGCCAGTAACTTACTTATATATCATAAGGTGAACTATAAAACTGTAGACAAGATTTTATTTAGAATCTAATGTTTTTATTTTATTGGAACGAAGTTCCTTATCGCGTGTTGTGAAAGGGGGCTTGACGGAAAAAATTCTTGCGAAAAGTTGTCACGACACTTTTTGCTATAGTAAGCTATTGTAAGCTTTATTTCTTTAAAATAAAGTTGAAATTTCCTTAAATTACGTACAATTGGGGTGTGTATGTGAGTAAGGATAGATATGATTATTATTTTGGGTGACCGAACTACAAAGTACAAATTCGCTTGTGCAGTTAAGTAAGACGTATTGCTTCGAATTAAGGATTAATCTTCCTTAAATTAAATATTTTATTTTTCGCACACTAACTTAAATCTAAAATGTATTGATATTATGTACGTGAAAGGAACTTCGTTCCATCCGGGTGTCCCTTGACACCTCTCAAGTTTTTATTTTTAATAAAAGAGTTCCGAAAGAAAATAATGTGTAAAATAAATACTACACAACAACACAGCTTGTGATCTTTTTTCGATTAAAGTTCCTGGTAAAAGGATTGCCCCGCTAATCCGAGACGGACCTCTGACCGTTCACCCGAAGCAAGTTTTATTTAAAGCACAATGTTTTCTGAAATAAAAAGGTTTCCTGTAATAAAAAAGGACACTTGTGTTTCATCATGAATCATGATAAACGTTTTAAAATGTATCATGGAGATACTACGATTTTAATATATTTACCTTCGATCAATTAATATATATATATATATATATATCTTGCGTTGTTATCTTAACCATGATGAATCGTGGCATTTAGATGGCATTAAAATATTCTGAAATATAGATTTTTTTCGACTTATCTCGATTTTCTTCCTTTTCTTGGTTTAAAATCATACCAATTACAAGAAGGGTAAATTACCACTTACTCCAAATTTCGTTTATTCTTAATCACTTTAAATCATCGTTTGTATATATTCAATCGTTCCATTTATCTATGCCGAGCGTTAGAGGACGTAATGGACAATTTGTGAGCACATAACATTTTACAGCCACACTCGTTGACAATTTTACTGGAAAATATTCTATGTTCTTTGAAAGGGATCACGATTTTTATTTCAATTTAAATAGTAGGCAAAAATCGGAAAAATCGTCAAAAATCTCTTTCGTGTAGAAAACAACGTTTTATCCACCACTTTACAAACCTGACTTGTTTCTCCAAAATAAAGTAATTCAGGATTTTGATATGGTATATGTGCGGTAGATATATTGAAACAGGTAAAATTTTAAAGTGTACTGTAATGTTCTTTGAGAAATAATAGTACATTATGATATAAGTGCGGTAAGTTGAAAATTACAGCCGAGGCGATATTGCTAGCCCGAGCCGTAGGCGAGGGCTACAAGAAAGCAGAGGCTGTAATTATCAAAGCGCACGTATGTCATACGACGTTTTATAACATATTTGCGAGGAAATAAATAAAACTCGGACGACATTTTCAAATAAAAACAATACAGAAAAAAGAAAAAGCGCGCGGAATCATTTTACTCGTTCACAAATTATGATATTAGCGATGCGCGGGCCGTCAGCGCTTTTTTTTAAGGCAAAGGCACAAAAACAGCCAGTATTACTAATAAAGTAAATTAATATTTTTGTGTTTTGTTACAGATAAATGGTTGTAATTTATGGTCAAAATTGATTAAATTAAAGAATTAAATGTTTATTTATTATATTTTATTTCCCAAGTTAATTTTATTCATAAAATGTTGACCACTTTTCTGACATAAAAACTCTTTGCTAAGATTTAAAAAAGTACCGTTCGTTTTAGACGGAACATTTTGATAAACCGTGCGTTTTACTTTACATTACCGCACTAGTGCGTAATGAGATACATTACGATACTGACATTGGTGCAATAAGAGACCCTTTACGAGCAAATGTGTTATAATAGTAGATTGTTGCATCGAGCGCAAAGTGAGTTATTAATGCACGAGTGTTATGTTGGTGCCCGAGCGCATGCGAGGGCACTAAATTAACACGAGTGCATTAATAACTCACTTTAGCGAGGTGCGTAATCTACTTTTCTTTCAACTACCGTCATACATCATTCGACTACTGCCGGCCTACGACCTACCACAACCAGCCTACCACCTGCCTATAATCTACCACCACCTGCCTACGACCTGCCTACGAACTGCCTATGACCTGCCTAAAACCTGCCTAGCACTTGCCTACGACCTACAACCATCTGCCTACCACCTGCCTACGATCTGCCTACAACCTGCCTACCACCTGCATTTAACCTGCTTAACACCTACCGGCCACCTGCCTACCACCGACCTACCGCCTGCCTACGACCAACCACCACCTGCCTAAGACCTGCCTACGACCTGGTGGCCTACCACCTGCCTACTACGCAACCAAGAAACTTCTCCTGACAATAACAAACACAACAAAAAAATAATAGCGAAATCCGTCCAGCCGTTCACGCGTGATGCCATGACCAAGGGAAATAGATAAAACATTAAAAACAGTGCAGTAATGAAAACAGTGCAGTAATGACAACATTTCTGCACTGTTTTGGTTCTAAGCAAAAAAGACATCCTTTGTGATCAGTTTTGTAGTGATTAATGATACCATTACTGCGTAGTTGGAAGAAAATGTCTTTAAACTGAAAATTAAACCTAATCATTACATTACTTTACCTTTTCCGTAAGCGGATACTATAATATGTTTATCCAGTAGAAGATCTCGAAGAATGTATCGATTTTTTATAGGAAATCTGGCGAGTTGCGGCCAAAGGCAACCCTATTGTTACAAATATCTGATTTACATCATCGCTCATTATTACTATAATGTACTTCGACTTTTGATGGATAGTGGGAATAAATTATTTAAACTAAAACTGAGAGTTATGTAGATACAACTGAGGCAGCAATATTTTATTACAGTAACATAAATTATTGCCATTAACCTCATTAAAATCTGTCAACACGCCACCGTCATCATCAGCATTACAACTGTCTCAATTAGTTGATACGTTTATACAACCGTATATTAAGTACTACCGCGCTCTCTGCCGGTCGACCACTTTTCACCCTTTTTTTTAAAGGATGCGAAATCATTAAATGACCCCTCCCGCTCTGGGAGGAGCGGAAGGGAGTGTCAGACTTGTACTGACTAAAACCCTTGCATATTCTTTCTTAGTGATTTGTGTTAGGGCCACGGTATCTCTTTCGAACAGTCCTGCAGCCCTGGCAGACCACTTTTCACCCTCATTTCTTGTCTTGAGTAATAGGGTTGAAACGTTGTCGACCTCCAGTGAGCGCAGTGGTACGTAACTTTATAAATCAACCTGTCTTTTAATAGTTCAACCGAAACGTGTGCTTAACATAAATTAGGTATTTTTCAAATTCAGGTAGGTACTCTAAATGTTCATTCTTGTTGATGTAACAAATTAGGGGCTGCGAGAGGTACAGTTTTTAAAGTCCTTGAGATGGTTCCGTTATAATATTTTGACGTGTTGGTGTTGGTGATGCAAATAATTAAAAGATGGAAGAATTAAAGTCCTGTTGACTATTTCATGAATTCAGCTACATTTCTTTAGACGACGGGGACCAACCCGAATATTTCTGGAAAAAAAATAGGCCAGATTATGGCTAGAGCTATGAATCCAAACAAAATGATTGGAACATTTAAGAGCGTTTACGCCTAACGACATTCAAGTTCTTATTTTCCGAAATTACTGAACAGATTTTCATGAAAATTTATACGCATAAGTAGGATACATAGGTCTAAAAGGTTAGTTAAAAACCATTTTCGAAAAATAGTGTTACAGGTAAATTAGACCGATAAAAAACGATAGAAACAAATTTTAAATTATCTCCTTTTTATGTTTAAATAAATAATAAAATAGTAAGTTTTTATATCTATGTATCCTGCTTATGCGTATTAAGTTTTTTTTTAAATAAAGTTATAATTTTAGAAAATAAGTAGGTACTTTAAAGTTTGTATGAAATGCCGTAAGGTATTAACGCTCTTAGTGCACATTTACGCAGACGCGGCGCATTGCGCGGGGCGGTGCGCGAAGCGGCCCGCTTTAAATTCAAACATATGGCGATGTATGAGAGCGTTTACGGAGAAGCGGTCTGACGCCCGTTTGTTTGAGATATATTTTTTTTTAAATAAAAACAAAGTTATTATTTTAGGACTAGCGGCCCGTCCCGGCTTCGCACGGGTGGACATTTTTTTTAAACATTATGGGATAAATAAAGATAATTTAACTCATAATTAATATGCAAGTTAAAACGTACATGACTCATTTTTTCCAAATGTTCGAAATAAGCCAAAACTTATTTTTTTTTTTGTTTTAAATATATTTTTTTTAGGGGATGTAATTTTTTTATTTCTTTTTTATATTTATTTTAAGTTGTTACGTTTTTATTTTGTAATTGTTTACCTTAAAGCTTCACTGTACACTATGTTGGCAGTGGTATTTGTAGGTGATAACAAAACATTGATTTTCAGGAGATCCTACTTGAGCAAGAGCAACATACAATTGCCCATGAGACCACTCTTTCCTTAGGTTGATGCCAACCATCGAGAAAGTTTGTCCCTGGGATTTATTTATTGTAAGGACAAACGATATCTTTACAGGAAATTGTAACCTTTTAAAAATTATAGGCAAATCCGTCGGTATCATCGGGATCCGCGGAATGTGAGCGAGTTGACCGGCCGCTGGGCCCGTGATGATAGTTGCTACAATCACATTGTCTCTTAATTCCTTTATCAAGTCTTGTATTGTCCTGTGTTGTCCATTACACATACTGGGAGGGCTAAATTTCTCAATAGCATAATGGAGTATGTACCTACTATGCGAACACTCCTCTCCCACACTTCGGTGCCATCTCTCTCTCCGCGTTGCTCGCTGCGCTGCGTGGAGCGACAACGGCGCGTTAGCGTATAATTTTTGTTTATATAGATATTTTTAATTTCGTAATATCTTTTGAATGGAATGTCCGATTCCAATAATTCAAAAAGTAATTAACAGGTATTGAAACTGTCTTGAATACGAAATAGTTTATTTGGATAAGAATTAATACAAAGTTATGGATAACATGGTTTCGATCGGCATTTCTATCAACTTTTAAAATGTAAAAAAGTAGTTATAGTGACATAACTACAATAGTTGGAGATATGGTCTCGGGAAGTTTTTTGGTGATATTGATATGTTCTATAATATTGTAGAACATTTTTTTGTTCTATCATCAATACTTTCCGCAGCGCATGCGATGAAAGACATTTTATGGCTCATTTTTTTACACCTTTGGTTACATTATTGGAGTTTTAGTAAGAATCCCTAATTTTTTTGAAAATATTATATAGCCTATGTCACCCGGGGATAGTGTAGCTTTCCAACAGTGAAAGAATTTTTCAAATCGGTTCAGTAGTTTCGGAGCCTATTCAATGCAAACAAACAAACAAACAAACAATCAAATCTTTCCTCTTTATAATATTAGTTTAGATAGTTTAGATAAAACTACGACATTGTAAATTCGTTCCGTATGGGAATCGAACCCGGGCACTGCCGTTTGCTTGTATTGTCCGTTTGACATAACGCCGCGTCGACCGCTTGCAGCCCAACGTGGAACCATTTCCTTGTATTTGAGCGTTTGACATAACGCCGCGGCGGACGCCGCGTGGAACGCTTGTAGCCCAACGTGGGACCATATTCTTCAACTGTTTGAAAACTGACAATTTTCATATCATGCATTAGAATAGAACGTCTATTTCGTATCAGGTGTCAATGCAGTACATAGACTAGTGGTACTGTGATCGGACTGTGAATCAGTAGTTGCAGGATCAAATCCTAACAAGTCAGGATTTTCTTTTTGTGTTTTTTTTTTGTTAATGATGTTTAAATATTACTTTTTAAAACTAGGACACTGTTTTATTTCAATGCATTATGTAGGATTTTCAAATCATTATAAAATATCTATTTTAAAAATATATACTTACTTTTAGTTTTTGAACCATTCAAAAAAAATTGGTTGCCTGTAAAGTCGGTATACGGGCGAAAGTTTTACGTGACAACGACTTTGAGTGGTAAAATAATTTTAATGTGAATATTCATTCGTATAGTAGGAAGAAGGATGAAATAATAGTAACAATTTAAAACATTTATTTGCGCGTGCCTTTCACTTTTTATGTCTGTCTCTCTCGCTCTTAGGCGGGCTAACCATGCCCGAGTGGAAGGGACGCGTGCCTCTCACTCGCTCTCATTGTGAGCGCATAACGTGAGCGGAGCGTAACGCAGTTTCTTGAAGTGTCACCCGGCAAACCAATTTATAAGACGTTGTCACGTCAAAACAGATAATCGTAAATAACAAATAAAAATCGAACAAAATTTACGAAAAAAAAACAAATAAAAATAAGATAAAAACAAAATGATTATTTTTGGAAAAAACTACGATATTGTAAATTTGTTTCATATGGGAATCGAACCCAGGCACTGCCGTATGCTTGTATTGTCCGAGTGACATAACGCCGCGTCAACCGCTTGCAGCCCAACGTGGGACCACTTCTTTCAAGTATTTGAGCGTTTGACATAACGCCGCGGCGGACGCGGCGTCGCACGCTTGTAGCCCAACGTAGGACCATTTTCTTCAATTGTTTGAAAACTGACAACCGTCAATTATCATGTATTAGAATAGAACGTCTATTTTACACAAGTGTCAGTGAAGTAATTGGCCTTGTGGTATTGCGGCCGGACTGTGAATAAGATGATGCAGGATCAAATCACAGATGTTTAATAAAGTGTTTTGGTGTTTTTTCTTTTTGTTTTTTTTTATGCTGTAAAATATTACTTTTTGTAACTAGGTGTACTGTTTTATTTATATGCATCTGTATGATTTTTAAATCATTATAAAATATGTAGTTTAATAATATATACTTTTAGTTTGTGAACCATTCAAAGAACAGTTAGGTAATCGTGAATAACAAATAAAAAAAGAACCAAATTTACGAAAAAAAAACACTAAGAAAATTAAAATAAATACAAAATGAGTATTTTTCGATAAAAGTACGACATTGTCAATTTGTTTCGTATGGGAATCGAACCTGGGCACTGCTTTAGGCTTGTATTGTCAGTGTGACATAACAAATCAAATGGTCCCACGTTGGGCTTCAAGCGTTCGACGCGTCTCCGTAAACGGCAAAAACGCCAGACGCGCCGCGCGACGCCTATTGCACCGCCCCGCGCCACGCGCCGCGCCTGCGATAACCGAACATAAAATTTTAATTTCATTCTTAACAGATAAAACCAAACTAATGCTCACTTGTGAAGTCCCCAACTTCAGCCACCAAGCACCAGCCCCCCTACGTAATAAGATAAAGAAGTTTCAGAATTATGCATTCCTGCTATCAACAGACTGGACAGGTCCACTCAAATCTGTGTGGTTCTTTCTTCAAAAGACCATTTCAGATACTAATCTGCATAGTCCTCATGTAAATTGAGCAATGTCTGGACTTTAAAAGAGTAACAAGTTAACAGGGAACCTCTGAGTTTGTTTCGGCTGTTTCTTCTCAGAGTAGTCAGGTACGAAACACCGGCCCCATCTAGCTTAAAAAAAAAAGACGTGTAAAAGTGTTTGTAAAAACCTACTTGCAAAATAAACATCATTTATCATTTATCATTTAACACACGGTGCCCTCAGCGAGAGAGGAAATTCAGAAACTTTATTCCACGTTCTTCCGAAATCTTTTAATTAAATGGAATGTCGGTGCGAGGAACTCGGCGTTCTCTGTTTGTACCGACTCTTATTGCTTGTCGATGTGTTAGCTAAGAGCCTCTTCTTATTTAACGGCAAACATGTTTGCGTAGCAGTTTAACTTAATATTTTTCTATTTATACTTACCCGACCTACAAAAAGCAACTTAGGTATAACAAAAAGTACTATAACGCCATCTATGAACGAACTGTAGAATAAATATGGTCTAAATCTCGCAAGCAAAGTTTACATCGACTTAAGAAGAAGAAATCGACAACAACTGTCGGGCAGTTGCCCACCGGACATAACACCTGTCAGCTCGGAGGATCCTCCCTTTTCAATGGAGTATCGAGGAACTTTACACCCTGCACCTAAAAATATTTCAATAACAGTACTAACTTTTCAGGAATCTTCTGTAGTAAGTACGCGAAAACCTACATGTTTATATACAGGGTGTAACGGAAAGGGTATATACATCCTTAACGGTGTGCTACAGACCGTCAAACTGAACATGTTTCTCATCATAAAAGATGTTTTTCGGCAAAAAAAATATCTGCTGCCCCATAGAAAATTGCAATACCTATTCGACCCAAATGTATAGGCAGCTGATATTTTTTTTTGCTGTAAAAATTATTTTATGATGAGAAACATGTTCAGTTTGATGGTCTGTAGCACACGCTTAAGTATGTATACACCCTTTCCGTTACACCCTGTATAATACAACGTTGCGGAACAAATGCGGCTCAGAAAGGGTGCGGAAAGCCTGTCAATATGTAAACCTTTTTTTCTCGGAATATCTGGTAAAGTTCCGTACGTATGCAGTCAATTTGAGGTGTTGCCATCAATCAGAACATTGTAATGATAAAAAACTTGTACTTACTTCGCAAACGGCGAAAGGATCTTGTATAAAAATAGCATTTATAAAATCAACATTTACTTTGGAAGCAAGTTTTTATATATATATTTTAGTGAATAGTAATCGTTCGGGCTGGTCCCAAGACTTTCGCAACATTTGTCAGCTCGTCGCTGAGGGACGCGGATGACAAGGGTACTTTGATATAAATGTATCTTTTTGTTTGACACATTGAAATAAAACTTACGTATTGTTGTATCTAACACGTGTCAGTATGGAAATTTCCGAACACAGCACGTGTTTTTGGGAAAGTTTTACAATTTGTTATAACCTTGCTTTTCGCTTTGGACCATGAATTACGTTACTGTCTGAAGAGATAGTACATTTTTTTTCCACTTATGAACACATAGGTGACTATATTCAATGACGCATTTCTACACAAACTACAATAATACTAATACAATTCGAACTCAACATTATAGAAGCAAAGTTTAAACCCATTAGTTAGTAACTCAGTTGAGGAGTAAGTACATTAAACACATTACACGTAGATTGTAGAACGTATGCCGCCGAGTCAAAGTCATTCAAGTTTTGTTCACAAATGTCGTTCGGTCTTACGTTCAAACATTTATTACATTAAGACCCAAAACTAGTATAATGTGAAAACTTAAGCACTAAAACACACTCCAAGACGGATTGCTAGTTTAGTAGATTAACTAAACTTTACAAATACTATTAAATAACAAAAAAAATAAGAAGTAGATCATTCTAATAAACGTAATATTTATCATAATAGTTCATGGGCATTGAGGAGCTCGTGGCTAAAAATAATAACAGCCGCACGGGTCGATCTTTAAGGTTAAGGCGTGCTTGCCGAGATTGGTCCGTGGATGGGTGACCATAATTACATACCGAGTTTCCTATTTGCCTCGGAAAGCAACCTGTGAACACTTGGTCCGACCGCTTTGTCCGATCAATCGGACCACGTGTACTTTTTTTTCCTTTTAGTCCGATTCATCGGACCAAGTGAAATCACAAATTCTCATAGTCCGCTCGATCGGACAATGCATTATTTTCTTTCCTTTTGGTCCGATTCATCGGACAAAGAGGAATTATGGAAAGCACGTTAAGCCGTAGATCCCGGCTGTAATTGGTAGATCTTTGACAGTCGTTAAGAGTATTCAGAAGCCAAAAGACTGACAGCCAGTCTTACAAAGGGGTATCGCATTACTCAGTTACTGGGCTGTGGAAGTCAGATAGGCGGTCGCTTCATGTAATATACTGGTACTCAGCTGCATCCGGTCAGGCTGGAAGCCGACCCCGAGATATTTTGGAAAAAGGCTAGGCAGATAATTAATAGGTCGTGGGCATCATGACTTCTGCTGACAGAAGGGATCAGACGAAGCTTAAATAGTTAATAGGCTTGTGTTGGTCGAATGTTTTTGAAGTTTCCTTGCTAGCTTGCTTATACTCGCAAACTTTTGAAAATTGGGACGATAAAGTGAGTTATTTACTTTATGCCGAAAACATAAATATTCATTCGTGTTACCTGAGCTACAAGTCCAGTCAGTGCTAAGGAAATTACATTTGCAACTGTTAAAATATCGTCAGATAGGAGTATCAGTCGTACATTGTCTTAGTATTATTCGCATTCAAAGCTAACCCTGAATGCTTCTTGTATATTCGTCTAATCCAAATGGAACTCAATACAGAATTGATCTAAAGACGTTCTGATTCAATGGGCCTATATACATACACAACGTTGGTGTTGATAGCTTCTCTAATCAAAGCTGAGTACTGCTTTTAACTAAATAATAGGTTTCAGTTGAATCCTTGTCATCATCATCTGCCTAGCCTTTTCCCAAATTATCTTGGGGTCGGCCATCCAGTCTAACCGGATGCAGCTGAGTACCAGTATTTTACATGAAGCGATTACCTATCTGACCTTCACAACCCAGTAACTGGGTAATACGATACCCCTTGGTAAGACTGGATGTCAAGCTTTTGGCTTCTGACTTCTCGTAACGACTGTCAAAAATCTACAAATGACAGCCGGGACCTACGGCTGATGTACTTTCCGAGGCTAGCTATAAACTCGGTATGTAATCATGGTCACCCATCCACGGATCAACCTTGGCAAGCACGGCTTAACCTTAAAGATCGACCCGTACGGCTGTTATTATTTAGCCACGAGCTCAGTTGTATCATTGTATTGACTAAACTGCTTCATTGCCTCCCAGTAACTTAACCTCTAAGAGAGCTTTTAGCTTATCTCAGGACATTATTCTTTAAGAAAGAAATATTGCTACTGTATTTATGGGTAGCATCGAGAAGTTCAATTTAAATAATAACAGTCACTTAGGTAAAGAGCGAATAAAATAGGCAAAAACGTTGACAACTCTGCGACACATCTGTGTTCTTGCCTAATCTTCAGTACGTTTTTATTTAATAAGTATGTTCGTTTGTCTGTAGAGGGCGCAAAAGTAACAAATACTAGTACAGAGGTCAAATCTTAAAGGTCATCGAGCAAGGTAATACCCTTAAGCAGCGCCATTTATTTATTTAACACTTCAAGTACAATGTACAGAGGCGGACTTAATGCCACAGGCATTTTCTACCAGGCACCTTTGGGTGATGCAGAGATAAACAGACATTTACGAGACATTTAATACTCCTATTACATACCGAGTTTCCTTCGTGCCTCGTATAACACGTTAAGCTGTTGATCTTGGCTGTCAGTTAACAGTCGTTACAGGTAGTTAGTGGCCCGAAAGTCTGACAACCAGTCTTGCCAAGGGGAATAATATTAACCAGTAATAACTGGGTAGTGGAGATCACATCACATAGCAGTCGCTCCGTGTAGATTACTGGTATTCAGCTAAACCCGGTTAGACTGAAAGCCGGCCCCAAAATAGTTGGTGAAATGATAGACAGATGATGATGCGGTTGCATCATTACCCAGAGATGATCGTAAAACGAATTCATTTTCTCCACCGCTGCGCCCTGTAGAGTAGTATTTTTTAGTTTTTTTATTCAGTTCACACCCGTAGTCGAGTGAAATGTATTGATTTTATGCCAACTGTATCGTTATTTAATATTGTTTTATAATAAATATATTTTCAATACACGTTTAGTTTATATTACTAATGGATCAGTCACACTTGTGCGTCGCTAGGAGTCGTGCAAATTACCATTAGCTTCGGTGAAGGAAAACATCCTGAGGCAACAAAACATGCCAGAGAGATATCTCTCGACGAAACTCTGTTACCAGGTCAAGCAATTTTTTTGCAGTGGTTTTGGTCTTTACTCTAGTCTAGGTCAGAGATGACAGAGACAAAGTCGACGATGGTACGAGCTTACCCAAAAGAAGCCTGTTTACACGAAAAAGGAAGAAAATGATGCAAATAACGCAGCGTACGATGTAGCCCCGTGACTACTCTTTTTAAACAATACAGTTTACGTGAGTAAGCAAGCTCAATTACAAGGGAGATAGACAGAAAAAGCGATGGAACTCAAGGTTTATATTTAAAAAATAAGTTTAACCATTGGGAAGACAAACGAGATGATCACGAGCCATTGATGAGTAAACACACATTTCTGTTGTCTAAATAACTTTAGACCTAAGTTATTCATAGAACAGTCACTTAAGTCTTATTTGTTGAGAACATCTTCAATTTAGTCTGCATAGAGCCTTCATAAAACTTGATGCAAAGCTGTTACCCCGCGTATACTGCAAGGCGTCGATAACAGTTACTAACTACGTATCATGTTTGGATACACATAAGAGGAAAATTATTGCGGTATTATAGAGTAAGTCAACATGTTATTATACACCGTGTAAATCATCTCATCACGAAGCCGTCAACCAAGCATTCTGTACATGAAACTAAGTAACTTTACGCAAAAATTATTGCTGGAAAACGACTTTTTTTTGGGGGGTGTAAAATCATGTTTTGTGGTAGAACTCAATGTAACGCTCTCAAAACATTGTGCTGCTGATGGACGGATTGAATAGTACGGGGGTCGTGGAGGTATTTAAAGTAAAAATCTTACATTAAAAACTTGTATTTAAAAAAATACTTGGCAAAAAGTTGGAACTTTGACCCCTAATATCTCCGTAACTAGAAGGTTCCCAGGTATGGTGTAGAACAAAAAAATGATTGCAATGACGGGTAAATCCAGTGCCTTTCGGCTTCGTTAAGAAGTGTTTTACACTCTTTATAATTTATTTTAGGCTACACTAGCTCCTAGTCTTTTAAAACAACATAACATAAAGTAAATGCAATCTTGTGTTAATAAAGAGGACTATGTTGCACTTCGCTTTTACACACTTCCCTAATTGTGATTTTTTTTTCGCCGAAGCGACGCGACCTACTACTGCGGTTAAAACCTTATCTCTAACAATCAATTTTAAGTCTTTTGTATTATCGCCGAAACTTATCGCCCAAATAAAATGAAAAATTTGCTATTAGTCTAAACTCTATTTAGACTAATAGCAAATTTTTCATTTTATTTGCTTTCAGATTGTATTTCAGCTCGACAAACATTGTCCTATTTAATTAAGAGATTCAAAAGCTCCCAATCACAAACTAAACAGTTCTTGAGTCAAGTGTTGCGGCAACAGACAATCAGATTGCGGCTCGCAATCTCTGATCTGAATGTCAGAACAGTATCATCAAGTACACTAGACTAAATGAAAACAGAGATCGAGTCACAAACGATTATCCACTGAATACGAGAGTGGATTTTAAAATCGAGAGCAAAATAAAAGAACGTAGTAATTGGGCTATTAATTCAGTGAGAGGCGGTACTTTCCAGTGTTGTGTTTAGGAAGAGATAAGCTAAGCCCCCTTAGTTCGGAAGGGGTCCGAGAGGGCCGATGCCTGCCAGGGTTGCGGGACTGTGTTCGAAAGAGATACCGTGGCCCTGGAACACAAAGGGCGAAGAAGGAACATGGATGGGTTTTAGTCAGTACAAGTCTGACACTCCCTCCCGCTCCGCCCAGAGCGGGAGAAGTCATTTGATGATTTCCCATCAGTAAAAAAAAAGCACCCTTAGTTGTAATGTTGTTGTGCGTCTTTCGATTAACATTTCGTACAACTAAACTATAACCGCGTAAAAGCCAATTTCGTACATCGTTCTGGCCGCTCAAGATTTTTATTTTGGGTTTCTCAGTTTAAATTCATGAAGTTGCTGGGGAAACTTAGTTTATATCTAAAAAGGTTTTTTTAAGGTAATTTACTTGTTAATGTACTAATTATGCCAGCATTAACAGACCAGGGTTTTTGTTGCCCGCAATAAATTAGAATATTAACTGTAATAAATTAGACTGTGGGCCCAAAACATTTCTGAAATTGCTAGCTTATTGCAAAATGGAATTTCATCTAAGTACTTAAGTAAACTAGGTTACGAAAATATTCTTCACGCACAAACACAGAATGTTTCCAGAACGCTGGAGATTGTGTGGGCAGATCAGAAGTCCGAGTAAACACAATCGTAGTTACTTGAAAAGTCTTTGTTTAACCTGTAAGAACATCACCTCGACCCACTTATTGACTATTTTGTGAATATTGATAACTGAGTTCCCAGGTGTCATAAAAGTTTATGGAAATACATATAAATAAAAAAACGCGGTAAATTTTGACCAGCCATATATACTTACAATGATTTGTTGTTACAACAACCGAAATACCTTCTTTCATTTCATGTTACATCTGTTTCGGTTCCATTATAACCTACAAACATAACTCATGAAGCTCTCCGGATTAAAACAAATTAATTTCAAAGATTTGGGCAGAACCCCAAATACGTAACTTTTATACTTGGAGATAGTTTTCCACAGCTTTGGTTACCTGAGCGAAATAAATTATTTTCGTGGTCACTGAAAACCACCAATTATTTACCTATACGAGTAGTTTATCAGTACAAATAAATTTCATGATGCCAATTCTCTTACCTAATACATGAATAAATAAGCCTTAATTGAAAAGCATGTATTATACCGCACCAAACACGTATCTCTATTCAACACTTTTTTAGTTAAAAAGTGGTGCCTCCAGGATCGGGGAACTCAGGGAATAACCTATTTGTCCTAAGAATCTTGTGATACATCTACTACATCACACGTGAGAGTATCTATTATTGTGAACTGTTTCACGTACTTCGCTACCGTTATTAAGCCTGTGGTCTGGTGTAGTATTCATGAAAGCCTTAACATAATACGCTTAATTTATTGCTTACATTTTCGTAATGAAATGCGTGGGTGTGAAGACTAGAGGTAACACATACCGAGAATAGCAATTTGGTTAAACAGCTTATATTGTATCTCAAAGTCTTAGCTTAGCACCAAAAGTGTCTGGTACTTATTTCACTGTACTCATGTGTCTCAAACGTAATATACAAGGGTTGTTTTGCATCCTCGTCAAGATTCAGGATGTTGTCACAAAATACATAAATAAGCAATATAAATTACGGTACCTAGTTAATTATTAAAAAAAACACTGCTTTTTGTTTTTGTTTTTTGTAGTATTTCAGAATAACCCCCTTAACGTGGTTTAGGGAATAAGAAATTATCGAATAAACGTTTGAGACTTTTTGTATACCTATGTGTAAGCGAGGATATAAGGCGATGGATATAAGACGATGGATATAAGACGGGTCGCGTTTAAAACACGGATGGTTCACACTTACCGATTTCCGTAAATAAGACAAACAAAAAAAAAATCCTACGCATTTTATTATTGATTCGGGTCGAGAATCATTAGTTACCTCCTTGAATTTGACGAGGATGCAAAACAACACCTTGTATTATTATGTGCTTTTATTTAATATACTGCCTTAATGGTGTTGTGGTCGCAATCGCGACTGCTGAGCATGAATGAGGTGCTGGGCTCAATTACCGGGTTGTGCAAATTGTTCTGGGTTTACTCCATCAGGAATTTCTCAGTAGCAGCCCCGGAGTCTGAGCCCGTTTGATGGCAATGGGCTCGCCTCCTATTCCGTTGGACTTAAACCTAACTGGCGAAATGTGGGTATGTATTAGGTACAGCTCTGCCTAACCTTTCAGGATGCAGGTGTGATGTTATTTTATGTATATTATACAAAACTCCAGACAGACTGTAAAGCAATCATTGTTCTAATAAGCAAAATGAGAATACCTCGACTAACTATTGTGTGATTAAATATCTCTGGAAAGTCGAATCAGAAATGTTGATCATTAAGTGCGACAGAATTCGTATTCAAGACAATTTCTGCGCAAATTGGTGGATTGTTTCAAATCAATGGAGGGTGATATCACGAACAGAAGCCATTTTGAAATAAATATTATGATTCTTTTTTCGGTTTAAATGAAATTTTGTTAGCCGGAATTATCGCATCAGCCTGAATAAAATTTGATTTAAAAAAATGTGATAACAACAGAACAACACACACCCTTTAAGAGCGTTTACGCTTTACGACATTTCATACAAACTTTCAAGTCGTTATTTTCCGAAATGACTGAACTGATTTTGATGAAACTTCGTACACATAAGCAGGATACACAGATCTAAAAAGTTACTAAAAAACATTTTCGAAAAATAGTGTTACAGTTAAATTAGACCGAATTTAAATTTTCTATAGAAACAGAAAATTCCAATTATCTCTTTCTTTAAAACACATTTTGAAAATATTTTTTAGTAACTTTTTAGACCTATGTATCCTGCTTATGCGTATAAAGTTTCATTTAAATCGGTTCAGTCATTTCGGAAAAAAACTACTTGAAAGTTTGTATGAAAAGCGGTAAGGGATAAACGCTCTTAACAAAAAGCACTTATGAAATGAATCCCACTTATCTCCTTTACTAAACCTAACCCGTCCGCCATTGTTCCTATTACCCAATTTCGTGCGACAGTATGTGTACCGCGCGACATGACATGTACCCTCGTCATGGAAGCCACAACCGCGCTTTATTTATGGAGTAATTGACCGGACAGCAGCCATTGTGTTATTAACAGATTGAATAGTGGAAATAAACGAGGTTTTCCTCACGTGATTAACGTTATTGGATTACTGGATAGAATGGCAAACAAATGGGCGTAGTGTTTACTATCACTTTTGTTATGCTTGTTCTTTATGTGATCCAATGTGTTTATTAATAGGTAAGCTAGTCTCTAAATTAATTAACCTTTGTCTTTTTTTAGGTTTATATAACGTATTCTCTTCTTTTTTTATAATAGAAAAATTAATTAGGAAAAAGGTCCGCCATTTTCTCTAATAAGATTTCACTACTTTGCGGATTAATCTTAATTCAGAATCCAGATCCCACAGCTAACAACGAATCCCTCCCAACTGAGCAAGTAGAACGGCCACTTTTATTCCTCTAATTAGACGATATTATTTCGGCAAAACTTAGGTAGGCAGTTCTGCTCTTTTTGAGCTCTATCGCTTTTATAATAGCAAACAAAATCGGTTTGTCTAATGAGATTAATTTGTCAATGGGTAAATCTGGCAGGGCTTTATAGGGTTAAGGTACATTTTAGAAAATATCCACACTGAACTCTAAAATCTATTCAAACCAATTAAGTAATTTGCTAATGTTTCTCTGTATATGATTGTTCAGAAGTTCAATTGAAAGTCAGAAACGGGGTCATTCCAAATTCTGAAACGCTGATCTGCTTAACGAAGTCAGAGATAATAAAGTTATTGACACCTTATAATGTTAATGTTCTAATAAACTCTAGGTTTCGTTGATAAACCTAACTCTCTCACCTCAATAACTAATTTTCTATCGAAGACTTATGTGTATGTTTCTTTTCTTTTTTTTTGTATTTGACACAAAGGTTGACAGGTAAAGAATGTCTTGTGGCATTAAGTTCGCCTATTTATAACTCTTTATATAAATACGTAAATAGAACATATAATGACCAAAATAGTAAGAAAGAAAATAAAAATTATACAAGGTGTTGTTTTGCAACCTCGTCAAATTTCAGGAGGTGGTCACAAAAGACATAAATAATCAATTAAAATTACGGTATCTAGTTAATTATTAATATGTCTGATTTTTTTGGTTGTTTAAGTTTGACAATATTGCAGAATAATCTCCTTAACGTGTTTTAGGGAATAAGAAATTATCAAATAAACGTTTGAGATTGTTTGTATGTGTGTAAGCGAGGTTATAGGGCAAGAACCAGACGGGCCGCGTTTAAAACACGGGTGGTTCACACTTACCGATTTCCGTAAAAAATAAAAATTACCTTCCCATTTTATAATTGATTCGGGACGAGAATCATTAGCATAGTTACCTCCTTGAATTTGACGAGGATGCAAAATAACACCTTGTGTAAACCACAAAATATACCCGAGTTACATTAAAGCTATTGCTTTTTAATACAAAAGTACTACAATAATGTTATCTTGATGTAGGACTAGACCTATTCAGTTTATTGCTTTAATTTGTTCCGGCGTTTAGTTAATATTCTCAGCTTGTTTACGGTCACAGAACAAATTGTTACGAGGGTTTTATGATACTAAAACAGTGGTTAATACCCAGGTACGCATTACTACTACACAGAAGTAGTAAAATTCTCAAATGACCGTTTAGGAATCTCCAAATTTTCTATTAAAGATGACTGTAGTTCAAGCCACCTCGGGAAATTAAGCCTAAAAATCAAAATGAATCTTTGGAGCTACCGACATTACCTTTGGCCCTTTTCTTTCAAGTCAACTTGAACGCAGCGAGTGGGAAAAGACAATAGCGTCATATTTCAATGAAAGCAAGCGCTTTATCTAAAATTTACAAAAACTGTCCGCTGCCAAATTTTTGAAAAATTATTTCTTATATTTTTTGACAATGTAGGTCGAGCTCTGAACTTGCTTTACTGCAACATAAAATGTGTCTGGTGTAGTAATTAGACTGTTCATATTTACAGAGTTAGTTGAGGATCCTAAACTAATACACTTTGGTCTCCGGTCTGCACGTGCCTGTACGATGCTCTTAACTAACTACACAAGGCTATGTATGCAGTGGAGCCCTTTCTTCCTGTATATTGTTGAGTGTGTTAATTAAAATACAGGCGTTCTCAAGTGAATTTCTGTCTTATGTTACATCATTTTTATATCAAATTAACATTTCCATCGCTAGTCAGGCACTTTCTTTTCTTTTCAAGTTTTGGGTAGGTAAAAACATATAATCATTTGTCCGCTGTATACACCTACACAATAATTTATCAAACGCGAGTTTCACTTTCATTTTCCAGATGTGTTGGCATGGAGGTTGCGGCCGGAATGAATGCATTTATTCAAGACGGAGCCATTGTTTGCAACTAAGTTTAACAATTTATTGCGTGCATGGTCAGCGCAGTATTTGGGGGGGGGGACACTATCAATAATAAAATTGCTGCTTGCATCGTATAAAATAGGGCAAGGACGACTTTTTTTTTTTTTTTTTTTGAATGGCATCTCGCAGTTCAACCTATGAGGTTGTCGTCTGCTTAACCGGACTATCCTGTGGGTGCCTTTAGAGTAAGGCCTCCAGCCAGGGCATAAAAACTTACAAACTAAGCGACTGCACGCTAAGGGCACCCCCTGTGGGGTACGAACCTCGGCTTAGGGCGTCGCTGGGGGAAGACTGCATGGGGACAGGCTGGATCTGAATGGTATCATTATTTAGGGGCTGATTTAAAACTACTGGCACAGCATCGCGGGCTGGCTCGAGCGAGGGTCGGGGAGGGCATGGACCGGGACGTCGCGACGGACCTCGACGGCGAGGTCGGAAAGACGGCGGTTTGAATCGGAACTTTTTAAGAGTGCTAGTCTCTTTGCTACTCTCCTGGAGGAGGGTGATAGCATCATCTGGAGTGACAAGGGTATGCCTAGGACGACGTACTGTACTAATGCGCGAGGGTTCGTAACGGGCGGCCGCTGCGATCAGGGGATTACGGTGTTTAATGGCGTTATCAAAGAAACGCTTCGAAAGACGTTTCATAAACTGAAGGACGGTGGGCATTCTAAGGTCTATGTGTAGACGGTCATTACGGACATAAAAAGGGGCTCCCGTGACTCTACGTAAGAACCGGTTCTGTAAAACTTGCATCCTATGGATGTACTTAGGCTTGGTGTGAGCGTACACGACGCAAGCGTACGTCATAATGGGGCGGATCACCGCGGTATAAAGGCGCAACTTGCACTTGAGTGACAACTTGCTTTTTGCCGAAATCATGAAATGAAGCCTACCCATAGCAAACGCAGCTCGGTCGCGAGCTGCTTTGATGTGCGCCGCGAAAGACAAGTGGTTGTCAAGTATGACTCCTAAGTACTTGGCTTGCTTCTCCCAAGGGATAGGCTTACCGTACATAGTGATCGGGCTGAGCGCGGGTGGCTTAATTTTACGCTGTTTAGAGAAAAGAACTGCCTGGCTCTTGTCGGGGTTCACCTCGATTCTCCATTTCCGGAACCAAGCGCCTAAGACGTTGGCTGAGGTTTGGAGGGTGCTATAGATAGCGTCATGACTGCGGCCAGTGTAATAAATGGCCGTGTCGTCCGCGAACAGGGCTAACTGAGCCTTCTTGCTCTTGGGGATGTCACTGGTGAACAGAGTAAAGATAAGGGGAGAGACGACGGAGCCCTGAGGGACTCCGGCTCTAATGGGGTGGGGGGAAGACAGTGCCTTCCCGATGCGATAGCGGAAGGTGCGATCCGACAGAAAGTCTCGTAAGATGAGCACGAGACGGTCCGGCACTCCCAGTTTGTACAGCTTATATAATAAGCCGTTGTGCCAGACTTTGTCGAAAGCCTTTGCTATGTCGAAGTACAACACACCCGTCATCGCTCCACGCTGGAAGCCAGCGCTCAAGTGTTCTACGATGCGATGGGCCTGTTGAATGCAGGAGTGTCCGGTCCTGAAGCCGAACTGCTCGTTGGGGATGAGACTCTTAGCCTCGGCGAAGTCTTTGAGTCGCTTATAAATAAGTCTCTCGTAGATTTTGCCGAGTGCGTTCAGGAGACTGATAGGTCTGTAGCTTGAGGGCTCAGACTTGGGTTTGCCTGGCTTGGCGAAACCGATGACAGTGGCCTCTTTCCATATTTGGGGAAAGGCGTTGTTGCTCAGGGCGCCATTGAAGATGGCCGCCATTAACACGACGAGCTGAGCGGGGAGGAGTTTTAACACCCTATTGGTGATTCCGTCGGAGCCGGGTGCTTTCCGCGGTTGAAGCTTATTAATGATGTCTTGCACTTCGTCAGCTGTGACCGAAGGCAGAGGATCATCGGGGTCTTCTACGGGAGGGAGGGCGGCTTTACGTTCGACGAATGCGTTCACCTCATCGAGATGTCGCTTGTCTACTGGTTGAGAGCTGGGGGAGCACTGGGACTCCAGGCTGTCGGCTAGGCATTCGGCCTTCTCAGAGTCGTCGAATGCGACGCTCTTATCGGGTCGGGGCAAGGACGACTGTCACGTGAACACGCTTTATTTCCTGACATGGAAAGTGAATTCAGACCAAGTTAGATATTTCTGAATGAGAAAATGAACCTCCTGGATCCAATAGATAGTTACTCTTATTTTTATCGATGTAAAGGTGATGAAACGTACCTATATAAAGCGAGAGGTGAAACATAATTTGTCGCAGGTAAGATTATTGCAAACTTGACGCAAATTATTTAAATAGCTTTTGTTAAATATGAGTAAATCCTCAGTTCACCTGTGCCTCCTAGTAATAATATAAAAAAAAAAATGAGTACACATGGCTTGTTACAACCAAAGCCGAATTTTCACATGTGGGTGAACTTGGCAGATCATTTCCCAGCAGAGCATGAAAAGATGGGAGTTCTATTCGCATGCGGCATAGTTCTAGAGTTCCTCATACTTAAAAAAAATAGTTCTAGCGTTTTTGCCCGAAAAAAAGTCGAATGAAAATATGCTCTGCTAACTTCCGTCAGCAGATCATTTTTTCCGAAATTAAAATTTTAAAATTGTTTTAAACGCAGAAAGGTCAGTTCTATAGTTCCTAATAATTTTCCGGAAGAGTTCTGTCGCCCTAAGCCAGTAAAAAAAAAATTAAAAATTATGAACTTTTTAGAAAAAAGACAATCATTTTGATAAAACAGGCGCGAATGACGTAATTTGTGCTTTTTCAAAGATATTTCAGGCGTTGATTAGATATCAAGAGCCGAGTAACAGAAAAAAAAACTAAATTAAAGCAGACATCCTCCAAACGGATAAGCAGGGCCTTGTGAAAAGTCAAGATAGAAGAAATCAAAATATAACTAAATTTTTCAGCTAGAATGATATTAAAAAAATTCGAACATATCGAATAAGCAGGAGCTCTTCGTTCCTCGATACATGAAAACTGGAACTATTCAAAAAAGTGCAAGAACAGCCTAGCACTCTCACTCAGATAACAGCAGAGCATGGTTGAATAGTAACATAAGCAGAAATAGAGAAACAATTCAATGTTTCAGATTGTATGAAAATAAAAAATTCTGATATGCATGAGGCACAGGAATTCCTCGATTCCTGATGCTGGAAAATGAGACCTAAACAAAAAGGTGCAGGAACAGCCTAGCACTCTCACTCAGATATCAGCAGAGCATGGTTGAATGGTAACACTAGCAGAAATAGAGAAACAATTCAATGTTTCAGTTTGTATGGCAATAAAAAAAATCTGGTATGCCTGAGGTCCGGGAACTCCTCGATTCCTGATGCTGGAGTATCAGATCTATACAAAACGGTGCAGAAACAGCCTAGCACTCTCACTCAGATATCAGCAGAGCATGGTTGAATAGGAACACTGGCAGAAATAGAGAAACAATTCAATGTTTCAGTTTGTATGGCAATAAAAAAAATTTGGTATTCCTGAGGCCCGGGAACTCCTCGATTCCTGATGCTGGAGTATCAGACCTACACGAAAAGGTGCAGAAACAGCCTAGCACTCTCACTCAGATATCAGCAGATCATGGTTGAATGGTAACACTAGCAGAAATAGAGAAACAATTCAATGTCTCAGTTTGTATGGCAATAAAAAAAATTTGGTATTCCTGAGGCCCGGGAACTCCTCGATTCCTGATGCTGGAGTATCAGACCTACACGAAAAGGTGCAGAAAAAGCCTAGCACTCTCACTCAGATATCAGCAGAGCATGGTTGAATGGTAACACTAGCAGAAATAGAGAAACAATTCAATGTGTCAGTTTGTATGGCAATAAAAAAAATTTGGTATTCCTGAGGCCCGGGAACGTCTCGATTCCTGATGCTGGAGTATCAGACCTACACGAAAAGGTGCAGAAACAGCCTAGCACTCTCACTCAGATATCAGCAGAGCATGGTTGAATGGTAACACTAGCAGAAATAGAGAAACAATTCAATGTCTCAGTTTGTATGGCAATAAAAAAATCTTGTATTCCTGAGGCCCGGGAACTCCTCAATTCCTGATGCTGGAGTATCAGACCTACACGAAAAGGTGCAGAAAAAGCCTAGCACTCTCACTCAGATATCAGCAGAGCATGGTTGAATGGTAACACTAGCAGAAATAGAGAAACAATTCAATGTTTCAGTTTGTATGGCAATAAAAAAAATCTGGTACGCCTGAGGTCCGAGAACTCCTCGATTCCTGATGCTGGAGTATCCGACCTATACAAAACGGTGCAGGAACAGCCTAGCACTCTCACTCAGATATCAGCAGAGCATGGTTGAATAGGAACACTAGTAGAAATAGAGAAACACTTTAATGTTTCAGTTTGTATGGCAATAAAAAAAATCTGGTATGCCTGAGGTCCGGGAACTCCTCGATTCCTGATGCTGAAGTATCAGATCTATACAAAACGGTGCAGGAACAGCCTAGCACTCTCACTCAGATATCAGCAGAGCATAGTTGAATAGGAACACTAGTAGAAATAGAGAAACAATTCAATGTTTCAGTTTGTATGGCAATAAAAAAAATTTGGTATTTCTGAGGCCCGGGAACTCCTCGATTCCTGATGTTGGAGTATCAGACCTACACGAAAAGGTGCAGAAACAGCCTAGCACTCTCACTCAGATATCAGCAGAGCATGGTTGAATGGTAACACTAGCAGAAATAGAGAAACAATTCAATGTTTCAGTTTGTATGGCAATAAAAAAAAATTGGTATTCCTGAGGCCCGGAAACTCCTCGATTCCTGATGCTGGAGTATCAGACCTACACAAAAAGGTGCAGGAACAGCCTAGCACTCTCACTCAGATATCAGCAGAGCATGGTTCAATAGGAACACTAGCAGAAATAGAGAAACAATTCAATGTTTCAGTTTGTATGGCAATAAAAAAAATCTGGTATGCCTGAGGTACGGGAACTCCTCGATTCCTGATGCTGTAGTATCAGAACTATACAAAACGGTGCAGGAACAGCCTAGCACTCTCACTCAGATATCAGCAGAGCATGGTTGAATAGGAACACTAGTAGAAATAGAGAAACAATTCAATGTTTCAGTTTGTATGGCAATAAAAAAAATTTGGTATTCCTGAGGCCCGGGAACGTCTCGATTCCTGATGCTGGAGTATCAGACCTACACGAAAAGGTGCAGAAACAGCCTAGCACTCTCACTCAGATATCAGCAGAGCATGGTTGAATGGTAACACTAGCAGAAATAGAGAAACAATTCAATGTCTCAGTTTGTATGGCAATAAAAAAAATCTTGTATTCCTGAGGCTCGGGAACTCCTCGATTCCTGATGCTGGAGTATCAGACCTACACGAAAAGGTGCAGAAACAGCCTAGCACTCTCACTCAGATATCAGCAGAGCATGGTTGAATGGTAACACTAGCAGAAATAGAGAAACAATTCAATGTTTCAGTTTGTATGGCAATAAAAAAAATCTGGTACGCCTGAGGTCCGGGAACTCCTCGATTCCTGATGCTGGAGTATCAGACCTATACAAAACGGTGCAGGAACAGCCTAGCACTCTCACTCAGATATCAGCAGAGCATGGTTGAATGGTAACACTAGCAGAAATAGAGAAACAATTCAATGTTTCAGTTTGTATGGCAATAAAAAAAATTTGGTATTCCTGAGGCCCGGGAACTCCTCGATTACTGATGCTGGAGTATCAGACCTACACTAAAAGGTGCAGAAACAGCCTAGCACTCTCACTCAGATATCAGCAGAGCATGGTTGAATGGTAACACTAGCAGAAATAGAGAAACAATTCAATGTCTCAGTTTGTATGGCAATAAAAAAAATCTTGTATTCCTGAGGCCCGGGAACTCCTCGATTCCTGATGCTGGAGTATCAGACCTACACGAAAAGGTGCAAAAACAGCCTAGCACTCTCACTCAGATATCAGCAGAGCATGGTTGAATGGTAACACTAGCAGAAATAGAGAAACAATTCAATGTTTCAGTTTGTATGGAAATAAAAAAATTCTGGCTTGCTTGAGGCCCAAGAACTCCTTGATTCCTGATGCTGGAGTATTAGACCTATACAAAAAGGTGCAAGAACAGCCTAGCACTCTCACTCAGATATCAGCAGAGCATGGTTGAATAGAAACACTAGCAGAAATAGAGAAACAATTCAATGTTTCAGTTTGTATGGCCATAAAAAAAATCTGGTATTCCTGAGGCCCAAGAACTCCTCAATTCCTGATGCTGGAGTATCAGACCTACACAAAAAGGTGCAGAAACAGCCTAGCACTCTCACTCAGATATCAGCAGAGCATGGTTGAATAGGAACACTAGCAGAAATAGAGAAACAATTCAATGTTTCAGTTTGTATGGAAATAAAAAATTCTGGCTTGCTTGAGGCACAAGAACTCCTTGATTCTTGATGCTGGAGTATCAGACCTATACAAAAAAGTGCAAGAACAGCCTAGCACTCTCACTCAGATATCAGCAGAGCATGGTTGAATAGGAACACTAGCAGAAATAGAGAAACAATTCAATGTCTCAGTTTGTATGGCAATAAAAAAAATCTGGCATGCCTGAGGCCCGAGAACTCCTCGATTTCTGATGCCGGAGTATAAGACCTATTCAAAAAAGTGCAAGAACAGCCTAGCACTCTCTTTCAGATATCAGCAGAGCATGGTTGAATAGGAACACTAGCAGAAATAGAGAAACAATTCAATGTTTCAGTTTGTATGGCAATCAAATTCCTTTTGCTGGAGGCTTTATGCGGGGGTCGTGCGGTCCATGGCCCTTTACCGGCTCCAGTGTGGGCGCGTTCTTTGAGGCCGCGAGACGCCCATTACCTGAACGCGCCCCAGAAGGTGGTAGCCGGAAGGCTGTTCCGGGGGTACCGCATGATCTCCGGCAAGGCGGCGAGCCTCTTGGCCGGATTGCCGCCATGGGATCTGGAGGCGATAGTGTTCGCGCGCCTGCACGAATGGCGCGCGGAGGCACTTCGCCGGGGGGAAACTCCGCTGCCGCGGCAAATTGTCGCTCAGCGGACAGACCTCCGGCGCGATCTCATGGCGGCATGGAGACAGCGACTATCGCAACCACGTGCAGGGCACGCCACAATACTGGCAATAATTCCCCTCTTTGAGGAGTGGCTAGAGAGGCGCCATGGCGCCCTCACCTTCCACCTGACGCAGGTCCTCACCGGACACGGTTGTTTCGGGAGGTTCCTGCACCGAATCGGGCAAAGCCCTAATATCTCAAGAAAGGCTTTTTATAAAATTATTGCAACTTATTATTTTACCTGTCCATGGAATATGTGCCCTAAAGTATGTTATAATATAAGATAATGGTGTAACTAAAAATTTGATCTCAATAATTATAAATAAATATCTACTTTAGTTAATATAACATGAAGTTGTTATTGTGTAATTGCATGAATAACTAAGTAAGAATGTCACTATTATTTCTATATTAAATGATTAGAAGTAAAAAAAAAAATATTAAAAATATAAAAATAGTAGCCCACCGGTATCGGGAACAGGGTCCAAGCTACCGGCAGTCAGGGCTCCAGAGAAAGGAACCTCCTAACAATACGAGCCGTGTCTGGGAGTACCGCTTTCTGAATCAAGCCCTTGATCCAGCTGCCTAACGAGAGCCTCATCAGATATTGGTTGAGGCTCTTGGCAATTAGGCCATTGGCTGATACGACTATCGGCACAATGATCGCTGAGTCAACATCCCACATGTCGAAAACCTCGCGAGCCAAGTCAATATACTTGATTTGCTTATCTTTCTCGGCTTTCACGAGGTTCTCGTCATGCGGAACCGTTCATCATCTTCCTGCCCTTGTCCCATTTTATTTGGGGTCGGCGCAACACGTCTCTTTTCTCCATACTCCTCTGTCATTCGTCATGTTATCATTTACTCCTTTTTCCTTCATATCATTTTTCACACATTCCATCCATCTTTTCTTTGGTCTTCCTCTCCCTCTCCATCCATCCACATTCATATTCATCACTCTTTTAGTCACATGTGTTCCATCCCTCCTCATCACATGTCCATAACAAGACAGACGACTCCCTTTCATCTTTTCTGTAATAGGTGCCACTTTCAAACTTCCTCTTATATGCTCATTTCTAACTTTATCCATTTTAGTCACTCCACACATCCATCTCAACATTCTCATCTCTACCTACTGCATGCAATCTTTTTTCATCCGTCTTTTTCACTGCCCAGCATTCCGATCCATACAGTACGACAGGTCGTATCACGGACTTGTATATTTTCCCCTTTAACTTGAGGGGCATCCGTGGGTCGCAAGTTGTTCCAGTGACCTGTCTCCATTTCATCCATCCTGAGTTGATCCGTTGCGTTACGTCCCGGTCTACATCACCATCTCCTTGGACAAGCGACCCGAGGTACCGAAAATCGGGGCAGATCGGTATGGGCGTTCCGGCAAGGGCTATAGGCACAGGACTGGAGAGACCGCCGAAATCACAAAACAAGTATTCCGTTTTGGTTCTACTTATTTTCAGGCCAACATTCTCCAATCTTTGCCACCACACCTCCAATCTGCTCTGGACCTCTAGGCCACTCTCGGCAACTAAAACAATATCGTCAGCAAACAGCATACACCAGGGAGCCTCTTCCTGTATGTCCGACGTAAGAGCGTCCATTATCACCAGGAAGAGGTAAGGGCTTAAAGCCGACCCTTGGTGCAAGCCAACTGCCACATTGAAGCTGCCGGTAGTGCCCGCTGTAGACCGTACTTGGGTTTGACATCGACTGTACATCGCTCGGATCAACTGCACATAATTCCCAGGCACACCTTTCTCTGTAAGAGCCCACCACAAAACCTCACGGGGAACCCGGTCATATGCCTTTTCGAGGTCGATGAACACCATGTGCAAGTTTTTATGCGCACCTCTGTATTTTTCGCATAGCTGGCGAATAGCAAAAATGGCATCCGTCGTTCCTCGACCAGGCATAAAACCGAATTGGTTCCGTGAGATCTCGCTCTCTTCTCTCAGTCGCCTTTCAATAACTTTCTCCCATGCTTTCATACTATGCGACATTAGCTTTATTCCTCTATAGTTATTGCACTCCAGCACATCACCTTTGTTTTTGAAGATGGGCACCAGCGAACTGTTACACCATTCATCAGGTATGGCTTCCTCCTCCAACAACTTATTGAAGAATAAAGCTAACCACGCCCAACCATCCACCCGCAATAACTTCCACACTTCAACTGGTATTCCATCTGGTCCTAATGATTCTTCATCCCATTCACTGCTATTCTGACTTCATTCATACAAACCTTTCTCACTAACCCCTGATTCACTGGTTTATTGTCTAGCACACCACTCCAGTCATTCTCCTCATTCATCAGTTTTTCAAAGTATCCCTTCCACCTATCCTTAATTTTCTCATCATCTGAAATAACGATTCCCCCTTCATCTTTTACGCATTTAATCTGACACACATCCCTCGCCATTCTCTCTCTAGCTCTAGCAAGCCGGTATAGTTGTTTTTGGCCTGCTGGACTATCCAAAGTGTCGTAAAGCTTGTCTTGGGCCTTCGCTCTAGCTATGGCCACCGCTTTCTTGGCTTTTTTCTTGAGAACATCATACTCACTCTTCTTTTCAGCTTTCGAACTAACATTTTCAACTTCAATACTCTACCATTCCTTAAATTTCCTCTTTTTATCCTTCAACATATTCTGAACTTCTGTTGACCACCACCATGTATCCCTATCTATCGTGCCCCTTCCTTTCGTTTCTCCTAAAATATTTTTTGCTACACTCCTAATACATCCAGCCATTTCATTCCAACATTCATTTACACTTCGACCATTCATATCTCCCATCTCAATCATTTTATTTACCACTCGGTCTTTAAATTCTTTCGCACAATCATCCTTCTCTAACATTTGCCACTTTATTTTATGGGGAGGTCTCACTTTGCAGTTTTTGAGTTTAATTTGTACGTATACTTCCAAAACCAGGAGTCTATGCTGTGAAACTAGGTCTTCTCCTGGTAGGACTTTGCAGTCTTTGATGTATTTTAACTTGTTTCTCATGCGGAACCGTTATGTCAACAATAATATTGATTTCTCTATTTCTGCTAGTGTTACTATTCAACCATGCTCTGCTGATATCTGAGTGACAGTACTAGGCTGTTCCTGCACCGTTTTGTATAGGTCTGATACTCCAGCATCAGGAATCGAGGAATTCCCGGACCTCAGGCATACCAGATTTTTTTTATTGCCATACAAACTGAAACATTGAATTGTTTCTCTATTTCTGCTAGTGTTCCTATTGAACCATGCTCTGCTGATATCTGAGTGAGAGTGCTAGGCTGTTTCTGCACCTTTTTGTGTAGGTCTGATACTCCAGCATCAGGAATCGAGGAGTTCCCGGGCCTCAGGAATACCAAATTTTTTTTATTGCCATACAAACTGAAACATTGAATTGTTTCTCTATTTCTGCTAGTGTTACCATTCAACCATGCTCTGCTGATATCTGAGTGAGAGTGCTAGGCTGTTCTTGCACCTTTTTGTGTAGGTCTGATACTCCAGCATCAGGAATCGAGGAGTTCCCGGGCCTCAGGAATACCAGTTTTTTTTATTGCCATACAAACTGAAACATTGAATTGTTTCTCTATTTCTACTAGTGTTACCATTCAACCATGCTCTGCTGATATCTGAGTGAGAGTGCTAGGCTGTTTCTGCACCTTTTAGTGTAGGTCTGATACTCCAGCATCAGGAATCGAGGAGTTACTGGGCCTCAGGCGTACCAGTTTTTTTTTATTGCCATGCAAACTGAAACATTGAATTGTTTCTCTATTTCTGCTAGTGTTACCATTCAACCATGCTCTGCTGATATCTGAGTGAGAGTGCTAGGCTGTTTCTGCACCTTTTCGTGTAGGTCTGATACTCCAGCATCAGGAATCGAAGAGTTCCCGGGCCTCAGGAATACAAGATTTTTTTTATTGCCATACAAACTGAGACATTGAATTGTTTCTCTATTTCTGCTAGTGTTACCATTCAACCATGCTCTGCTGATATCTGAGTGAGAGTGCTAGGCTGTTTCTGCACCTTTTAGTGTAGGTCTGATACTCCAGCATCAGGAATCGAGGAGTTACTGGGCCTCAGGCGTACCAGATTTTTTTTATTGCCATACAAACTGAAACATTGAATTGTTTCTCTATTTCTGCTAGTGTTTTTTATTCAACCATGCTCTGCTGATATCTGAGTGAGAGTGCTAGGCTGTTCTTGCACCTTTTTGTGTAGGTCTGATACTCCAGCATCAGGAATCGAGGAGTTCCCGGGCCTCAGGAATACCAGTTTTTTTTATTGCCATACAAAGTGAAACATTGAATTGTTTCTCTATTTCTACTAGTGTTCCTATTCAACTATGCTCTGCTGATATCTGAGTGAGAGTGCTAGGCTGTTCCTGCACCGTTTTGTATAGGTCTGATACTCCAGCATCAGGAATCGAGGAGTTCCCGGACCTCAGGCGTACCAGTTTTTTTTTATTGCCATACAAACTGAAACATTGAATTGTTTCTCTATTTCTGCTAGTGTTACCATTCAACCATGCTCTGCTGATATCTGAGTGAGAGTGCTAGGCTGTTTCTGCACCTTTTCGTGTAGGTCTGATACTCCAGCATTAGGAATCGAGGAGTTCCCGGGCCTCAGAAATACCAAATTTTTTTATTGCCATACAAACTGATACATTGAATTGTTTCTCTATTTCTGCTAGTGTTCCTAATCAACCATGCTCTGCTGATATCTGAGTGAGAGTGCTAGGCTGTTTCTGCACCGTTTGGTATAGATCTGATACTCCAGCATCAGGAATCGAGGAGTTCCCGGACCTCAGGCATACCAGATTTTTTTTATTGCCATACAAACTGAAACATTGAATTGTTTCTCTATTTCTACTAGTGTTCCTATTCAACCATGCTCTGCTGATATCTGAGTGAGAGTGCTAGGCTGTTCCTGCACCGTTTTGTATAGGTCGGATACTCCAGCATCAGGAATCGAGGAGTTCTCGGACCTCAGGCGTACCAGATTTTTTTTATTGCCATACAAACTGAAACATTGAATTGTTTCTCTATTTCTGCTAGTGTTACCATTCAACCATGCTCTGCTGATATCTGAGTGAGAGTGCTAGGCTGTTTCTGCACCTTTTCGTGTAGGTCTGATACTCCAGCATCAGGAATCGAGGAGTTCCCGGGCCTCAGGAATACAAGATTTTTTTTATTTCCATACAAACTGAGACATTGAATTGTTTCTCTATTTCTGCTAGTGTTACCATTCAACCATGCTCTGCTGATATCTGAGTGAGAGTGCTAGGCTGTTTCTGCACCTTTTAGTGTAGGTCTGATACTCCAGCATCAGGAATCGAGGAGTTCCCGGGCCTCAGGAATACCAGTTTTTTTTATTGCCATACAAACTGAAACATTGAATTGTTTCTCTATTTCTACTAGTGTTCCTATTCAACTATGCTCTGCTGATATCTGAGTGAGAGTGCTAGGCTGTTCCGGCACCGTTTTGTATAGGTCTGATACTCCAGCATCAGGAATCGAGGAGTTCCCGGACCTCAGGCGTACCAGATTTTTTTTATTGCCGTACAAACTGAAACATTGAATTGTTTCTCTATTTCTGCTAGTGTTACCATTCAACCATGCGCTGCTGATATCTGAGTGAGAGTGCTAGGCTGTTTCTGCACCTTTTCGTGTAGGTCTGATACTCCAGCATTAGGAATCGAGGAGTTCCCGGGCCTCAGGAATACCAAATTTTTTTTATTGCCATACAAACTGAAACATTGAATTGTTTCTCTATTTCTGCTAGTGTTCCTATTCAACCATGCTCTGCTGATATCTGAGTGAGAGTGCTAGGCTGTTTTTGCACCTTTTTGTGTAGGTCTGATACTCCAGCATCAGGAATCGAGGAGTTCCCGGGCCTCAGGAATACCAATTTTTTTTTATTGCCATACAAACTGAAACATTGAATTGTTTCTCTATTTCTGCTAGTGTTACCATTCAACCATGCTCTGCTGATATCTGAGTGAGAGTGCTAGGCTGTTTCTGCACCTTTTCGTGTAGGTCTGATACTCCAGCATCAGGAATCGAGGAGTTCCCGGACCTCAGGTATACCAGATTTTTTTTATTGCCATACAAACTGAAACATTGAATTGTTTCTCTATTTCTGCTAGTGTTCCTATTGAACCATGCTCTGCTGATATCTGAGTGAGAGTGCTAGGCTGTTTCTGCACCTTTTTGTGTTGGTCTGATACTCCAGCATCAGGAATCGAGGAGTACCCGGGCCTCAAGAATACCAATTTTTTTTTATTGCCATACAAACTGAAACATTGAATTGTTTCTCTATTTCTGCTAGTGTTACCATTCAACCATGCTCTGCTGATATCTGAGTGAGAGTGCTAGGCTGTTTCTGCACCTTTTCGTGTAGGTCTGATACTCCAGCATCAGGAATCGAGGAGTTCCCGGGCCTCAGGAATACCAGTTTTTTTTATTGCCATACAAACTGAAACATTGAATTGTTTCTCTATTTCTGCTTATGTTACTTTTCAACCATGCTCTGCTGTTATCTGAGTGGGAGTGCTAGGCTGTTCTTGCACTTTTTTGAATAGTTCCAGTTTTCATGTATCGAGGAACGAAGAGCTCCTGCTTATTCGATATGTTCGAATTTTTTTAATATCATTCTAGCTGAAAAATTTAGTTATATTTTGATTTCTTCTATCTTGACTTTTCACAAGGCCCTGCTTATCCGTTTGGAGGATGTCTGCTTTAATTTAGTTTTTTTTTCTGTTACTCGGCTCTTGATATCTAATCAACGCCTGAAATATCTTTGAAAAAGTACAAATTACGACATTCACGCCTGTTTTATCAAAATGATTGTCTTTTTTCTAAAAAGTTCATAATTTTTTTTTTTTTTTTTACTGGCTTAGGGCGACAGAACTCTTCCGGAAAATTATTAGGAACTATAGAACTGACCTTTCTGCGTATAAAACAATTTTAAAATTTTAATTTCGGAAAAAATGATCTGCTGACGGAAGTTAGCAGAGCATATTTTCATACGACTTTTTTTCGGGCAAAAACGCTAGAACTATTTTTTTTAAGTATGAGGAACTCTAGAACTATGCCGCATGCGAATAGAACTCCCATCTTTTCATGCTCTGCTGGGAAATGATCTGCCAAGTTCACCCACATAATTTTCACGGTATTTTTTCCCAAACTCAAAAGTAATAAAAGTTTAAATCTGTGAGTCTTTTCCACAAATATTCATTATTAGATTATTACCTGCTATTACAAACCAGTTCACAAATGTACTTTACCTGAATAACAAAGTACCTCCACTACTTGAAGAGTATTCAAATTATTTAACTTGAATACTTCGTTCACACCACTCATTATCCAACATTCCCTCGTATTTAGGTGAAATTTTATTCTGTTTATCCAAAATTAATTAATTCATGTTTACACTTTACGCACCTTGAAATTAACGAAATTCCCCAAATAAAATTAACGTAGCCGTAATTATTTACAGCCTGCCTTAATTAGGTACCTTTACAATAGATTAAATAAGTAAAAGCAACAATAATTACAGTATCGGGATAAAGCTGTTTTCTTTTGTAATAGGGGATCGGACTGGGTAAAGAAAACGACATTCTATTTTGTCCGTCAGACAGGTAATACAAAAATATTAGACACGTATTTTTTGTTTTATCAAAATATCAAAAAATTACTTAGTTAAAACTCATTAAAGTTGGAGAGTAGGGGCTCACTACGTCACAAGTAGGTATAAAACTTACCTACATGTGTCGTCATGCGCCATTTCAACTCAATATATCTCCGTAATTTTATGACCACGTGAAAAAATAAAAAATATGTGTCCAATACTTTTCAATAAACTACCCGACGGACAAAGAAAAAAAAAATAGGATTATCCCCTATTGTTGAGTAGGTTTTTCATATTTACAGCCAATTATTCGTTTTAATTATAGCTATGTATATATAGCTGTGGTGACATTTTGAACACAAAAAAAGGATTACTTATATCGTGGAAAATTATGTAGGTATTTATTGGACATTTGGTAAAAATTGAGGTTTATACTTAAAGGTGATGAAACACAAAGCAGAGCCAAAACCGTGATTTTTATAACGGGAGCTCACAATAAATAATAATCACGGAAGACGTCCTGTTAGTGGCAGTGTTATTTTAAAATTGTCAATATGATAGTCCTACAATTTTTTTTTACCCTTAATTAGGGTTCCGTACCTCAAAAGGAAAAAACGAAACCCTTATAGGATCATCCTGTTGCCCGTCCGTCCGTCCATCTGTCTGTCTGTCGTCAAGACCCTTTTTCTCAGGAACGCGTGGAGGTATAAAGCTGGAATTTATATCAAATACTCAAATCTGCTGTCCCTTGGAGCTGTGAAAAAATCAAACTTCTAAGCTAACGCAATTAAAAGATACAGCCGTTTATGCCACAAATTTTCGACACTCGCAAGGGAATCAAAACCTAAAGGACCCGTGAACTCAGAATCTTGAAATTTGGTACGAAGCAACGTAGTATACGCACAAAATAAATAGAATATAATTAATAATAGAATTAATAGATAAAGGAAAAATTGTGAAAACCGTTCATATACTAAAAAACAATATTTTCAATAATTACGTTTTTAAAAGTACGGAACCCTAGTTGCGCGAGTCCGACTCTCATTTGGCCGGTTTTTTTGACAACAAGCAGGCAGCTCGAATCATAGCAAGCATAACTACCTACCCACTACCTATACATTAGTCGATAAAGAGTAAGACGTCTTTCATGAATTTGTGAAACATTATCTCAGTGGGCAGCAGTCCCTCGGAGCAAATACTCATTACATAGCTAATCGCTATGTATGGTCTATTCTAAATTCAAATTAAAATATTTTTATTTGTAGAACAAAAGGTTGATAGGTAAACAAAAGGTAAAAATGTCAATATTAATAAAATTAACGCAATGTCGTCTCTCTAACATCTTATCGTCTTGAAGTGAAAAGCATTTTTCATAAAAGTTCTACAGGTATTGTTGAAGTTAAAGCCTCGTGACATGAACGATATTAAACTAGATAATATGGTTGGAATATTTTCACGTGTAGCGAAAATCGTGCAAGGACGCCGAACAATATGCGATGTATTATAGTGTTGCGAGCATAATAGCGGCCGGCGGTGAGTGCCGGAACTGCAACTCCAGTGCAGTAATGCAGCGTATGTGCGAGAATAAATACAGAGGAATATAAACTGTATTTCCCACAAATTAATGTGATTTGATTCGTTTTATAAGATACTTTCATAATACAGTGTGATTATTCTACGAGTTGAAATTGCCTGTTAATAATAAGTTAATAATTTTCATAGGTCAATTATTGACCTATGAAAATGATTAGTATAAAAAGTGACAAAAGAGTAGTAATTTGGTATTATTGAAACATGTTGAACATCCAAAAGCCAAGACGAACACACGACACTAAATTATTTTTATGACCCACGAAAGACATTTTTAAATTAAATATAAAACATAAGAATGATTGCAGTCACTTCTTATTCCTAACTAGCTATTCACATCTTACAGACTACTGGCTATGAGTGAAACCACACGGAAACGGACACTAACCAATAAAATGTTAAAGTTTCATCGCTATGTATAATTCTTTACAGAACCCAAATAGTATTAATTTTTTCTGCGTCTGTTCTTCTGAATTCATTTGTAAAACGAAAAGCAAAATGAGAATACCTCGACTTACTGTTGTGTTAGTAATTAAATATCTCTGGAGAATCGAATCAGAAATGTTAATCATAAAATGCGACAGAATTATTCAAGAGCATTTCTGTGCGAATTGGTGGATTGCTTAAAATCAGTGGAGGGTGATATCACAAAACGAAGATATTTTGAAATAAATACTTATATTTTTATCGGTTTAAATGAAATTTCGTTAACCGGAATTATCGAGTTGCCTGAATCAAATTGGTTTCTCTTAAAAAGAAATCCCTATGAAACAAATACTTTTTAAATGTACGGACAGCTTTCACGCCATTAGACGTAAGATAGCAACATCGCTGATGCGAAGGGTGAGGGGCAGTCCCAACAGCTACCTGAGTGTAATTGCAAAATACATCCATAGTCCTATTTGGAGGCATTGGGTAAGGTCGAGGCTTTTTTTTTCTGATGGGTAATCATCAAATTTTAATGACTCCTCCAGCTCTGGGCGGAGCGGAAGGGAGTTTCAGACTTGTACTCACTAAAATCCATCCATGTTCCTTCTTAGCCCTTTGTGTTCCAGGGCTATCGTATCTCTTTCGAACAGCCCCGCAGCCCTGGCAGGCATCGGCCCTCTCGGATCCCTTTCAATTTGCTGACATCTCCTTAAGGCGCGCGTGGAACCAGTAGCCCCGACGCCCGGAGCGTGTCCCGCGTCGGTTGGGACGTGACGCTCTCTCCCTCTCACGTTCCGCCACCTCCTTCGCTAGCATGACTGCTTCGCAGAAGGATGCTACGGCTTCCCATTCCCTCTCACTCCAGACCATGGATTGAAACAGGGCCGGACGCGAGAGGTCGCCACCGTCAATCGCCGCTACGAGAAAACGGCGGTGCTCAGACGAACCCTAGTCGAGGCTGATACGCGTTTTTTCCCGGAAAAAAGAATACTATGTCAGTAATTAATGGACCGAAAAGTAAGAAATAAATGTTTTGAATAATTGAATTGAATTAAATAATCTTCAGGGCTCAGTATCCACGTCATCTCACGATCAGGGTTTATGTTAATCCGGTCTGTTCACCCGTTGTTTAGCACAATGACTGGCTAATCACCGGCGGATATTCCCGTCCACCTTCGACCGACGACGGCTGGCTCTAGTAAACAACTGTCGAAATTGTGTGTTTTCTAATTTAGTTAGGTTTATTTTCCGTTAATTTGGAAGCTGAAGTTAAACTGCGAAATTTGTTGGTGTTAATATAGATTTGATACACAAAATGAAAATAGTGCGTGCAGTCCTTCCGCGCGGAAGAAGTGAAACTTCGTAATACTACACGCATGCGTTCGAGTGTCACGCATTCACTCTCGTTATTTTATTGAGCTTCTAAATAATATTTTATTGTTTTATTGTTGTACACTTTTTATTACATAAGTTTATCGAGGTTATTCTACTCATGGAAATTGAGCGAAGGCTGGTCACACCGAAGAGTTGAATACGTCACTGTTTGCACACCATTTTGCGTACTTAGTAGAACTACGTAGTCACAAATCTTGTAATAGCGAGCGCCATCTCTTAGTGGGTAATAGAAAATATTCCCCCTCCATGAAAACGTTAAACTTTTTGGAAGTCGCATAAGAAGTTTCACTTCAATAATTAAATGTTCTTCTATTTCACAAAACTGTGCAGTTGCTTTTATTGATTATTATATACTAACAACAAAATTAGTGTAATAAAAACTGTAAAGATAATAAACAAAAAAGCTATTCTATTCTTAATTATACAATGAAAAAACTTCCAATATAACATAACTAAAGCTAATGAATATGTGAATAGACAGAAACTTCAGATATTATTTTGATATAATGGAATAGGTATGGAGGATGTATTAATATATTCAATCATTACCTGATGTGTGATAGCTCATTCTGTATTGGCCTGTGTTATTACAAAACGCATACAATCGTGAACGTTTCATACAATCACAGATGTCACAGTCTACAGTCGAGACCTTTGTCACGAGCGCTCTTTCAATCATTCTCGTCGAATTGAATGTCCGGCATCCAGCCTGGTATTGAAAAATTGACGTCATGAACGATGCAACCAGTTCGGGAGAGATGAAAATTTATTGAGATAGATGTCGTAAAGGATAGAATTGTACCGAAGTGGTTCGCATTTAAACAATCTTGAATGCAGCGAACTGCCCGTATTACAATAACTTGTGGCAGTCCGTACTGATTTCTCGAGGCGTTCCATTATAACTTGTAGACACTAAGTTAGAAGCTGTAATGGCCAAGTTTTAGGTAGCAATATTCTTCAATGCTTTTTTGTGGTAAGTGCTTCTAGCAGATGCATCATAACTTTATAAGACTTATAATATGTTGACGACATTTTTATGTAAAAGTTTGTCTACGTAATGTCTTCCTAGTTTGTAAAAGTAACGTATTTCCTACTTCGTAACATGTTATTTTGGATTTATAATTTTACTTTATTGTGACATTTGCCGTGCGCGCCGGCAGCGGGATGCAAGGGTTACACTTGCACCCCCTCTCGTGAACTACTATAAACGTTTGGAAAAAAAAATCCTTACTTTATTAAACGGTATGTTGAAAGACAAACACGCTTTCACTCGACGACGATGTTAGTCATGCTCGAATCAAAAAGACAAGTACCAACTCTTGCAGGTGTATTGAGACGACAAAAGGTTATCTCTATTCTTCAAAGGATGTAACATTGCGTTATGGATAATGTCAATGGCCATGTAATGTTTTTAACATTCGGCTTTTAAATAAGAAAAGACGAAAAAGTATCGCTATGATTTAAAAAAAAACATTCAATACTTTGAATGAGTTTCAATTATTATCCCTAACAATAAAGAAAAACGAAAAGCTATTTATTTTTTTGACTGTGTTGATTCAGCGCAAAAAGTATAATAGCGGGTAAGTGAGCATCGACAAAGCAAACACAAACATTGTGTTTTACAATATTTTCCTGTTTTTCCTGCCTTGCATTCATCTTTTATTTATTGAGACAATAAATCTTATTTAATGTAATAACTTTATGGGAGCTAGCAATAAACATATTGCTCGGAAAATAGGAGTAATAAAATAGTCCTCTCCCTCGAGGGCGGTTAGTATGCCAAGTCACACATTAATTTACACGAACTTCAACCGCAAACTCATTAACGTCAATCAAGTTAAATCATTATTGAGCTAAATAGCCGATCAAAACCAAATGCTGCAGATGACTTAGTTCATACAGGTAATAACGCGATATCAGTCTGTGAATATTAGGAAGTATACCGATTGCTGGAAATGCCTAGTGGGATTTCATGTGGGAGTCATATTATTATGTTAACTATTTTGAATTCTGGTTTAAGTATGACATGATATCAGCATTTAGCATGTCTATTTGGCTGTGGTCACGTCAGCACGTAACCACAGCTGCATTAATTAGGCAAGCTTCAGAGGTTAGTTCTTCAAAAAAACTATCATTGAACATGTAAAATCCGTATTAACATGAGGAATGCTAATTCTCCTTGACAAAATAACACAAATGTAAAATTTGAGAGACAAATCACATCGAAAACCTACCTATGAACTAACTAAAAATACAACATACACATCAATTTTCTAAGTGGGATCTTAGCTTAGAGTTTGGTATCTTTATCAGCATTGCAATTTACAATGAGAAGAGGTAGGTTTGATTTACAATAAGCCGCCATTGTTACGGGTATGCGCTAAGGAAAGCTTAGCTTATCAATTACTAGCTGTACCCGGCATGCGTTGCAATGCACTTTTTCCTACCTAGTTACCCTACCCTACCCTACCTACCCTACCCTACCTACCTACCCTACCCTGCCCTACCTACCTACCCTACCTACCTACCCTACCTACCTACCCTACCCTACGCTACCTACCCTACCGTACGCTACCTACCCTACCCTACCTACCTACCTACCCAACCCTACCCTGCTCTACTCAATCCAACCCTACCCTACCCTACCGTCCGACGTATCCTATGTCCGTCTCCTGGTTCTAAGCTACCTCCCCACCTATTTTCAGCCAAATCAGTTCAGCCGTTCTTGAGTTATAAATAGTGTAACTAACACAACTTTCTTTTATACATATATATAGATGAGTTTAGCCGAACTTAAACATAAAGTCAACAAACTCTGTACTTAAGTGAAACTAATAAACAGTGGCTTCCTTGTCAACATGGCCGCAAGTGTGTAGGTACGACTAACTTGTATTCGAGCAATTATTAGTTTCAACGTACTGGTGCTACCTTCGCTGAAAGCAATTTATGAAACTCATTTATGATATTAGAAGTTAGTCTAGCAGTCAAGCTCAAAAAATCACAATAATATTGACATACGACAACAATTAGGACGTGCGTATTCTTTGTAGCAACATGGGCTGAAAATATCGTCACATCTGATTTCTGAGTAAGTACCTACCTACTTTTTTCGATGCAAAACCCGTCTTGTAGATTCTAGAAAAAGTAAGGTAAGATTAATAACAATCTTTGATTCCATTTAGTACAAATGTCACTAGTCCGGAGAAATAATTGGCCTGCTCAGAATTCCTAGAAAAACTTCGTTTCAATTTGAAAAAGAACTCATAAAGGTGCGTATTCTTTCCACTTAGAAGCAATAAGACGGAATCTATTTCAAGAATCATGGATTACTAGGAGTTTCTGCAGCACAAACATTTTAATTTCATAGAAGGTACACAACACCGTAGCTCGCAACGTAGCGTTTGGTTGCTCAATAATCTGTCTTCAATATTATTATGCTAATTGTCTGCGCGTGTTGCGTCACTGAGCGCAGTTTTATATACCTACACGACAACGTTTTGTTGCTGGGTTCACATAGTGTGGGAATTGTCATTGTATTCTTAAAAGAAAAGCGTCAGGCAAGCTGTTCACAGATAAATGTCAAGTAGACATGGGTTGAAGTCTAGCAGAAAATATTGTTCACCAATATAATTTTAGCAGACAGCTAACCTGATTAAATTCTCTTGTTTCTGTTGCCAAATTACGAGGACAAAGGACTTTGTTATTCTTTTTTTTAAAGCATTGGTGCCTTTTATTCTGTATTAAAAATACAATAGCTATAATCACGATAACCAAACAAAGAGAATTACTGATTCATTTTCCGTGTACAAATGAAAATTGTTTCTGTTCAGTAGAATTCTAATTCGTTTATTTGGTCAGGTCAAAAGCTTTTCGGGAACAAATTATTTAAAGATTTTTTTCCTTTTAGGGGAGGGGAAGCACAATAATTTGAGCCTAATGTGGGACTTTGTTGACATTAGAATATCTTGTTGACATATTTGTACGTCATTATGTTCCAACTGAAGGTAAACATCGTGAGGAAACCGGCATGTCCTAGAACCAAAAATTCGAAGACATGTGACATCTACCAACCCGCACTGGGCCCGCGTGGTGGATTACAGCCCACTCCCTCTAATTGAGAGGAGACCTGTGTCCCAGCAGTGGGAACATTATAGGCTAATGATGATGTTCCAACTTTCCGTCACTGTCCTATAATACCAACTTGAATCTCACTAACGTTCTCGACATCAAAGCTGGGAACTTATTTAATCAGAGTAGGTCTGAACTGGATTGAACAGTTAACTTCGACACGAAAATCGACTAACCGCGGTAAACCGAACACAAATTATGCGAAATTGTTGCACGGAATTGTCACAGAGGACAGATTTATGGAGATAGTACCTCTACTGTAGTCCATGTATTATAGGGACATGAGTATTTACTTATTTCTTTTCTACTCTTTCAGCACATTCAATAAAAATGTAAAATTCTAAGATCCAAAGATACGTATATAATACGTATATTGTTTTCTAAATTAAATTGGGAGAGAATTATCTATAATTATAGTAAGACAGTGGACAAAAGAGCCATTGACAAAGGTTTCTCTCGATATCCTACCGTCGTTATGGACATGTTCCTGGAAGGCCGCACTGTGCGGAATAGGCAATTAACATAAACCATTCTAAATGTTGCGGTTAAGAGAGAGACAGCCGACCGTTCATGTGACACGTACAAGTGATTTAGTTGACGCACAATGTTCAAGTTTGGTAGAAGTCTGTGGTGAGAAAATCTATGGCAAATGTGTAGTATGATAATCATGGTATGTTGTTGCCAATTATTTGCACGCGATACTCAGTTACTATCAACTTTTCCATGAGGAAACACATATACACATAACATAATGTTTATATACACATACTCATTTTTAGGATTAAATAAACCATTTGAGATTTCCCATTGGTTTAGAAAATTATGTCATCGAAGCCCCGAGTGATACATAAGATATCGTGCTCTAGAGTAATGAAACAATCGCTCTAACAAATATATTTAAACAGTTCAAACAATAAAACGATTATTTTAGAATCGCTCAGCTAAACGTCGCCGTCGTGTCAAGTCGTCGCGACAAATATTTAAATATTCGAGTTCAAAATTAGGTCGCGACCTCTTTTGTTTTAGTATAGCGTTCTGCATATATATACTGGTTGGTTTGGCTAAAAAAATACAAGATGACTTAAAAAGATTCGATTTATAAAAAAAAAATACTGTCGAGAAAATGGCTTTTTTTTTTTTTCAAAAAGCTATCCAGTAACTTTTGTTTTGTTACAAGGTATGAAATCTTTTTCGTGACAAAACTACAATTCCTTTGATTTATCTGCGACACAATTCATAAAGAGTAAACTTTGTAGGTAAGAACTAGCTGTAACCGCCAACGACTGACACCCTCGTATCAAGCTTTAGAATGTTTGAAGAGAAATCCTGCAACCAAAACCACCAACTGAGTTTCCTTACTAACGTAGTTTGTAGGTACTTGTATAATTTCCGCAACACAAACATTTGCCTAAATCACTAGTGCAATGCTAATTTGCTGGTTAAGCAGACGTTATGCTTGTCGCAATTAGAGCTGTGCTGCGTAGTTGTAGTCTATCAGTTTAATCTGAAGTTTTTTTTAACCGACTGCCCGATGTGTTAATCAGTTAATCGTCATGGCGTCTTAGACACCTTTGTAAGAGATTATTTGGAGAAAACCATGCAGAGAGAAGAGTGGAAGAATATGAGTGAAAGAATAACCTTTGCTCAGCAGTGAGAGTGAGACAATATAGGATAAAAATAAAACCTGTTTATTGAAGTACTTGCTGATGATGACACAATAATAATACACGGTCAAGCTTGCATATAATATTAATAACTCCAATTGGCATTGAGATATATTTGAATTCTCATTTTTGACATAAATATTCCTAAGTTTATAATCAGAAACATGGATTCCCAAATGTTGAAACTTGTCGGAAGCAAATACAGGGACTAAAATATTAGAAAAGATCGCAAAAGAAAAATGGTTACCAAGTTATGTTATTCATTTACATAATTTGAAACGAGAGCAGCCACGTGAGTATAATATCAACGGATTAGAATTTTTTGTCTGTACCTGGCAAGATTTGAATTAAATACTGTCAAATCTCCAAAATCAAAATTTTTATTTCATATAGGCCTACATGGGCACTTGTAAAACGTCGACAAAAAGGTGAAACGATTTTTTTTGGGGGGGGGTGTAAAATCATGTTTTGTGGTAGAACTCAATGTAACGCACTCAAAACATTGTGCTGATGGACGGATTGAATAGTACGGGGGTCGTGGAGGTGTTTAAAATAAAAAACTTACATTAAAAACTTGTATTTAAAAAAATACTTGTCATAAAGTTGGAACTTTTACCCCTAATATCTCCGTAACTAGAAGGTTCCCAGGTATGGTGTAGAACAGAAAAATGATTGCAATGACAGCGAAAACCAATGCCTTTCGGCTTCGTTAAGAGGTGTTTTACATCCTATATACTTACGCGCGCAACAGTTCAATATCAATATTTACAGACAATAACGGTCCTTTAGACCTACCTACGTATTATTGGTAGGTATGTCTTTAAATCTTGTTGATTCCACCAGTATCGAGAATCTACAAGATTTTATTATGTAACTAGCTGAAACCTGCTTCGTCCGCGTATTTTTTTTCTTAAAATGTTACTTCCCGAATTGAAGAGGATTTTGTTAAGGGCTTCATTAATTTTTTTTTGTTGCACAGAGTTTTATTTCTTATTCTAACGTAAAAGTGGCTCAAGTTACTTCTTTTATATCTTTTTTAGTTTCTCTTTTCTTCTTCTTTTCAGCTATCTGCAATAAAAGTCCCGTCAAAGTCGGTACAGCCATTTCGGAGACTAGCCGGAACAAACAAACAGACCAAAATTAAAAATGGCAAACGGCAACGGAAGCATTATTGCACGTTAACAACCAAAAAGTCCGATGAAAAAAAAAGGTTTTTTTTTACTTAGGCTACGACAAGCAGTCGTAGCAACGCAACCGTTTAAAACATAAATGTAATTAGATACTCATACTATAATTTACAACATTCACATAAGCACCAAGGCGGCACGTGAGCCTATTAACTCGTCAGTGCAACCCGTCGGCTCGTTACTTAATGTTTCAAATGTTCTCCCTTTAATTATGTACATAGTACTGTAGGGTCCCCTGAGGATGCCCAGTTATTAAATATTTGTACCGTTTTAGTAGTATGTGGTTACGAGATACATTATTTAAGATGTTAAGACCTTTGGCCGCTCTGAATATGTCGAGAAGAAGATACATATATCTTCCCTTTGCACTGATCTCGAGTGCTTATAAACAAGCATTTATGTTTACCATACTTGAACAGCTCAAAGTTAAAGCATGTAGTCTAAAGCAATTCTGTGGCGAGTGTCGTCTCTTTGATCTCCGGTTGCCTCGAGCGACTCAGACACGCTCACACTCGCACACTAAGACGAAAACAAACGACACCTGCTGGTTTGCATGCTTCAACCAAAACACGTATAACCTAAATCACTTCTTTAAAAACTTTGAAATCTTCAAGGCTACAAGTCTCTTGGAAAATAGTTAATACCACAATGAAAACTTTGCAAGATTCTTACATTTAGCGGCATCTCGTTTCCCTAAATGCTTATTCTAATTTGCATAAAAAACCTTTGAGGATAAATAAATGAGGTCACAACCTCGCTCCGTATTGAAGAATCAAGGTTGAACTGACCTGCTCTGACTTAATGAGAGTTCCACCGGAATTACTGTTTCTTTAGGCACATTCACTCCTTAATGAGTGCGGTTCTTTAAAGAACAGTTAAGTTTTACTTCTGGCCATGTACGATAGTATAGGAGTACACAGCTTCATGTTTTATGTTACATCGACACACTCCCCAACGTCAACTATATTCCGTCTTACCTTAAAACTTTCAAGCATCTGGACATTTCCGTCCGCCAGTGTTCATGAAACATAAATTATTTGCAAGTGAAGCCACGAATACCTTGGTTGTAACCTAGACTCTGAAATTCGTGAGAACTTCGTACTACTTAATTAAAACAGAACATAATTTTAGTAATTGTGAGAAATTCCGAACAAACCCATATTCCGTGGCTGCTACAAATAAAATTCTTGATTGAAAAATCCAAAAATACTTTGCCCAACCCGGGAATCGTACCCAAGACCTCATGCTCAATAGTCGCGCTTGTGACCACTTAGTCTTAGTTTATTTGCCTACAAAGATAAAACAGCTTATTTCAAACTGAAAATAAAAGCTCCATTATTTTCTAATTTTGCTGAAAGCTAAGATAAATAACAAGTTCTTCGGCATAGTGAACGAACATAAATCATTATCAGCTTAGGTAACACAGAGAGAAAATAACTATAGTTTGATTAGAAGTGTGGCATTATTTTTTGCACAAAGGGGTCTCTCGAGTGTTCCGTACTGCGGTATAGATGCTACTTATATACGATTTATAAGAAGTAAACCAATAAACTTTTCATCTCATTATATAAAAATAATATTAAATAACATGGTTTCGTACTCTTACTGAGACGATAATTATTTTATTCTCAGTCATATTTTTCCAATGCAAGCAACAATTTCCAACATATGGCAACATAAAACAAACAAACTCATTCATAAATAAGAAAACATCTGCTTTGACTTTTATTACCGATTATTTATATACCATGGAAGTGTATCGTGAAAATGTGTACAGACAATTTACTTATGTGCTCTGCACAAAATTCTTTTGCGTTATGTACTGTTTTTATTGATTGTGTTAGTTTCACAACGTTTTATTTTTAGTCTGTAACGCAATATGCGTTGAATGAAAACACATTAAAATTTCCACGCGAACGAAGTCGCGGGCATCAGCTAGTAAAGCAGATTATATTTAAGATTGCGGACAAGTCAAAATAAAAAAAAATGACGTTCAAAACTTTTGAATAAAACAATCGCAGTATCCCCTCTTTCTTTTCCACTACTACTAAGCCCCATTCCATGTTGTGCGACACTTGCGACACTGATGTCTATCCAGCGTCCGAGCGTCGTCGCTGAGAACAACATGCATTATTCACCGTGCCTCATCTTTTGTAGCCTCTTATAGCTCATCTGAATTCGCTCGGGCCTCGCCTACAAAGGAACTAGCAAACCATTACATCTCTTATTCCACCTCCTTTTTACTTTTGCAGTTCCATTTGACTTCAAATTGTATCTTTGAATGATTTACAGGAAAAAAAAATAGTGCGTGGAGTCCCTCCGCGCGGAAGAAGTGAAACTTCGTAATACTACACACATGCGTTCGAGTGTCACGCATTCACTCTCTTTATTTTATTGAGCTTCTAAATAATATTTTATTGTTGTACACTTTTTATTACTTACGTTTATCGAGGTTATTCTCCTCATGGAAATTGAGCGAAGGCTGGACACACCGAAGAGTCGAATGCATGACTGTTTGCACGCCATCTTGCGTACCTAGTAGAACTACGTAGTCACAAATCTTGTAATAGCGCCATCTCTTAGTGGGTAATAGAAAATATTCCCCCTCCATTAGAACGTTAAACTTGTTGGAAGTCGCATAAGAAGTTTCACTTCAAAAATTTATCTAGGTAACGAGAACCTGAAAATGTCTAAACGATGCCAAAGTGAGGGTTATGGGTACTCTGCTCCACTTGGACTGAGCACCGCCGTGTCCTTGTAGCGCCGATTGGCGGCGAATGGGAAGCCGTCGCCTCCTTCTGCGAACCCGTCATGCTAGCGAAGGAAGCGGCGGAATGTGAGAGGGAGAGAATCTCACGTCCCAGCCACCGCGGGAGATGCCCCGGGCGGCGGGGGCCACCCAGTGGCCCCAGTGGCGCGGGTCTGTGGACGGTGAGTAATGGGCTAGCTCACCGTCCGTCCGTCTTATGACGACAGGCCGTGTCGACAGAGCGTTCGTGTTCCATGCGCGCCTCAAGGAGATGTCAGCAAATCGGAGGGGTTCGAGAGGACCAATGCCTGCCAGGGCTACGGGACTGTTTGAAAGAAATACCGTGGCCCGGGGACACAAAGGGCTAAGAAGGAACATGGATGGGTTTTAGTCAGTACAAGTCTGACACTCCCTTCCGCTCCGCCCAGAGCGGGAGGAGTCATTTGATGATATCCCATCCGAAAAAAAAAGGGTTATGGGTACTTGATATTGTAGTTTTAGTAAAAAAGAAAGAAGTTAGCGTGACATTCAAAGCTATGTGACATTGTTTACGATGCTACACAAGTACATGAGAAAGCGACATTATGAGAAAGAGACATTTTACTACCAGTAGACATTTTGCGAAAGAGACATTTTGCGCCTGAACCGTACAAATGGAAAGTTTTATCATTGTTCTGTTGTATTTATATGCGCGATCAAACCTTTGTGGTGATAATATTCGATCATCGTAAGGTAAAAACAAACGAGTAGAGGAACCGAACATTTATACTTTATTTTAGGAAAAGCATTCAGAATGTAGAATAACATATCCTGCCCATCCTTGTTTCATTTCTAGGATTCTAGGCCAGAAATATTTTAAAAAAATATGGTTACAGTTTACTTGAACCTTCGATCATCACACATTCCACCGCTGCACGCTGTCTTCGATTTAAATAGCCTTGGAAGTCGATACGTGTCAGGATTGGTCAATTATTACTCATTGATCTAACTCATGCTTCAGTAATCAACAGATGGCGAGAAAAATAAAAATTTCCGCCACGAACCTCTGAATAAATTTAATAAGATTTGGATAACTTAACTAGACTAAATGTCGGAACCTAACCTTCGCTTTTCAGCAATACGATTTAAAAAATTCAATGTCAGAGTGTTGCGTTTTACTGTAGGTACTTGTTATGGAAATAGAAAAAGTTGTAAATACAGCCAAAAAGGATTGTGTGGTTTTATGAAACCACGGTAAAAGTGAAACTTTTTTTCACACTATAGACATTTAACTAAAAAAAATTGGAATAATACTCCGCGGCCGAGCGTCACGTGACATGCAACACACAGACGAAAAAGTTTGAGAAGATGTAATAAAAGTTTCACTTTAAAAGGAAATAAATATCTAACGCAAAGTTTGATTTTGTAGGAGGAGAACCGGGCGAACTTACAAGTAAGAAATGAACATGTTTTGAGAATATTATGTCACAGTCGCGTGTTTATTTAATTATGTTTTAGTTGTAGCCGTTTGGCATGTTTTCTTATATGTTTTACCTTATCTTGTTCATCTACCTATCTCAGAAATATCAAGACGTTCACATTATGTCATGTGCAAGCAGTAGTAAGCTTATCTGTAATTACTACAGAGAGGTTGTCTCTGTTGTTAGGTAATCTTGTGTACCATCTTGGGTCATTAAGAGCTCGCTGTTCACAGGATCATTATACAGCCGACGTTCCACATTGTGGCCCATTTACCTGTGATAAACATCAACACACGTTTATTATAAATGTAACATAACTGTAATTTGCCCTATATATGATAAATCTACACAGTTTTAAACAAAACACCTACTTTCTAAAACGCGATGTTGGTGTAAGAAAATCCATTCAGAGTTTATACGGCATCCTGACCAACACATTCTGTCTAACAGCAAGCAGAAAAAGGACGTATACTGTGGTACTAAATTCGTAACGCGTTTGAGCCTTTATAACGTTGGGCACATGAATACAAATTCTTGTATATGTACTATGAAAGCCTGTAGTATGTGAGCAGCATCATACTCGTTTAAAATTGAGCCACTCATCTATTCGAGCCATAAACGAAAAAAAGCTTAGATATCATCCTTATTATTCTTTGAACTCTTCTCTTGCCAAATAGAATTGTCGCCAAACACACCTCTGGATAATACGACCGTCAATTACGGCAAGACCATTTCAAAGGGTACAAAATGGTTAGAATAAACTTGTTACTTACATTAAAGCCGTTTTCGATTTCAGGTTAGAAATTTAATGAATGACAGATAAGAACCAATACTATTTTATAAACTCGAGTAGCAACTACTTACTTCGCTTTGTATTTGAGTAAAAAGCTGTTATTCTAAAACGCTGAACTACAAAACTCCCCAGACACAAATAAGCTCAAATTAAATTTTTGAAAATTCAACTAATTCATTAAACAGTTTAGAAGAAGCAATTTTCAGGTAGTATTGCATCGTGTCCCTGAGGCAACATTGTACCTTGTATATACTACTTTAAACTTAATCTTTTTTCTGTAGTTAAGCAGCAATATTAGTGATATTCTGGCGTTATGCCTCGATAGCAATGTTTTCAGTGACAAAGAAGTTTAAAACATGGTTGTTATTTCTTACATCAAAGCAAACTGACAGTTTACCGTCATGTTGATTCAGACCAAATCTATCAAAATTCATTACTTTTCTCAAAGAAAATATAAATAAAGTAAAAATCATTACATCGGCACTGGCTGGTAAATACAAAACTCTTGTCAGCAGCTTCTGTAGGAAACGTCAAAACGTTAGAAGATTTCGCCGGTTTTATACCCCATAAAATGCCTTCAAGAATTCTCCAGAACCCTTACATTTTTAGGAGGCACTAAGGCCCTTTGCAATGTGTGTGAAATCGTCACTGTACCTTTCCCTAAAAACGTTGCATGGCGTTTTATATATTGTGATTGTGACTCATAAACGAACGCAGTAAATAACTATAACACTTGATTTAGTTTTAGAAGTAGTTCCTAAACTTATCTCGAATATTCACACTTTCTTCTTTGAAGAATTAGTCGCTTATAGTAGTTTTAAGATTTCTAAAATATTAATATCATAAAAAGATCTTAAAACTACAGCTGTCAGATTGTACAGAATTAAGCCAATTTTTAGGGTTCCATACCTCAAAAGGAAAAAAACTGAACACTTATAGGATCACTTTGTTGTCCGTCTGTCTGTGTGTCAGTCTGTCAAGACCCTTTATCTCGGGAACGCGTAAAGGTATAGAGTTGAAACTTAAACCATATATGTAGATCTACAGTCCCTTTAAGCTGTGAAAAAATCAAACTTCTAAGATAACATAAGATCAAAAAAGATACGGCCGTTTAGCCAGGAAAGGAAACAAAATGTATAGTGTACTTCCCGTTGACCTAGAACTATGAAATTTGGCAAGTAATATCGTCTTATACTACAAGTTCATTGAAAAATCAGAATGGTATACATTTGTAAAAAAAAAATAGTGCTTGGAGTCCCTCCGCGCGGAAGAAGTGAAACTTCGTAATACTACACGCATGAGTTCGAGTGCCACGGATTCCCTCTATTTTAAAAAATATTCCCCCTCCATGGTAGCGTTAAACTTTTTGGAAGTCGCATAAGAAGTTTCACTTCAAAAAACAATATTATTTTTGTAATATTATTTTTTATGATTTAATTGACGCACATAACAAAAGTGAATTTGCACGTAACCCTCGGTGGGCGAGTCCATCTTGATTTGTTTTTCGGGGATAAATTACACATAATTTATTTTATAAACCTTTCTCTTGATCATTCTGTTTATTGATGAAAACCGCAACAAAATCTGTTGCGTAGTTCAAAAAGAACAAAGCGTGCAGTCGGTGGGAAGTGACTTTGTTTTATACTATGTAAAGATATAGTGCGACCAACTTATCTGTTCAGGTGGGGACATCGCTAGTGGTGAATTTGGTATTGCCATTTAAAAAACTCATCAAGACAAGGGGAAGTAAAACATAAGGCAGTCTTTCAAGTCCGTCTTTAAATGCCATTAGAATATAGTAATAACGATGCAAAAAAAAACAGTAAAAATTATAATTAGTAATATTACAAAATGTAAATTAGTACGCAACAAGGGGAGTACAAAACTAAATAAATATCAATCGTACAAGTCTAACTAGCATAGTGAAGAGTCACTAAGGCTTCATTATAATTACAACACTTACTAAAATATAATATTAAAATAAAGCCATGAATTTTAGTAACTGAATAAATAAATAAAAAGTGGTGAATAATTGGATTTTAATTTATAATTTTGTAAAAAAATATTTATTATCGTCCAGAGACCATCTCTCAGTTCGAGCGGCCGCACTAAAATCAAATCAATGTCCCCGAGCCATGTGCTCATTGCCACAACAATTCATACTCTGAGTTCTGTCCTCGAATCGCTTTCACTGTCATTCTGAAATTAAAATAAAGCTAGTCATGAAAATCGAGTCTGCTGCCACGGAGTTGAGCGGGCAAAAATTAAATTGTGTGTCTGTTCTGCTCATGTTCCACTATTCTTCGGAAACGTCAGTCGAGTGCTTCGACGGACGGCGTTTATGTTGAGTAGGTATGTCTCGTTTGCTCAAGGCATTGGCATAATTATGTTAGGGCCTTAAATTAGTGAATCGGCCATTAAAACGCTCCAGATTTATTATTCGAAATCATGCGATTCGGCTTATTTTTGTTACTCCTGATGCCATTGAGATTACAAAATGCCTCTAAACACCGTTAAACTCTTAGCAAGGAGTTCAAGTTTGTATTCGAAAGTTTTTATATCAACAAACAATGAGGTTAAATATAGACGTGCGTGATTAAAGAACTGGCTTGATTGAATAAAATGCAAAAGAAAACGTGTGTTCGATTTTCAAAAGTTAAAAAATATTTTCATTTCTTATGTGGTCACAACCAAGCTTACTTCTGTTTGTTATTATTTTATTATTTGGTGTAATATCAGTGCTATGTTTAGTGATATTATTTCAAAATGGCGCCAAAATACTGATTTTATAAAAAAATAATAGGAATTAGGTAATATAGGACAATCAGGTATGCAAAATGTAGTCATTATTACGTAGTAGTTTTTATTTTTTTTAAAACAAAACTTTGCCCCATACTAGAAACTTCTCCTGTATCGTGGGTGCGTTTACAAACATTTAAAGTCACACAAACAGCCAATTAATATACTCTTGACAATTAAATATACTCTTGACAATTGAAATGAAACATTGAACTGGGATATTTTTGATTGCAGTATTCCAGTGCTGTTTACAAAGTTTATTTTGTTCTAAGGTGCAGTCCAGTGCTGGTGGTGGAACTAACTCTGAACAGATTAGAGGGCACACAGCTCAGGGCGCTGGGCGTGCTGTCCGTGTACGGGTTCAACATGACGTATGAGATGCGAGGAGCAGCGCTGCCACCGGGACCCACTTCATGCAGCGTCATCGAGTGCAGGCTGCTGGGCCACTGCTTCTCGGTACAAGAGATTATCAGTGAGTTACAAAACGAAAACGTATTAAACATTCTCATCATCTATTTGCGAGTCAGAATAATTATGTTGCAGGCAGTTCTACTGTTCGTGTTTCTCTGGTTACTGCGGAGTGGACAGCGGAGAGGCTCCGCTGTGTCCGAGCACCTCTAACATGTTTCAGAACGGCGGCACCTGCAGGTGAGTGATCTCATAATAATCATAATCATTTATTTGTAAGAATATGGTACATTATATGATCTTATGTTAAGTATTGGTATCATCACATTCTGCCAAGTGTGGCGTGCAAATATAGGTGGGTACATACATTTATACATTATAGGTCATAGATTCGATTAGAATAGAATTAACATTATTGATTTGATAATTACGAATTAAAAATACACAATACAATGCAACACTAAACAGTCTGAGGTATGTCAGCTATAAATAACATAATAAATACACACAATCTATTCAGGATGTCAAATTATAAGAGATTAAATTCAATTAAGATGTCAAAGTATCATTCAAATAGTCATTTAAATTATAATAGCATTTAGTACATAGCAAGTCTTTAAATTTCTTTTTAAATCCATTTAAAGGGAAGTCTTGTATAGATTTTGGAATTTTGTTATAGACTTTCGGTGCTATACAGAATATGCTTTGCCACAACTGTTACGTTTAACAGTGTCTGATAGGAGAGGAAGCAAGTGTGCATTCAACTTAACAAATAAGGCAGTTTCATAGATATACAAAGATGGCAGTGTCAGAACTGTCAGTTATTTGTAGTCCAAACATGGCTCTGATGGATCGCTTTTGCGCTTTAAAAGCTGCTTCTCTATTTGTGGAATTACCCCAGAAAATAATACCATATCTCAATACAGATGCCACCAGACCATGATATGCTGTGAGTAGTGCATCTATGTTTACTGTTGGAGCAAGTTTATACAGGGCATAGGATGAACCACTAATTTTTTTGCATAACGCCTCAATATGATCCTTCCAGTTGAGCTGCCTATCAATAATCAAACCTAGAAATTTTGCACTATCTACGTCATGGATAATGTTGTTTTGGTATTGAACTTGTATTTTAGAGTTGGGTTTTTTATGTCCGAAGTGTATTAAGTATTTGGGTTTTTCCAAGATTAATTCTTAAATTATTATTATTTAGCCATGATATAGTCATGTATATATCTCATGATATAGTTTGTATGGCTCCTCTTCGTTTCGATGAGAGAGACTATTTAGTTAAGTTTGTTCATATAACCATGTTTAAATACCTATACATTTAATATACAGAAAAGCAGAAAAATGTTTAAAAAACCAATTGCCTCCTGTTAATCTGGTTTTTTATTTCCAGAGACGAGGTCACATCTGTGTGTAAGGTTCACATTTAGTGTTTTGAAACAATTCCACTTTTTGTGTCGTGTAATATCCGTAATGTCGTCAGTTTTTATTGTTCTGGAACAAAAAAGGGTTATAAATAAAGTAGCATAAACTTTAGTTACGTGTGTTGCAGAATAACGAACATATTATTTTAACTGAAGACAGAGAAGTTTTGTAAATGAGTATTTTGTGCTAGAGGAGGTACATTAAATTTTAATTTCGGTTATCTCAAATATTCTGAGAGCAGCGGTGGCCCAGTGGTGGCAGCCCCGACTCACGAGCAGTGAGCCGTGGGTTCGAAGTCGGGCAGGGGCACTACTTTGTCTAATTTATTTCATCACCGCTGCCCTCAAAAACGGTGAAGGAAAACATCGTGAGGAAACCGGCATATCCTAAAACTAAAAATTCGAAGACATGTCACATCTACCAACCCGCACTGGGCCCGCGTGGTGGATCAGCCCACTCCCTCTCATAGAGAGGAGGCCTGTGTCTCAGCAGTGGGAATATTATAGGCTGATGATGATGATCTCAAATATTCTAGAAAACCTCATTTAGATCCATATTGTACAAGTTGTATGTCATGATCGACAGACAAATGGGCCCGGCCGCCGTCAGCTGTATCTGCGCGCTTCCTACACGGGCGACCTGCGCGAGAGGCAGCTGCCTCTGGCGCAGGTCGCCCGTGTACACCAGCACCACCCGGTAAGTTATCATAATTATAACAACCCTCGCTCCAAGTCACTTACTTCTAGTACCACTATGACAATAAAACCACTTTAACGTAATTTGAACGTGTTGTAAAATGCGGTTTAGAAGAAAGTGCAGAAAAAACTAAGTAACCCAAGGGATACCGACTTCGAACAGCATAAAATGGTGGTGAATTAAATTACATACTTCTATCTAAGAATAAATTTATTAAGCCATTGTTACAAAAATTTTCTTAATCTAGCTTAGCGCTATGCGTAATCGTAACAAGTTATATTTTAATATAGTTAAAAAAACAGAGGAACCCAAACTAGGCTGCGCCTGTATTTTGGGGGCCGGAGTTGCGATATCTTAAAGTTAAAGGATTATTCCGATCTGTCACCCCGCTTTGTCCCCTTAGGGGGACAGAAAGGAAAAAAAAGTTTGATCTGTCCCCCTGTTAGCAATGAGGGGACAGTTCGAACTTTATTCACTCCTTAAGGTTTCATCTGTCCCCCTATCAGTGATAGGGGGACAGATAAAACTTTTTATTCCTGTTTGTCCCCCATAGTATTTTAATTAATTCTTTAAAGTAATGCTACACGTTATAAGCTTACTTTTACGAATTAAATAAAAGATTAGTGGTTTGGATTATTATAACGACCTGTATTTAAATAAATTATAAATATATCTTTTGTTTCTGTATCGATCAGTCACACTCCCATAAATCACGTAGTAGGTATTCCAGGTATAATAAGTATTATAACAATCAGTCCTCTGATTTGACTTCATATTACAAATGTTAATTTTTACTAACAATAATGTTAACTTTTAGATGAGGAAATATTCCTAACAAGAAAATTTTACGTGTTTAGATAAAATCGCAGCTTCTTTTAAGGTAATTCTGTATTAATCAGCAATGAAGTAAATAAATTCAAGTTTTGACGTTTTCATTCCTGTTATTAAACAGAGTTATCAAACAAAATAAAATTTCTGTCTGTGCTTTGTATGTCAGTACTTTAATATCAAAACTTATTTTGCGATAACAACTTAAAGATATATAAAATATGGTAGGGAATTACTTGCACTCCATTATTGTTTCCAAAAAAGCTGGCTCTTCCGGGAATTTATTCAGTGCAAGTAAACAATAGATTTCAAAACAAGCAAATAAATTTCGGTTCTCTCTCTCTTTCTTACTCATAGGGCCTTATGGGCAGCCGCAATGATGCGCATTACTAAGAGAACTAGTGCAAATTTACCATTTTTGAAGGTGAGACATCAGTGTTAAATATTGTTCGTTATAAATTAATTTGAGTGAAGTGTTTATATTACCAAGTATGTAGTTTTCAAGAGAACTATTGCACAGTATCATTAAACTGAGAGGAAATTACAGACAGAGGTAAGTTCATATAAAATGTACACTACACACAATACGACTTTTGGAAATTGTTAGTAAGTGTGGCATGACTTTTAAGAATTAATATATTAAATTCTGTGGGGGACAAACAGGAATAAAAAGTTTCGTCTGTTCCCTATCAGTGATAGGGGGACAGATGAAACCGTTAAAGAGTACCGAGAAACGTTAGTTCTGATCGATACAGAAACAAAAGAAATATTTATAATTTATTTAAATACAGGTCGTTATAATAATCCAAACACTAATCTTTTATTTAATTCTTAAAAGTAAGCTTATAACGTGTAGCAATACTTTTAAGAATTAATTAAAATACTATGGGGGACAAACAGGAATAAAAAGTTTTATCTGTCCCCCTATCACTGATATGGGGACAGATGAAACCGTTAAGGAGTGAATAAAGTTCGAACTGTCCCCTCATTGCTAACAGGGGGACAGATCAAACTTTTTTTTCCGATCTGTCCCCCTAAGGGGACAAAACGGGGTGACAGATCGGAATAATCCAAGTTAAACACATATTTGATGATGTGGTGGTTAACAAGGCTTAAGTAGGTAATTGTGGATTACCTTTGAACAAAAAAATAAAATGGAATAAAATAAAAAGTACTCTAAAATTCAATAATGTGGGGTGTGTGTAAAAGTAATCTATCTAGTACCTATCTGTTTTGTAATCAAGCCTAACATTATCTGTCTGTAGCATCAGCACGACAAATAAGTGAATCAAGCAAGTGTCATAACGTAGTGGACGCATGCCCGCGGCAAAGGCGCACGTGCGCACACACCACGTGCGTTTTCACGCCCACACGTTGCACCTCCACACGCAACCCGCCCAGCTGCACGTGATTATATTATGACATGTTCGCGCTTGAAGCAACCATCCCCCGGACGGTTCTAAAATAATCTTGAGCTCACTCTAAACAATATTACTGTTATCATACTTAAGAATAGCTTTGACGAATTATTACATAGCTGAAATTCGTGTCACTAATCACAAAGCAACCCACCTACCCGCTGTAATGTCCAGGTGACTATAGTTACCCAATAATTTTTCCGGTCAAGTGTCCAGGTAACCATAGTTACCCATTTGTAGTGCGTTCGAATTGTTCCAAAAAAACGTTCTAAAAAATGTCAGCTGTCGAGAATATCAGGACAAATTTATTCTCTGTGTTGCTCTATTAAATTACGCGTCAAACGCTCAAAACCCCAGTGTCCAAGTCGGCATATTTGTTGAGAAATAAAATGTCAAACTTCAATTTCTCAGTGTCAAATTTTATTGCTCCGACTCAAAGTGATCGCCGACTTTAAAATGTAAGTATAATTTTATTTGTAACCCAATACATATAGTGTATTATTCCAAAATAAACCTCAATATCTAAGCTTTACAATTAACTATAAATATCGTAGGTTCAAAGTATGTTGAAACGATAATATTAAAATGAAAATGTGAAAAAAATCCGCCATGTTGACCGTGGTGATTTTCGTAAAGTTTTTTATTTGTTTTTAATGGATTTATTGCGAAAATCGTTAATATAATGCTCGTAATATGGAAATTAGTTCATAATTAGTATTGACACACAATAAAACAGTAAAATACAACGAAATTTTGCAATATTTTATGTGTTAAAAATTTTGTTCCCCAAGCAATTTTTAAAACATTTTTAAAAACCAGATTTAACGGTTTTAAACTGTGTATTTACACAAATACGATAAATAAGGCTGTTTTACTACTCATAAAAAACTGCGTTTTGGTTTGCCTAACTACGTCGAACGAAAAAGGAAGGTTATGATTTTTGTTCTTGTATTTGGTGTTTTGTTATCCTCTGTATTGTCTGGGTAGCCACAGCTACCCAATAATAATAATTTCAATGATTTTCGAAATGGAATTACAGACTCCAGCAGGTCAGGCTACCTGAAACTCAAATTTTCTTTCAGTTCTTCAGACTTGTGTGTGGCCCTGTGTGTGTGCATGTGTATCTTTAAAAATAAACTATAGAATCTATGTCTATGTTTTAGGTCTCATGATGAAAGCCGTGATTTGGGGCAGGCGTTAGATGAAGCACCAGCCCGGGGACCGGGGTGTTGTAGAAAGAGTGGTGAGGGAGAGGCATAGGTGGATGCGCAGCCGTATGTATCTTATTCAGTGTGTTTTTAAGATAATTAATATGTGCAAGTTAGTATGTTTAATGTCGTTATGTTTTAATGTTGCATATAATTTTTGGCAGTGCCGTTCTGGAGGATCCGCTCGCTCCAGTTAGGGCTTCTTACACCGGGTGAATGCACTCTCAGCTGAAGCCTGGCAGGAGCTTAAGGAGTGGAAGCAGCGCGCTCAGCTTGAGCTGATGCTTATGCCCGATGTCAAACCGCGCAAGCGGGCAACATGGTAATTTATTATTTTCTTTATTGTCCAGCTATTCGCTGAATCCTAGCTGCAAAGAAGTTTGTCAGTTTTTTTTTGTTTAACGGACAACTATCTCCTGAACGGTAGCCATGTATTATGGCTGCTGCTAGCCCACCGGTAGCCGAAGGTATACTTTAGACGCCCAGGCTGTCCCATTCTTCTAGTAAAATAGTTTTTTAACTGTATCATCCTTAGTAACTTACGTCTTGATTGTTATAGATCTCCCCGCCATCGCCAACATAGAGTTTGTGCCATAATAAGACTTTGTAAGAATGAGGTTATAATACAAGTTTGTTTGTTACAGCTGATGAAGCTGGAGCTCCAGTTACAGCAGATGAGCCAGCCCCAGGCTGCTCTCACTGGCCTAGCCAGGTGTCTCAAAGCGGTCAAGTCTCAACCTACCTACCATACCCTACCCTACCTACCTACCTATCCTACCCTACCTACCTACACTACCATACCCTACCTACCTACACTACCCTACCCTACCCTACCCTACCCTACCTACCTACCTACCTACCCTACATACCAATTGAAATTGAAATGCAATCTTTGTCTACCTGGACGTTTCGGTGTAAAATTATTGGGTAGCCGTGGTTACCCGGACATTTAAGCGGAAAAAATATTGGGTAACCATGGTTACGCGGACATTACAGCATTCCATTTTCAATACCTACTTTGTTGTAAAATATTAAATAAATACAATATCCCATCAGTGTCTCATTTCAACACAAATCACAACATGAAATTCAATCCCTTTGTAAACTAGCCTTAGGCGGCCATCTTTCACGCACACATACACACGCTCACGCACACATACGCAGGCCGCCGCCGGCATCGAATCAATGAGGGAAAGGGTCTATTGTTTTGGTTCATTGTGCTACTCAGAACATTCCAAGTAAGGACATATGGGTATCAAAAAAAAGGTTATATAGTCTAGTTTCATTATAAATAGGTTTTATTGACACAAACTACAAAATTATTGGTAAAAACTTAGTAAGAACAAATATTTTACTGATATTCAACACATATTCTCAAGTTTACATTTTTTTCTAAGTAATTCTCTCGAGTTGTTGGATATAGTTTTAGCATATGTAGATTCCGTATAGTTTCAGCTATACACCGTATTTTTTATATTGGTGTAGCTGCAGTAGTTTACGAGATAATAAGCTTTAAATGGGAAGCTGCCCGGGGGCGCTTGCGCAGCAAAGTTTCCGAGTGGGCGTGGACATGCGCAACGGGTAACTATAGTCACCTGGACATTACAACGGCTACGAACCCTCAACTGATAAGCTAACATCAATCCTAACGCTGCGTAATCTACTAAACAGAGCGCTTCAGGGAATTGGGGAGATTTCAGCTTGATTAATATCAAAGTATCCATCCGCAGTTGATGAGAGCTGTATAGGTCCAGCTTAAATCCTGAATGTCATCTTAAGTAGGTACAGGATTTATTAAAAAACTTTGCGCGATTTCACTTGCCTTAGACGGCCTTTTTAAATTAATGTCTGTCTAAAACCGTCCAAATTAATAAGCAAACAGACTCAGACAATAAATACGTTGTTTCGTTTTTACTAATCGGTATCGTCAGCATTTGTTTATTCTATTTTTAAAAAAGGCACATTCCATTATCCAAATTGCTCTTATGAGGAATAAATAAAATGCTAGAGATTGCAGGTTTGACATACATTTATCGGTATTTTTTGTTAAAAAACGGAAAAGTGGCGTGCCAGAGTATAGGGAGAAGTTTCGTACAAAGAACGAGCACCTACCTATATTAACATTCTTACGACAGCGTGGTAAGCTTAATTGAAAAAGTTTGTAGATACCTACGTCTACATTTTCATTAAATTGTGCCTCTATCTATACGTCGTTTTTCTTTACCATAGTGTTCGATTTTTTGTGGTAGGTGACCGAGGAGTTGTGGGACCTATCCCACAACTCCTTTAATTTTCTTAGTTCACTCACAACTTTACACAACCTAGTGAAATACGCGTTTGACGTTTCTGGTCGTCACAAACTTTAATGTCACTTTTGCAGAATTGTTTGGTGTAAATAAGATGAAGATATGATGAAATAGTACTGCAAACGTGTGTTGAAATCATTCTAGTATTACAAAAGATTTGCCCAACAAAGTTAAATTCAAAAGGAGAGGAGCTCGTGGCTAAATAATAACAGCCGCACGGGTCGATCTGTAAGGTTAAGTCGTGCTTAACCTTAGGTCCTAGGCCCTGGAACACAAAGGGCTAAGAAGGAACATGGATGGGTTTTAGTCAGTACAAGTCTGACACTTCCTCCCACTCCGCCCAGAGCGGTAGAAGTCATTTGAAGATTTCCCATCCGTAAAAAAAAAAAATGTGTGTACGTGCTTACGAGTAGTCATAAGCCAAAAGTCTGACATCCAGTCTTACCAAGGGGTATCGTATTACCCAGTTACTGGGTTGTGGAGGTCAGATAGACAGTCGCTTCATGTAAAATACTGGTTCTCAGCTGCATCCGGTTGGATTAGAAGCCGACCCCAAGATAGTTTAGGAAAGACTAGGCAGATGATGAGTTAAATTCAAAATCTTTTACGATACGGTGACACATGTAACCGACAGCAGTGAACAACATAATTATTATGGTCCACTCTGCCAGCAATCATTAAGAGGTGGAGAATCTTAACATCGCAATTCAGTATTCAACGCTCTTTTAACAACGCCATCTATCGGCCCAAAAGTGAATAACTAGCCCAAACACCTAATGTATCATCATTTTCAAAACTTAAAACACAAAGTTCTAATCGACAAGAAGGCAGATCCTATGTTTAATTACATCAAATAAGCTTTTACTGCTAACTACTGTCTAGAGCGACATTTGGCCGCGGTCCAACACACCTACCTGATAACACTCGTTAACCTTGCTCAGCCCTTTCTTCGTTATGCTATTTGATGAGAAGACCCTGCCATTGCTTTTTGCGACTCCGTAAAATTACTAAGAAAATGAAATAAAATTATTAAACTACAAAATGCCAGCTCTGTTTGCTGGGGCTGTCTGTTTTATAAGTGTAATGGTGACATCATAAAAGTAAGTTGGTGTAAAATCTCGCCACGTTACGTTTTGCGAGCCCCAATCATACAATGGTGCTGAATTGAAAGGATTCAATGGGTCGTTTTGCATTCAATACATCCCCATTCACTTTGAGCGATACGTGGTCACTTTAGATTTGAGTATGCTTTTCTTTGATGCTTAGGTACATAAGCTCAAACTTGGGAGCGATAGATGGACTGCCAAGTGGAGTGTGGCTCGGGTCATTATGTTAAAAGAACAAATGCCTAGTATTCTGTAATAAATTATGGCTTAACTTATTATTCGTTTAACTGTTAAGTATATATCATTACTGTATTTTTTGGATGAAAGATGTTACTTTATCATTTTACCATTGTGAATGGTAAACTTATGTTCAAAATCCCGTTCATTTAACCGCACTATCAAAGTGGCCAACTTTGTGGAAGTACCTACATCGTGTCGCAGTCGGACAGTTGAGGCTTAGCGCTCAATTAGGACGCGCTGGAGGCGCTTCCAACTTAATCCTGTAACAGTTCACTAAGACAGACGTTTTTCACCCTTTAAAATAGAAATGTTAGGACTAAAATTTCGTATCTACATTTCGCTTGCGTACAGCTCGCTAATTATTGTAAACTGTTCGTATAAAGCGTAGATTCCCCAAGTAGTTTCAAAATAATCCATACTTCCATACTAATATTATAAATGCGAATGTCACTCTGTTTATTTGTTTGAATGTTTGTTTGTTTGTCTGTTACCTTTTCACGGATCGGATCTTAATGAAATTTGGCAAGAAGATAGATTTCAACCTGGGGAAGGACATAGGCTATATATCATTACGCTACGACCAATAGGAGCGGAGCAGCAATGAAAAATGTTGCGAAAACGGGGAATATGTAACGCAGACGAAGTTGCGCGAGACAGCTAGTTCCTATATAAATCAATGAGAATGCAATTAATTAACGCAAATTCAAAATTCTGTCTATTTTCATTCTAGCAATTGAGAAATCTGATGTTCTTTCTTTTCCTATGAGGAGAAACTAAATTAATATCTCCTAAAGTGCGCGTAATACATTTAGATTCTCATAGATGTGGCAATAACGGTCTACATTGACCGTAAAAAAATAATATTTTGTAGTGTCGCTACAGTGAGAAATAATTAAAGTACTCTGTAGGCTGCGCTCCAAGCCAAGACTATGCTTCTTATACTCGTGTCTCAAACTAAAACCTTTGTAAGAGACAAACACTGCAGTAGGCGTAAATATTTTAATTAGGGAGCGTGCCAGGGTTTCGGGCAAGAAGCTCGAGTAAGACCAAGATGTTGTTCTTAATGTTTACTTTGTACAGTCTGCGCCTCTCAGAGAATTTGTAAATGGGTTAAGCACATAAATATGATGCTTTCATGTTCAATTATAAAGATATTATGCTATTGTATCAGATAAAGGCACAGAAGGGTGTTGGGGAATTTTAGATGACTCTTCAAAGAAACTCCAAAAATGTTGCAGATACTTTCTCTCACAAACGAGCTCCAACCACGGCGCCACACAGTTTAAGTCGCGGAATGGTAGTCGGCTTAATCAGCGCTACTCGAATTTTAGCGGCTAACGGACGAACCATATACTCACACTGATCATTTGCACTACGTACATATAGACGCACGCACCATACACACGCTCAGAAACGTCTGTGAATACATGTAGTTCCTGTATAGACTATGCTTCACATGTAGGTAACGTGGATCACGATAGTTATTGATAAGCGTCAATGCTTTGACAACTGCATTAAGAGCCGGGGCTAATGACTCATCCCACGTCGTCTCATATTCAGATATGAAGTCATGAAATAGCTTTACGAAGCAACCTTATTCAGGCTTTGACTTCAGTCTGCGTTCTAGGGAATATAAACACTTAGAAGCCCTTTGGAAATATTCCCTTGAGATAGAAGGATCTTGCTTAACAGAATACGAACACAAAAATGTCCGGTTTCTAAACGTGTCAAATAACTAACTTTCAAATAATAAACTTGGAGACATTACTGTTTTAATTATAGCAGTCACTAGCTATCGATCGATTCTAAGAAACCCGTGGCTTAATATTAACTGCTGCTCGGATCGATCTTTGGGGTAAAGCCGCACTTGCCGAGGTTGGTCCGTGGATGGGTAACCGCTCATTACATACCGAGTTTCCTCGGAAAGCACGTTAAGCCATTGGTCTCGGCTGTACATTTATAGATCCTTGACAGTAGTTACAGGTGGTCAGTGGCCCGAAAGTCTGACAACCATTCTTACCAAAGGGTATCCTTTAACCCATATCTATCTGGGTTGTGGAGGTCAGATAGGCTGTCGTTCCATGTAAGATATTGGGATTCAGCAGCATCCGAATAGACTGGAAGCCGATTCCAACATAGTTGGTAAAAAGCTAGGCAGATGATGACATGCTATCTTCATATTTGTTGTGCCTTTCGAGTACTTCCAATGCTTATATGAGCTAGCTTATTTAAGTGTTTACCCAAACTACGTACCTACTTGTGTCTAGAGTGCTTATTATTACGAGAGGTCTTCTGTAGGTGGTGAAATAAGAATGAGTTTTTGTTATATTGTTAGTGCGAAGAGCGCCTTATGACCGCTTCAAGTGTCGGTACGCGTGGGAGAGGGAAAACTCACCCTGATTTCCACTTTACAGCATCAAAGTTCCAGTACCCCGGCGTCAGCCGTAGTGAGTGGACGTGAGCTCTATGTCCTGCATTGTTGTTGTGATCGCGAGCGTGTTAACGATGTGAAATGTCATGCGTAAATACTGAGTAAAAATGTGGTGTGGTGCATGCACTAAAATGCTCTTTCTTTCATCAGGAGTAAACATCACTGGGGAGTAAAATGTAAGTAAAAGCAACTTATAACAATACATAATGATGCATATTTATTTAAATTATTGTTATATTAATTATATATTTTCTCTAGTTTTATATTCTAGGGAGAAAACAAAATAACGTAAACGTTTATGGGATAAGCGCTACCAGATTTTCCTCTTAATCGCGCAGTCTGGTTATGCCAAACACACACACACGTTGACAGCACGGTTGGCGCATTGGCTCAGCGGGTGCTGCGCTGCGTATCACGGGTTCAATTACGTCACGGAACAAATATTTGTATGGCCTACAGGTAGGTGTTCCGGATATGGCTATTTGTGTAAGTAAGTTTAAATGTTTGTAACGCACCAACGATACAAAAGAAATTCATAGTGTGAAGCAAGGTGTTAAAATATTTAAAAAACTCGAAAAATGTAACCTTGGGTTCTACTGATCTTCCCTTTGCCTTAGGTAACAAATTAGTTAGTTTTGAATTTGTTTTCTTTTCCGATGCAGGTTTTCTCAAGGGTATGGTGAACAAAAAGCTATGTAGTTTCCGTCGAAGTACACTCGTTGATTGCATTGGATATGTTCCTAGAAACGTGATAGATTAAGAATAATCTTTTGTAATTAATAATAATAGTTTGTACCGCACCAACCTCGGAAACAGGGAAATCTATTTCCGAGGTTTGTGCGGTACAAACAAACACATCAGCAATGTTCTTTACAATAAACAAACACTGGATACTAATAGTCTGCGAACCTTGACTATGTTTTAGCAGTTCTGGACACAATACGTTGGCACGCGTACAATGCTTGTTTCGTTAGCTACTTGGGTATAACTGTTCCGAATAGAGCAGGCTGTGCTTTTTAATTTATTGGATTAAACCTAGTAAAAACTGAGTTCCTCTTAAGATCGTTAAAGATAGCTCTCCATTAGTTAGCAGCTCCGTGCTCACGTAAGTAACGCTGTATTATTCAGCTGTGATTCATTCGCAGGATTTGGGATTGTATAAATATTAGATAGTTGAGCCGTTTTTGTTGTTATTGGCTTTGTACAAAGATCCCGTCTTGAAAATTCATGACTTCAAACCTTATGTTTATTTAATACTTTTAGATCATTATTTTGTATTGAGGAGCTCGTGGCTAAGTAATAATAACCGCACGGGTCGATCTCTAAGGTTAAGCCGTGCTTGCCGAGGTTGGTATGTGGATGGGTGACCATAATTACATACCGAGTTTCTTCCGTGCCTCGAAAAGCACGTTAAGCCGTTGGTCCCGGCTGTCATTTGTAGATCTTTGACAGTCGTTACAAATAGTCAGAAGCCAAAAGTCTGACATCCAGTCTTACCATGGGGTATCGTATTACCCAGTTACTGGGTTGTGGAGGTCAGGTAGGCAGTCGCTTCATGTAAAATACTGGTGCTCAGCTGCATACGGTTAGACAGGAAGCTGACCCCAAGATAGTTTGGGTAAAGGCTAGGCAGATAATGATATCATTATTTTGTATTACATAACTGTTGCCCAGCTGAAGCATGTACCATGTTATTTAACAATCACACCGAGTTAATATTTATTCAGCATTATAATAATATATATTATATTAAATACATTATATTATAATATATTATATAATAATAGTTTCCCAACAAACTTTCATGGCATCAGCAAATTTTCGATATTTCAGGGAAACAACAATGCTTAAACTAGAAATGTATTTGATCCAAACCAGAATTTCTGTTTTTTTTTAACTAATTTGAGATAATTATCTTCACATTCAGTTGAATTTGGTCAGTAAGCGAAAACATTGATTGAAACGTTTACAAAGCTTTGAAAATAGTAATTGTAAGCTTTCGGAGAGTATCAATGTGGCACATAATCATGGATGCAAGGAAGTAGCAGTCTGCTAACTGAAAAGTCAAGAAATTTTGGGAAAACTTTGTGACACTTCATCATCAGCCTATAATGTGCCCACTGTGGGACACAGGCCTCCTCTCAATGAGAGGGAGTGGGACTGTCGCAATCCAGTACTGGAATAGCATGGCCATTAAGTTTTTTCAAAGTTTCACGGGGTAGACTTGAACACAACCTTATATCACAAGATCCAATATATTTCTGAAGGCAATGCCTTAACTCATCAACGTTTGAAAATAGAACACTTGTACTATTCTGTATTCCGTGGTAGAACCAAACTACGACAATTACATTATCTTCGTCGCACTGTCTCTTCATTACGCTGTGTCGTGGTGTTGTGTAAAGTTTGCTGCCTACGTGAGCGCTTCCTCTCAGAGAATTACCGACAAGGGTGACATTCCAAACTCTTCAACGACTGTATGTAATTTGTTCTGGCTATTTACCCGTCATAGTTAGGATTTGAACTAATTGTGCCAGGCAAACTTTAGCGTTTGCTCCGACGCACTCAAAACCATAATCTCATCAAAAATATTTTGCTTAAGAAGTCAAAGTAATGATGAAATTCCCTTTATTGATACAAACCTACTAAATATAAATGCGCCAGGGTAATCCACGAAATTCAAATTTTATTACCATACTTGATTAAAATATAATTCGCGAAAACGAAACAGTTCAAAAAAGTCATGAAAAAGTTATTCAATGGGATTAAATGTACTTAGAGGATTTATGATTTATTTATTATTATTCTGTAAATACTTCGGCCGCAAATCATATTTTGTTCAAAATATACAGCCTGACACTGACCAGCAAATTGAAAAAAAACGTAAGAAATTCCCTACATCCCATTTTACACATCCTGCTGTGATTATGTACTTAATAATTTATTATGCAGATTATGGATAGTAGTATTTATCTGGCATTATAACAAATAATCCCTTTTTCTCAGCGCATTTTCCTGCTCTCACTAAAAAGCAAAATCCGGTGTATCTCAGACGCGTGATGTTGCCAGATTATTCCACAATATATTTCCAAAGATTTCCACGAATAAACACAGTTTTCTCACAGTGTTGGGCAGTTCTCATCGTCGTAACCTTCGAGCTTCCAAAAATCTACTTCTCCAAATTCCTTCTCACCGCACCGGTTTTTTATCTTTATCTTATGCTATCTCGACTATAAAACTCTGGAACGCTTCCCATTAGCATTAAAAAAGCCGAAAGTAAATTCACTTTTAAAAAGAAAGTTCGCACTCACTATTTAAGTCAGACTAAATAGCTCTTCATTTAAAGTCTAGTATTTATTATTAGGTTTCTCGTTTTTATTTTGGTATTTGTTATAATATATTAGTATATTTAGGTTGTGCGTTGTTTCATCGCTAATTGTTTAATCGAATTTTGTTTCACATAAATTGTTTCTCATATTATCATTTCATAGAATAATCAATACGCAGAATACTTACTTTGAAGAAATTTAAATCATCGATTTTTGTTTCAAATAAAGTTTAATGTTAGAATATTCATATCATAGAATAACAAATCAAATATTATTTATCCACATATTGTTTGTTTCACATAAAACTTATTACGAAGAATAACATTTTAATCGCCTGACAGTTTCTATAATTCAAACCTTTGAAAAATGCATACCCTCCTACAAAATTACAACACCGGGTTCACAAAAATAATGCGGGTAAATTATTGTCAAGCAGGAAAACAATCTTGTTATTCTCACTAATGGTGTCCATGCCTGTTGCATGCAGCATGCATGCAAGCAACCATGCAAGTTGCAGCATGCATGCAAGCATGTAGCATGCAACAGGCAAGGTTTCTGTCACTGCTGCGGCGCTGCGGGGCTCCGGCGGCCCCACGCAAGTTTATCGTCGCAGATGGTATTAACGCTCACCACCGCAGCTTCGTCTTGCTGGCCGGCAAGCCGGCCAGCCTCAGCCGCGGCGGCGATCTTTAGAAACCACCTGCTCCTCAACTCGCGGGCCGCCTCATCCCTCCGCGCCTACGCGGGCTTAAATTACACTCTAGGGGTAGGGCAAACAAGACTACGTGGAGTCTGTTTTGCAGCCATTCGTTTCTGTCACTAACTTTTGTAGTACAACATATTGACTTTTAAAGACAATATTTTAATTTAAGGTTAATAATTTCGTTGAAATAAAATACCATGGAAACATACATCGAACAAACAATATCCGTTGAAAAAATAATTCTGCTGTTTGATAAGTTGGGCAAATAAAAAAATGTGATTGTAAAATTCTTTGAATTGTGTTTCTGTAAAATATTTTTCATGGTGTCACCTTGTTTCGCAGACAGAAGTTTCACAGAATTTCGTTTCCCAGAAAATGTTTCACATACTATTTAGTCCCTGTATTTTTATTTCGAATATTTTTGTTTCAACTACTATTTACTTGAATGAAACATATTTTACAGAAAGACACTTCAATGAATTTTATAATCACATTTTTTATTTAACAAATTTATCAAACAGTAGAATTACTTTTTAACGAATATTGTTTGTTCGATGTATGTTTCCATGGTATTTTATTTCAACGAAATTATTAACCTTAAAATACTGTCCTTAAAAGTCAATATGTTGTACTACAAAAGTTAGTGTCAAAAACGAATGGCTGCAAATCAGACTCCACGTAGTCTTGTCTGCCCTACCCCTAGAGTGTAATTTAAGCCCGCGTAGGCGTGGAGGGATGAGGCGGCCCGCGAGCTGAGGAGCAGGTGGTATCTATCGCTTGCCACCTCGGCTGAGGCTGGCCGGCTTGCCGGCCAGCAAGCCGAAGCTGCAGTGGTGAGCGTTAATACCATCTGCGACGATGAACTCGCGTGGGGCCGCCGGAGCCCCGCAGCGCCGGAGCCGTGACAGAAACCATGCCTGTTGCATGCTGCATGCTTGCTTGCACGCTGCATTTTTGCTTGCATGCTGCATGCCTGCTTGCATGCTACATGCTTGCTTTTATGCTGCATGCAACAGGCATGGACACCATTAGTAAGAATAACAAGATTGCTTTCCTGCTTGACTTGTCAAGTCAAAGTCTTGACTTTAACCGCATTATTTTTGTGAATGCGGTGTTGTAATTATTAGGAGGGTATGTATTTTTCAAAGATATGAATTTTAGAAGCTGTCACTCGATAAAATGTTATTCTTCGTAATAAGTTTTATGTGAAACAAACAGTATGTGGATAAAGAATATTTAATTTGTTATTCTATGATATGAATATTCTAACATTAAATTTTATTTGAAACAAAAATCGATGATTTAAATTTCTTCAAAGTAAATATTCTGCGTATTGATTATTCTAAGAAATGATAATATGAGAAACAATTTATGTGAAACGAAATTCGATGAATCAATTAGCGATGAAACAACGCACAACCATTTTTCATTCAAGTAAATAGTAGTCGAAACAAAAATATTCGAAATAAAAATACGGGGACTAAATATTATGTGAAACATTTTCTGGGAAACGAAATTCTGTCAAATTTCTGTCTGCGAAACAAGGTGACACCGTATATTTATTTGTATGTTACGTGCCCTGCCTACACCAAATCGGCTGAATAGCGACATGATAGCTATTTACTACAATGGACGTTTCCACATGAAATTGCAACACAGCATCTCCGCTGAATCGACGCCTCGTGTCGATGCCGATCACCTACTTTGAAGTACTTTGGACCCGCTGATGCTGCACCCGCGATTCGCCATCGTTTAGCAATGTATTTCTAGGATAATTAATTTTAGGCACTTCGGTACTAGCATCGTCCAAGTCTAGACTTAAGATTTAATTCTGTAATTTTAAAATTTAATTAAATTCATATTTAAATTAATCTCAGTTTTTTTTAGTCCTCCGGCTGTCACCTTCGTAATTTGTATAATGTGTATTAGTGTCTATGTATGTGTATGTATTTTCGTAAACTAGTAGTTATTTGTAAATATTTTTTTTGTACCCTATCACAAAGTTTTCGTATTTTACCCAAAGGTTGACTGGTAGAGAATGCCTTGTGGCATTAAGTCCGCCTATGTACCACTATTGTACATGAAGTTTAAATAAATAAATAAATTAAAGTGTGTGGTATCCTAATAAACGTAGTATGAGCTTTAGGGTTGCGTGCCAACCAGTCCATGCTTAACTCGGGCAACGAGAGGACGTGGGCCTAAAGTCATTCATCTACTTACTGATAATTTGGTGGTTTTATTCTAAACCCTAACTAGTGTAACTAGTGAACACAACAAAGTGTATTAATAACTTTCATTCCTTATTACTAAGAACGTCGTTACAGAATGCTTTTGTTTAGCGCTACACTTAATGTCTCCTCAGCATTTTCTTAATGAATGGCAAACTTTAACATCGGCTGCATTGTACTGGTTCACTGTTCACTAATTGTACAACTCTTGCAAAGGACTCGTTTCGCAGATGTGCCGCGAGAACAACACTGCTAAACGTTGTTACTGGAGCTTGTTTGTACACTCGTTTAGGCTGCGCTGCAATTTTTGCGGAAACCCATTTTTTGTTCTTATTTGGTTTATCTCCGTCGACAACTTAATGTTAATCTACGCCAAAGTGGCGGCATTTACCTACATTGTCGAAGTTTTTGAACAGCGAGACATTTATTGATTTATACTCGAAAATATTTTGTGCATGCAGTTTCGACACCGACATTGATGCTAAGTGACATTGATGCTTCTTTGATTGAAGCTGTTTGAAGCTTATCTAAAGGAATATTCGATACAACGTAGAAGGAGAATATTATAGTGGAATAGTTTGAAGTGATAGTTGGCCTATTAGTATTTGTGCATTGCAGTTTCTACCAGTTGCATTGTTTTGAATTTGCAACGCAAATATGTTAATATGATGTGATTGGGTCCAAGCAATTATATTATGAAAAGGTGCCAATCATACCGGGACACAACCATGGTATCGTCATGTCGCAGATTAGACGGACGCCAAGCTCGCAATATTTATAGCGACACTACAAAGACACGTTATTTTGATCGAGTGTAATTAACTATCGTAAACAATGAATTAGAGATGCAATGCAAGTCAGATCACGCTTGTTAATTGGTTACTTCACCACCGCATGTAAAAGCTCCACAACGTTTCCACACAACAAAGCTATCTACAGTGACAGATGACACACGACCCCATTACATGGTATCAATAAAATTCAAATGTGCGGGTTTTATAATGATATGCAAATTGTAGCTCGCTTGCGCGACCATTACAACGCGCGACGGTCGCCGACTGCTGGGTCAGCTGAATGAGCGCTATTCATAATTTGTTACTGGCGACGCGTCCAGCGTCAACAGCGTTTTTTCTCGTCCACGCGTAACCTCGTGTTATGTGCTAATTTTTTTCGTACTTAATACAAGGTTAAGTTTTTATTATACAAGTGGTTAACGGACTCTTCACGAAACCGTCAACCAAGCATTCTGTACATCAAACTAAGTCACCCTACGCAAAAATTATTGCTGGGAAACGCCTTTTTTTTGAGCTGAAAAATTTCATTTATGGTAGACTAAACGCGTTCAATAGTAAACGGGTCATGGAGGTATAAAAAGGTAAATTAATAACCTTTAAAACTGATACTTATAATAAAACTTATGAAAAAGTTGGAACTTTGACCTCAATATCTCCGTAACTATACGTTTTCCAGGTATGGTCCAGAACAAAAAAAATATCGCAATGACGGGGAGAAGAAATGCCTTTCGGCTTCGTTAAGGGTATATTTACCCCCATTACAAGATAGCTTTTAAACATCAATACTTTATTTCGATACCAATATGATACTCTGGGTCTAGACAGCTGTGTCAAATCAAATGCAAAAAAGTAAAAACATACCAAATAATGATATAAATATTAATCCGCGATGTTCTTAGATTTGACGTGGCTCCTCAATCCAAAAATTTAGATTGAGATGGCCACCTTTATGTTCATATAACTTTTGAATTATTATACTACCAAATCGAGGATCGACCCTACAACATTTTTAAACTTACTACTAAATTAGTATATAATTTCATTAAGATACGAAAACTCGCTTCTCAATCCAAACGGACGTGAATGATGATGTGCTTAACCCACATCAGTTAACTGTGAACAATCTACAAGTTTCGTAGTAGAGGTTTTAAGTAGTAATCGGGAACAGTTTAGTGATGTGAATGACTAGGAACACAAATACTTCAGTTGAGCTTCGACAAAGCTTTTTTTTTGCACAAAAGAATACATAAAATAAATTGATCTGCATTTTGTGAATTTGTGTTTTTAGGCTCTTATTTTTGTTATGTTAGTTTACCTTAAAAGGCGCTGATTTAGATAAACATTAGACGTTATCTTATCAAAGTTAAATTCCATCCAGTTCCGTTATTTGAAGTTCCTTCCAATTACGTTCAGAAAATTTGTTGAATTTCACCTCTTCGCTTCACTATTTAATTTAACCTCAATTCGGAGCGCGAACAGTTCCCACTAGATTACTCAAGGTGTTCGGGGTTTATTTGTTCTGTTCAACTCGACTACAGCATTCAGTTTGGTGCACCTAGCGATAAGTTTGGCTCACTTTGTACAGTTTGTTATAGTTGTAATTCATTGTTACTGCTGTAATTTGTACATGTTTACAATTCCACAAACTGTTACACAATAACAAACGTAGTTTTAAAAACATATTTTTGAAGTGAAACTTCTTATGCGACTTCCAACAAGTTTAACGCTACCATGGAGGAGAAATATTTTCTATTTCTCACTAAGAGATGGCAGTATTACAAGATCTGTGACTACGTAGTTCTACTAGGTACGCAAGATGGCGTGCAAACAGTCATGCATTCTACTCTTCGGTGTGACCAGCCTTCGCTCAATTTCCATGAGTAGAATAACATCGATAAACTTATGTAATAAAAATAATACAATAAGAAAACAAAAAAAAATATTTAGAAGCTCAATAAAATAACGAGCGTGAATGCGTGGCACTCGAACGCATGCGTGTAGTATTACGAAGTTTCACTTCTTCCGCGCGGCGGGACTCCACGTACTGATTTTTTTTTCTTTCTTCAATATGTCAAAAGCAAAGTCATTGGATTGCGATATAATCGAGCGAAGTTACCTGCAGTGTGATCAATCACGTCAATTAAGGGTCCATTCACACAGACCAGCTGGGAAAAGAGAGCAGATTTTTTATCACGTTTAAAACAGATTTTTTAATCATTGTTATCAGGTTTATTTTAACGTGTCACTTCTTTTATTATTGAGAATGCCTGAGAGCAAACCTTACGCGCTTAGAATGAAATAATAAGAGGAGCCAACCGGCTGCGTCTGATGACGTACTCTTTCAGGCTCGCGCGGCCGACCGGCGCCGATTGCGTCCTATTTCGCATCGAATGCATCGAAAACAAAACTTGGACTGCTCGGAACTGGAGGCATAACGCCCTTGTTGCGAGTGCATCCGCTCAAAAAAAATCCTCCAGCCAGTCTATGTGAAAGGGCTGTCGGCTCCGGCCAGTTCCAAGCGTATAACTCGCGCCGGTCTGTGTGAAAAGAAGCTCTCCGAGCCGGTCTGTGTGAACGGAACCTAAGGCCTCTGTGTCAGATAAAACCACTGGATTTGTGCAGTAAAATCCAATCGCTTTGTAATCTCCGTTTGGAACTAATTCTCGTCCGACTTTCGAGATAAGAGACTATTCAGATTTCGTGTCTCTTCGACGTTTTTAAAGGATAAAAATAGAGCCACAAAAGTTTAACAAATCTTATCGCAAAAATACAAAATACGTAACCAAATATTAAAACGTGAAAGGTATTATCTTTAATTATTTCATTTCGTACCACGGACAGAAACGTTCATAATCAACACCTTGCGCGGTCTTTACTCCGAGATATCTAATTTTCTCGAAACAAAATTAAGGCTGAAACCAACACGCGCCTCGGCGCGACGCGTGGCGTCGTCAAGCTACACCGTTCGTTCGAGAGAAGAACCATCTCATACTAATGAATAGACGAAATTAACCTCGTCGTGTTCATGTCTATTTAACGTGGATTTAGTAATTAATGGATTTTCATGATTAATTGTTTGAGTAATTGCTTCGGTATTCTAGCGGTGGAACTGAATTTATAATGTGGGAGTTTCTGTTAAATCTTGGTGCTTTATGATTTCTCAATTGTAATCTGTGACTATGTTTTTAGTGCAACTATGCAAGTAATTTCTTTCAAACCAATTGAGAAACCTGTTTAAAAAGAATTAAAAAAAAACTGTATCTCTAACTGTACGATACTGTACCCAAGGGCAGACGAATTTTGCAAATGTCCACTGCACCCACTTATTCATTTAAGTTTAAACAACCTTTTTAGATTATTGCAACTTTTAAGAGAACTTGAACAAAACTTTGTTTAGCAAAGTGAAATTGCCAACAAACTAACTTTGTTTACCAAAATGAATGGGTGAAAAAATCCTATTTTAACGAAAAATTCTGATACTTTTCTGGGCAATTATTTTCATTAGATGGATTATGCATTCTCCCAGTTAAAGTGTACGTGGGAAATTGATCGCGTTGGGCAAGGATTTATGTCCAAGTTTAAAATTTAGTTTATTTAGACTTATTTCAAGTTCTCGCTTCCTTCTTCGGCGTAATTGTACGTCCATTAGTGATTGTTGACAGGTTTTATAGGTTTCAGCTTCACTTCGAATTATTTATAAGAAGTTATAGAAATGTGAAATGAGTTATAGTTATTAGAGATAGCCGTAGATTTTAGTTTTTATGTTATTATATGAGAGAACTCACGAATTAATGGAAATCAATCCAACAGTTTACTGAAACAAGATTTTACACGGGAGTTTATTACGTTGACAAATGTATTTTGCGGTAACAAAGTGACTTCATTTCCTTTAATCCACCCAATAATATACAATTTTCTACTATATTTTTAGTAACGGATTTTCCTTTTAATCATCGGCACCGCCGAATACTGGCATTAACGACATAAATTATTATTGTTTTGTATAAAACTGAAACACTTCGTGAGGTATGTGAGGATTATAAAGGGCGCGACATTGTTATTTACTAGTAATCCTAATAAATTTGTAAAGTTTTGCGAGCATAATGGTTGCAATTTCTCTTCTAGCTTCATAAATATTTACAGGGTTCATGTTAAGCTTTGTTCATTGCCGAATGTGATAACGTTTTAATATTGTTATGTCGAAAATAATGTCGGGTTTTCTTTTACTTTCAGTAAATTTTGCTTGAAATTTTTACGACGGTATTTGCCTTTTTTGTTTAATCTTCGAATAAGCAATACTGCTAAACACAATGTTCTGAGTTTTGATTCCTAGGTGGAGAGAAAAATAATTTTAAAACAAATCCATAGAATATTTTTTTTTTTAGTTTTAAAACTATAAAATATGATACAAAAAATATTCTTGTAGATAAAGAATAGCAATTCTCCAAAAAAATCTATTTAACACGAGTACTACTCGAAAAACTTTAACATTAACAGCGAAAATTCAAGTTATTAGTCATCGCAGGTTCCCAAAGAACTAACTAACGAGAACCGCGTACATTTGCATTCCATTTACTTATACGCATCAGTTTTATGCCTTAATTAGTATTTCAGAAAGTAATGCTTGTAGCAGTGGATTCGGTTTCTGGGTAAATTCGAAAATCTTAATCTTCATTCTGGATACTAAGAGGCGCTATTTAATTACGAAATAATAACTCTGACTCAGTAAAGCCTATTCAACTATATCCATTAGCAACTCGCCTGAGTGAAGAGTCATGAAATGAAAATCCTTAATAGGTACCTCAGGAAATTCAAATCTAGAATGTGGCAATGGAAAACTAAAGGAATATTGTAAAGTAAGGCCCGTAAAACACGGCATTGCACAAGTCCGAGGCCATGTGCTTTCATGGGCCTCGGAATGCGCCACCGTCGGGATCCATACTGACGGTAGGAGCTGGGATGACGATGGGAAGTCGTCGCCTCCTTCTGCGAAGCAGTCATGATAGCGAAGGAGGTGGCGGAACGTGAGAGGGAGAGAACCTCACGTCCCAACCGCCGCGGGAGACGCACCGGGCGTCGGGGGGCAACCAGTGGCCCCCGGCCACCGTAGGCGCGGGCCTGTGGACGGTGAGTAATGGGCTAGCTCACCGTCCGTCCGTCTTATGACGACAGGCCGTGCCGACGGCGCGTTTATGTTCCACGCGCGCCTCAAGGAGATGTCAGCAAATCGGAAGGGGTCTGAGAGGGCCGATGCCTGCCAGGGCTGCATCTCTGCAACTCCATGGACACTCTTTTAAATCAAAATCTTGTTACAAAAACCTTGGTTACATCATTCATGTTGAGATGGTACATTATGTGAGAACGATGTAGCAAGACGTGCACGTTAAAAGTGTCCATAGTAAATAAAAAGACAATTAAAAAATAAAATAATTAGTTCGAAATAAGCCGTGGCAACCAAGAGACGACCAGGCACAACTGACAGCGCCCGTTCACGAACATGACGAATGGATCAGCCATCATTCAACTCAACCATTTTGAAGGGAACTAAATGACCCGACACACCCGCCACCATCAGCGTGACATTTAAGTGAGCATGACATACTCTCAACCGCCAGGGCACATTCAAGTCAATAAAAGACGTAGGTTTCCAGTAAATGATAGCTAGTACATAGTACTCACACAATATGGGCTATGCAGTTATATAATACTAAATTGAATTTATACAATCTTCAGCAGCTCCAACAATACTTTTTAATGCTATCATTTTATGCGCCCCTGTCCTTGTGGAGCAGGACCGGCATTGAGCCAAGCATTATTATCAGCGATATAATCGTCCAATTTGTAATAAGCTTGCTTACATAGTGTGCGTTTAATGCATGTTTTAAATTTCGTCTCACTCAGTTCAAGAATACTTTGTGGAATTTTATTATAGCATCTTAAACAGTACCCCATGAAAGATGAGTCTACTTTAGCGAGTCTGAAGCCTGGCTGAACTAACTGGTCCCTATTTCTAGTATTGTAATTGTGTCTGTCACCTCTTTTACTAAAAAGATGCAGATTTTTCCTTACGTACATAATGTTTTCATAAATGTATTGACAATGTACCGTCATGATTTTAATATCCTTAAACAGTTCCCTTAGAGAATCGCGCCTACGGAGATTATAAATGGCTCTGATGGCTCTTTTTTGCAGAATAAAAATAGACTCGATGTCTGCAACACAAAGGGCTGAGAAGGAACATGGATAGGTTTTAGTCAGTACAAGTCTGACACTCCCTCCCACTCAGCCCAGAGGAGAGAGAGAGAGAGGCATTTCATTATTTCCCATCCGTTTAAAAAAAAAAAAAGTCAAAAAACACTATAGCAAAGACGAATTGCTCGTAACCCACACATCCATAACTGGCGACTTTGAAAAAGGACCTTTTTAACATGGAACTGTGTGGCTAATGCAATACTAGGGACAAATCCGTGTAAAATCTAAATCGATGGCCACCTTGTGTTAGAACGGTCGCTGTTTTCGCTAACAAAAAAAAAACACTTCTTTTGCTCGAAAAATTCGCTCGAGTTACCATTGAAAACTATTTCAGTTAACTATTTCGGGCGGCGCGGCATGGTAGCGGAATGTCGGTTACCATTTTGTTTTTTTTTACATTTTGTGACCTACATCGGTATAAGCCCAATTCTTTTTACTGCAGCTGTATGTTTCATTGTTTTGCGAAACCAAGATTAAATAACATTGGTAACTGAAAGGGAATTATATATTTAACTTACATGTACCAAACGATGTTGCGTGTCACAGTTTGTCCTACTCATTTGGAATCGTTCCAATCTGTGGCTTCAGCCGAAACTGTCAAAGTAACCGTCTGGCTAAGTTCGGCAATTAGGTTAATATCAAACGCGTCACCTAACATAAGGAGTGAAATACAAAAATTTTAGTAAAATGTTCATACCAACATACTTAAAATATAGCAGAGATTCAAAACACCACAAATTCGCACTAAGCGTTTTCAAACGTCTTTCTTAATGCGCACAGCAAAGGAGTGGAACTCTCTGCCTGCGTCTGTGTTTCCGAACGCTTACAACCCTACTCTCTTCAAAGATAGAGTGAACAGGCTTCTTCTGGGTAAGCTCGTACCATCGTCGACTTGGTCTCTGTCATATCTGACCTAGACTAGAGTCAAGAGCAAACTCATCGCAAATAAAAAAAATATATATATATGTACAAACCGACGAAGGTGTATAGAACAGGGCAGTGGGCTTAAGTAAAGCGTAACAACATCGAAATAAATATATGTAATTATCTACTGTTTACAAATTATGAACACAAAATAAAATATCGTTTCATTGTTTTTAAATCACCAACTTTTGTTGTAGTTTACTTGCTTTTTTTGCTTTGAGCAATCAAAGCAGTTCTTTAGTACCCACATATTAATCCAGGACACGAGCTAACCAGTTTCAAAAGCGTTTGTAAAGTTTTTTAAAGCCACCGAAAGTATGCACGCAGTATAAACTAGACTTGAGAGATCTCAAAGGCTCGCGGAGTTGCTAAGAACAGTTTTTAACTTACTCAAGTGTTGTTTTTACCAGAGCAATCTAGAAGAACGTGAAATTTGAGACACATTAGGGATATAACTTGATTGTAATTCATAGTTACTAACCTACTTCAATTTAGACTGCGTTAATCCTAGAAGATAAGCTATCGTTATGGTAGGTCTTACATCGCGTCTGTTTTACGGGTAGGACTGTACCCTACTGGATATTCAATTAAATAAAAAAACCAGCCACGTACAAAAACTTTTACTAAGCCTACCACGCCAAGTGCACAACTAAAATTTATCACTTTTTTGGAAATACAGCGAAGGTTCCACGCTGAAACGGGTGACAAGTCGAGTCCTGCCAGCGACGGATACAAATCGTGCTCCGTTTATTGCAAGGCAATCCTCAAAGATGGCATTTACAATGTTTTTTTTTATGATCCATGTAACGATTCGGGACGTCTCTACTCCATTAATAACAGGCAGACTCTCAACCTGCTCGACAGACGAGTGAACACTTTATTATTTTCAATGAAGATTTCCTTTGCATTTCTTAAATAAATGAGGAAATTCTGAAAGTTTGTACAAAAACATTTTCTTATTTCCTTCCTGCCTTTTACTTGTGATAACATTATTTTATTTTATTTATTAAGGGACAATAAACAGCTACAATATAAGTTTTACAAATAATAAATAGGTTGGGTAATAACAATATTGCAGCCCACTACATTATCCTCATGTTAACAAATTTAAGTTTAGGTAAAAAAAAGGTGCCACTAGAGTAGCATTAATGAGATATGCATTAATTTTACAAAAAAAAAGGCTAATAAAATACAATACGATTAATTAATTATTAAAAAAGTTAGTTTTATTTGATTACTATCCGTAATTACATCTTATCGTGTAACTATTTTATGTGCAACTACTCTCGTCGATTTCTCAGACTTCAGATATCTTTTACGAAATCTTAAGTTTTAATAGCATCGTATAATAAGTTAAATCTTGTTCCAGATATCTAGTCTAGGAAATTCTAATATTGACGCATTTTCGTCATCTAGGTAGTCTATTTTGTATTGGCTTGTTTGATTTATTTTGTCGGAGTAGGGTTGCTGACACTTTCACCTTAAATGTACCTACCAGCTTTAGATCTACTTTATAAAAACGAACGTACTTGTGTGATTGGCTATAAATACAATACTTAATATAGGCTATACAAGTAGGTCGTCCCGAGATAGCGCCGCGTTCGTAGCGCTCACACTTAATAATATTTTTATTAAGTAATGCTAAATGTCGTGGTGGCTCAAAAGGGTACAAGCCGGACCAATGTGACTTTTTCAATTCATTCTTGGACAGCGCTGACATCTGGTGACTAGGGGAGGAAAACAACGTAAGGAAAGCTGGACTTAGAATTTTCTAGACCGGTCTATAGAACAAAACCTCCATTCTAGAAACTGTCCTACGTTTTGCTTGGCTATAACTTATTGTTGTGTTTATACAGTGTTAGATTATTATTAAAAGTGATTCGTGTGCATTAACTGTTCTTTACCCTAATACCCGCCTGCATAATGTCTTGACGACGACAGTGCCAATAATAGCAGGAGCATTATTTTGTAAAGCAGAGACCAGAAACACTGTCCTATGGATATAACATCATAGAGGACAGTCAAAGTGGTCTACCTATGGATATAACGTATGCTTTCTAAAGTATACTAGTAAATTCAGTATTATATTAAACTGCATAATTTTCAGTGTATTTTACGAAAGGAGAGCAGAGCTTAGCTTTGCCAAAACCTTTTTCACAGCGCTCGTGATATTGTGAACTGATGTCCTATAAAACGTTGATATTGAAGAAAACTTGTAACATAGTATGGAGGTAAATAAGGAACGTCGCTTAAAAGTATATTATTATTGGTTTTGGAAATTGAAAATACTAACATACTAAATAAAAGTTTATGCTTTGGCATTTATGCTTGCTCAGGTGCTTTTAATTGAGATTTAAAATAAAAATGTTAGGTAGTGATAGCTAGCACAACCAGTAGTAAAAATAAGAGTACATTTTTTAGCAACCACTTATTTGCCTAATAAGTAAATGTCTACATCTTCAAATTTAACTTGGGATTGCTGGGGAGATGCTCTACAGCAAGCCATAATTCAGTTGCCTGTACCTCTCAACCTGTTAAGGTACTTTTTTTTTAAGTATGTACTAATTCAGTACACATTGCGTACAATTGTCACATTAATTTATAAACAGCAAAATAGATGATGGGATGTCTGCGGAGCATGACGTGTTTTTACAGCATAATTGTGATTCAATTTTAACACTGTTGTGCTGTTAATTCATGCTATAGGTTGTGAGACTTTGTATATTGATTCTGATATAACGAAAGAGTAGTAAGTAATTAAATTAAGAAGAAAATTTAACTAAAATGCCATAGAATAATTATATTTTCGGTTTAAAAATCGAGCAATTACGTTAAGTTTACATCGCGCGCTCGTGCTAGGGCGTCAGGTTAACAACTTCATCATCATTTAAAATGTTACTTCACAAAATATTCATGTGTTAGTCTACCAGGAGGCTTTAACGAGCTGATAGTTGTGATCAGGTTTCGAACAGATCTCCATCAAGACCTAGTGTGTATGTGCTCACGGTCGACTGATCTAAAATCTTTAGTGATGTGGATTTCGCTCGCTTTTCAACGTCAGCGATCCGTGAAAATTGCCTAAATGGAATTTCCACAGATACACGCCATATTCCGGCTCGAATCATCAAGGGAATGACTAATTAATTGATTAATAACTGAGCTCTCAGTAGTGCCTGCCAATAGAATGCGTATGAATATTGAGGACTAGATTGGTATTTACCGACTCTATTCGGCTTTCTCCATTAAAATAATAGGTTGGCTAAAATTAAAAATGCGCAAAGTACTAAACGATCAATTTTTATTTTCTTTTGGCAAAGTGCTTGTTAAGTGATTATAATAGCTTGTAAAAGCACGGTCCATTACAATTTAATTACTATAGTGGTTTTCATAGCAATTAATTTGGTGGTTTTATGTAAATGGGTCAACATTTTTTTTTGTGAAGGTTACCTCCCCAGGGTTTAGCAACACGGCTTATATTCCAAAACATTGACGGAGTGCGTGCAGACAACATTAGTTACGCCGAAGATATGACGTCAGGTCTCTGGTGTTAGCGGTCAATGTAGAATGGAATATGGCTTTTATGGGTATGCCAGGTGAAATACTTGGAACATCTTTTGACCGCCGATGTCCTTAAAGATGATGGTGGTTTTGAATCAAATAGAAAGGCGCTGTCGGTCAGAGATTACCTGAGCAAAAACTCTTACATGTGTTGCTGTTTATTAAAAACCTCATAATATAAAATTAAATATCGATAGCCTAAACCATAATCCTTTAATTTCATACTTTTTATTTAGCGTCGACGTAACGGATTTTGATATTTAACAACATATAAAACGTACATTCATCAGTTTCTGCTTACCCACATAGCCGAGCTAGCTGTCACCGAGGCGCTGTACAGGAAGCGAGTCACATCTGCATAGATATTCTCTATTTACGGCTTTTCCGTCGATTTGTGAGAAATACGTGCAATATCTGCTAAGCGCGCGATAAATTGAACGTGCGCATAAAAATGAGCATCTGTCACAGTTATGCTGTGTTTTATGGTTGTTAGGACATTACGTGGGGAATTAATACGGATACTTACGTCTAGTGTGTGGGAGGCGTTGTTTATTTAATAGATTGCTAAACAGATATAATGTCTGTAACCAAATTTATACATCTATAAATAAATAAAATAGAAGTGTTTGTTTGTAATATTGAAATAACCGTTTTTTACTACATGCATATGAATGTATGTACGGTACATATACCAAAATAACATTTTTTTAAATTTTTGTCTGTCTGTCTGTTTGTTTCGACTAGTCTCTGGAACGGCTGGACCGATTTTGATGGGATTTTCACTGGCAGATAGCTGGTGTAATAAGGACGCGGATGAAGTTGTAGGCACAACTAGTAAGATATAAAAATGAACACCTTAGTAGACTTATTATACTCATAAGTACCTGCCTCCTTGGTCTTAGTGGTGACGAGGTCGATTCCCAGATTGGACAAAGTGATGTTGGGTTTTTCCATCAAGAAAATCTCTGTTGCAGTCTGGATTTGTACCCGATTGATGGCAATAAGTTCAGCGCTTATAAAATAGAACTTAAACATAAGTGGCGAAAAGTTGGTCTACTTTTAAGTACATACACTTCTGCCTTAGGGGAATATAGGCGTGATCAAATCAAAATATTTTTATTTTACATAGGCCTACATGGGCAGGAGCTCGTGGCTAAATAATAACAGCTGCACGGGTCGATCTTTAAGGTTAAGCCGAGGTTACCGTGCCGTGTGCCGTGCCGAGGTTGGTCCGTGGATGGGTGAGCATAATTACATACCGAGTTTCCTCCGTGCTTCATGTGAGCGCGTTAAGCCGTTGGTCCCGGCTGTCATTTGTAGATCCAGTCTTACCAAGGGGTATCGTATTACCCAGGTACTGGGTTGTGGGAGGTCAGACAGGCAGTCGCTTCACGTAAAATACTGGTACTCAGCTGCATCTGGTTAGACTGGAAGCCAACCCCAAGATAGTTTGGGAAACGGCTAGGTAGATGATGATAGGCCTACATGGGTGCTTATAAAACGTCGACAAAAGGTGCACGGTCCGGGTTGGTCGTTTTCTATGGAGAAGAACTGGCAAGTTCGTTAGTACTTATGTATGGGAGGACATCGTAGGCCTGACAATAAATTGTTGCTTACTACAAAACGTAAAACAAGATTAAAGGTTACCGAGGATTTAGTTTTTTTGTGCTTATTATAATCTTAACATAAGTAACAACTTCATGATTATCGTGTTTTGTAAAACTGTACACAAACTAGTATTGTAAAGGCCACCAGGAAAATATAAATCGGGTTCATGCTCAATTTGCACACATGCTGATTTACGAGTCACAATAAATCTGATCCCCAGCTGTAACTACCTTCAGAAGATGTTCCTAGCTCACTATAAAAATAGAAGCTGCGTAAATAATGAATCACAACAAGTGTAACAGATATTGTGACATATCTATGAAAGCTTGCGTACATTTCCTGTTATCTTCGCTCTTCATTTGTGTGAATATTTCTACAACAGGTTTTCATTTTCATCAGAGCCGTGAAAACTTCGTTATCTTCTAACTTTTACGGATTTCAATGACTAACATATTTCTTCAAGTAGTACTTTGTCTCCTTTAATAATCTCTTGATTGTTTTTACCAGCAGCTAACGAGACCTCACCGATGTGAGGGCGCTTGTATAATACCTGAAACCTGCTGTTTCGCAAACAAAACGACAAGCATAAAAATCAAAAGGGGGAAAGCAGAGTCACTCAGCAACGAGCGCGACTAAGGGCGCTGTGTTGGACCAAGAACAGCAGGTTCCACCGAAGAACACATGCGATGGGGACGGCTTGATCAAGGTGGAGAGAAAGAAGAGGAAGCCTACGTATCGCAATCAGTGTGGGACGGCGCCGGCAGGATCTAACACGCTGCTACGTCCTGCAGTACTGACGACGCAGCTGTACGTGTCCAGTTTGCACCTCTCTACGAAGATATCGTAGAGTACATACGGGTGAAGACCAACTGGACCTTGAGGGTGGAAAAGCTGGAGGTGCACCATAACACCAATTTCAAGTCGTTTGTGGTGCGCATTCCGACTCATCATTTGGTGACCTTCCTCAAGGAAGAGTTTTGGCCGAAAGGTGTGCTGTATCGGCGTTTCCGCGGCCAGCTACGTGACACCTCGCAGCGTAACACGACGCCGTCACTTCGTGTGCAGTAGTTGTTATTTTTGTATGAAGTATTTATTAGTTTATAGTTATTGTTTTTATACTTGTATACCTATGTATTGTGTTTTATGGGCCCTAGTTGCCTGAAATAAATGATATTATATTGTATTGTATAATCATAATTCATAATTAACTGAATAACACTCATAGCCAGCAATTTCTGAATGTTTAAGACTTTGACAAATTGTTACATAAGCGCTAGTCTGATCTTGGCTCATTTTCCTTATTTGTTTTTTTGTTGACTATATCGATGTAACAAGCTTATCGTTGCAAATATCGTATTCACTATATAGACGGTGACTTTAGTTGAAGCGTATTTTTTTCTAAATAAAACGGGGTTTAATATTTCGTACCCTAACATAATGTATATCTGATAGGTATGTATTCAACTAGGGGAGCACGAAACAATCAAACGAGTGTATAGTAAAAAGGCTGGTTTATTACTGAATCTACATAAGAGTGCACTGACTGGTAGGAGGACGCCAGATATGCATCAATATAACAAAAAAAAAAAAAAAAAATTGCATAATATATTATGTCATAGATTTGCGTAATGTGACGCCTTACTTCACAACGCGAGTGGTTTGAATATTTTACGTAAAAATATTCAAATCTCTATAGAATTCAAATTTCTCAAGCATTTTCTTTTCGATATTCGTGTTTACTGTAAAACTTTTTATAGCCTCGCATGTGTAGTATAGTCCAAATATTTACAGTCGCTTAAAAGTTTGTTACTTTGCTGTGAAATTTTAATTAATTTGATAGTATCCTAAACAAACCACAATTTGGGTTACATGCGTACCCTTGGTTAGTTAATGGATAAACTTTCGTTTGGCAACTTTAAAACACAATTGTTGGAAAATCATCAGTAACTTCGAATTTTACATGGAAAGAGTTACAACAAGGAGCTTTGAGTTACTTCTTGATACGCACACTTTTGGGTACTTTTCCTGTTGACAGCGATGTGGACGAATTTTTTGACGCCCTGTAATTTTGATACTTGTAAATATTTTGTTATTATTTTAGATGTATTTGTAGTTTGTAAATAATGTAAAAGTGTAATATAAATGAAAAAGTCAAATAAAAATAGACGCATATAAATTAAGAAAACTTTTACTTTGAAAGTCAAAATTAACATCATTGTGGTCGGCTTCCAGTATAAACGGATGCATCATATTTTACGCGTTACGACTGCCTCAAGGTCTCACTTTAAATAAACGTAAACATACATACACGGTGTAAATCACCTCATCACGAAGCCGTCAACCAAGCATTCTGTACATGAAACTAAGTAACTTTACGCAAAAATTATTGCTGGGAAACGATTTTTTTTTGGGGGTGTAAAATCATGTTTTGTGGTAGAACTCAATGTAACGCACTCAAAACATTGTGCTGATGGACGGATTGAATAGTACGGGGGTCGTGGAGCTGTTAAAAGTAAAAATCTTACATCAAAAACTTGTATTAAAAAAATACTTGTCAAAAAGTTGGAACTTTGACCCCTAATATCTCCGTAACTAGAAGGTTCCCAGGTAAGGTGTAGAACAAAAAAATGATCGCAATGACAGGGAGAACCAGTGCCTTTCGGTTTCGTTAAGAGGTGTTTTACACCCTTTATAATATGCCTAGCACAAACTTGAGACATACCGACCAACATGAACTTACTAAATATATAAAGAAATTACAAAAGCAGACGTCCTATTTCGTGTGGTTAGTGTCTACCCTAGTGTCAGACTTGGCTTTACACGCCGTCGAAAAATATTTTTCAAAACGCTGATGAATCCAAAAAATTTGAGGTGCGTTTCTTGGGTTGGAACTCGAGGCTTATGGATTGGCCGTCCGCCGGTCTCACCACTAAGTTTTCGCTGCTTTTAGTAGACGTCTATAAGGAAATAGATTTAGAAATCATAATCATCTGCCTAGCCTTTTCCCAAAGTATCTTGGGGTCGGCTTCCAGTCTAACCGGATGCAGCTGAGTACCAGTATTTTACATGAAACGACTGCCTATCTGACCTCCACAACCCAGTAACTGGGTAATACGATACCCCTTGGTAAGACTGGATGTCAGACTTTTTGGCTTCTGACTACTCGTAACGACTGTCAAAGATCTACAAATGACAGCCGGGACTAACGGCTTAACGTGCTTTCCGAGGCACGGAGGAAACTCGGTATGTAATTATGGTCACCCATCCACGGACCAACCTCGGTAAGCACGGCTTAACCTTAAAGATCGACCCATGCGGCTGTCTTTATTTAGCCATGAGCCCCTCAGTTAGATTTAGAAATACCTACCAGAATTCACCAACTTATCTTACGACTAAGTCTGGACTAAGTCGTAAGCTAAGTTGGGTAATACTATTCAGTCATTAGATCTAAGCTTTATTTTTCCAGTGAGATAAAAAGTTTGCGGGACAGATTTAGAAGGAATTCGTTCAGTTTTTGTAATGCCGTAAACATTGAGACGGTTATCCTTTGCGATAGCTTCCGTTGGGTTGCTAGCTGCAATATATTTTATCATAATCATCTTGCAATATATTTAACAAGAAAATAAACTATCAAAGGCATTTTCACCGCGTACTATGCGCGTCGGGGACCGCTAAGTAGACCGCTTAATACAAGCACAAAATAAAGCGGACCCCCGACGCTGACGCCACGACGCTTGGATTAATTTATTTTTGGTCCCTTAGAGGCTTTTTCTGTAGGAGGTTTTCTAAATTCTTAATTTTTATGCTTTCTAAACTCAAATTATTTTTTCTAAGCCATTACTGTCCCACTCCTAGGCATAGGTCTCCTCGCATTCCTTCCACTTTTCTCGGTGTGGCACCTCTTCTCGCTAATTAACGAAAACATGGTAAGTTAGCAGATTATCTTAAAGCATAGCTAAAAACACTCTCGATTAAAATACCTTTCAAACGAAACCAATTTGATCATAATCGGTTCATCCGTTTAGGAGCTGCGATGCCACAGACAGACACACAGATACACACGTCAAAATTATAACACCCCTCTTTTTTGATCGGGGGTAATAAAATAATGTAAGTAAGCGTACGGCGGTTTCAACGTTCTATCGGCGAGTGCCGCGACATGGTCGCTTGGGGTTGATGTGTCGGTGATACGCGTGTATGCGTGAGCCGTTGGTGATCGCACACATGCTAGGCGTTAACACAAACATCAACTGAATTGAAAATGCTATGCAAGTTTGCAGAATAACTTTTCGTTTAACAATTTAGAATGTTGCGGTGACTACAAAGCTATGAAATATGAGTCGGCAAAGCTCAGCGCCTGCCAAGTACAACGTGACCACTAGTTATTGGTTATGTCAAGCTAGTTGGCTTTACAAGGTAAACATTCCTAAACACAAACATCGCTTGCAGCTTGCACTTTTGGCAATGTTTCATAAACAGGTTCTGGTGTAGCATGGAACATTTCCTCTCGAGTAACAAGAGACTTGAACATATTCCTTCACTTTAAATGTAATTCCCGCCCTCTCTACCGTATGAAAGTATTTTACAAACACGCAACCATAATTTGTTCAAGCGAAGTAATTCCTGAATTTTTAACGAGATTTCTTTGGCTTCGGGAAGTACATAATGATGTTTATTTACTTCAGAGCTGCTTAAGATGCGGCTTCAAAGAATGTTTTACGAATTTATATTTTGAAGACTGAAAAATGTTGTGTGGAAACAACATTTTTACATGAATTTTGGGAGTTTATTTTTTCCGTTTTCACCATTTATTCGTGTAATGAAACTGTATTTTTAATTCCCGACCAAAAAAGAGGGGTGTTAAGTTTGACGTGTGTATCTGTGTTTCTGTGTGTCTGTCTGTGGCATCGTAGCTCCTAAACTGATGAACCGATTTTGATAAAATTGATTTCGTTTGAAATATGTTTTAATCGAGAGTGTTTCTTAGCTATGTTTTGAGAAAATCTGCTCAGCCGTTTGAAGGTCATCACCTTTTTTCTAGTTGATGAATGGATTTAAACAACTTCTACGGGTCTGGTCGCTTGCAAATTTGAAATCTTGACACTTGTCACTATGGGAATCACCAGGTGGGGTGCTGCATACCCCCCCCCTCACCCGAAAATATCGTTTTTTTTTTTAATGGGAGACCTATGCCCATTAGTGGGATAGTCAAGGTTAAGAAAATAATTTAAGTTTAAAAAGCATGAAATAAAAATTCAATAAAAAATTAAAATTTAATTTTAAAAAAATATTTTTGATCTGACGGGGGTTTTTTAAATTTTTAATTTAATTTTTTATCTCCAGACTTGAAAGTACAGAGGTACTTGAGAGTACACACTTTTTTTTTGCGATTTTGGAAATACATATCCCTTTAAATAAACATAGCTGAAAAATGTGGGTCAGGGGAGGGGCCAGTAGGTGTTTAAATCTTTTAAGAATATTATTGGGTATATCATCCCACCCAGTTGCGCAGACTTCCTTTAATCCGTTTATTATTCTACTTCGTTGACGTCAGTATCTAGTAAAACAAACGAATTTAATGTGGAAGATGTCCTAGTTGGGTTTTGAGTGGGAGGACGACTAATATTTAGGGATTTTTCAGCCAAGTTTTTACCAACGTTGACAAAATAGTAGTTTACCATATTTGTTGCATCGGATGGGTTTATTTCTGTTAATAGTAAATCAAGAGGAGATTCGGAATTTTTTGACCTCAATTTATTGGTTTTTATAAATTTTCACACAAGTTAACCATTTTTCCCGCCTTCTGTTTCTGTTCATGTTTATTGTACTGGATTTAAGTTTTTTCATTTGTTGTGCTTACATGCATTAAAAAACTTGAGAGGTGTCAAGGGACACCCGGATGGAACGAAGTTCCTTTCACGTACATAATATCAATACATTTTAGATTTAAGTTAGTGTGCGAAAAATAAAATATTTAATTTAAGGAAGATTAATCCTTAATTTGAAGCAATACGTCTTACTTAACTGCACAACCGAATTTGTACTTTGTAGTTCGGTCACTCAAAATAATAATCATATCTATCCTTACTCACATACACACCACAATTGTACGTAATTTAAGGAAATTTCAACTTTATTTTAAAGAAATAAAGCTTACAATAGCTTACTATAGCAAAAGGTGTCGTGACAATTTTTCGTAATATTTTTTTCCGTCTAGCCCCCTTTCACAACGCGCTATAAGGAACTTCGTTCCAAAACTCGCTAAAAAATTTTAACGAGTTAAAAAGTATTAAAAATGCAATTTGTTTATTAAAATTACGGCAAAAAATATATAAGTGGGTATGTATAATTATGTTTAAATAAAAAAAATATTCATTGATAAAATTTTAGAAATAATTACATGTGTTGGCTGTTAATTGGAACCGTTCCCAAAATCGTAAAGATTCTAATTACAGGCACAATATTTTGCAAGGTAAAGAGCAAAGTCAAGGTGACTGTTTACAACCATTCTCCCTGAGGTGACCTAATTAAAACCCGAAGTTCTGCGATAACATCTGACCCTGATTTATTAGCTTTGTACGTGAAATATTACTCGAACTTAGTTCATGTAGAACTTTTGTAGGTTACAAATAAGTTAGCGGTACTAAACGTAAGAACAAGAGTCATGTTCGTTTACACGCTTCGTGAAGCATCTATTAGATGTTAATAATTAATTAGGGAAACCCATGACAGAGCTTGATTGGCTACAAAATGAGAACCAACCTTACGGGTTGGCATTTAGAACCAAACACCACAGAAATAAGCATTAAAATATTATTATTATCATATTAAATTGAACGTCATTGGTTAAGATTTATCGAAGTCTATGTTTGACGTCATTAAATTATGAGATTCAAGATAGTTTATTATATTTCACGCTTTGAAAATTATTATTATTCGTTAACTTTAGATACTATAATTAAGTAGGAATAGGGGATAATCCAACTTTTTTTTTCTTTGTCCGTCAGGTAGTTTATTGAAAAGTATTGGACACGATTTTTTCTTTTTTCACGTGGTTATAAAATTACGGAGATATATTGAGTTGAAATGGCGCATGACGTCACATGTAGGTAAGTTTTATACCTACTTGTGACGTAGTAAGCCCCCACTCTCCAACTTTGATGAGTTTTAGCTAAGTAATACGTACATAAAAAATACGTGTCTAATATTTTTGTATTACCTGTCTGACGGACAAAATAGAATGTCGTTTTCTTTACCCAGTCCGCACCCCTATTTTGTCCGCAAATTCGATGACGTACCAAAAGCATTTAAAGAAAAACATTGGGTTTAAATCGCTTCTAGGTAACTGTTAAATGCGAAGTGTTTCATACGCTCGTGACAACTCTTCAACACTGAAAAAATTAGTGATATATATTTTTTTTTAATGTAATGTATAATGTAATAAATGTGTAATAATGTTTTTGATCACTAAATTATTAAAAAAAGTCCTGTTTATCCTGGATCGACGAGAAATATATAACTACGCTGTTATGACTTTATTTACTATCTAAGTTTCATTAAAACATCAAAACTTTTCTTGAGAAGCTTGTAATAGAATAAGTTTTTTAATAGCTCCAGAACTGTCAAAAACATGAAATAAGATCTTTCATGTAATTTATCATGTTTGTTAGAGAGATTTGATCCTTATTCTTGGCCCTGTCAATTGATGTCATAAATAAATGTAAAGAGTGGTATTTTTTTCGGATTTTAGCCGGTTCGATTTCCGAGTGTGGCAAGAGAATATTCGAAAATCTTTGTTTTTTTTTGCATGTTTATTTCTTTTTAAAAATAAAGGAATATTTCCTTTCAGTAAAAAATGCTACCTCAAGTTTTTAATAACTTTCCTTTTAGGTGATGTTGAAAAATTATACCCTGTATAGTTGTGGTGATCACCGTCGATTTTTTTAATTTTAGTATACGTAGATTTTTGGTTCAAATAGTTTCGTCCAATTTAAAGTTCGCATACTGCATTTTTTGTAGAAAGTTACCTATAAACATAATCGCTTTGACTTAAACAACATAGCAACAATGTGAATAATCTGGAACATCTAATTCATTAGATAAGATTCATCACTTGTCACGTTTCTTTATAAACATCCGCAGTGTCTCTGCGGTCAAGTGTGTGTTTAATTTTCGGTTAATTGTGTACAAGTTGCGGGTAGTCGTAAAATATGGGATCTGAACCATGATTGAAGAGATTCTGTGCTCGGGACGCAGGTATAATTTCAGGCTTTGTATAATTCTAGTTGCTAATTGGTTGGGGTCGAAATTAAGTTAGGTATACTCATACTACGATGTATGAATACTTATAAAATTGAATTTACTACAATTTTAATAGTGTAACGTAGTTTTGAATACGTGATGACATCATAAAAGCTCCATTTTAATAATCAAATTTACCGATCCCTCCCGGCGGCTTCATTTCATTTGCAAAGCCAAATTAATCATAAAGTTTGCATATTTTGCACCTACTCTTGATGACTTTAAAAAAGTACTAGTCACTCAAAAATTTGGAACGGTACAAAAATGTTACGGTTATTGCTAGGTGATTAATACTAAAGTTATGATAACAATATCCACCTTTATGAAAGACACGCATTTAAACAAATAATAATATGTACTTACGTAAATAACTGTATAATATAGAATCTATATTATACAGTTATTTACGCAAGTATAGATCTATACTATAGATAGTTTCCTTTCTTGATGTTCCCTTCAAAATAATTAAACTTCTCTGTTTTACACTACGGGATTTCAAGTTATCTTAGCATAAAATCGTATATTGCTACTACCTCTTCAAACAAATCTACGAGTATTAATTTAACAATACGTAACACATACAATTTACCTGCAATAAGCGAGAGAATGTGATGTGAGACGTCATAATTCGATATACTGAATTCCTGTATTTGGGGCAACTATTTGGTGGAGTTGATATAGGTACCATGTTAAACTGGTGCAAAACTAATGTGCTAGCAGTTTGCATATACGAGATAGGCAGATATTAGAACCCTAGCTACTATTGAAAACGACTAGTACTATTTTGTGTTCTACTTTCGTAGTGATATCGCTACAATGTAGCTCGCACTGAGCTACGGCGTAGCTCACACGCTACGTACAGTGCTACGATTTTGCTTTCTAGAAATAAACTAAATCAGATTTTGGCCCACATCTATCATTAACGCTTTCAACCAGGTGAGGAAACGGTAGACCGTAGCCTTTTTGAATTAACAAACAAATATGTATTTGTTTGTATATTCAAAAAGGTTTCAAAGGTATGAGCTAACTGACACATACCTCACATTATGAAATTGAAATTCAGTATGAAATACAATCCAATTACCAAGATAAGATAAGATTCAATGAATAGCAGGTACCGATCGTGCCTAAATTGCGAACTATGTGGAAAGTTTCAGGTGTAGTCTCGTGGGTACCGGAACTGTTGATCAATAAATTACTTAAGTTAAACCCAAGTTTTGAACTTAGACCACAGTCCCTCACACCATGTATTGCACAATACATTAACCTCTCCAGCCCCGTGGTTCCCATATGGGAACGCCGAACAATTCGGTTGAACCCCGAGGTTCCCATATGGGAACGCCTCGTACAAGCAAACTTAAACCCTTATCGTACGTACAGTAAGGGTCTAATTCGTTTGTAAAAATTTACGTCTCTGGCCAACTAGAGTTCGATTAAAATGAAACCAAACATACCAACCTAACAACTGCACAAAATTATTTAAAAAATAAAGAAACGCGTCTTTGTCGACTGTCAAAATGAGTCATGGCGGCCAGTGTGGAACGGTGGTGTTTTGTTTTGGAATGCAGTGAAATTTTTGTGTTTTGTGTTGTTAAACTTTGGTAAGTAAATGTATAGTATGTTATAAGTGTATAATGTAACTTTTTAGATAGTCATTTGCTGGAAAAAATATCTAAAAATTATGTTTTTGACCCAAAAATTTCTCCAAAAATTCCTTTGTTGTGAAGTTCGTCAGTCGAAATTGAAAATATGAATTTGACTCTTTTACAATGAAATATGGTTTTGGAAACGTTAGTAATAAGCGAAAAAATAGTGATAATTCATAATTTCATGCATTCGAGGCATATTTATTCATATTTATTGATATTTCAAGTATTTTCATGCATTGAACTGCGCAGTTAGAAAATGGCCGATTCTAATAAGACGTTTGAATTGGAATCTTGCAAGAATAATTTATGTAGGACTCCTAAAAAACAGTGTCATTAGATTACTTGTATATTTGTTATGTTAGATCTAAAGTTTCGTGTAAATTGATTCAGTAGTTTTACCAAAAAAAAACAAACTACGACAACAGTATGTTTGCGGCGAGCTGTCTGAATTCTATGCGATGTTTATAATTCTCAAGTAGTTATAAAACAGTTGTTTATATTGTAATACATGGTCTCGTTAATCAAGAACCCGAAACTGTTTACCGCTTGAGATAAGAGCTAATAGAACTCGCGCGATAAGCTTTTTATGAGCGCAGGACACTTGACACGCTCGATGACGTCATTGTGAGGCCGGCTGGGTGTTTTACCGTTTAGCCGCAAGGTTGGAGAGGTTAAGGTAAGTACATCTTAATGAGTTATTATTATAAATTATTCTTATGACAATATTACCAGCAGGAACTTATTAAACATCGGAAATACCTATGGATATTGAGCGAGCAACCGCGAATGATAACACATCAAAATGTATCGTATCACATGACTCCATCTCCTATATAATTAAACTACTATATATTTTAATTGCATTCTATGACCGACCATAGAATGCAATTATAGGAGACGCAGATGTGGGACATTTACATCGTTAATGTCACTTCGACAATAGTGGCACCGCACTGTGTCTGAATGTGGAGTAAGATAAGGAGAATAGCGTCTGGTGTTGGTCGCTGATTGTATAGAAATGGTTGCAACTGTCGAACATAACAACAACCACTTATTGAGGAAATTCAATTATCTGTCATTATTTTTTTTATTTGACTAGATTATTCTCACTTCTTTGCAAAAAAAAACGGGCGTGGTCATGGCTTTTCTGCAAAATGCAAATTATTAATATTTTTTATCATGTCATTGCTAGCTTAGATGACGACAAAGGACATGGCCAGATTCTGCCCTACGATTCTATTCAGAATACATAAATGTACAGTAATTATTTATATGTAAAAATTACTTGAAAAATAAATCAAAATTAATCGCAACAATTACATTTCTCCAGAACAGGTGACAAAAAATATCTAAAAAATATGTTAGTTAATTGTTTTGTGCGGTTCCCATGCAATGCATCTGTGTTTGGATACACGAATAAGACAAACACTGTTACTGAAGTACGCCTGAAGGTCAGATTAAAATATAAAACAACTATAACTGCATGAATCGTATTGCTTAAACAAATACCTCTAAAAAAAAGTTAAGGTTTTACGAACATTGCAGACACCATTTTTAAAGCTGCCACACGTCACCACAATGCTGAATGCATCGACAATATATTCCAGTGTGTATCCGAACGTCCTAGTCATTTTGACGTTTCTACGCGCGCGGAATGCACTGGTGCTGCTGGTGCAGTCTTGCGTTGATCGTATCACCTATTACCGTGTTCATTTTGTTATTCTGTTGGATATTTTAACTTGACCCCACGCTATCGTATCCCGGACTTTCGTTTTCGCTTCTTTGTGAATATTATTAGTGCTGTGCATATTGGACTTGTTTGTTTACCATTTGGATTCGGACGCTCACGAGTCACGATTTTAATTTCATGATGTCAAGGTGCCTGAATTGTAGTGTGGCCACTACTCGAATGCGAAGGCATATTGTAACATCTTTAACACCGCAGCTACAAAATACATTGGCTGAATGGTTTGATTAATGATTAATCACTTGGTCCATGACAGATATACTTATGCAAAATGTAAATGACGTTCGATATTTATTTTAGAGTATCGAATTCGTATCAATTTCGATATATTTTTTAACACAACTCTGGTTTCGTGTATAAAGGCGGAAACATACTTACGTGTCGTGGCGTGTCATGTCGCGCCAGAAGCAAATCGGTTTCATACATTTAATATGGTTAGGGACATATTTGCATGGCGTGTCGTGTCGCAACGATGTATGAAACTGAATGCTTCTGGCGCGTCACGACACGCCACGACACGTAAGTGTGTTTCCGCCTTTACGTTACTAAGTACTCCTTCACAAAGGTAAATATATATAACTATTTAAGTTGGAGCACTAATAAAATATACTATTTTCTTCATGTCTACTATTTTTAGGTATTTTAAATGTTTTGGGAATTTGTATGAATATATCGATATTTTTCACTCGATATTTATCGATACTGTTTTAAAATATCGATATATTTTTTCACTTGCCCATCCCTATTCTGAAAGGCTGTTACTGTCACTGTCGTTGTCAACTGTCACTGAAATGTGGTAAGTGCCGACATCAAAATGATTAGGCATTTTTTTTTTGTTTCCTTTTTATAGTGTCTCTCGCTTCTTTTCTGATAATAAAACTTAAACTATTGTAAAGCCATACCTCTAAGCTTTATTTTTACGTACTGTATGTCAATGTACATGAATATTTTTTGTTAGGGCACAGGCCTATACAAATTCCGGCCATGTCATTTCTTATTATCAATGAGAATCTAGTTTTTAACACTTATTTAAAAACAACCAGAATTGAAACAGCAGGATCGTTAAATATGCGTTTTAATTAGGACTGACAATAATTTAGTTTCACAGTATAACCTCAAACTTTTATTATAAATGCTTATTTCTAGGAATATCTTCTAGCAATAATTATGTGTCGGCTTTTTAGAACTGACTGCTTGCCATGAGCTCAAGAACCAGAATGATCTTAGAAAGGAATCGTTTCTGCGTGGGCGTAGATTAATCCCTACTTCCAAGCCACTACCCCACTGAACTAATGGAGCTTCCGACTCGGTGTTGCCAGTAAAATAATTAAGTGTGTATCAAGTCTGTTATAGCCCCGTAAGTTTACATTCGGCCATCCAGAAGAAACGAGTCCCTTCGTTTATTTATGATTGATCGCATTATAAAATATAAAAGTAAAACATATAAAAAAAAACGTTCAACAATCTTTTAACATAAACTATGATAACAACTTTATGGACGTTTCAAAATTGAAATACGTTATAGAAAAATAAACAATCACATAATGAATCATAAATCATAATAGACTAATCAAATAATGACAAAAAAAATACATTTTTTTTTTTAAGATCATTAAAATTACTTAACATATTACAACATTAATACATAAACAATGTGTATCATCAGTACGGAATTAAAATAATTTTATCAACAAAACTATGCTGATTATATGCTACTATATATTCCATTCTAAAATATTCTGTCCTGATTGTTTAACAATGCCAGGCGGCACTCATGTGCTCCTACCTGTATCAACAATGCCAGGCGGCACTCATGTGCTCCTACCTGAATCAACTATGCCAGGCGGCACTCATGTGCTCCTACCTGAATCAACTATGCCAGGCGGCACTCATGTGCTCCTACCTGAATCAACTATGCCAGGCGGCACTCATGTGCTCCTACCTGACTCAACAATGCCAGGCGGCACTCATGTGCTCCTACCTGAATCAACAATGCCAGGCGGCACTCATGTGCTCCTACCTGATACAATACTAAATAACCATTATTAGACATAACCAATCTTGACTAAATCATGATAATCGTATTTATGGCACAACATCATTTACAAAGGAAAACAGCCTACCCTAGAACAAGTCTGGTGAAGTTACAAATCCTCGCTATCACTACTGGAACTACAACTGGGAGCATTGTAGCTGAGCCACGGAAATATTTTATCTATTGACACTACGCTCTCGAATCGTCTACCTTTCCGCGTAAGTGGGGTGTCTTCGACAACAAATCGATCATTCGGCAAAATCTTTTTAATCCTATACGGGCCCTGACATTTATTCTCTAATTTCTTTGATTGCCCTGTTCCCGACGTAATGGCTCTAATTATTCTTACTAAGTCTCCTATTTTATATTTGGTGGCTTGTTTCCTATTTTTATCAAATTTTTTCTTACTCATTTCTTGATGTTTAGTTATAAATTCTCCGGCTTCGTCCCTTACTTCGTCTAGCGTTTTTTCCATGACGCCGCTACCTACATCCTCTATCACATCCTTTAATATACCCAGAGAAGGGTTTGTAACCCTTCTCCCAAACAGCAATTCAGTTGGGGTTTTCTTTGTTATACTATGTACAGAGGTATTAATACCTAATTGTACATCTTGCACATACTCGTCCCACGTATTGGGATTTTTACCATGTGTCATGGTGCTTAATGCCGACAGAATCGTGCGGTTGTACCTTTCTACTTGACCGTTAGCACGAGGCGTAGCCACAGAATTTAAAATGTGTTTAATCCCCAAAGATTTTACGAATGATTTAATTTTTTTACTAGTAAAACTCGTACCCCTGTCCGTTATGAGTCGAGTAGGGGTGCCGAAATAACTGAATAACATCTTAAACGCTTTAATGCTTTCTTTCGTCTTAGTACTACGCACTGGTGTTAAATTAATATACTTGGTAAAAGAATCAACTATTACTAACAAATAGCAATTTTTATGTTTACTACGAATAAATGGACCCAGGTGATCCGCATGGATAGTGTGAAAGGGCAGTTCTATCTTCGGTATGGGATGCAGTAATCCTTCTTTAGCACCAGAGGGTACCCTGTGGTGAGCGCACTCAAGGCAGGCAGAGACATATTTTTTTATAAACTTCCTCATTTTGGGGAACCAAAAGTAACTACGAATTCTATCTAGAGTCTTTTCAAAGCCAAAATGTCCAACATCATCGTGGTTAGTTTTAAGTAATTGCCATCTTACGCCTTTGGGTACGACCCATCGCAAGGTATTCTCGTCAATGATGCGGAACACGCGACCATTGAGAATTTTAAAATCCTTACGTATACTTGCAACCTTAGCGGTCTCTGGATCTTCTAGAATCGCTTTTATGCGTTTAATTTCAGAATCTCCGGACTGGACGGTAGATATCCAATGATCAGTATTTATAGTCAGAACATCAATTGTGTGTAGTATTGGTTCCTGTTCATCTACGATCGGGTTTCTGCTCAGCGCATCAACGTGGGACATTTTCTCACCAGGACGGTATTCCACGTCACAATCATATTCAAGAAATTGAATCCACCATCTTGATATGCGAGATAGAAGGTCCCGTTTAATGAATGTACTACGTAGTGCGTTACAATCAGTAACGATGGTGAATTTAATACCGAGCAGATACACCCGAAATTTTGCAAGAGCGCTGACTACGGCTAGCGTTTCAAGTTCAAACGAATGAAGTTTTTGTTCGTCAGCCGTAGTCTGTCGACTATAATATGCAACCGGTCGCCAAGGATCAGAACCAATCTTTTGCAACAAAATCCCAGCGAGACCTAGTTTACTAGCATCTGTATGCAGTTGAGTCTCTGCCTTATGATTATACAGTGCCAGAACTGGTCTCTCTGTAAGAGCTCGTTTAAGACTTGCAAAAGAATTTGCCTCAACTTCAGTCCATTTCCAATTAGTATCCTTTTTAAGTAAATTAGTTAATGGCCTGGCGATCAAAGCAAAGTTTTTGACAAAACGCCTGAAAAAACTAGCTAAGCCTATAAACCTCCTTATATCGTGCTGGTTACAAGGGATAGGAAATTTAGACACGGCTTCTATTTTCTGTTCCCCAGGCTTTATCCCATCTTTGCTTATTTCGAAACCAAGAAAATTGATCTTTTCATGGAAAAAATTGCATTTCTCCAATTTCAAAGTAAGACCACTATCGCGAAGTGCTATCAGGACTTCTTCAAGACGAGCTAGCCCTTCTTCAATTGATTTAGCCGGAATTAGTATGTCGTCCATATAAACTATTACGTATTTTAACTTAGCCTTGTCCAAAATTTTGTGCATGGCCCGCTGAAAAACGGCTGGCGCATTGGCTAAGCCAAACGGCATACGAGTATACTCGTATTGTCCATCGGGTGTAACGAATGAGGTCTTATCTATCGAATCTGCTGCAATCGGTATTTGGTGGTAGCCTGAAGCGAGATCGAGAGTGGAGAAAATAGAGTGACCTGATAACTGATCCAGAAGATCATTGATCAAAGGGAGTGGGTAGTGATCTCTTTTGGTTTTTTTATTGAGAGATCGATAGTCGACACACAATCGTTTTTCACCGGTTTTTTTTTGTACTAGGACAATAGGGCTAGCATAAGGGGAATTTGACTCTCTGACTATACCGAACCGTATCATTTCATCTATCATACCACGCACATGTTCTCGCTCCGAAAAAGACAATCTATATGGCCTATATACTACGGGTTCAGAGTCTTTTAGTTGTATAACCATTTCAGTAACTGCGGTGAATCCTAAATCATGCAAACCATGAGAAAAACAACATTTATATTTATCTATTAAAGCTTTTAAATTATTAACTTCAATTATTGTTAACCGATCGCCATACTTTATTTCAGTATTCGAATCTATTGTTGCCACGTTCATCACTTTGACTTCTGTATTTACGTACCTAGCCCTTGTAATGAGACTATCTTTCGGAAATATGATAGGAGTTGGTCCAATATTTTGGATTAAGACTCCGGACTCGCCCCGACTTATCTCGTATTCCCCTGATAACAGGTAATACTCACTACCTATCTTCCCTCTAACTGAACCACTTACATACATATTGCCTGTGATCGTGGAATCTGACTTAACGGGAATAAACTTAATTTCTCCTTTTTCAATACAGAGAGCACCACTAGTTTTTAGAATAACTTTCAACTCGTTGTCGCTCGGGGTTACCTTTTCAAATTGGAGGTCTGTTGGAGTTTTTATAATGCGAATAGTGGGTCTTTCTGTAAAACTATGTCCTAGGAGCACTGGGCAATTAATCAAACAGTCGTCTACTACTAACACCTCCACATTATTCTCTATAACACCCTGCACATCTATCGAAATAAATGCCTTTCCTCTTGGCATATGTGGCACATTACCTAACCCTCGTAGTAAAGGCCCAGTGCCAGTTTGCCAGTTCAATCCTATTTGTCTAGCTTCCTTTTCGCGGATCAACGTAGCCTCACTACCCAAATCCACTTGACACAATATTGGGTGCTGATTTATTTTAATTAACATTTTGTACTTATTATTAGGATCATTTAATTGAGATAAATCCAAAGATGTTGGTACATTAGTATTGTTGGTAGCAATTTTAAGAACGGATTTTTGTGGCTCGGATTTGGATTTATTCTTTATTGGGCATTCCGTAATGGTATGACCTATAAATTTACAATAGTTACATTTAATTATAGGTTTTGGACATTTAAAACTTACATGACCCTTTTCCTTACAATTATAGCAAATTATGCTATCGGGGTTTTGACGAGCTTTATTCGAATCTGAATTAGGTTCATTACTTTTGTTTGCCACTCGAGAATTATTTGATCGAAATAAAATCCTTCTCCTAAACTCGTTGTTTTCTCTAGTTTGAGTTTTAACAGTTTTGAAAAATTCTAATACCTCCTCAGATTTTTTAAATTTCGCGGCCTGAGCACCTAACTTTATACTCTTGTCATCTATCCCGTGGATAATACAGTCGATAGCCTGCTTCCCAAATAGTTTGCACCGATTTAGCAAGTTAATTTTAGAAAAATAATATATTTCTAGAGATTCCCCTTGACCCACCCTTCTATTAAGCATTTCTGTTAATAAATCAGCATAATTTTCTGTAGCTGGAAAAGATTCTTTCAATAGTTGCTTTCATTCAGACCAGGTTCGCTTAAGAGAAGGAAGGCCTTGGTACCATAATTTTGCCTGACCTACTAATTTGGGCAGAGCATAATGTATAGTTTGTTTACAGCTCCATCCATATATTTCCGCGCATTCATCAACTTTGTTTAACCAAACTGTGATGTTTTGTTCTTTCGAAAGAGGATCAAATTCGGGGATAACGTTATTGTTCATAGAGGAAAAATTATCACCAGACCTATTCCTAAGTAATTTTACCATTTCCTCAAAAAATAATGATGTGTCATACCTTGATCTCTCCCTGGATCTATCTTGGGATCTACCTCTGGAACTATCCCTCGGTCTTGATCGCCTTCGTAGATTAGAGTCTCGTCGAGTTTGTCGTTCAGCGGGATCTCGCAATTGTCGTTCCTTTTCAAGTCTGTTCTCCAACAGTTCCAATCTTTGCCGCTCCAAACTTATGTTTTCCTCTAATTCCCTAATTCCGCTGCGACTGCGTGATCGCTCTTGACGTGGTGATCGATAGCGCGGTGTCTCGGGGTCCTCGTGCTGCAGGTATAGAACACTATTGCTTCTACTTCGACGTCTATCACGTGAGGGTCTCGACTCCTTTGCATCCGTGACTGGTCGTGAGACTATGGGGCTCGTCGGAGCTTCCGGTGTACAATATTGATCAATTTGGTCCATTGTTTCTGAAACTTGTAACAAACCGAATCATATTTTGCCCATAATTCGCAAAAAGGAATCTCTTAAAAGATATTACCTAATAATAAGGAAAATAAATAGGAAAAATAACCAACGGATTCATGCAGATAGAGTCACCCCGACAGGATGTACCCATAGGTAAACATACATACAGGATGAATAAGGATACACGGTAACATTTAAAACGTAGATGCCTTGAATTCTTACATCCCCAGAGGGTAGCCCTGGCAGTCATGAAGAATTCTTAGCTTTTAGTAAAACTCACACATCCCCAGAGAGTAGCCCTGGCATGGATATATCAGCTTCACCAAATACGTAACAATACACGTTAGGGAAGAGTAGGTTGGGTTGATAGGATAAACATACTTTATCGATACAACAACATAAAGGATGGGTAATACAATCAATATTCAATACGTATGCACTTTGAATTCTCACATCCCCAGAGGGTAGCCCTGGCAGTCATGAAGAATTCTTAGCTTTTAGTAAAACTCACACATCCCCAGAGAGTAGCCCTGGCATGGATATCTCAGCTTCACCAAATACGTAACAATACACGTTAGGGAAGAGTAGGTTGGGTTGATAGGATAAACATACTTTATCGATACAACAACGTAAAGGATGGGTAATACAGTCAATATTCAATACGTATGCACTTTGAATTCTCACATCCCCAGAGGGTAGCCCTGGCAGTCATGAAGAACTCTTAGCTTTTAGTAAAAACTCACACATCCCCAGAGAGTAGCCCTGGCGTGGATGCATCAGATTCACAATATACGCAAGAATACATATGTAGGACAGGGTAGGATCATAGGGTAGATAAGTAGAATAAACATTATCGGTACTAGGACATAACACACATAATTACCAACAAACGAAAAAAAAAAAAAAAATTTTTTTTTCTTTGCAAATTCCTACCCACTTTTTCCACATGGTAAAAGTTGTTCAAAATCTTTATTACTGTGCATACACTAGGTAATACATTCAAAAACCACGTTCTTTACACTGCACAAAAGCATGGACTCATCTTTGATATTTTCAAATCCAAATCACTAATAATAATAATATATTAAAAAGATACTAACCTTAATATTGTAGGCGTATTTATTGTTCAATCCCAATTCTGAGATTTAAAAACAACCAGAATTGAAACAGCAGGATCGTTAAATATGCGTTTTAATTAGGACTGACAATAATTTAGTTTCACAGTATAACCTCAAACTTTTATTATAAATGCTTATTTCTAGGAATATCTTCTAGCAATAATTATGTGTCGGCTTTTTAGAACTGACTGCTTGCCATGAGCTCAAGAACCAGAATGATCTTAGAAAGGAATCGTTTCTGCGTGGGCGTAGATTAATCCCTACTTCCAAGCCACTACCCCACTGAACTAATGGAGCTTCCGACTCGGTGTTGCCAGTAAAATAATTAAGTGTGTATCAAGTCTGTTATAGCCCCGTAAGTTTACACTTATATCCTGGAATCGGTGTTTTGGTCAATGTAAACAGAAAACCGAGTTAAAATAAACATTTTTATGGGTAAAATGAAATCAAGACTACGAGTATTATTATGGTATTTTAATAAAAAAAATCAGCAAAAAAATATATATATAACGAGTATGACCTCCCCTTGCAGCGATTACGGCATGCAATCGTCTTAGCATGCTTTCCGCCAGGTTTTTGATAGTGCTTTGTGGAATGTGTCCCCACTCAGCCGAGATCACACTTTTAAGCTCCCTGATGTTTTGTGGAGGTGGTTGGACAGATCGAGACTGAAAGAAATTTGCATATGGCTGAGATGAGAATGCTAAGGAGGATGTGTGGTGTTACGCGAATGGATAGAATGAGGAAGAGACTTAAGAGGAAGTCTGTTCAGAAGTTCAGAATTTAAATCCGTGCCATCTACGAATAAAGCACAACGGGTCAGCCCGCCTTAAGACCTTACATCACGGAAAAGCTTTATCGTTTATTAAGCTTCTTGTCAATGGTCTTGCCTTTATGAATCGGAAAATTTAGTGGTCTTCTAATTAATTAATTAATTAGTCAGTCATAATAAATGTTCAAAACCCACTAATAAAGTATAAAAAATCAGTAGAAAAAACCTCAACTCAAGGTTTTATTTAGGTGTGGCTTATTAGCCCTCAATTTGTCACTCACGGCGAAATTATTTTGAATGCCACCTTTATTATACCACTAATATTCAACATGTGTGTTTACTGCTGGTAAACACACATGTTGAATATTAAATATGATCAGAGTGCAGCGGAATCAGAAACTATTGTTAGCATAAACTATTGTTATTATCCAGTAATCAGGTCTAAAATGAGGTCAGCAGCTTATTAAAACAAAGCCTTGATTACTCTGAAACTAAGCATTAATAAAGGGATCTCACAGTCGAGCAAGATTAGCATATCAAAAGCCGCATCCGGTCTCGGGACAAAGCGAAAGAATGCGGGAAACAGTGTCGCAGAACCGTGACGTCATAAACTGTGGCTCAAGTACTGCTTTGAAGAAAGAGAACTCATGTACTACGACTACCAACACAACACCATTTTAAATGCTTGACGAGATTTAAATCTTTTAACACATTAATGTCCACGAGATTTACCGTTTTTCCTAAATCCTTAGTTTATAATCATTGTGAGTTGGTTGAAAGATACTTTTATGACCGGGGATTTTTAGATTTTCTTCTCTCGACTGATCTAATGTTTGAATTTGTTTCAGGTACGTATTCAAATTGGAGTTAAATGGCTATCCCGATGGAGTTAATTCAACAATGCATGGCATTATATTCCAGAACTAATTACTTTAATTAAGAAGCAAAAGTGTTGGGTGATGTGTACTGTTCCTTTACAAGTTTAGCAACGAGAGCTTTATCAACCGCGACCAGAAGCCGCTTCTGTTAAATTGAGTTTGTACTGAAAGTGACTAGTGACTGACGGAGCATAACAACAATCTTATGGTTGTTGAAATCTTAGATATTTCCTGTGAAAATTTGTTGACAGGAAGATTTAGATTGCTGCTGTACTGGAAATATAAGTACTGCCTCTGTTGTTCACTTTGTGCTCGTAGTCGTACCTAAGTTGTATTCTCTACTTACCTGCACCTGTAAACTAATTAATTAGATAATTTCATGGCCGTTGGAAAAAGAAAACTGTATAGAAACGGATTCCCGAGCAAGTATTTATTAAAATTACTCATTGTAATTAACTCTTCCATCGCACCATTACATGGATTAATGAGATTCTAAATAAAATAAAAAATAATTTTATTGTGCTGTCTTTGACGAATTATTTTTAATTTTAGAAAATAAAAGTACAACCAATCAAGATGAAATGACGGCAGGTCACGGGAACTATCTGCGACTCCCACATGAGGAATGCGGGAGTCGCAGACTTGACGCAGACTTGCAAACTTAAGGGGAAGATTTATAAGAAGGGGGCCGTCCGTCTTACGACGACAGGCCGTGTCGACGGCGCGTACGTGTTCCACGCGCGCCTCATGGAGATGTCAGCAAACCGGAAGGGGTCCGAGAGGGCCGATGCCTGCCAGGGCTGCGGGTTGTTCGAAAGAGATACCGCGGCCCTGGAACACAAAGGGCGAAGAAGGAACATGGGTGGGTTTTAGTCAGTACAAGTTTGACACTCCCTCCCGCTCCCATCCGGAAAAAAAAGGGAAAGATTTATATAAAACAATGGTTAGACCTGCTGTCTTGTATGGAATGGAGAATGTTGGGCCACAAAAGAGATGAATGAAAGGCATTTGCATGTACCTGAGATGAGAATGCTAAGAGGGATGTGTGGTGTTACGCGAATGGATAAAATAAGAAATGAATACCTATGGGGCAGTCTGAAAGTGGCGCTGGACTGAAAAGATGTGTGGTAATCGGTTGTCGTGGTATGGGCATGTGATGCGGAGGAATGAGGAAAATGTCGTGAGGAAAGTTTTGAGTACGAATGTGGATGATTATAGGAGTAGAGGAATATTAAAGAAACGATGGATGGACTGTGTAAAGGATGATATGGCAAGAAAGGAGGTGTCTTATGAGATGACAAGCAATAGAGAAGTATGAAAGAAGACATGCTGCGCCGACCCCAAATAAATTGGGATAAGGGCAAGAGAATGATGACAAGTAAAAGCTAGCCACGCCTAAAGAATTTCCCAATGAACAACAAGTAACACCAACTCGACCCATTGCATAAATCTTAAAAAAGAGATTTCGTACATACATGACTTAATAAAGGAAATGTGTAGGAAAGATTCAGCGTTAATGTAATATTAATATTTAGTAAGAAATCATTACTTAGATTATACATTCCACAAGGGAATATAAAAAGTAATATTAAACTAGATATCGGCACACATGAAAATATCAAATATAACTTCGTATTTGTGTGCAAATAAGGAATTTCCTAGTAGATCCAACATTGTCATCCACAGGAATAAGTTATGCATGAGCGCTGGCCGAGCAGCTGTCGTTATTTCTCTGTCCCACATGGAAAATGTTTTATGGTTTGTTCATATTCGCAATGCAGGCAAGATATATTTGTCAAAGAAGGGTAATATCTGGTATTTAAACAATAAAATATTCACTATTATAAAACCACTCTAGAATTTAAAGTATGATCAGCTGGCAAATGGTACCCGTTTTGTGCATAGCAAAACAGTTGAAATGTTTCAATGGATTGACTTCAGAGACTTTAGTTCTTTCCATCACTGGAATTACACAAAGCGGCGTTGTTAATGTTGCAAAACGCTCTACAAAATATTGTTACATCAAAGCTACTCCTGAATTGGCCGCAATTTGGTTTTAATTAGCTACAGTCTCGCACTAATTAAATTAGCTCTGTGCTAGCCACTCGTTTGGCTTCGACAATCGAAATCGTGAAATTCATTATTGTAGGCGTTTACAGGTGTCAATGCAAGGTTTCCTACTTATTTCTTCTTTTGTAAAAACGTAGTGTTGCAGAATGTTATTAAGAGAATTAAAGAGAGTTTTACTATTCAAAATGTTGTGTTTATTCAGTTTGATTGCATTGTTGTTGCGTAGCGTATTGTACTTCATCTTAATCAGCACAAATTGAGTCTTTGATATCTACTAAATATAATAAATAATACTATAATGCACATCACTACGTTTCTTCATAATTAATTGGATCCTGTTTCCTCGTCGTTCATACGTTTTCCTCAATTACCCGGAACTGTGCTGAGTGAACTGCGCGTCCGTGTCTCATAACGTCACTGAGCTAATCAAATCCTCGCTGTCGGAGTGTTATCAGAGGAGTCTATCAAGATAACTCGAAGTGCGACGCAAACATTACGCAGTTTTAAGGACATTCATTGTGTCAATGTGAGGGAGAGATGCAATGGAATCCTAATATAGTACGTTACTGTGTATGTTTGAGACGACAAGTTTGTCACAGTAGAGAACGAAGGTTTTCACCAATATTTTTAGAATAAAGTTGAAATGGAAGCAACAGCTACATATCTATGCAAGTACTAAAATGGTTTTCCCTACCATATTTTAAAGCCTGTGTTCTAACCAAATGGCATTCTTCACTAAACAAAGCGTCACGCACACGCAACCGGACACACACGCGTCGCATCTCCTCAGTAAATATCAAATATTTTCTTCTTTTATTAAAGTACTTTTATTGAGTAGGAATTTCTTTATTAGGAAAATTTCCTCCATAAGAATTAATTGACTTGAATAAAAACATGAAAGATTTAGTAAATTGAATTCTGGTGCTTCGATATGAAACGCTCATAGAACATGCAGAATGTAGTTCACTAGTGGGTGGCTTATTATTGCTAGTGTTCTAAGAACTTAGGAAATGTAAGTAAATTCCTGAAAAGAATTGTTTGCAGTATCAACAGCACAAACATAATTCTGAAGCATCAAATATTATAAGTAACGTAAATCATTCTCAAAGTCCGGTAAACACTGGTTTGTTTAAACTAAAACTACAACCAGGGAAATCTTTACTATTCCACAGTGCGGCAGCGTTCAACAGACCAAAAATTGGGAATCTACTACTGCTGCATACTCGTTTGGGCCTCATAACTCACATCACTTGTGAGATCTGTCCAAAAGATCACCTACCTCATCCAATTTGTCTGCTATTAGCTAAGTTAAGTGCACGCGCGAGTCGCGGTAGCAGTACCTACATATATGAATCACATAATTCTGAATCTGCTTATGATTTTGAGTGAGATCATGAGACTTATGAGAATATAATATTGTTTGGTGTTACGGAACCCTGTGTGTGCGAGTACGAGTTTGGGTTTTCCTTTTTATTAATTTAATCAAATATGTTGAGAGCTGTTTATCGGCATTATTCACGCAAATAAGCTTGACAATGCATTAAAACTTAAGAGGCTCCATTTGAATCTCAACTTTCTTCAGCAGGTCGAGGTAATACTTGTGAAACTTCGTCCTAGAGCTAAAGCTATTACGCGTTAATCGTTGGTTAGAAACACAAAGTTCATTTTACCACGTGTTTGTAGTAAAAAGTTCAGTGTTCAGCTTTGTATCAACTACACACGGTTCACTTAGCGGTTAAAGTTAATACATATTCAAGATTGAATTTTTTGATTGATTTACTCTGAAAGACTTGTTGATATTATAGCAAAATTTAATGCAGAATCATAGCTCTACGGGCTTCATGTTTACATTGACGTAGATTGAGTGTGTAACACTTTGACGTTAAGGTTTATTAGATTCTGATATTTCTATTACACTAAATTTACTTGAGGTACTATCTCATGCAGAACATTTCACATTAAAGCAAATTTCTCAGCGTCCCTTTGTCTATATTCGGTGTTCGTCGAGATAACCGAGACCACTAAGAGCTTGAGCACGCAATGTTAACCCTAGATAGATAACCGTACTGCGAGTTACATAAAAGATAACCATGCGCTTCAAAAGCGCTAGATTTTCAAATGCGTCTATTTCTGAAAATAAGTTAGGTAGCTATTATAAGTAATTAATTACTAAATGAGTAGACCTCTAAAAAAATACAAAAATCAACAGTTTTTCTGGGTATCGGACTAATTCTCCGAAATTATTATAAAAATCAACAGTTTTTTCTTACTATCTAGTAATTTTTAATACAATCAGTCTGAAAATAATAATCATCATCATAATAAATAGGTTTATAGACAGTCATGACAAACGTCATTCTCCGGCTCGCCTCTCGAGCGCTTCAACTCTTCATGGCTACTAAAGTATTGTATTTACCGCATAAAAACAGCCGTCCCGCGGTAGAGCAGACCGACGTATGAGTTGGTTGAAAAGCAAAAGGTGATACATGCACGGAATAAAAAACGATGGCGATATATATATTGTTTTCGCGAGCGCCTTTGGGGCGTAGGTTATCCTTCTACGGTTAATAATTCCACAGTATCTACTTGTTATGTACGATTACCAAAATCAAGAGAAATAGATACCTACTGTTTAAGAGAGAGAATCATAAAAATAATAAAAAACAGCAAACAACTAATTTCTAATGGTCATGGGACCATTGGAAATCAGTTTCAGTGAATGTAATTCCTAAATAGATTGCATTCCAGCTTATCTAGTTCAGTTTGTACCTAATTAATGTTCCGCTAAGTTGTGCAAACAGTGATTATAGGTAATTGGTCATCGTTATTTTGTAATTAATTGTAGCAGGCTCTACACACGATTCATCATCATCAGCCTATAATTTTCCCTTTACTGGGACACAGGCCTCCTCTCTATGAGAGGGAGTGGGCTGTAATCCACCACGCGGGCCCAGTGCGGGTTAGTACACATGATTAAAACAATAATGAATATGATTCCTCGCTATCTATCGTGATTACAGTCGTTCATTAATGATTCTCTTGGTTTTGCTGGTCTTTGTAATTGGTAAATTACCACGTGAATAATGGAACGACTAGAGCTTCGCGCGCTTTCGTATTTAATTAGGTAAAGACTTTAAACTGACATGGTCACTAACACTACTAATAACATTTACTACGGGATATTTACCATGTGTATTATTTGTTTCGAGTTGCCGATATTTCGGCGCTGTTGCAAACGCCATGATCACGGATAAACTGAAGTTACTGCCAGTGGGTGTTTATGTGCAGACAAATCGGTCTACCCTCTTCCTTGTTTGTTTTTTTGTGCTCCGTACCACTACCACTGTCACTCACAACTCGATTCTGTTCCCGACACACGAAACTCACTGTGTCCACTCGCGAACTTTTTACGACCCTTTTTCGGTTTTTACACAGTTGAACCACTGGATTCCAGGCTCTCGACAGTTGAAACCCATCCTCCCGGTTGAAGTTCTTATATTTAGTTATTTCAATCGCTTCTCTTACCAGTCTGGGTATATAGTGGCGTTCTGTCGAGATGACCTGAGGGTTATGTAACTCAATCCAGTGGTTCGAAAACCGAAAAAGGGTCGTAAAAAGTTCGCGAGTGGACACAGTGAGTTTCGTGTGTCGGGAACAGAATCGAGTTGTGAGTGACAGTGGTAGTGGTACGGAGCACAAAAAACGAACAAGGAAGAGGGTAGACCGATTTGTCTGCACATAAACACCCACTCGCAGTAACTTCAGTTTATCCGTGATCATGGCGTTTGCAACAGCGCCGAAATATCGGGAACTCGAAACAAATAATACACATGGTAAATATCCCGTAGTAAATGTTATTAATAGGTAAAGACTTGATAATCGATGTATGGTATCCGTAGGTTCGAAATTGCACTGATGCTATCGTCTTGAAATCATTAAAGTTAAAATAGATACCATGCCACTAAACGTTTGATTGCCAAGCTTACATCGGCGACATGTGCAAGCATCGACAGATATTAATATGCAACTCTAGTCTCCAATTACGGCTGATTATTGTATTCATTGAGAGCAGCCAGTGGCCCAGTGGTGGCAGCCCCGACTTACGAACAGTAAGCCGTGGGTTCGAACCCTATAAGCAGGCCCATTACTTTGTGTAATTTATTTCATCACCGCTGCCCTCAAAAAACGGTGAAGGAAAACATCGCGAGGAAACCGGCATGTCCTAGAACTAAAAATTCGAAGACATGTGACATCTACCAACCTGCACTGGGCCCGCGTGGCATTGCGTTGGAGTTACAGCCTCCCCCCTCTCATTGAGTGGGAACATTATAGGCTGATGATGTTGATAATTGGATTCATTTAGATCTTAATGCGACTGTTTATTTATATATATTAAATTAATTTTGATAATATATATTAAATTATGCGAGCTGATCGTTCGAGTCTGAGTGTAATCGTTGTTTTCGTATCTGAAATATTTTGATCGGTAAAATGTGGATCATGAAAAACAACGTTCGTACTTCACACTCATCAACTGCAGTCCCTTAATGGACGCCGTGTTACAAATAAAAAGGTTGACGGCATACCCATCATTAACCTCATCAAGATTATGCCGAGTCATTAGCCAGCCAGTAGCTAGTAAATCCGCTGACCTCGTTAGTGATATATGTATGTATAAAAGCACTTTTATTTGTAGAAGAAAAACTCTTTTGCCATAATGAAGCAGTGTAAAAAGTGTAGACAAGTCGATAGAGAATTAAGTAATGATAGGCGAATTGGGGCCCGGAGTGCCTATTGACGATTTATGAGTAAAACTGCCAGTCAAAAAGATTTACGAGGCGTCTTGATCCAAAATGAATATTAAGCAGGGTACCGCATTTTTCTTCGACTCTAAACTCAACATTTGGTCATTAAGTTTTAAAAACGACTCTTTTACGTGCTCCTGAGATTGTGTTATACCCTATAACCACTTGATGATATTATTTTCCGGAGGCATGCATTCACCCGTAGCCATAAAATATCCGTATATTTTAAAAAGCAGGCTTTACTTTTTCATACAACGCAGTTTTTCTTTTGTGTGGTAAAAACCCTGCGCAGTAACCCTACAGGCGGATGCTCATTGTGGAACCATTGGGTGACGTCATCTGCTACACTCGCTAACTCAAGCTATATTGTGTGTTCTTTTCGAGCCATAACAAGATAAAAATGAAAAAGGCAATAACAGGAATGCTGAAAAAGGAAAAAACAGCAGGAAAACTGCGGTCTCTTAAATGTATTCCGAAGGGTCGTAACGTATCCAAGTGTTAGTAACAAAGGCTACATTAAATTGTAGATGGGTTCAATCATACGGACGTGATCTGAAAGCCGTATTACTAAAACCATTGACGGATTCAGAGGACCTAACACTATGCGAAATGTACGTTTGTTTACGGTTTAGTGAACTTACTGAAAATATAGGTACAGTCAGCATCAAAAGTCGGTTAACACTTATAAATATTACACCAAGTTTTGTGGTGGTCAGTGTGATCTGATGTTTATATTGTTTTGCGAATTTGTGTAACCATTGATGAAAATATTGTTATGTCTTTTACTCAAGTCTGTTAATATGGATCGTTCAAAAACTAAGACGTCTTAAAATTTTGGTTATGTAGAGCGACTTTTGCTGCTGACCGTACCTTACGTAAGAACACATGGTAAGTCTTGAAACTAAAATCTCAATTTTCATTTATGCAAAGGAATTGAAGTGTAAACATCTCGTATAGAATCCTCTATGGATGTAGAATGGATCGATTTATATCTTAAGGAAGGCTAGGCAAGGAAGGCTTCGCGAGGTGAACTCAGAAAAAAGTGATCGGGTGAATATGAACAACAGAGCACGAAATAATAGTATAAAAAAATGTGCATTGTTCAAAGAACTAAGAGGGCATGAGGCTGTGTCTGAGATCAGTGTGAATATTTTAAAAACATGTTCGCTGCTAAGCTGGGTGAGACAATTTACATCGATAAATAATTGTTCTCCATAAATGACGGACACTATGTAATTGTTCTGCCGCTATCAAAGATTTTTTTGTTAGTACATTACTATCTATTGTCCCATATTTTCTGTAAGCGACTACACATAAAGATACTGATGCAAAAAAACATGGTAAAGGTTTTCAAGTATCGACAAATTGGGACCGAAAGTATTGTTATACAAACAATCCACAATGTACGTAATAACTGTAACTAAAGCTTATCATAATTCCAACAATCGAGTTCTGAAACAACTTATTGATACAATTTGTTCATCATAATCGATTTATGTTCAGAAAAGAATCAGAGGGGAATAGTATATTTTTATTGGTTCAGGAAAACTGTTTTCGGCAATCAATTGTGTCTGTGAAGTGGACGATACAAAGCTATTTTTTGTATTATTGTTACAAAGAAAATGAAATTGTTTTATAGAATGACACATTTCAACTACAATCAATAAATTTGCTATCACTACGATTACAACTAATTTACGTATGTAACTTATTTGATGGTCCATATAATTATGAATGTTTTATCAACCTTACCAATATTTTCAGTAACCTTTCTCAAATTTAATATACCTAAAAACTGGGTTTCTAATCAGAACAACATAAGCCTCACCAAGAAGCATACAATGCGTCGTGTTTGTGAACAATCGTTTACCTTCGTGAACTCGACCATTGAGGTAACAAACGTACGGCCAGTCCCTCGAGACTGACCTTTTAGCAGTCCTGTGTAGTGAGAGACGACGAGGAAATAAAGATCTTGAAGATCTTTGTTCAAACTGCTGAATTAAACGATTTGTGTGGACAAAATGTTGTGTTTTTGTTTTCAACCGTACTATTACTCTTATAACGCGGTATTGATATATACGTATATAGGAATTCAAAAATTCACAAAATGATTTCAAAATGATAAATGAGGTGAGAATGTATGAAGTGATCAGTTAAAGTAACGCGATGCCTCGCGCACTCAATTCTTTATTGCATTCCACAATGTAGGCTTAGGTGATAAACATTTAACAAAAGAAACAATCGTGGACCCTGTCGGGCACAGCAAGAGAGATATTTGGAGATGAGGACTTATCATTTAAGTATCTTATAATCTAACTTAATTTTTACAACAATAATTTATTTTATATTATTAGTTTTAAGGATTTATCATTTAAATATTCGTTAACATTGTAATAACACCTGCTTACAATAGTTAATAGTAGTATGGTAATCATCCTGTTACCATTCGTTTTGTCCACAGATAAAAATGTTTCCATTTTATTAGCCACGTTCAGTAGCTACTTTCATAATAATACATCTTAAACAGTTCAAGACCGACAGACAACAGACAGACAGTTCAAGATTGAGTAGTGTTCAAACAATGTCAGTAATGTCTAGGTTTATGACTGTGAACTCTCTTGAAATTTGTTCTTATTGTCTATCCACCGCGTGGACCCAAAGAAGATAGGTAATAATGACTATTATTTATATTGTTCCAGGCTGGTGATAGTCGGCATTGCTCTGCTCAGCATCGTCGCAGGGAGCACCAGGGACCACAAACCTGCGGCGGACACTTGAAGGCTCCCGTGGGCACGATTACGACACCAAACTTCCCCAACCCGTTCTGCGTCCCTATAAAGTGTAAATGGATAATAGAACACGACATAGTGAATGGGACTATTCGATATACTTCACTCAGCAGTACAATACCAGTGGGTTGACGTTCACCGAGTACATGTATTATGACGAGTTTTACAAGTTGGGCCAGAGGGGAGCGCTCACCGTCACCGACGAGAACAACACCAGAATCAAGTCGCTACAGGTGTGTTATAGTTTAAATCTGTAGATGTTTTAGCTTCCTGAGACTGTTCTTTATTCTTGAGTCCTATTTCCTTATTATATAACACAAGATACCTAACTTTCTTGTCGGTTCTCACAATTTATTTCTAGGAAAAAATCTCCAGAAACAGATCAGAAAAATGAGTTGTTAAAATACGGCTATATACATATAATATCACGACTACGTTCACTTAGAACTTTGTATAATATCTATTTAATCTAATCTTAATTAGAATGGGGATTGGGCGAGTTGTTCTCATCAATCAACTCTAAAGTTTTACAATTCTCCAGATAAACTTACAGCCCACTCACCGTAATAGAAAGGAAATGCACATACACAATGATATTATGAGGATGGAGAAAATTAAGCACGTTCTTACCCTAAGCGGCACACTGTGTGAAGATGGATAATAATGTACTACATTACTACAATTATTCAACGTAACGAGGTTGTCGTAGACTGTACCGCAGCTGCGATGAGAAAATAATGTTGTTGACTTTTATATGAGTATGCTTGTACCCCGGGAGCATGATGAATTTGGGTTTATTTTTTCTTCGTTTTAATGCGAGCTTATTATGTTGGTCCCACCTTTCTACTTTAACCTTTTTTAATGAACTCAACTTGCTCTTGAATTAAAAGCTCATTAAAAGCTCTAATCTTATTAAGCAAACATATTATTATATTTAAACATTAAATAACTTTTTTATTTATAGCATAATAATGACATGGTTTAAAACGTTTTATGAACACCGTAACTTTTATCAATATCAGTTGGATGATGCTAAGTAAAGAATGGTGTTTCGAGTTTGCGGACATCAAACATCTCGCTTCCACGAAGACGGAACAAAAAAAAAATTATGTCTTCCTTCCGGTTAAACTTTTACCTACATCTCATTCTACCGCTAGACATCTTTCAGTATTTGATTTATTTTTTATTTATTTAACATTTATGTACACACTAAATACAGAAAAGAAGGAAGGAACAGAAAATAGGTACAAAGGTGATGCTTATTTCTAAAGAAATCTCAATATTCGTGGAATTTTATTAATATTTTCACTAGAGAAATTGGAACGTATTACTTTGGCTTTGTTGGTGCTTCGGATTTAGTTAATTAATTTGTAAGATGCTTTTTCATAAAGGGCAGTTATAGGTTTTACTTTATTTAAATTCTCGCGTTCAAAAATAGTGTGTATCCACATGGGTACATCCACAGGGGATGTGATTGAAATTAAAGTTATTGGTATGAATATGACTGTTTGGCATCATACAAATTACTAAACTCTTCAAACATATTCATGAAACCGCAAACTGAATACAAGTTTGCTAATGATTGCGAAATAGTTGTAATTGCTATAAGCACTAAAAACGACGGATATTTGCCATTTGATATGTAACTGCGGGCGTAGCGCAGTTTAATGATTATGTATTTTTGGTTGGTTGTATGTTTCATTAAACATACAAAATAAAATAAACAAATAAGATATAGTCCCTATACATCCGATAATGTCACGAGTTCCGTTCAACCTACTAATATAGGAAAATATTGCAAATAACATATATTATTATAGAGGGACACACAGAGCAATGGTAATTTCCTGTTAAACAAAAGTAGAATAAGAAACAGGACAGAGGAAATGCGGATGTGAGCTTGTGGCCATGGAGAACAATTTCAATTACATTTCCATATGTAAGTCGGATTCAGTCACCCTAAAGCCAATATATCTCCTTGATAAATTCGAAAAACTCGACAGAAGTTTTTTGGATTTATGAAGGAGAAATATTTGAATGAGGCAATTGTGTGCTAATCTTCGCACTTCCTGCATGTGAATATATTTGCGGGTGAAAATGCGGTGCCGGCCGCATCCTTTCACCAAGCCTGGATCTATTTGCAGATTTATTTGAATTAAAACGAAATATTTTGCAAAACATTTAACGTCATTGATTTCATATTAAAGAAGTACATCAATATTTCCACAACTTTAGATACAAACATGACGTTGAAATTCGCAACATATCAATAAAATTACAGCCAAAATAGGCTGGGAGCTGGCTGAGCGGTTGCGTTACATTATTGAAAATCATCGACACGTGACACGCGCGGGTTGAAGCTAAAGGTGGGTACTGACCAACGTCACGAGGTGTAATGTAGCATTCGCATCGAGCGTGTTACGCATCGAGCATGTTATGCTGTGTTCTAAAATCGGCGTAACATGCTCGTCAAAACTCTGTGCTCCGTTTTCGCCGCCAGGTCACTCAAGATGGCCGACAGCGAGGACCTCTTGTTATCTTTTGGTTCTGGATGAGCTGGTTTCCACAACACTGGTTCTTCTCTGTATTTTTCTATAAAATACCCAGATTTTTCTTTGTTCCACTCCATTTTTTAAGAAATAAATGAAATAACTATGAGAGGAACGACGTGTGATCACTGGCGACGCGCTCCTGACAACTTGCAACAGCGTACTGACTGAACCGCGTAACAGTCAAAGGATTCGCCATCGACAGCCGGGTGGAGCACTCAAAGCGAGCAACGAGCGGCTCGTTGCTCGCTGATTTCTCCGTAACACGACGTACTGACTGCACGAATGCTCGATGTGTAATACGTTACATTACGCCCCGTAACGCCGGTCAGTACCCAGCTCAAAACAAATATTGACCGTAGGAGCGTCCCGGTGTGTTGCATGCATGCTGGTCGGCAAACGCAATACCCAATCTTAAAACCTTTGTTTTACTGCCGTCAATATTACGAATCCATTTTGAAGAATGGAACACTTATGTATGGTAGAACTTCATAGTGCCTTTGAAAATCAATATTAGAAGAATTTTTGAATTTGGATTTTCTACAAAATTAAACTGAGAAACCCGACTGACCCTCGCCAAATTCCTAAAACCCGATTACACTTTCCCAGAAGCGATTTCTTTGTGTCAAACACACCGTTACACTCTGTAACAAAATCAAATTGATCCCGTAATACAAGAAGGATTTTTCTGATTTGATATTTTCAAACGAGATGATTTTTATTACTTCCCGCTTAATGTTTCTTTTTCTAATATTGCGTGTGACAAGGGTCGAGCGAGCGAGACCTTCGTCAGTTGACGGGGCACTACTGGGCAAGGAACTGACCGTGAACGAAGCCGTAATCGGTACAAGTGGCGTCAAACTTAAAATGGTTGAAGTTTCTTGGTGTGGAGATTTCAACAAAAAAAAATAATATACTACCAGTTACTTAACAAAGTTCTTACATTATTTAGACAACACCAAGTCTAGTGTAGTAACTTAATGTAATAACTTTGATAAGGAATCACAATACTCTGCAAAACTGTACTTATAAGATTTTGTTCATTAGATTATTTGAATTCGAATCACTTGCGAGTAAATAAAACAAACAATTCGCAGGTGTCCAGTGAGTTGCAGGCATAATTTGTAATGCCATGTATTTTATGTTTTCGTAAGCTGGTCAATAAGAAAATTCTACAAGAAATCTAGTATTGTAAGCAACTGGGCCGTAATATATACCTAGCTGACCTTATCTTAGCTTAGCTGCCCCTCTTGTAACTTTCGTCGATAAAAACTAACAACATAAAATAATGTTGCCATTTTGTGACCCCTTTTCGGTAACATTTTTTGGGGAGAAAAGATCGCCCGGATAATCCGAAAGCGACCTTTGACTGCTCACACGTAGCGCTTTTTATTAAACACAATGTTTGTATTTTAGTTGAAACTTTTTCCCTGCGTGGACTTTATAATATGAAACACACTATTTATTTTTGTTTTAAATTGTATCATTTAATTTCGACCTATATAATAATAATGGGCTTGTTCTATATTATAATATCTTTCGTTGCTTTCTTTACCATGAAGATTCAATGACCTTGTTAACAATCAAACAATCGAAACGCTTCTCTAGGTACCCATTTAAAGGCTCTCGCAGACAGGCGCGACGCGGGACGCGATAAAACCTACGTAGAACAATTTCTGTCTCTGTTGTTGATTCATTTTGATTTTGAAAGTAAGAGCAAGAGTAAGATTCTGCGCCGCGTAGTACCTTTGTGCGAGGCTTCGCGACGCGGCAACACCGCCAGGCCGCGTCGCGCTGTCGCGTCGCATCGCGCCTCTCTGTAGGAGCCTTAAGTTGATTTTCTGATTCCGTTAAGTTAGTAAGCTTATCAAAACATTCAATTACAAAATGTATAGGTAATTAAACTCACCCAAAGTCCATATATTCCAAACTAACAGAATAAATACTCGCTTGTATTTATTCAATCGTTCCATTTAGTTATGCTTTAGAGGACAAAACGCACAATTTGTGCGCACATAACATTTACAGCTGTACTCGTCGACAATTTTGCTAGGATATTCTATGTGCGATGAATGGGATCCCGATTTTTATTTCAATTGATGCGCCATTTATTGTGTAAATTCCACAAAATCCAATGGTGAGTGGTAACAAAAAAAAAGTACAATTCCCTTTAGGGATTGTTTATCGAAAATAACATGAGATGACAAAATTGTATAAAATGGTTGAATGGACATTATTCAAATCGAAACAGGAGGGCTACTCTCTTTCTCCGAAACGTAACTTTCGGCAACGAACGAAAATTAAACGTAGTTATAATACGTTTGTGACCCTACTCTATATAATTTGCGGACCCACACAATAACATTCAATACATTTGTTGTCTGTGAATTCAAATTTCTTGTGTGCGTCTGCAAATTATATAGAGTAGGGTTACAAATGTAACTACGTTTAATTTTCGTTCGTTGCCGAAGTTACGTTTCGGAGAAAGAGAGTAGACCTCCAGGTAAAATCTTTCAAATGTTATGTTACTAAGGAACATAATATCCGTGTGTAACTCCCACAGTGTGTTTTTTATTCTTAGTTCTCTTTATCATCATTTCAAGAGCTGACAGTAGCACATCCCACATAGCACGTCAGTCATAACAAGTCGTGAAAGATAAATTATTTCGAGCTAAAATAAAGCCTTTTTTTATATAGACTACTGGACAAATTATATTACTCGCAGTTTATTTTGATGAAAATATAATCCTGCTGTCGAGTGTTGGAACTGACAATTGAATATCCAATGAAACATGTGACAGACTCACAGCTACGCTTCAGCAACGTTGTGAACTGTTTTAAAATTAATATCAGTTCAAGTATTTCAACGATTCCAAATACTGTATTCGGTCGCATAAAATGAATTAATTTACAAAATAATATTGATGCTGGTTCTGTCACATATCCCCAACAGACCACATTATTAGCTCGGCTCACAAAAATGTACGGTACGTTGTACGGTCGGTTGTTGAAAATGTATGGAAATGTGTGGAATCGATTATCAAGAAGATGTGCGTTAGAAATAACTCGTATAGTACCTACGAGATAATAAATGAGTTTTACAAGTATTTAATTTTACATAAAACCATAAAATTGTATTGTTCCCGGTATTTAATAAATCCTCGTTTCTTCACTTGAAAATTTGAAGTGTCTCAAGCATGTGAAGAGCAACGTGCTTCCTACACACGTTAAAGACTAGGACAAAAATTCGAAAAGCGTCTGAGACGAAACATACAAATTAGTTTGTTTAGAGCTATACGCAAAATATCCTAACAGATATTAATATTTCATCGAAGAGACAAATCTTAGCATTTACCTATAGCATAAACCAAATAAATTTTCTCTAATATGAATGTCCAGAACTTTCATATTTCTTTTAAAAAAAAGGGTGGTTCGACTTTTTAGCTTATCTCATTAGCTTATCATTTTCTGCTAACGTCCGCAAGTCCGCAGCGAACCATAATAAAGCGGCTGGACAGAGATAAGTCTGCGTAATCCTTTTTACTTCTGTGTGCTGATAATTTTTAGAGTTTCGTAGTAGAATGGCAAACCGCGAACCTTTATAGATTCGTCATGTCTGTCTGTCCGTCCCTATGTCACAGCCACTTTATTCAGAAATTTTTAAGACCACACAGTGAAACTTGGTAGGTAGATGTATACATACCAATTTAAAAAAATATATATATATATGTGCGGGGTGTCTTTAGATAGGTCTTTATAAATGGTATTGAACACTCAATGTACTTTTTTTAAATAGACATTTCCAAAGTGGTAAAATGTGTCCCCCCATCTAATTTATAAAGACAGAGGAGGAAAATTCTGAAAAAAAAATAGGATTTTAGAACGTAACATTTGATAACGTTTAGGTATTGAAATATGGGACGTTTTACCAAACTGTTTGGTTGAATGTATGTAATACAACATATGAATGAGCCTTCAAAATATTTTTATTAATTGTTTGTTGCTACGGAACCCTGTGTACGACTCGCACTTGGCCGGTTTTTTTTAAATTAGATATCGGAGATGCTACGGATCGCTCTGTAAACTTGAGGATATTAATACTCTTCTGCTTTACCACGGTGGCACGTTTTTCGTCGGCACCTACCAAGAGTTCTGAAGCCGTAATTATTTGACTGACTGACTGGACTACCTACTATCAAATGTGCACAAATTTTATTAATATTAACAGCTTTCCCACTGCTGACTCATCGCCTGTTTAAATATTAAACTTCGTCTTTTTTATGAAGAGTGGGAGGGTACTGTCCGAACAACTTAATCTTTAATCAGTAATTTCCACTTTCCTAATACAAAATCTAGCTCCACATCATCACCACTATCATCCTATCACTGTGTCACCTAGTCGCTACGCTATAATTATTATGATCGTACTTTCATACGTAGTGCTGAATTAACAAAACGTTTCTCTAATATAGATATGATGTTTCGCAATTTTAGGTACTCTGTAATAATAATATGGGGCTCTCTTTAAATGCCTAATGCTTAATGTCATGTTCGTGAACGGGCCCTGTCAGTTGTGACTGGTCATCTCTTAGCTGCCACGGTTTATTTTAATTCTTTATTTTTAATTACTGATTTAATCTTTTACTCTGGACGCTGTTAACTTGCCCGTATTTCTACATTGTTCTCACATATTTGTGATTCTTAACATGAATGATGTAACCAAGATTTTGCAACATATTTTGATTTAAAAGAGTGTCCATGGAGTTTCTTGCCCATTCTTCTCCATAGAGATCTACGCTACGGAATGGGCAACTACAGTACTTTCATAAGTTATTATGTCTTGTGACTGGGACTGTAGCTTCGCGTTTAATTTTTTTTTTTTTTTTTGACTTTCAAAAGTGCCTGTAATAGTCTAATTGAAATAAATGCTTTGACTTTGAATGAAACGTAAATTTTTGTTGATAAACCACTCTCGGCATTTGTTTATTTGATTGAGATCATTCCGTTACAATATTTTCACAAGTGTAGGTTAAAATATGACAATCAAAATGAAGAGACAGAAACGGCATGCAGCTATAGACGCTGCCTGATCTGTTCCATTTGTTGGAAAACGAATAGACAGATGCTGACTTGGTATGTGAATCTAGTGTGAATATATTAGAACTGCACACTTGGTCAGCACAGATAAGTTTTAAACTGGCATGGTCACTAACACTATCGATAACACTAGAATCGGGATATTTACCATATTGTTTACTATTATAATATCGGGAACTCAAAAAAAATTGCAAACATGGTAAATACCCCATTCCTAGTGTTATTGATAGTATTTCAACTAAATTATTAGTTTGGATCTCCTGTCTCCAGCCACCAGCGGTTTCCCCGTGTCTATTAAAATAAGTAAGACGCTTAGGCAAAATTGCTCTCTACACACGGTGCCTTAACTAGAGAGGAAATTCAGAAACTACATTCTGAATTTCTTGCGAAATCTTTTAATCAAATGTAACGCACGAGGTACTCGGATGTTCTCTGTTTGTAGCGGTTCTCGCGACGTGTTTGCTCGAGGTATCGAGGTAAGCCTGTTTTATATCTATTTACTTTTTGTATAATGGCTAGATATTTTTGGATACCAGATTAATTTAAGACATTTCGATATCTCATTTGTACGAAAAATATTTGGGGTAGATCATAATTCAGGAACCTCCGGAACCTCCTCAGTCAGGCACTTGAAGTGGGCAAGAACCTACATAATGTCAAATTCATAAATTCGATCTCTGAAAGAGTGCGAAAAAGCCTGTCAATATTGAAAACGTTTTTGCTTTGAGAAAACAAGTTAGGTAAGTATGAACGTATGAAGTCAACTATAAAGATTTTGAAAATAATTTACTGAATAATAAATAAAAATTGTACAGCAAAAAAAACATTAATTGAAAATCAATACATATTTGTTTTGCTAGAATATTTTCAGTATAAACATGTATTTCGGGGTAGACTGGCACTGGTCCCTGCGCCCATCGCAGAGGGACGCGGATGAGAAGAGTATAAATATTTCTTATTGTTTGACATGTTGAAATAATCCATATGTATTGCTGGAAAAACATGTCAGTATGGAAATAACACAACATAATTATGGTTTTGGAAAGGTGCTAATAATGTGCTTTTGGCTTTGAAATTAAATTTACAGCTACCCTGATTATTATTATTTCCGAAAGGTTTTTCTTGTGCGCCGTAGGTATCTTTCATGACGCAATTGCACAAAGTTCTACTACAAAGTAATACGTAACTCGAAGTCCTATAAACATTATCAGAGCAAAGTTTGAACTCCTACATATGTTTCTCAGTGGAGAATTACATTTTAGCATGTAGAATTATGGAACATGTTGACTGAAACTCATTCCAGCTCACAAAATGCCAAAGGTCACAGAACGACTAAAACGTGAAACTTACGCACTTGAAACACACATTCCAAGACGGATTGCTAATCTACTGAACTTTGCAAATAACCTTTGGCGAACTATATATATTTTGTAATATTCACTACAAGGTACTCTTGTATACAACAGGCCCACTGCATCGTAGAGTACTTAAGTGCTTTTTTCCAGCGTGGAGCGACGACGGGTGTATTATTCTTCGACACAGCAAAGGCTTTCGACAAAATCTGATACAATGGCTCATTATATAAGCTGTACAAAATGGGAATGCCAGACAGTCTCGTGCTCATCCTACGAGACTTTCTGTCGGAACACACCTTCCGCTATTGCATCTGGAATGCACAGTTTTCCCCTCACGCCATTCAAGCCGGAGTCCCTCAAGGCTGCGTCGTATCTCTTCTTGTCTTTACTTTGTTCACCAGCGATATCCCAAAAAGCAAGAAGGCTCAGTTAGCCTTGTTTGCAGACGACACGGCCATTTATTACATTGGCCGCAGCCATGACGCCATTATTAGTAGTATTGGCAACCAACATTATTTTAACTATAGAAAATAAATTATGTGAATCGCATTCTACGGTGCACGCGACACAAAATTATCGACAGCCACATTATTTGTCTAGACTGAAGCCAAAATCTGGTGTAGCAGCAACAGCATCTCATCATTCTGATGTTGCAGAAATCCAATATTATCTTATACATCGCTTCTTTACTTCGATAAAATGTTTAAACTACCTTAATAGATAATGAATGCAAAGATTTCTATAAATAATCAAACCCTAACAACAGTTATTCTAAGCGTGATTTTCTGGAAAATAGTGTTAAAGTTTTCCTAAATTTTTCAATTATTTGTAATGGTTGGTTGTCTCAAGATTACGTTTGTTCGTGTTGATGACTTCGCTTAAACTTTCATTAGAATGTTTACCAGAGCAAACGTCCATTAGAGGGGAAAGCGAAAAATTCAAATTAATTATTTTTAGCTGTCGTTTGGAAGTTAAATCGGTTGTTTCGCGGAGTTTAAACCCATTTTGTTTAAAGAGTATTTGTACTTTTTGTAAATTCTACTGGACTGTTAACAATTCTGTCGTTAAGACTAATAGGATTGTTAGTTTAAATCTGTGTGTTTAAATTAAAAGCTTCGTACGTTATACACGGATTCCAATGGTGTTTACTGGTCGCTGCCAAAAAGCGTTTTATTCTAACATTTGACTGCGGCGAGAGCTTGTGTCTAATCTTCTGAATCTGGCACTCGAAATAGTGAAAATGTTATGAGCATTTTAAAGCTTTTGAAAAAAATCAGGTAGGTAGTTTTCGAGAGAAGCTTTCAGTCAGAGTGATAAAAATGTTCTCAAACAGTGTGCTACGAACTGAACGACAGTCTTTGAAAACGTTTTCACAAGCGGGAAAATCCATTTAGGGAAATCCTTTTACTGTGCGTGGGCTTCGCTAGATAACAGCTTCGAATCATTTTTATATCTTATCATTATTTCATTTCAGACAACATCTGTCGGTCCCATGACTTACAAACAGTAACACTGTAGGGATTCATTTTTGTATTTGGAACCCAGCACTGCTTAACTTTGATCCTCGTGGGAACTTTTCTTCTAAGAAGGCTTTTACCCCCTGAGAGGAATGAAAATTTTTTTTCGACACTGAAATACCACAAAATGGCTCAAAACATCGTGTACCTACATTTTATTGTATTTTTGGGTCCTGTGTAAAGTTTTAATTTTTCGTTTAGTAACGTTTTTAACCCCCAACCAAAAACAAAAAAGAGGGACCTTATGAGTTTGGACGTGTGTATCTGTGTGTCTGTCTGTAGCATCGTAGCTCATTAACGTATGAACCAATTTTGATAAAATTGGTTTCGTTTGACGATCTGTAGGCCATACAAATATTTGTTCCGTGCGGGGATCGAACCCGTGACACGCAGCGCAGCAGTCGATCGCTCAACCACTGCGCCAACCATACCGTCAAATACAGAATTTGTTATGTACTTGTATTTATTTTATTTCTAAGGACTTTCGGCCCTCTATGTTATTCTATTGTATTTGTAATAATGTTCGTGTTATGTTTGCGAATGTCCCTTTGAATTTATTTACTAATTTTTCCGAGCATACCGTCAGTATAAAAACACCACTGTGGGCTATTATTACGCTACCCAAGTGAGACGGTTACGGAGTTTGGAGATTAGGAGCGAGAGCTTGATAAATTGCTAGCACTTGATTGCGAAACAATTGAAGCGGTGGCGATGGGTCAGGATAATAAATACTAGGAAAAAAGTATGCGCAAACAAAGGATACATTCTCATCATTATTCAATACAGCCAGCATATTGTGTAAGTACGTACACACAAACACACGAGGTTTAATTCATGTCATGTCTATTTACCATCTTTTGCATTATTTACTGTACAAGCTCTGAAACCCTGTTCCTCCATAGAATGCTTGAGGCAACACAAACATAACCTACTTGTACGAGTTTACGAAAATAAAACAGAGATCTGAATGTTATTTCTGTTGACAAGAATCATGCATTTATTATGAGCTGGTTCTGTATTTGAATAATGTATCTGTATTTATTTGATTTTGATAAAATTACACAAAACTCTTATTCATTTATTTTATAGAAAGTTTGAGAAACGTTTTAAATGCAATGCAATTAAAACTTTAATTCTTGATTCAATTCTTAATAATTTTCAGTCTCTGTAATTTTATTCAGACAAAATTTGTCATTCTAGTTTTATTTTTGCCATTTAATGTTAAAAAGACACCAATATATATATATATATATATATATAATATTTATTTACGTATTGTATTTATATTATACATGTATATGAAATAGATAACTCTACTTTTGTTATTTAAAATTTTTGTGTAGTACACCATTGACCCTTTTGTTATTTTAATTCGATAATGTCCATCCAAAGGTTGTTTGGAAGATATCGCTATAAGCGATAAGACCGCCGCTGTAACCATACAATTTGCAGTTTTGTAAACCCTTCATGTTTGATTTTTGGTGTACAATAAAGTTTATTTCTATTCTATTCTATTCATGAAAAATCCTGTAAAATAAAATAGAATAAGATTTATAAAGCAAGACGCAGCAAATGCAGCAAGGGCAGTCAAGACGTGTTTCATGAATTTGTGAAACATTCTCTCTCACCGGGCAGCGTTCCCTCGGAGCAAATACTCAGCATTACATAGCAATCACTGGCGATCAGTGATGTGCAATAATACGACTCGGGTCACTGGGTAGTGGGTATTGTATTATCTTAGAATCTTGAAAAGGATGTCTTAGTAAACTTTAAACGTTTTTAACATGACGGAAGCCATTATTTCAAACTAAAGTATTTTACTTAAAATCGCTTCTTGAATGACAGTTAACTTTATATAGAATTAATAAAATATTTGTTTATAAATGGCAACTTGGGTCAATTGTTAGTAACTTAATATTGATCTTAAAACTATGATAGACAATAAGGGAAAAAATAATACATCATAAAGGTAACCAGGGAAGAAGGGAGGAAGAAAGATAATTAGGGACCAGTGCGTCGTACTTTTCCATAAACATGCTTAGGATGCCTTTAGAACTAGACCGCACTCTTGTCAAGATGGTGTTAGTTTTTTTGATATGGTAAAACATTTTCACATAGCAAAAATTGTGAAAAGATGTCGAACAATATGCGTTGTAATATAATCTGGCGAAGACAATGGAGGCCTGTGAGTATCGGAAGTGAGACTCCAGTACATGCATGGCAGCGTAGCAGCGCGTGCTGAATGAATACAGATGAGGACTGTTACCACAGATAATGTGGTGTGGTTCGTTTTGTAAATTAATTTACTTATTATAACAATCCGAAATTTCCAAAATACCTTTGCTTTTATTTGGCTGACTGCACACTACAAGCAAAGTGCAAAAAGAAAATAGTTGCGAATTGTAGATCTGTACATTAAAATTAAATTACAAAACTTTTAAACTGTTAGTTTAACGTTTAAAACGTTAAAATATAATTGAAAAGTAGCAGACAGCTCCTTACTAGTTAATCATCCACAATATGTATGAATACATCGTGTTATACTTATAATGAGGCTGGCCATATAAACCCATACGCAAATAAAATAAATTGTTAAAGCTTCTTACCTCCCCCTTCCTTTTAAATTCCCCAAACAGTTTTCTATTTTTATTCCCTGAAAATGGTTTTCTCGTAATCAATTTCGTGTTAGAACTAAGATGCAGATACTATCGCGCTGCACTTGACATGTCATCTTTGACTCCACTTAGTCTAGGTTGCTCGAACATTGCCTATGCTGAAACAGCTAAGGACCTTGGTGTCTTAATTGACAGCAATGTTTCTTGGCGAGCTCAAGTAAATGTGGTTAGTCGTAAGGTGCACTTTTCCTTCTACTCGCTTAAATCTTTACAGAGCTTTCTGCCTTTTTGAACCAAAATTTACTTGGCTCAAACCCTGATTCAGCCGATCATTGATTACGCTGATGCCTGCTATTTGGATGCCACTGAGGAGCTGTTGAATAAGCTTGAGCGCTTGCAAAATCTTTGTATTCGTTTTGTGTTTGGTCTTAGGAAATATGACCATGTTTCTCACTTACGCAAGGATCTCAAGTGGCTCCCTAACCGTCTTCGCAGAAACACTCGGATATTATGTCTCCTATACAATGCTCTTTAAAATCCTGCATATCCCAGCAACCTACGCGACCGTTTTACTTTTACCCGTCCTCCTGATGCTCTGTGTAGACCTTAGGCATCATCTTAATTTCCCACCTCATAAAACTGAATCATATTCCTATTCCTTCTCCGTTCACGCAGTACGTCTATGGAACTCACTTCCGCCTAACATTCGAGAATCTAAAACTTTATTTCTCTTCAAAAAGCAAGTCAAAGAACATTACCTTTCCTCTATACTGTAATATTCTGATATATATTATAGGTTTATTTTTACGTTTATTTTTATTTTTATATGTGTATTTATTTGTATGTATGTTTATTTTATTTAGGTATAAAGTTTGTTTTAAACTCTAATTCAATCTTTTCCTGTTATATCTATTCTACACACTGTGTCTACATTTCTAATCCATCTTTCCACTCGCAGGTCTGCTGGAAGAAATTTCTTTAGAAATAAGCAGTACCTTTGTGCTCTTGTGTCTTAATGTATTATCCTGTTACGTGTTTTGTGTGTACATAAATAAATAAATAAATACTTATTGAAATGTGATAATCTTGAGAGGTCAGCATCCACGTGTGTGTTTATGTCCGTTCGGCCCAATTTTGCCCAACGTTTTGTATAATGACCGGTTTATTACCGGCGGATATTCCGTTTCACCTTCGCCTGGCGGCTGCTGGGTAATTAACGTTAACGGGGCAGCTGCCGAAAGGTATGATGCCTAATTTAATTAGGATTATGCTCCTGTTATTTTAGTAGCTTATTTGTTTCAGAATAAATAAGGCTATAGGGTTTTAAAATGATGTGTGGTACTTTTTAGTACCCACGGAAGGTAACATTTGGAAGTATTATGTGAATACATGTGAATTATTAAGTTTTCTTTTATTATACGTAGCACTGCCTGAAAAAGCATTATTTTATCCTCGTTTTCAAAGGAAAACGTCAACAAATCGCGTCAGACTTTAAGATACGAGTTTGTCAAAACAACCAAGGACAATGAGAATGTAGTGAGGACATCTATATGATTTATTTCCGTGAACATTATAATATGACGTTACACCTTTTCACGCATATTCTATTATTTATCTTTTTTATCTGGACAGTTCCACTCGTTCTACGAGTAGGTATTCATTCATTTACTTGTGTTCGTTCAATAGGGGTGCGGACTGGGTAAAGAAAATGACATTCTATTATGTCCGTCAGACAGGTAATACAAAAATATTAGACACGTATTTTTTGTTTTATCAAAATATCAAAAAATTACTTAGTTAGAACTTATTAAAGTGGGAGAGTGGGGGCTTACTACGTCACAATTGGGTATAAAACTTACCTACATGTGACGTCATGCGCCATTTCAACTCAATATATCTCCGTAATTTTATGACCACGTGAAAAAAGAAAAAATACGTGTCCAATACTTTTCAATAAACTACCCGACGGACAAAGAAAAAAAAAATAGGATTATCCCCTATTATGCTGTACTGCAAATAGTGGTTCTACTGTAATTTTATACTTTCTAGATGCTTTTTTTTAAAATTGCAGGACAGATTGAACATGGATTTACAATAATAAATGCTCTCGCAGTACTAAAGAAAATGTGAAAACAAATGATCGAGTGAACTCAAGTCTATTTAAGGATTTCAAGATAAAACGGAAAAGCAAGTTTTGTTTAATCGAGTTTTTAGTTGAGTTTTGGTTTTTCGATCTAGCGATTAAAACAATTCTAGCTTATGAAGCCCTTTCCCTATTACTACCGTCTGTAGTAAGCAATCGACTTATTGTCGGGCCTACGCTGTCCTCCCATACTTAAGTACTAACGCTGTAACTTCAAATATTGTAAAACCAAATGATTTTAAAAGAGTAACCATGGAGTTTCTTGCCGGTTCTTCTCCATAGGAAACGACCAACCCGAACTGTGCACCTTTTGTTGACGTTTTATAAGTGCCCATGTAGGCCTATGTAAATTAAAATATTTTGATTTTTTTTTTTACTTTACGAATTTTTCCAATTACACTGATTTACGTGATTTTACAATTAAAATATAGTATCTCTATAAGTTTCAATGCACAAAATGAAAGATGATTTCATTCCTATCGAGATCATAGTGCAAGATTTAGGTTGTTTTAAAAGATTTTTTATTGTCAATTTTAGTATTCTAACAAGTTTGTGCTCAGCAGTCAATGATGCGTGTAGCGAAGCTTAAACTTCGTGTAACAAATTCTATACGTGAAACTAATAAGCAGTGGCTTCCTTGCACACTGGTAATTAAAGTCAATATTGGGAGTAAAGTTAGTTTATTGGCCGCAAGAGTGTGGGCACGACTAACTTATGTAAAGCAATTATTAGTTTCGGAATAATAGCTTGGTGAGCTAACGCAGCGGAAAGTTACGTAACAAGCTTCCTTTATTATGGTTTAGAAGTTTTTTAAAATTGGAAATAATCGTAATTCCACTGTTACGAAAACATGAAACTCATTCTGTTCGTACCTACTCTCGATTCCGTCGAAACATGTAATTCAAAAATAATATTGAATTCCAACCAAACGCGACGCGCCGCCTTCACTCCGTAGTTTTTGGCTGCAGCGATCACTGTGTGTCGTTCCACGCTCGTTACAGTAACAAAAGAACGGAGCTGTGTTAAGTGGCACACGCTGTATCGCGTTGCAACTTTCACCAGCGACTATTCATATCTTTATTTCCCAACGATAATGTATAGCAACAAGTTTAGATAATTATGTTTTGTTTGATGTCACTATGACTATGATGTAATTACAACGCGTTGACTCTGGGCTCATAGTTATTCAGCTTGAATATTTTCATTGAGTTATTAGCAAACATTTATGTAAGAGTAAAACTGTCTGCAAAATAAAAGTAAAGTAGACTTGGTTGAACAAACAAAAAAAAATGTAAAAAGCTTTGTTTGTTGCTGCCTTTTATTCTGTCACGATAACAAAGAAAAGAAAAAAAAAACAAAATTACTGATTCATTTGCCGTGTATTACAAAACAACATTCCTGTACTGTGGAATACAAATTCGTTTATTATTTTGGTCAACAGGAACGCTTTTTAGGGATACAAAGTGACTTGTAAATTGTTTCCTCTGGAAGATAATAGGTTCCCCTATTATCTTATCTTATAGGGTCATTTCCGTGAAATGTAATCAGGTTTTCTGTTTTCAATCTTATAATGACTAAGTAAATAATATTTTTGAAATTGTCTCCTCAAGCCCTTTATTTTAAAACCCGAATTAATAATGATACAAAAAATACAGAACTTAGTTTTGGTACACAACATTCTATTAAAGAAACTAATCGTCGAATTGAACAGTTCTCTTTTAGTTTGCCTATATCACTCCAATACATAGCGACACTTAGCCAATTTTCGTGAAAAACGAAGCAACGCTACAATAAAACATAAAGACTTTATCGACGTTTAAGTTCCTTAGATTTAATCAAAACTATATCACTAAATTAATAGAACAACATTGTTGAAGTTACACCATAATCGTTAAATAATGTGAATGAGAAAATCGACAACAGAAATCTATCTCAACAGTTCAAACGTAATCGGCATTATTACGGAATGGCTCATATATGATCATATCAGCACCTTACGTCGTCATGGCTGATAATATTTTAAAATATTCAAGCTCGAACTAAGATGTGGTTTTAATTTGGTGGCAGCTAGTTTGTGTAACAATATTATGACTGCATATCAAAGTTGCGACAAACGAATACTCGACAAATGTTAGAGCGACAGTACGATATGTCGACCATCAGTGTTGCGACAGCACATCAGCGCGACACACGTTAGCGCGACTGATTGTTTTCTCGACAAACCACAGAGCGACAGAGTTTTTGAGCGACGAACATTAGCACGATACAACTTTCGTTCGACAAACTAAAGCGCGTGCCTATTAGGGTGCCCCTAATTTATATTTTTTCTATATTTTTTACCTTCGATAAGATAATTTGAAATTAATGGCATTCTCATATTTATTTTACAATTTTTTTTCATGTATTGAAGTAGTCGACGACGCGCCGATAAAGAGGTTTAGCATCGAAGTTTCTGTGCCAAGTGACAATGTAAGACGTACTTACAAGTTTCAGAGATAAGATTTATCGGCGAGTTCACTTAGACGTAACTACAGATATAACCGATTCTATTGCAAAGATTGAATTTATAGCATTCACTTCAGTTGGGTCTACACTCAGCCATTAAATAACGGCCAGTTTAACTAAGAACTCAGGCATCTTCTATTCTGCATTATGGGCCCTCCCATCTTGTATAAATATTAATAGAGGTTTTCCAATCGATGAAAGAATTCAAATCGGTAGCAAAACAACTATTTTGGATGACCAAAATTCGGTACGGCTCTACCATTTCAATCGTATTGAATCGAAGTACATTTATTTTTTACGCCAAATTCTACTTTGATTCAACATCTACAATAACAAATATGAATTTTCATTAGTTGTTTTTTTAACCTTCGTAATCACAAGCATTGAATTCCGAATATTCAAACTTCATCATCATCATTAGCCTATAATGTTCCCACTGCTGGGACACAGGCCTCCTCTCTTTGAGAGGGAGAGGGCTATAATCCACCACGCGGGCCCAGTGCGGGTTGGTAGATGTCACATGTCTTCGAATTTTTAGTTCTAGGACATGCCGGTTTCCTCACGATGTTTTCCTTCACCGTTTTTGAGGGCAGCGGTGATGAAATAAATTACACAAAGTAATGCGCCTGCCTGGGTTCGAACCCACGGCTTACTGCTCTTAAGTCGAGGCTGCCACCACTTGGCCACCGCTGCTCTCAAATATATTCAAACTTACCGGAAGCAAAAACAGAGCATAAAATCGTAAAAGAAAAAAAAAAGATCGTAAAAGGAAAGTGCTAACCAAGTTATATCATTCATTTACATAATTATGGAACCAGAGCAGCCTGGTATGAGATCTACGTTCTAGCATTGTTGATTCATTTTGTTAGATTTTTATTAAAAGAGACGAGCATGAACAGAGGTACCTTGCAAGATTAAATTTTTGATTCATTGAATTTAATGCTTGTAGAATTTTAATACATTTTTAATCTAAAATTTATTACTTGTAAAAACTCAAACAAATTATTATTCTTACTACAAGTTGACGTGCTGATTAAAACACCATTTTTAATCCTCTTACTGCATTTCATTAGCAATTTCAATCCTACTATAGTTTGCTTACATACCTTTAATTTCTAACCCACATTGGGTTGTTGTGTAATAGATAATGACGTAATGTAAATAATGTTGTGTAATAGATCAAAATAAACCTCAAGATTCAAGCTTTACGAATACGGGTTTCGTGCTATGGAAACACACTACACACGGTACACTGCTTTTATCGAACTAACAAATTACTTGAAATTACAATCCAACACATTAATACTAGGCACCATGAACCTGGTACAGTTCCGAGACGTCTTGACTCCGCCGCGATCAGACACTCATTGTCTTCATTGCTGCGAGCTTGAAACATCACGACTCTGTAGAAGCGTGCTTAGGTGTGGGTAGACTGGTAAGTAGGTCGCGTGATGCCACCTTTGGCGTGCTTGCCGATTCATTTTCTGTCCGTACTTATGACCCGATCCGACATATGTATCGTAATAAGTAATACTTCTTAAATTATTAGCATGATAATTTAGTGAAGTGATATTATAGCTTGATCAATAAATTAAAAACGTTGTAATAAAATGGTTAAATTTATTTATATTATCAGAAATAAAGGCTATTTGTATTTGCAATTAGTGTATTTGTGGGTAGACATAGTTTTAATTCTTATTAAAGGCTTGAAGTAAGAATAATATAATAAATAGTAAAAACCGAAAAATAGCACTCGTATTAAAAGACCATCCATAACGTAACAGTTGCGTAAATAGCTATTGTTTGTTTACTCTTAGATATAAAATATGCAATTCATTTCTACATGTTGTCATTGTGGTTTCAACTACATTAATCATCTAGGTTATGCTATGAATACTTGCTACGCACGAGAAGTTTAATTAAGTTATCGTTCATAATGAGTCTACCAGAAAGGTGTATGTACGAGATTTAATAATGTAAATGCGAGAAAAAAAATCTTATTAACTCCTCTGATAGCTTGTCTATAAGAAAACTTATACAAATATTCTCGATTAGTTAATTCTTTTTGAAGCAAAGTACGGGAGCTAACGCGTTTTTTCATTTCAAATTTTAAGATTGCTTGGTTTTCTTGAAACAAAATGTTGTAAATGGTTTAAAAGAAGAATATTTTTGTACAATGAAAATTTTGCGCAGAATATTTCCACTCTAGAAATTGAATCATATCATCAATTTATGGGTTCGTGTTCAAATTACCAGTCACCTCTCCTCTATTATTTCATTTGCTTTTGAACAAATCAAACGCGAGACGTATAAATGAATAATGTCTTTATTATTTGCCACCTCGACGTCTCACCTCGTTAAATTGGCTGTAACAGTGTATTTGATTTCTTTATCACGATGTCTCGCTTTTACTTGGCGAGGAAAAATGACGCCATCTTTCGAGTTTATATTTTTCGTTATTTGATATCAAAGACTTGCTTTTCATTTCTTCAGTATTAATTGGTTTGTTTATTTAGTTATGTCGACATCAAGTCAAAGGTTGTGGAATATTTATATAATGATGACAACAAATGATTTTTACCCAACTACGATTACGGTGCGGATTGAATTTAGAAAGAATAATTACGAGAAATAACAAACTGAGCGAATAAATAATATATGCAATATGTTCCGTCAACAAACATCGGTAACGCCAATCACTTCTCAAACATAAAATATCACTCAAGGACACTCTCGAGGCGCGATAAGCAATCAATGAAACAATAATATGCTCATACATACAAAAAGCTTAGGATCAAACGGAGACGCTTCGACAAATGCGACAATTGCCTTTTATTTAGAATGTACTCGGCTGAACCATTCTCTTGAGGAATAAAACTCGCGTCTGTTACCTGTTTTTGCTTTATCAAAAATGATCCATTATCCTACAAAATATTTTCCCTCTCATTTGTTCTCGTTATTAACGCTAAGTAATTTGAAAGGCACATAGTTTTAAGACCGATATTTTTGTATTTAGAATCTATCGCCATTAAACCTGATCGATCCTTCGGAAATCTTAAGGTGACACTTTTCGACATTTTTTCCATAGAAACTTCGGGGGTGTTTTACTCCACTGTTTGACACTGCATATCCAAAGTAAAACATGATATGGTATTGTCTCATTATTAACTTTGTCTGTACGGAAACAGAATAGGAAAATAAAAAGCCATTAAAAAGTTACGAGCTATCAAAGATTCGTTTTTATTGCAAATTTTAACGCAACTTTGGTCGTAAATTAGTAATAAAAGAAGTGTCAAATTTCCAAAACAAAGTCAGTACCGACACAGCACAATTATCAAAAAATTCAATACATTTTATTTGTAATTGATTCACGCAGTGGTTTTTTTTATAAAACACTATCTTCCAAAGGCCTTTTCGTATTTTTTTACGCGCGCCTTACGTTTCGGAACGCTGTGTGTGTACGTACGAACTAGATGTGCGTGCAGACTAGCGTCTTAACTGCTCATCACTGATACTATCTCTGTCGGGCACGATGCCAAGTGAGACAGCGTGCTTTTCGGCCACGACCAGCAGTGAGTTCGAGCCCGCGACTAGTTGAACCTTAAGGAAGTACAGGTGTTGGTATTATAGTGCGGTCAATAACAATAACTTTCTTGTTTCAGGTAAAGCTGCTATGAACACGATTCCGTAAAATGTATTCGATGGTAATCGCTGATCTACTAAAGCTGAAACTAAAAGCTCTTTGGAAATGGTCACAGTTCGAATTTGCTGCTGGTGCTTGCTTAACTGATACTTATCTTGATACATACTGGCGAAGTACCTATCTATCTATAATAGAAAATAAATAATATATGAAATCGACTGGTTTCATATATTTAACACCTTACTAATGTTTTATTTGGCCCCGATCATTTATTTTGCTTCCCTATTATTTCTTGATTACGACGATGTGAATGTATCTGCATAATTACATGTAATCATGTAGATACAATTAATATTAAATAAAATTTATGACAATGATAAACCTGTCATCATTGTAACGAGCCACTTGTCTTGCCCTTGCGAGTCTTCTTGTCTGACTCCTCTTTTGATGTTTATTCTCTCGCCAGACCTTTCGAGTGTAATTTTGCTTGTGCGGTTTTTGTAGAGTCTTTGATTATATTTATATAAAGGGTGTAAAACACGTCTTAACGAAGCCAAAAGGCTCTGGTTCTCCTTGTCATTGCGATATTTTTTTTGTTCTACACCATACCTGGGAACAAAGAAAAAGAACAAAAAAAAAATCTAGTTACGGAGATATTAGGGGTCAAAGTTCCAACTTTTTTACAAGTATTTTTTTATATACAAGTTTTAAATGCAAGATTTTTACTTTAAACACCTCCACGACCCCCGTACTATTCAATCCCTCCATCAGCACAATGTTTTGAGTGCGTTACATTGAGTTCTACCACAAAACATGATTTTACACCCCCCAAAAAAAAGTCGTTTTCCAGCAATAATTTTTGCGTAAAGTTACTTAGTTTCATGTACAGAATGCTTGGTTGACGGCTTCGTGATGAGGTGAAATACTTCTGAATAATGAATCGAAAGATTTTTGTAATCAACAAAAGCTAAATATAGAGGTCTTTTAAATTAATTGTATTTTTCGATCATTTAATTTTGTTCAAGTACCTGTATGTGGTCAGTCGTACTAAACGCTTTTCTAAAACCAGCCAGTTCCAATGGTTGATGGTCTTCTAAGTTATTATTAATTCTTACTAGTGAGCTCGTAGCAAAGAGTTTGTACATGCATAACAATAAACTTATGGGGTGGTAATTACCCACATGAGTTGGGTCACCTTTTTTATAAATAAAAGTATTACTTCTGACCCGGTCCAGCTCTGGGGTATCATTTCTTCTTCGAAAATTTTGTTAAAAAACAAAGTTATTGGTGTGAGTATTACGTTTTGGTCAGTTTAATGGCTTCATTTGAAATTCCGTTTGTGTCCGGTCTTTTGTCATTCTTTAAGGTTTTGCCAGGTTATTTAAAACCTCGATCTCCTAGAAATGTGGAATTTCGAAATCTTGATGTTGGTCAATTAGCGCTATAGTGTCCTCTTTGTATGCGGCATCCGAGGCGCTGTTTAGATGTTTGTGAAAATCTGTGGCGGCGGTAATGACGTCTGAGCGGCTCTAATGTTTTAAAGATTTAGAGTTCAATCAGGGAATCCATTGCTTTTCAGTGCCAAGTTATTTTATTGTTTTTTTAAACTGCTAGGTACTGTTTTTTCGATTACTATTGTATAAATATGGAGTTGCTCTTGACTACGACGGCGTAGCGGACGTGTGCTACATCGTAGCAACGGTTCATAAGATGAATGTAAGTACCTACTGGTACGAACTAAAATTTACAACATTAACGTAAGCACAAAGGCGTCACATGAGCCTATTAACTCGTCAGTGCAACCTGTCGGCTCGTTACTTAATGTGTCAAATGTTCTCCCTTTAATTATGTACATAGTAATGTGTGTACTCTTCTGAGGGTACCTCTGTTATTAAACAATTCTACCGTTTTAGCCGAAAGTTTACTGTTATGTGAAACATTATATATTAAAATAATAAGGCCGGTTTGAAACTTACCGACCATGAATACTTCCCGAATCAAACAATAATTATTTCCCTCTTGCACGGACCTCAAGGGCTTATAAACCAACATTAATGTTGACTATTCTTAAGTGGCTGACATTTAAAAACATGAAGTTTTAAAAGCTATTCCGTGGCGAATGTCGTCGCTTTGATCTCCGGCCGCCTCCAGCGACTCTTCGCCGCTCACCCTCGTGTCACTGAACCACAGCATAAACAATATCTGGAGGAGACAGTGGAGAGAACAAGCTTTAGCTTAAAGAAGTACGTCTTTCTAACTAAAACTTTGAAATCAAGCTGAAAATCACCTGAAAATATTATTAGAAGTGAAAGCTTTAAGAACAAGATTCTCAGCATTCAGCGCATCTTCTTGCAATATTGCTAATTCTGAGGTAAAAAAAAAATAAGGAGTATCATGCTCCATCATCACCACTTCGTATCGAAGTATTTAGGCCAGTGGTTTTACTTAATTAAAGCTTCACTCGAATATTTGTACTATGAGCATTTATTCCCTAACTGATATTTGAAGAGTATGCATGAACGATACATTATTTATAAGCACAGTCACGAATTCTTCGTCTATAAACCGGAGTTTGAAATTCGTGAGATCTTCGTGTGGACTTAACAACTACTGCATTCAAACAGATTTTAATTTTAGTTGTCTTTGTGAGGAAATTTCAACTTCATATTCAGTACCTACTTATAAGCTACTCTAGAAACGCAGGTAAGTTGATTGTACTGTCTTTGTACCGTCTTGTGAATTTATAAGTCGACCGCTGAACTGGTAGAAGTAATATCAAAACCACACAAGTTTGTAGTTTGTACCTATTTCGAGAAAGATACTCCAAATTACAGTAAACTATGCACAGTTATTGTCAGTTTCGTCTGTTAATATTTATATTCCCTTTTTGCTAACGTAACGTGACTGAAGCAAAATAACGTATTTCAAGTGAAAAATTAAAAGCACCATTATATCCTTACTGCGCTGAAAGAAGACAAAAATTAAGTGCTTCTGCTAAGCAAACGACCATGAATCGTTATCAGCTTAAATATTGAGAAATTTTTATTAAAATCATAACATTATTTTGTACAAAAGACTTCCTCGAATATTCCGCACTGTAGTGTGCTTAGAACCTTTTCAGTAAGAACACAATTTATTACTTTGCTAGTAATAAATTGTGTTCTATTACTATTCACCACAAGGACAAAATTGAAATAAAATATAATCAACGAGAATGTTGCAGCAGTGCGCGGACAGTACGTGTGTAATGTGTGGTGTGACAGTTAATTAGCTTTCTGTCTCGTTTTTGCTCGTAAAACAGCCTGATTATGAAGTCACCTATAAAACATGTAAACAAAATATGATATTTAACCCCTTTATTTGCCTGTTTTACAAAATAATACTTACCTACTGTTTGTTATTTATTCTTTTATAGCTTTTATATGTATTAGTTATCTGAAAAATGTTTTGACTTTAATAATTCTCAGTCATGTTCTATTCGCGCAACGATTCAACGCATCGACAGGACTTGGCCTAATAGATCTTACGACATCATTCTGTGGTGTATATGATTCGACCATTTTTTCCACAATAATTTATTGGTTTGAGCATTTATTATACGCCCACTGCACGCTGCTACTTACATCCATGTATTACATTATGTTATTTACATTTCAACAACGGTTTGATGGATCGAAATGTAATAATCGAAATCTAAATAAAGCAATGTAGAAACAAAATTATTTAAAATCATATTTTCTGAGTGTCCAAGTTTTATTCGTCAAAGTGGTAGTTGAAAATTGATGTAGCTACAACAGCTATAAGAACTTGGCCGACTAGACGGTCCAGTCAACCAACATTAGTTTTTCTCCTAATTTCCTGCTTTTAGCCATCCGAACTTAAAGAGCTTTGATGACGTTGCAAAAAAATAACTAAATTCTGTAACAGTTTACTTGAACCCTAGGGTTGTATCCACGATAGAAAGCCATGTGTTTGGCTTGCGTCCAACTACGACTCAGAACTTCCATACCACCATGGTTTTAATTCGCGCTAACATAATCTACCAGGACAGTCACAGTAAGTAATACCATCAAAAACATAAATGTCAAAATGAGAGCCAAGTTCAATATCAAGAATTTATGCATGGTTGTCGACTTTGTCGACAAAAGAATTGAAATCTTAAATGGGTGCCAAGTTTCATACAACATTCTAAAATAAATTTAAAACACAACATCTTAACTTGTTTTTATAACTTCTTAAATTTGAACAGGCGAATTATTTACACAAAGCAGATAAAGCATAAATTAAAGTTCAAGATTTGAATTTACACAAATACTTTTTCGGTTTTAAAATTTATTCATTTGTTCAAACATTGTAATATGGTTATCCTTACATGTAAACCCCGCCCTATTTGTCAGCCCCCACGGGTCGGTATTGCTAAATTAATACCTACTCATCGTGTTTCAATATACGTGGAGCTTCAGTAATTAATAGACGGTGAGTATAAAATTCAATAAAATGACCCGAAAAGTCACGAGAATATCCAAACTTTAACGTTATTAATTGCCCTGAAAACACTTCTTTGTAATTTTCTGTAATGCGATTTTAAAAGGAAATGACAGAGTTTTGTGTTTTGTTGCGTAAAAAACTTTGAACAGCACAAGGGAGGAAAACTCGACGAACTTAATGTGGAATTAACTTGGTGTGAGACTAAAACGTGTAAGTGACGTATATCCATCTGAGGATAATACTTTACTTATGTGCTTGGCTTCAGTTCTAGCCGTATGCCTTGTTTTCTTATCTGTGTTTTTCCTGATACCATGTTCGCTTTATCCAACTAACAAATTATAGTGCAAACATGCTAAAATATTATTACTCTGCAATCCATCCTCATGATGTCGTTAGCAGTAATAAATTGTCTGTCCCATCTCACAAAAAAATATAATAAGAGGTACTGGAACATCAAAGGATAACGGCTCGATGGCTCGATAACACAGCGTATGTTCGCAGGCTAGGTCTTGATGATGATCGAACTATCTCATATTTTTCACTCCTACCAACTAATAACCACCCACTATTAACTAATTATCAACACAATACATCACATGCATACGTTTCAGTTTGTTATTAAAAAATATCATCTCCTAAACACTTTGCTGTTAAATTCCATGTAAATAATAATCGCATAATTATCCTAGTTGCAGTTGTCCAGATTTTGGTCAAATAGAGAAAGAAACAGAGGTAGAAAGAGAGTAAGGATATTGATATAGACAAGAACTTCTCATGATGAAAGCTTATCTTGTCTGTATTGTAGGACTGTACGATGTAAACAGTACTGCGTCTTGGTATAAAGGGTGTAAAACACCTCTTAACGAAGCCGAAAGGCGCTGGTTCTCCCTGTCATTGCGATCATTTTTTTGTTCTACACCATACCTGGGAACCTTCTAGTTACGGAGATATTAGGGGTCAAAGTTCCAATTTTTTGACAAGTATTTTATTAAATACAAGTTTTTAATGTAAGATTTTTACCTTAAACACTTCCACGACCCCCGTACTATTCAATCCGTCCTCAGCACAATGTTTTGAGTGCGTTATATTGAGTTCTACCACAAAACATGATTTTACACCCCCCAAAAAAAAAGTCGTTTCCCAGCAATAATTTTTGCGTAAAGTTACTTAGTTTCATGTACAGAATGCTTGGTTGACGGCTTCGTGATGAAGTTATTTACACCGTGTAGATAAAATTTATATTTTTTCTAGCTTTTCATCTAGGTTCCACTTGTCAGTGGGATAACTGTCCAGTGAACAGATTATGAAAACCTTGCACAAAAAATTACACAAGTGAAATCTGTGGGCAAGTGGAATTTACATTTTTATTTACGCAGCACATTTTTAACCTTTTACCGGCAAAAAGTGGTCTGTGGTTATGTGGTTCGTTTGAAAGTGAGCCGCTCATCTATTTGAGTCGTTTTCGTAAGGTTTCTGCAACAACAGCAGGTCAGGACTTTTCACAGGGGCACCATCTACCCTATTATGGTAGTTTTAAAGATTTTTCGTAAAAGAATTAAAGCCACCAATATTTTGCCTTCATGTTATACTTGTTAGGGCAATGGAGCGTAGCATAATAGGTAAGAAGCGTACAGATCGCGTCAGGAACACCACTCTAAGTTCCATAACCCAAGTTGCAGATGTCGGAGAAAAAACAGCCAAGCTTAAGTGGGAGTGGGCTGGCCACGTAGCGCGAATGCACCCGGAGGGATGGGCAAAGATCGTCACTCACTGGACGCCTGACGGAGGAAATTGCCGTCGTGGTAGACCGCGGCGAAGGTGGTGTGACGATCTGATCTTGTTTGCCGGGCGATCATGGCCAGATATCGCACAAGATAGAGAGGTTTGGAAGGAGAAAGGGGAGGCCTTTGCCCAGCAGTGGGACACGGTATGGGGCTTGTTGTTATACTTGTAATGAACTTGTTATTGAAGACTTTTCTGCTAACGTCTGAGTAGTGACAATTCTAAAAGGTTACAACCAAAATGAGTTCATAAACTCGAATGAAAGCTACTTACTTAGAAATGACCGTGTTTAAGTAAACAAGCTTTTATTCCGAAGCACTTCACAAAACGTCCCCCGACGCAGGTATCGTAACTAGTAACAAACAGTTCGAAATCCGCACAAGAAGTTTCATGAAACAGTTTAGAAGAAGTGTGTTTTCAATTCAGGTAGCACTAATTTCCCAAAGGAAATATTTCTGCCGTATAAGTTTATGTAACCGCCAAAACTCGCACATGCATATACACACAACACACACACAAGCGTTTGAACCAAATCATCTACTACTATAAATAATTCCAATTTACAGAAAATGCGTAAACATTTTTACGCAAATAATTACATGAAAAAAAAAATATTGCCATTAAATTAGACTAGGCCTGAAATAAATGAATGAAAAATAATAATATTATTATATTTGTAACGAAAAATGTACGATAAACGATGTAACAAAAAATACGGTTGAGTTACTGGTTACTGGAAATTAGTAAACCTTGGTAGCAACGAACCTAGGAATCTCTAAAGAAACAACTTTTTTTACTCATCCGAAGAATAATCTTGAAAAAGAGCAGCAGAAATGCCATTATCAAAAAGACCGGCACATAAATCCCTCTCTCGCTATGTGCGGTCACCGTGTCGTACTTGCGGCTCGTGCCGGTCGCGTCGGTGTGCCCCTGGGCCGCAATATACCCGCAGACTTATACCAGGGCTTAGAGGCATTCCGCTTCAACTGCATCAAAGTCTGAATAAAACAGGTTTATCGTCTTGGCCAGGTCACAGTATATTGGATCAATACTGTGTGTTTTAATGTAAAGTTAATCTGGAAAACGTTACATAATATTACGCTTGTGATTCTTGAAGGGTTAAGCAGAGGTAACAATGCTAGGTTAGGCTTTACCACACAAACGTTTCGTCAGTTTTATTTGAGTCCTATGTAAGCTTATTGCCATCAACCGAGCAAAAAGCACGCTTCAGGCCGTTGCAAAAACAAATCTAATGGAAAAACACAACAACATCTATCTTAATGTTTTGTCTTCATGTTTTTTTCCTGTTAAGTATTTTGTGTGTACATAAATAAATAATGACGCCTAACATGTCCAGCATAACTTATACCATATAGACGAAATTGTTTTGTCAATATTCAAATAAGTATAAAAAAATGTCAGAAACTTATAATTACTAAACGGGTTTACCACTGGCCAATTATGCCGCCGTCCGTCCGGACACTTAAAGTCTCATAATTAAAGACAGAGTTAGCGCACACCACACAACTCTACTGAAGATTGAATGTGCTGAGTGTTCAGTAAATTCATCATTTACTAACCCAGTGAAAGGTCTATGAATTCCTTGGTTAAATGGAAGTTCCCCGTCAACAATGGAAACCCAACTTGAGTTTTTTACGTTCCTCCGTAATAAGAATTGAATTTTAATGTATACGTTCTAAAGTAAAAGAGTATGCTGAGTCTAACGAATACAATCCATTCTTATTGATAGCTTGATGAACTCAGCACACAGGGAAAGCTGACCAAGTTCTGTGTAAGTCGTAGTAGATGAATAAATCATCTTAATTCTATCTGCTGCTCGGACGCGGATCGTGACTGTTGTGTATAATTGTAGAATGAATGCAGCTCTCAATAACTTCGTCCGACTTTATTAAATACTGCCGAGTTAGTTTAGAACTGTGTAAGTAGGATTACAGTAACGAAAAAGCAACTGGCCCGATAGAAGAATGCGCGCGTTCTATATTCAAAATGTTTCATTTATTTGTGGTCTCAACGTAGCCTTGTTTTTGTTAATTGATTGCTTTGTTTAGTGATAACTGTTTTTATGAAAACAAGTAGGAATTAAAAAACAGTAGACGGGTATGACAGTTTGCTTTGATTTTTTTACATATTGGCAATGTTTTTTCACGCGAAAATTGTCTTTGTATTGGGTGATATACAAAAATGAATGTATATTTTCCATAATTTTTGAAAACGGTTAGCTATAATATTGCAGAAATAAATAAATTAAAATGATAGTCGCAACAATTTTATGTACGCAAACGCTTATGGATTCAAAAGTGCTGTGGAAATTGCTTGCGCCCGAGAACTCGTAAATATTGCAACACTCGCATTTATAAAGCCCATCCACCGTAATAAGTGAGTTTTATTACTTGGAAATAAAAAGCCAAAATAACAACACAACCTTCTAAAATTGTTATGTAAATCTCACTCTTGGGAGTTATGCGATGAAATACACTCGACAGAATTTTTAAATGGTTTACATGCCTTTTAAATGGTTTACATGCCTTTCAAAATAAAAATGCCCTTATTTTCCATTCCCCTTAAAATGACATAATAAGTGTACATGATATTTTGTTTCTTTGTTAGTGGTTTTAGTTTTCTTTAATTTAAGTTAGTATGTTCTTTGTTTGGATATAGGTCCCTCCACGGGTGAAGGCCTCCTCCAGTTTCTTCCATTTGTACCTGTAATTTGCAATATTCTGCCAATCGTTTCCTGCTGCATCTATTATGTCGTCAGCCCACCTTCTCTTCGGTCTGCCTACTCTTCTTTACCATCTGGCCCTTACCACTCTGTAGTTTTTGCTGTCCACTGTGTTAAGTCTTTGTATCGTGGTCGTGGCCAGCCTATTGCCAATTCATTTTTAGGGCTAGCGTAAGGGCGTCATTTCTGAGAGTTACATGCCCTAGGATACTGTAAAAATCATAACTAGTTTGTTTTTTCCAAGACAAGTTAATAGTGCCGAATTAGGCGGTTCCGTCACATATTTTTTTACCTTATATTGCAACAAAACTTTCAATTTCCAAGAAGGAAAAAATAAATAATATTTTTGTGTGAAAATGTGCCAAATCCTAAATCGTTTTGCTTAGTTCGAAATTCCCGTTCTTCTTGTGGCCGCTAAGGCGAGGGAGGCAGATGAATATCTTAATGAATAGTTCGACGGGATGTTTCTTTGTTGTATTGAAAATGAGGTTACCGAGTAACCGAGAAGTGTAGCGCTTTTCTTTATCCTAAAACGTGTAGATGGATGTACGAGTTAAAATTATGATAAATTCTATAGTAAATACTGATGTTGAAGATATGAATATTCAATCAAATATTACGAAATGCTGTGACGTTTACAAAGTTGTATATTGACAGGGAAAATAAAGATATAGATTAATGGATATGGATCGAGTGGATAATTATAAATAAAGTCGTGAATTATGATTTTGCATGCAGGTGCAGAGTCCAGTACTGGTGGTAGCTTACCCTGAACAGACTAGAGGGCAACATGACGTATGAGGTGCGAGGTAGAGCAGTGCAGTCACCGGGACCCACTTCATGCAGCGCCATCGAGTGCAGGCTGCTGGGCCACTGCTATGCCACATGGAATTATCAGTGAGTTGGGCTCGAATGTAACGATTCAGAAACCATAAGCAGTTTCTTCATGTGAAGCTTACCTACTCCCATAAGGCTGTAACTTATGATACATCTCTATTACATTTGATTCCTAGTATCATAACGATAGGACCTAAATCTTCCGTTGCTTGTTCAGGGTATAGCGATGCTGGTGTGCTACGTGATCATGGACGAGGAGTGTCTGCAGGCAGCGCGGCGCCTGCTCACGCTCTCCTCACACAGCGAGTGGCAGGACGCGCCCGAGGGGGACGCCTCACATACTCGTGAGTGATAATTATCTTGTTTTTGCCACATATTTGCCATGATTCCGACGTAATTTCCTGTAAAGAAGACCAAAAATAAATTGATATATTTTTGTGCGATTTGCTTATTGTGAAATGTGGCGGTATTAAACTTATTAAGTTGTTATCATTGTTGTAGTGTACATAAAGCAAGCTCGCGAGGTGGATTGCTCCTCGTCTCATGTGTCGCCCGCTAGCACCTACTGGCAAGCGCCGCCGATAGAGAGCCCGAACACCATGTACAGGTGAGGACTGAGGTACAATCCCACTATTACTCAGTCGCGATCTATAGTGGAAGTATCGTCTACAAGAGAGCTAACACGTTGGTATGTTGTGCAGGCGTCAGTCGAGCGGCGCGTGTGTGGCGGACATAGTGCGATGCGTGGAGTACAAGCACGAGCGGCACTTACCGCGCACACACACGCGCGCACTGTGCGACCACATACCCACAGGTAGCACTAGAACTGTACCAGCCACTAGGCTACAGACTCCGTTGTCATTTGGCAAATCTAATTATAATAAATTTTAAACCTATTTTTCACCATCATCCAGATAATTTATTCCAGAAAGTTATAATTTATGTGTTTAGTGCATTCGCATTAAACCTTCGTGTGTTAATATCTTAGCTGTCGTGATCATCGTGAGCTGAGGAGGTTCAAAAGTACCTTTTAAAATCCCACTATGCCGTAACGTTTTTTTTCTCTTTTGCAACCCTAAAATCTGTCTTCAGTCGCCGTTTGTGTTTGTCTACTGTTGTGAATGATGGCTTTATGTTAAAAGGTGGTGACGGTATGTCGCACGTGTGTGTGTAGCTGCGCGCGCCACACGTCACCGACACGCGCTCGACCCTACAGCACCGACACGCCCAAGGTTGTGCAAGTTCTAATACACACTTAACATGCCAACTTGTTATCTAATCGTAACATCACTGTCCCAGGAGAGCTGCTGTACGATCTGCAATCAGTCGACGCCCGACGTGTCGGCTCGTCCGATTAAGAGCTGTCTCAAGAAGCGCGCGTCGCAGTTGTCGTGCAGCAGCTTACTGCCGTCCATCCACCGCGAGTGCAGCGCCGAGCACAACCACTCACACATACAACTAGTCAACACACACGCACACGACACAACAACTACTCACAGTACGTACACACACACAAAGTGCTGCACAAGATATCACATGACCTGGACTTCCTACTCAACAGGACGCCGAGCCGAGCCGCCGACCACTGCCCTCAGCGCGTACAAGAAGCGCCGCCTTAGTAGTGTGCGCTGTTATGCGTGAGGGAATTAGTGACACGGAAACAGATATAATATGACAAGCAGATTAGGTATTATAATGTTAAAGATGATATAAATGTATTATAAATTAGAGAACTTTCAAATATTAGTTATGTACATTCGTAAAAACAACGATCATGTTAAGCAATTTTTGGTCTAAAAACCGCGTTTTTTTTATCATATTACGGATCTCACTGTAAATTAGTTTGACATTCAATTTGTGTTAATTTAGATAATAATTTCAACGCAGCAAAAACGTAATGTAATGGAAATTATATTTTTGTACCCATATTTGGAGACTGTTGTTTATATTTAATATGTCAAAACTTTGACGGAAGAGTTAAATTAAGATGAGCTAAGCAGTAAGCTTAATTATGTACCTTGCCTTTTGCCCTGCACTTGCAGAACAAAAAAAATATCATCATCTGCCTAGCCTTTTCCCAAACTAACTTGGGGTCGGCTTCCAGTCTAACCGGATGCAGCTTAGTACCAGTATTTTACATGAAGCGACTGCCTATCTGACCTCCACAACCCAGTAACTGGGTAATACGATACCCCTTGGTAAGACTGGATGTCAGACTTTTGGCTTCTGACTTCTCGTAACGACTGTCAAAGATCTACAAATGACAGCCGGTACCAACGGCTTAACGTGCTTTCCGAGGCACGGAGGAAACTCTGTATGTAATTATGGTCACCCATCCACGGACCAACCTCGGCAAGCACGGCTTAACCTTAAAGATCGACCCGTGCGGCTGTTATTATTTAGCCACGAGCTCCTCAAACACAAACAAAAAAATATATTATGTATAATTTTGTTTTTATATAAAGACCTGCTTTGAGGTGCAAGTAACATACTTCTTCTGCTCCTGCCAAGTAGAAAAGAACTATCTTTATTTACTTTCATTTATTGAGGGTTAGGTTTTATTTTGTGTTGTGTGTTTTGTCAGTAACAATTTGCTCATTGTTGAGATTGACGCGCTCCGATAACGTTGAACAAAAATAATTAATGATAAAACGAACTTACCTGTACGTGAAGTTCTATCATAATTATGCGAGCTGCTCAATTCGAAGCGATTAATATTTACTTGTAGTACTGTTTCGTATTTCTCGGCCATTACCACGAATATTTTAGAGAAAATAATAAGAATCTAAAAATTAAAAGTAATTTTTTGATTTAAAACAATTCATTCATTCACCCCCACTGATGTCCGACCCGATCTCGCCGATCAGACGCCATTTTATTCTCATTAAGTTTAAAGCATTTCCTGAAACACACATGGGTTAGTTATGTATGACTGACAACATGGGAAAATAGATCTTGATGGTTACGGGAGGGTTACACTAAACGGGTGGGCTGTCATATTAATCGCTTCGAATTGAGCAGCTCGCATAATTATGATAGAACTTCACGTACAGGTAAGTTCGTTTTATCATTAATTATGCTTACGCTGCTCAATTCTCGCGATTAATATTTACTTGTAGATGTTTAAAGATGCTCAAGATCTATATTTTACCTATTTGTCATTCTAAAATTATGATTTGACCTTATAACAAAAGGAAATAATTAGACTAGTAGGTATTCTCAATACATGTATTTAGCAAATGTTATATTTTAGCAAATATAATAGCAAATACAAAAAACAAAAAAGGCAATCATATTTTTCTCATTAATAATATCATAAATTCATAACATAAGCTATTTTATTTTACTTATGTTTGAAGTATAGACCGACCAAAAGAATCATCTAAATGAGATATAATAATATCCCGGTTGTAAAATCTGGCAAAAACGGATGAAGAAATGCTCCACCCGGCGGTTTTCCTAATCGTATCTACATTCACGCCAACCGCTTTCGCTTTTGACGTGGATGCATGACGCGTGCTGTGCGAGCTATATACACTTGTGTCAATACCGCTTTTGTGGAGCATGTCTTTTATCCAGTGGCTCAAAGTTTGAGTAGTTACTTTTGTGTGAGGTTTTCTATAACTAATGAAAAGGTCGTCAGACACACGAACGGAGTCAGTTTTATTTTTATAACATAACAAAGTTAAGGCTGGACAAATTTCGGGCTTTTCATGAAAATATGGTAGTTTTAATAATGGTTGGTGAGTATTTGGTTTCGAGGTTTTAATAAATTGTGAAATTTTAATTGAGATACAATTAGAATCAAAAATTATATTTTTAAGTTCAATTTTGGATAATGTTTGAACTCTGTGAGCTGTTACAATGGCTAACAAAGTAATTAATTTTTTGGACAATAATTCCAGGCTTAACTTTTCATTGGGAAACATTTGTGATAAATAGTTTAAAACAGTGTCAACGTTCCAAGTAAATTCGTATTTCGGTTGAGGTGGTCTGGATCTAAAAACACCTTTCATGAACCTCGCAATTCTGTCATCATTAATGCTAGTTGAACCTAAGATACAAGATAAAGCGGATTTGCAACAATTTAGGCTGCCATATTTGTAGCCTGAATTATATAGCAGAGTTAAAAAATAAAGGACATTTGGGACCGATGCTGCTAGATAATCAATATTATGCGTTTGACAGAAATTGAACCACTCTTTAAAGTAACAACCATATTGCTTAAGAGTGTTGGGAGCTAATGAATTTATCATTATATCTACGGAAGAGGGCGGAACGCTTCGTTTCAGTAGAGCTTCCCTGATAATATTGCTGCAGCCAGGGTAAGACTTTTGTGCAGACTGTGTTGCGTTCTGGAATCAGCAAAAAACAACAATTTACTACTAGGGTTAAAATAAATAACCTTAGAACTGACCAGTTTCTTAAAAACCGGGTACCAGGGTTGGGTAGGCCAATTAGGTACAATAACTATGCCTGTAGCTTTGTCTGCAATTATTTTATTTAAAGTTTTAAGAATAATTGCGAATGGTGGGAAAGCGTAAAAGAAATAATCATTCCATTTTATCGTAAAAGCGTCAATACAGAAAGCGTATGGATCAGCTCGCCAAGAGATATATTTTTTGCATTTTGCATTGGATCTACTTGCGAATAAGTCAATATTAGGGACACCAAATGCCTTAGTAATGTCTAAGAAAGCATAAGATGCTAGCTCCCATTCAGTATCAGAATGTGTCTTTCGAGACTCGAAATCAGCGACAGTATTTTGAGATGATTTAATGTACGAGGCATAAATAAATAAATTTCTTTGTTCACAAAATTCCCAAATTTGTCGAGCTATTTTGTGTAAATGAGGAAACTGAACACTACCCATTCGGTTGATACACGAAATTGCAGTAGTGTTATCTACTCTAAGTAAAACTTGCGTGTCAACAAGATCTTTAGCAAAGATTTGTATGGCAAACAGAGCGGCTAGCAACTCTAATATGTTAATATGATAAGATTTTTCTTCATTTGTCCAAAACCCGTTTGCTTTTTTATTTAAACAAGATGCGCCCCAACCTGTCAAAGAAGCGTCTGAAAATATTTCGAGATGATAATTTGGGGATCGAATAGGGCATGAAGATTTACTAATATTTTTATACCACCAATCTAAATCATCCTTAATTACATTATGATTAATTTTCATGACTTTTTCGTAGTTATGACTATCGCCCAGGTTTATAAATTTTAATCTCTCAAATATTTTTGTGTGTAACCAACCATATTCAATTCCTGGGCAAATAGAAATTAATAAACCTATAAACTTAGCGAACTCTCTAATTTTACACTTTTCTATAGTTCTAAATTTTTCTAATTCTTTTTTGATTTTATCACGTTTCTTTTGTGGAGGTTTCACACAAAATGTTTTCATATCCAATTCGAAACCTAAAAATTTACATTGGGTTTTGGGTATGATTTCACTCTTTTCATAGTTTATAATAAAGCCCAAGTTTTGTAAGAGACATAGTGTTTCATTAACATTTCGAGTACATGTGTCAAAAGAACTATCAATACACAAGATATCGTCCAAATAAACGGTGGATAACCATCCATGCAGCCGTAGGTGTTCCATAACCGGTTTCATGACTTTCGTGAACACCAGTGGACAAGTGTTCAAACCAAATGGCAAGCAATTAAATTCATAACAAATATTTTTAAAATGAAAACGAAGGTATTTTTTATGATCTGAATGTACCGGTATTAAAAAATAAGCATCTTTTAGATCTATCGTCGCTAAATAGCAATCAGGTGTTACTAGTTTTATTGCGGTTCTTAAGTCTTCCATTTTAAAATGTGGCGGGTTAATAAACTTATTTAAATTTTTTAAATTTAAAATTAACCTTTTATCGCCATTTGGTTTGTCGACAAGAAATATACTAGACAAAAAATCTCCACCAACTCTACGGCATACCGATATAGCACCTTTATCAAGTAATTTATCAATTTCAGCCTGAAAGTTTAATACATCGTATTTATCGTCAAGTATATTTTTAGGACAGTTATCCTGTATAGGAACTGAGGAAAAAGGTATTTTATAACCTTCAATCCAGGACAAAATAGTTTTGTCTTTTGTGAGCTTACGCCATGCGTGTAAGAAATATTTTAATCTGCCTGCAGGTTTAGTTACCTGCTGGTTTATTGCCTCCTCGGGTTCTTGTAGTAGGCACTGCTGCGGTGTGCCCGTGATGACGCAGTCCTGCGCGTCGTCTCGTTCCGGTGAGCACTCGATGAGGTACCCGCAGTCCGATGAGCTATCCACGACGCTTTCCGATTCGAATGTTGTGTGTTGGGCTGCGGGTGCTTCCAGTTTAAATGATTGTAAGGTCTGTTATTTTTTATTGGAGGTTTAGGCTTTGCTACATAAGATTTTAATTCTTGGCTAGACATAGTTATCGCCTTACTAGCTTTTAAGTTTTCAGGGAGCGCCTCCCCGAACAAATGTTTGTCCCGTTTTGACTCTTTTAATGTATCCTTCAATTTATTGTTAAGAGTAGAAATTAAAAAACTTCGCCTAAGCCTAGTATCTATAAAGTGTGAGTCGCATAGCAAACGGCTGGCATTGCTTATATGCTTTAACACAGTTTGATTTGTATCCGATTTTTCTGAGACCAGGATATCTATTGCATTAGCTAAAGCTGTCAACACTACACCGAGTTGGCCTTGCCGCGCGGCTAAAGATGCATCTTTTTTCTGCAAGATATCGGATACCGCCGCTTTAACTTCGGGATTTAAAATTGGTGCCTTAAATAATTGACAATTGCCAGGGGTTGGGTATTCTTCTATAATTTTATCTTTTTGATCTTTTTTCAACCCATTTTGTAGGACATGTAAAAGCCGTGCTGAGAGATCCGGGTGTACATTTTTTCCTACAGCGGTTTCTTCTTTAGGAGCATCCCCCAGGAGGGTAAGTATCTCATCATCCAAATGCTCTGGAGATATGGACACTTGATCATTTTTATCGCAATCTACCTCAGCAGCAATGCTAGTTGATGGTTGCGGTATTGGCTCATCTCCCACCCCAAGTATGGGGGCTAATATAGACTCATTTGAAGTGTGAGCCGCGTTAGGTGTTTCAGTGTCTGAACATCGGTAATTATCAACATTATCATCCATTTCCGGGTCTGAAAAGGCAATAAATATATTGTCATAACCGTGAAGGTAGTGATCCCGAAAATCACTCGCAACACTAGACAATGTAGGTATTACGCTAACCATAAAGTATTTGTGAAGGTAACAGTCCCCAAACGTACTGTTCGCATCACTTACTATATGTAGCAAAAGATCCAATAAACGTACAACTTATAGTACATACGACAATTATAATACCGCACAGTGTCGAATATTGTACACTATCTATGATATTATTGTTATGTGAAGGTAACAGTCCCAGTGAGTACTGTTCGCATCACCATCGAGTACAAAACTAGGCTTTGTTGTAAAGCGTCTTAAGCCTAAAAGATTTACGGAACGTAATAGTCCCAATAATGCATGCAGATATCTATTGTTCACTTCAGTGAATAATTTTTGCACAATTTGTTAACAAATTAAAACATGTGGGTACTTCACATAAGCTGTACCTATTGTATTATCTTACGGAAAAGATTTCATACTAGCCATACTAAATAAATAACTGTAGTGTAACAGATATTACAAACATGTAATTTCAAAAATAGAATCATGAATTGTATGTAAACACTTACCAGAATTGCCTTCTGTACTTGTAGAACTGGAAGAATATCGCCGTCGTTTTCGTAGTTCACGCTCCAACTTTCTCAATATGCGTTCACTATCCTTATCCCTATGTTTCCGTTTTCTTCCCATGTTTAAAGCTACCTAACTTTCTGAAATAACGCACTTAAAATCACTCAACACTACAAACACACTAAGTATCCAAATAATGGCACAAACTATTTGACGGGTAACGGCCGGTACTGCACGAAAACAGATAATGAGAATAAAATGGCGTCTGATCGGCGAGATCGGGTCGGACATCAGTGGGGGTGAATGAATGAATTGTTTTAAATCAAAAAATTACTTTTAATTTTTAGATTCTTATTATTTTCTCTAAAATATTCGTGGTAATGGCCGAGAAATACGAAACAGTACTACAAGTAAATATTAATCGCGAGAATTGAGCAGCGTAAGCATAATGATGCGTAAATACAATGAGGTGTCTGTTGCGTTCGTTGTTTACATAATGTTTTCGTACGGAGTTAGGGTTTTCGCTTTTTGTTGCTGAATACAGTACGTTTGGCATTTTTGCGGAATTGTACCTATTTTGTTTACAACAGATGTTTGATTCTCTACTTCGAAGCAACGGTATTAAAACCAAATATCCTAATATCGGTCAACATACAAGGTGTAACCAAACCCTTCAAGAAGCCTTAAACCAAGCATTCTGTACATCAAACTCAGTCACCCTACGCAAAAATTATTGCTGAGAAACGACTATTGTTTTTTGGGTGAAAAATCTCGTTTTACAGTATAAATCAATTTAACGCACTCAAAACATTGCGCTGATGGGTGCATTGAATAGTAATCGGGTATTTCAAGTAAATTTGCAACCTTCAAAACTAGTATTAAAAAAAAAAAAAATGAAAATGTAAGAACTTTGACGTGCAATATCTCTGTAACTAGAAGGTTCTCAAGTATAGTCCAGAACAAAAAAATGATCGCTATGACGGAGAGAATAAGTGCCTTTCGCCTTCATAAGGGTATATTTACACCCTTTATTGTGAAGAATCAAAGTTGTTTCAACAGTGTATTGCATTTGTAAAGTTTTTTCATAAATTTTGTAGCGGCACTTGCCCCTATGAAGTCCGTGTCGGGTGAAAACGAGATTTGAATGCCGCTTGACTGGTTCAAGTAATGTCTATTGATGGTGAGGACAGGACATTGCCGCGGGGCGGAGTTTCATAAATGGTTGTGACTGACTTTAAGCTGACCTAAAAGCCTTTTTCAGTTGTTAAATGGGTAACTACAGTACTTTCACAAGTTATTATGCCTTGTGACTGGGACTATAGCTTCGCGTTTTATTTTGTTTTTTGACTTTCAAAAGTGCCTGTAATGGTCTAATTGAAATAAATGCTTTGAGTTTTTTTTGAGTTTGAGTTTAAATAGAAACTTTGCTTTTTAAATTATACCGGATATAAACCCATTATGGACCAAAATAACGACTATCGAGCCGTAACCAAGCCAGATAATGGCAGACCCCGTAGGAGGTGGCGGTACGAGCTGGACAAAACCAACGACCAGTGGTCCATACAAGCCCTGGTCAGAAAGAACTGGAAGTCACGGGTAGAAGCTTTTTACCATTTGTCGGGTGACACAAGCACTCCGAACAAGCCTATCTATTCGAATCAGAATATATATTGAAGTGAAACTTCATACGCGATTTCCAACAAGTTTAACGCTACCATGGAAATGAGCAGAGAGATGGCAGTATTACAAGATTTGTGACTACGTAGTTCTACTAGGTACGCAAGATGGCGTGGAAACAGTCATGCATTCGACTCTTCGGTGTGACCAGCCTTCGCTCAATTTCCATGACAGTAGAATAAGCTCGATAAACTTATGTAATCATTATGTAATAAAAATAATACAACAAGAAAACAAATTATTATTTAGAAGCTCAATAAAATAACGAGAATGAATGCGTGGCACTCGAAAGCATGCGTGTAGTATTACGAAGTTTCACTACTTCCGCGTGGAGGGACTCCACGCACTTTTTTTTTGTAAACATAGTTTACAGATACACAGGTGTGAGATGTTACGTTTTTGTAAGTTCTCTATGTTTTTGCCAGTAGGCGTACAAATATTAGTGTCATCAATTACATAATTCATTTCACAATATCGAATAAAAATTATAGAAAAAGCTAGACTGTTGGATAAAATAATATACTGTTATATTATTTTATCTAACAGTCTAGCTTTTTCTAACAGTGATTAAGGTAACAATTTTTGATCTTGTTCAATTTGGGTTTTTTCTAATGTGCCGAATATAAAATGGGCTATAAATCCTGTATACAACAACAACAATTTATTTTCAGGCCTTACAACTATAAAGGGTGTAAAACACCTCTTAACGAAGCCGAAAGGCACTGGTTCTCCCTGTCATTGCGATCATTTTTTTGTTCTACACCATACCTGGGAACCTTCTAGTTACGGAGATATTAGGGGTCAAAGTTCCAACTTTTTGACAAGTATTTTTTTAAATACAAGTTTTTAATGTAAGATTTTTACTTTCAACACCTCCACGACCCCCGTACTATTCAATCCGTCCATCAGCACAATGTTTTGAGTGCGTTACATTGAGTTCTACCACAAAACATGATTTTACACCCCCAAAAAAAAGTCGTTTCCCAGCAATAATTTTAGCGTAAAGTTACTTAGTTTCATGTACAGAATGCTTGGTTGACGGCTTCGTGATGAGGTGATTTACACCGTGTATAGATCTTACAGACTAACATACAAATCCTGTATAAAATCAAAATCAAGTTTTTTTTTTTTTATTTTGATTATAGAAATCCGATTCTTAAAATACACAATTCAGTGACAAACATTGTGGTGGAAGTATCTGCATCGTCTCGCAGTTGGACAGTTGAGACTTAGTCCACAATTATGACGCGCTGGAGGCAATTCCAACTAAACCCCTTAACTGCACGCCAAGTCAGACGCTTGTGATTCTAAAAAAAAATATAAACGTAAGGACTATTACATGGTTATGCAGTTAATTTTGAGTACGGCACATCCATCCAAGCATAAATTCAATTCATTCACTTTACGCGATGTAAGCACTTATGAAAACGGATGTGAAAAGATTTTTTGTAATTCTTGGAAGAGGTATGGCAAGAAATTTTTAATACTTAACATTAATTTACCTGTATAATATTACCTTATCAAATTAGACTTCACGGTTTGAAAATATCGAGTAGTTTTATAATGCATCTCATTAAGAGGGCTATTACAATTTTTACCTAAACCGTAAAAACACATCAAAACTAGGGAGTTTTTATGTGTTTTTACGGTTTAGCTATGGCAACAAAATTAAAAAAATAAAAATGCCCAAGAAGGTTTGATTATTCCTCTAAGCCTTCTAAATAAATATTTCAATTTGTCTACATACATTAGTAAAAACCTTAACAACACTCAGATACAAGAAAAATTGTAATAGCCCTGTTTCGTTCCCATTAAACTCTTCTCCAAATCTATGCGATGTTCAGTTTGTCTCTGGGCTTTACCAGCAGTAACGAGACGCCAACTTTATGGTTGTCATGCATCGTATGTAAAACGTCAAGGCTCAGAGCAAATGACAGTTCATAACGGACACCGATCGAAACGCACGCGCAATTTCGCGACTGGCTCAACAGCTTTCAAATCTAACCGACTCCGCGTGTGCTCTGCATCATCTCATCTCATCGGTACTTGTGAATCCTGGCCCCCATCGTCAGCTCATGGACGCACCAAGGTGGAAGTTCAACGAGTGTCAGTTTGCAGTCTGAGGTACGTACTTTGCACATATCTTTACTGTTGGCTGCCTAGATCAAAGTGAACAACGTATTTTTTTATCGTGTAACTCGTCAGACCTCGCATCCAGGTCTTCCCTGTGTAGCAGAAAGCCATCACGGTATTTCGGCGTGGTGCGAATGCTACATCAAATTGGTGCCGAAACCAGGGAACTTCCATTTTGAATCGTAAATCGCCATCTTTACTTGTGGTATTTCTGGTTAAAAGTGTAGCTAAGAATATCTCAATCGATCTATTGTTTTAACTAAAACCTATAGTACACATCGCATTCTAAGCTATTCCACAATTTCCATAGAATTACCTACTATTAAATCTATCAAGTTACATATCGTTCTTGAGCTATCACAATCGAACCAGGATTTTACAAAATCCCAGTGCAAAAGGATTAAATGTCGAGTATCCATTATTCATATCAACATTCATCGTAAATAATTGTGAGATCAAGTTATATTGTGCAATCACATTTTAATCGGTGCACAATTTATTTCGCTCACAGTTAAATTTAGTCACTTGCACCCATCATACATCGCAATCACAACATAATCTTGTTTTATAAATCGTGTTTTTCAATGCGCAAATCGTAAAATCTTCCATCGAATTATTTTTGGTCATTATCTGAAATCGTGAGGGTAGGTCGAAATCTGGCTCAACGGTCGCGCGGCTATGAATATTTGTTAGGTACCTCCCAAGCGAATGAACAAATTAGCTGATAAATAGTTAGTGCGAGTGCCGCACAATATCGAGAACATTTTTCGTATCATACAAACTTGTTTACTTCATTGAGATATCTAGTTTACTTTAAGTTGCTCGGTACTTAGTGATATTCGCTAATCGTTATCTATCTTCTATTGTATTCACGTACGGTTACGGTTTCATTTACAATATCGGAGCAAAATATAGTTCGCAGTGAATTTAGATTGTGCCGGAACTATACGTAACATATCAATTTGGTGCCTACTTGTTTACGTTGCATAAAATCGTTTTTGTTATTGTTTATAGACCGACAGTAGTCACTAATCTGCCAATATTCGGGTACATGAGTAACTAAACTTATTTAGGTACCTGCATATTTTGCTATACTTTTACGTATCGACCTACATAGTAAATGCCTACAATGTCACTTCTAATGAACAAAAAAAAGGGTACTTTGAAGAAGTCTAAGTCAAAATCAATCGACATCCAGTATACTACTGAGGATTTACCATCCTCGCGTAGAAAACGAACCATCGCATTTAAGCGTTTGACTAAGGCTTTAGAGGTTGGAATGTTAGCAGCTAGTGACCATTCTCAGCGAGACTTGTTTTTATCATATCATCAGGAAGTAAAGAATATTGCCGCTAATTTTGAGGATGCACATTTTACAATTCAGGAGATTCTTGACGACCCTGAAAATGAAGATAACGAAATTCAGGAGCGTTTCGACGAAATGTTTTACAAAGTGTTGTCAATAACTCGCACCTTTTCAAAAGGTGATTCAAATCATTCTCACGGTATTGGCAATGCTCCTTCAAACATTCGGTTACCCAAAATAACACTACCGACTTTTGGCGGTGACGTCAAAAAATGGCCGGAATATTTCGATACTTTCAACGCTTTGATACACAACTCAACTTCTTTGACTGACACGGAGAAGTTTCACTATCTTTTATCATCTCTTAGCGGCGATGCGTTGCCGGTAATTAAATCGTTCCCGATGACTCACGAACACTATCACGACGCGTACCAAGCACTCACCGCGCGCTTCACTAATAAACGCGACCTAGCCTTTACGTGTTGGCGAGACATCTTAAATGTCGATTTTAAATTCAACGACGCTCACGAGTTTAGAAAATCCCTTGATTCATTTGAAGAGAATTTAAGTATTCTCAAAACAGTTAATCTACCGGTTGGTCAATGGGATTTTATTCTAGTATATCATATTTTATCAAAACTTGACTCGAAATTAAGACGTGATTTTGAAGAAAATCATTCGGATGTCGAACTGCCAACCTACAAACAATTAAAGGTTTTTCTACATTCTAAGTGCGAGGCGTCATTACGCGATACACATTTCGTTAAGACAATCAAGTCAAACGAACTTACGCAGAAAGGTTCGACTTCCCATTCGCAACCAAAACGTTCCACCCCGGCACACTCACTGGTAGCTGCTACCGAAAAGCAAACCGAAAGTGCTACGCCTTCCATTCCGTACACCAGTAAATGTTCTTTCTGTGGTGATTCTCATTCCATTGCGACATGTTCAGAATTTATCAAAAAATCATACGATGAACGAATGCAGATTGCTACTGAGAAGAACTGGTGCTTCAATTGCTTGAGGTCATCCCATCGGTTGAAAGATTGTAAATCGATATTTTCGTGTCGCACATGCAAACGGAAACATCACACCTTACTCCATCGCGATGATCCTATCGGATCCCATCCAACCGCATCGTCGTTGGTATCAAGGTCACCTATGCATACAACTGTTTTGCTGGCGACTGCAATAGTGCAGGTTAAAGATGCTTTCGGTACAATGCAATCGTTCCGTGCCTTATTTGACACCGGAAGTCAAAGTAACTTCATTACCGAATCAGCCATCTCACGTTTAAACTTACATCCGACCCCAATTAACACAACCGTATGTGGTCTCGGCGAGGCACCAGCGTCTATTCTCGGTGAAGTGAGGTGTGCAGTAGGTACTAAAGATACAATATTTTTTGATTTAGATCTGCACGTCATTTCGAGAATATGTGGCGATCAACCTATCGCAAAATTAAACACTTCTGGATGGTCACATATACAATCTTTGTCACTCGCAGACCCCGGATTCGATATTCCGGGATCTATCGATCTATTGCTCGCCGCCGACGTCTTTACCGATTCACTTCTCAACCAACAAATCAAAGGAAACGTTAACCAACCCACCGCTTTCAAGTCCATCTTTGGGTGGCTCCTGTTAGGCAAAACTCGTTTAGCTTCTAGCACCCTGGTACACACATCATTAAACATAGATAACGAGTTGAATTCTCTGGTTCAACATTTTTGGGAACTGGATTCCATACCGAAAGCGTCACTCTTGACTCCAGATGAAACCCTCTGTGAACAGAAGTTTGTATCCAGTCATTCTCGTGATTCCTCCGGACGATATGTTTTACGTTTGCCCTTTAAAGATGATTCGGAACCCATATTCGCAGGCTCTCGTGAGGTTGCATTGCGACGATTCCACGCTATCGAACGCCGGTTGTCTCGTGACTCCGATTTAAAAGGCCAATACGTAGACTTCATGTCAGACTACATAGAAACCGGACACATGACATTGGTACCAGTAGAGGAAATAAGCATGGGAAAATACTACATACCACATCACTGTGTTCTTCGTCCCGATTCCGCCACTACCCGTCTCCGTGTTGTGTTCGACGCATCGGCCAAAGACGCTAACTCACGTTCCTTAAACGACTCTCAACTTACCGGTCCTAAGCTACAACCAAATATTATAGACATCCTTTTACGGTTTAGGGAACATAACGTGGTATTCATGGCTGATGCCCGACAGATGTATCGTCAAATTTTGATCTGGCAGGACCATCGTGACTATCAGCGTATCTTCTGGAGAGCCTCTGCTCACGATAACCTCCAAGAGTATCGTCTGAATACCGTTACGTATGGTGTTTCGTCATCCCCTTTCCTTGCATGCCGTACCTTGAAACAGCTTGCTGAAGATGAAGGAGACTCGTATCCCGTTGCAAAGCGGATCATCCTGTCGGATGTTTATATAGATGACGTAGCAACCGGATGTGACTCGCTTGAAACCGCTAAACTAGCAAAAAATCAACTTATCGCGCTATTCAAACTCGGGGGTTTTCATCTTAGAAAATGGGTGAGTAACAAGGCACAGCTTTTGTTGGATCTTCCCAGCCAGGATTGTCTGGCTGGCTCCGTATCTCTCGATAATTCCGAATCCTCAACGTTAAAGGTTCTAGGTCTGCAATGGAATCCGTCACTGGATGCATTCCTTTTCGAAATAAAACCATCCGAGCGTCCATGTACCAAACGTTCCATTCTCAGCGAACTGGCGAGAGTCTTCGACCCATTAGGCTTCTTATCCCCAATCACAATTCAAATCAAGTCATATATTCAAAAGCTTTGGATTCTCGGTATCGGATGGGATCAAACGCCGCCTGATGAGATCATTCATACATGGACTACATACATGGATCAATTACCACAATTGTCCCAACTTCGAATCCCTCGTAAAATAACATGCTCTGAAGCAAAATCGTGCGAGCTTCACGGCTTTTGTGACAGCTCCGAGACAGCGTATGGTGCCGTTATTTATTTACGCGTCACTGATAAGGACGGTGCCGCCCACGTCTTCTTGGTCTGTTCAAAAACCCGTGTAGCACCGCTGAAACGCACATCGTTGCCTAGATTGGAACTCTGCGCGGCAGTTCTCCTCTCCAATCTATACACACTCGTTCGTGACACTTATCTAGCTCGTATCCAAATCGATACTGTCTTCTTATGGTCAGACTCAACCGTTGTCCTCTCCTGGTTACGCTCACATTCATCTCGTTGGACCACATTCGTTGCCAACCGGGTAAGTCAAATCCAAGACCTTACACCTACTGAATGTTGGCATCACATCTCTTCAGGTGATAATCCCGCTGATGTCTGTTCACGAGGACAACTTCCCAGTGAACTTCTTCACAATTCGCTATGGTGGGCGGGGCCATGTTGGCTTTCACAAAACCATGAAACATGGCCTTCGAGTTCAGGCAGCATACCTCACAAAGACGACGTTACTATCAAGGCTGAAGAACGCAAAGTGGTTATCTTAGTGACCGATGAGACCGCGACGAATGACCCTCCAATTATCGAAACCTTACTGAATCGGTTCTCCTCGTTATCGAAACTGGTTAATGTTCTCGCTTACATATATCGCTTTATTAACAATTCTCGTAGCTCAAATCAATCAAATCGTAAGGAGTTTTTAAACAATGTGGAACGTTATCATGCTCTCATTCAAATCGTCAAACACGTACAGGGTCGATCTTTCTCGGAAGAAATCTCCAACTTAAAATCTAAAAGGGTTTTACCGAAACCTTTTCGAAAACTGAACCCGTTTCTAGACGATCAGGGAGTGCTCAGGGTGGGCGGCAGGATTTCTCGATCCGGATTAGAGTACGAACACAGGCATCCTGCCTTCTTACCATCTGATCATCCTTTAACGCATTTAATCATCAACTTCACGCATCGTACCCACTTGCATCCAGGCATCAACACTACACATTTTTTGCTGCTTCAACAATTTTGGATCATCGCTGCAAAGCGTACCATTCGCCGTTGCCTCTCCAAATGCGTTCAGTGTTTCCGAACAAACCCACAGCCGCTTCAACCCTTCATGAGCGATCTTCCATCCTACCGAGTCAATCAAGTTAAACCATTCTCGGTAGTAGGTGTTGATCTAGGTGGACCATTTCGCATCAAACTTGGTTCCCATCGTGGCGCTAAGATTGACAAGGCATATCTATGCTTGTTTATCTGTCTCGCAACCAAAGCAGTCCACTTGGAGGTTGTGTCGACGCTTTCAACCGATGGGTTTATAGCTGCGCTACGGCGCTTCGTTGGTCGTCGCGGCCGCTGTAACACTATTCATGCGGACTGTGGCACCAACTTTATAGGCGCTAAAAACCAACTTTCGTCTCTAATGCAACAGGCTTCTAACGAGCAAAAAATCGAATTTAAATTTAATCCACCCGGCGCTCCACATTTTGGTGGGGTCTGGGAAATACAAATCAAAGCAGCAAAATCACATCTATATCGAGTTGTGGGTGACCAAGTCCTAACGTTCGAGGAGTTGACGACTCTGTTCGTTCAAATTGAATCAATTCTAAACTCAAGACCCCTTTACCCGATCAGCTCTGACCCCAACGACCTTTCATGTTTGACACCTGGTCATTTTCTAACCTTGGAGCCTTTAACAGCTGTCCCTGATGAGGAACTATCGCATCTTAACCCAAATCGGCTTAATCGGTGGCAGATGATACAAGCATTCCAACAGAACTTTTGGTCTCGGTGGAAAACCGAATACTTAAACTCGCTAACTCAACGAGCGAAATGGACAAAACATTCAAAACCGTTGTCGATAGGTTCGATGGTGCTAGTCAAGGACGACAATCGCAGCCCATTGCATTGGAATCTCGCGAGAGTCACAGAGCTCCACGTTGGGGTTGATGGAGTAGCTCGGAGTGCATTAGTAAAAAATGCAAACAATCAAATCATCAAACGACCGCTAGTGAAACTATGTCCTCTGCCAACAGAAGATTAGTTTCAACCGCATCAAATTATAGTCTATTAACTCTTAGTATCATCATATCATAAGTATCATCTATATTAAATCTTAGTATCGTAGTATAAGATAATTTTAATCTTCTAATCGTTGTTTTTAGCTATCTAAACCGTATCCTCAAAATCATCACAGTCTCTGACTGGATCTCTATGTTTTAACCAGAAAATGCCATAGGTATTTTGGTGGGCGGGATGTTTCGTTCCCATTAAACTCTTCTCCAAATCTATGCGATGTTCAGTTTGTCTCTGGGCTTTACCAGCAGTAACGAGACGCCAACTTTATGGTTGTCATGCATCGTATGTAAAACGTCAAGGCTCAGAGCAAATGACAGTTCATAACGGACACCGATCGAAACGCACGCGCAATTTCGCGACTGGCTCAACAGCTTTCAAATGTAACCGACTCCGCGTGTGCTCTGCATCATCTCATCTCATCGGTACTTGTGAATCCTGGCCCCCATCGTCAGCTCATGGACGCACCAAGGTGGAAGTTCAACGAGTGTCAGTTTGCAGTCTGAGGTACGTACTTTGCACATATCTTTACTGTTGGCTGCCTAGATCAAAGTGAACAACGTATTTTTTTATCGTGTAACTCGTCAGACCTCGCATCCAGGTCTTCCCTGTGTAGCAGAAAGCCATCACGGTATTTCGGCGTGGTGCGAATGCTACAAGCCCTCTTAAGAAGTAAAAAATAATAACTAAGCTTGTAAACCAAAACAATGCTGCTTCAACTTGTATTTCAAACGAAAACCTCGGAAAGAGAGAAACAGCAAATAAATTAGTGCCTAGCGAATATTGTAATTAGAGCGCTGAAGCGTGTCCGGGTTCCAGACAAAAAGATCGAGTAAGACCTAGCTAATGTTTTTAAGGTTTACTCTGCATCGTCATAGTAAATATGAAACGCATTCGATGCCTTCATGTCGTGCTTTAAAGTAATACGATTCAATCAAAGGAAGGCAAAGACGGCTCTAAAACACTCACAGCTTCTTGCCATGCCACCAATGTGAAGCAATATTAGTTCTTGATTCATCTTTGACTCATGTCAGCACGGCACCTAATGGGCAGGTACAATACACGTTGTGATAAACAGAACACGTGTCCATTAGTGTCTATTGTGATTGCCGTGTGTCTGTGAGGCACGTGTGAAGTATTTGTACGTTAGGTATAAGTTAGGTCTCGGTACGGTACGCAAAAATGTTGGACATTCGTTCCCGTGCGTGTCTCCGAGGGTAGAGGTAATCAGTTTGTGTGACGACACTCGCTTTCACGCTGTTACACCAAACATATTGATGGACAAAATTGATTACAAATTATATAAGTAGAGCTGTTACAAACAATACATTAATACCTTTCGTCTGTTGTTGTATTGCATTTGATAAGGAAGGAGTAGAGGGGAATTTAGTGAACCATTGTTTTGATCGAACAATAGTGTATGTTGTTAGTGTGTTGCATACGTCTTCAAAGGCAAGCAGTCAAAGGCAAGTCTACAAAGGCAGGTACGTACTGAAGGCCTGCAGCTATTGGCAAACATAGGCATTGAATAGATTGTGAAACACAAAAGATACCAGCAATATGGCCAAACATATCATCTAGGAAGCACTATAGAAACAAAGCAGAGAATGTAAACCAAACACGACAGAAAATTTTGTAGAACTGATTACATTATCTGTAGTGGCAGCTTTTATTTTTTTTGTCAGTCCGTAATGATGCGGGATTTTATTATCATTTCTCCACAGACGTGACGTGAAATTGATATATTTTCAATTTGTCTCCGCTGTTCTGTACTTTTCCATTTTGGCTTTTATATAGGTTTTATCGCGACAAAGAGTGATGGTAGTTTAAGAAATGCTAACTTTAACAGACAATAAATAAGGGGATAAAAAGTTTACCCTCTTAGATACCATACGTAAATTATTAAACTAAGAAATGGGGTATTTTTAGATTTACAAGGTGCGGCGTTGAAATTTCCTATTTAAAAAAAAATATAATTAACAAAAATATTATTTTAACCATTAGTTTTACAAACTTACATATATAAAGTTTAAATTAAAAATATGTCGGCTGAATATATAACCTCCTTCTTTTTGAGATCCTTAAAAATCTTTTAGGGTGCGAAGTAAGCTTCGACGTTAATTTATAAACCCTATTTACATATTTAGTTTAAAAGAAGTCGTCGTAGGAATGGAGACAGTTCCTACTATAGCCGTAATGGTACAGGACCTACTGAAAGCGGTAATGTCTTGTTATTCCAAAAAAAATAATGTGACTTCTCAAGAAAGTCCTGTTAAATCTTTCGAAAAGGATAATCTAAACAATGAAAAAGTTAAGCTATACAAAAAGTATCATAAAGTTGGAAGCTTATTATTAATATTTTTTGTTTTTTATATCTGCAAAAAGTCAATGTATCAGCAGAATTTATACATTTACTCTTAACCTAACCTAACCAAAGAAAAAGGTGAATGTCTTTCCAATATGTTTGTTTTACGATTGTCTTCCAGTAATGAAGCAAGTTGGGTAGTTACCGGTGATCCAAGTTTGTTAATGTTATGTGTATTTGCTGAGAGATCCAAAGAATATGATGCCGGGGATTTTCGGCGATTTGGTTCTCCCTTCTTCTCTGACTTACCTAAACAAATAATATTCGAAGAGATCTCACCATCTAATTTGACTTAAACCGTCCACAAACACTGAAAATCCAATTTGAAATTGGATGAAATCATATTCAAGAATCACATTAGTCTGAATACGGTTTTACAGTTTAGAGTGGTCGCGTCGAGTAAACACGAGTGTCACATGATGATAATTTCATTTGAAAATTTTTGAATCTGTTTACTTACGTCCGCGTCCCCGACAATAAACGAAAAGTGCAGTTGACCCTGAAAGTTCTAAATGCTGCTATCGTAATTTGTTTCAGAAGGTGTGCATAATTTGACATACCTACGATTTATTTATTGCATCAGAAATGTGGGATCATGATTCATGAGTGGAATTATTTCTTGTTAAATGCGAGTTCTTCTTAGTAAAATAATTTATGATAGCACTCCATTACGTAGTTGGTAGCTTCGTGTTCCACAGACACAATGTAACGCTGTATTATTCAGCTGTGATTCGTTCGCAGGATTTAGGATTGTATAAATATTAGATAGCGAAGCCGTTTCTGTTGAGGTTAGGTTTTTAGGAAAACTCCGTAATGAAGTTCTTATTCCATTCAACACACTAGGAATGTATATTCAAAATTATTCATCATCACATCAAATGAAAACCGAATCTCTATTTGCCGATATTTCCTTTGGGTATTTAATCGAATCTATGTACCTATTCACGTTCAGTAGATTTTGGTCAGTCAGCTATATTATTTGGTTACGAGTGCAATTCCGAAAATCGAATTCTAAGCTTTCGAAGAGTATTGAAACTCCGCACAAAGCCACAAATGGTAGAATACGTGGATTGAAATTCTCTTTTATTAATTTGTAAACGTTGCAAATAAGAGAACGAATGTTTGCTTGCAAATTAGAATTGTTGCTCGTCTATGATTAAATAAACGGAATAGAGTTGGACTCAAAATGTTGCGATTCGTAAAATAAGAATAAGTAGAGAAAACTTATTTCACGGAAATATAATAAAATATCACGGAAAACATCAGGGTGTTTGAATTCATTGAGAGCTGTGTTCTGAGACGATTACTTGGCTATTGTGTTCGCATGTTATTTCCCCATAGCAAATTATATTACATTTGTTAAAAGCAATAATATAATACGTTATTATTCATGCTAAAGAAACTATTTGATTCAAATAGCTAGCAGCTCTCAATTTAAACCGCTGTTTTTTTTAAGAGTGGAAACAGTGGTAATGCGGTAATTGTTTGAGAGAGACCTCAGAAGAAGCTTATGGACATAGTGGAGTATGTTTAGATATGTTACTCTGACTTTACCAACTACTGCACACAACGCTATTATAATTATCTTGAAAATTATTATAAGAGCCAAAAAAAACCTTCCCGTGTTAAGCAGAAGAATATACGTGGATACCGGAAGCCATTTGATCTCAATATCAGCAAAAGGCGCTAGGACGCCTCTATTTTCTCGAGTCACCGCTAACTAATTTCCTTTGGACATTGTCTCAAGACAACATAAAGGTTAACGACGGGCTAGACAGACTTACGTGACAATAATAAGTTAGGTCAGACTTCATTAACCTGACCATGTGGAATGAAGGGTCGTGGAGTTGTCAGCTGTGTCTGCAAGTTTGTTGGAGTTAACACGATATAATTTCAGATAACTTAACATTTAGCTAAACAATCTTAGTAAAATAAAGGTTAAAATCTGGATTAAATAATCCAAAATTATGTATTATACGCTATATACGATACATGAAACGCTACATGCTACGATTCAACACCATCCCTTTGAGGTGGCAGAGGTCCAAATCTATATACTGTATGCACTGCAGTGAACAGGGAGAGTCAGTATCAACCACTAATTCAACCACGAAACTTACTTTAAAAAAATATTGTCATCTGAAATCTGTTGTTATACTATGTCGTTACCTGGTTATTGTGTATTATTTGATACGGTGGGTCAGTAATTTGAATTTGAACCGTTTAGATAGATGTGCTGTTTATTACGATCGCGAATTGGTAGTTATCTATCTATCATTAAGAAACTAATAGCTATTATTGCTTTGTGTTAATGTAAATCATAACGTATGTCATCTCTAAATTTCACACATGTGGTATGCAACGTTGTATCTATTCAGGCACGAGGAGTTATACAAAGTGTAAGGGACTCAAATTCTAACCGTAATAAGTGTTTTAACACTGCTTTTTAAAACAGTTATAACAGAAAAACACTTTTAAATGTAACAGATAAAATAATGTTACCGAATCAAAGTGTAACCTTCTATATGTGTTTAATATGTGTAACTGAAATAATCAAATTATAGTTTTAGTACGCTGCGTTTACCTGTTAACACTTATTAACACTGTTAACACTTTTATATCTGTTACAGATATGTTACGGTTGAAAACACATTTAAAAGTGTTATATATTTGATTCTGTTACCAATTCAACATGTAAAACTTATAATTCTGTAACCTTTATGAAGGTGTTTTTAAGTACCTGCTCAGTACGCTATTCTGGACTCACCCCATCAAGTAGAAATTTATAGTCGGTTATTTAAAAAAAAAACTACAGCTGTTTCTTACATAAGTGCAATATCTACACGGTCAAAATGTATGGGACAGCTGCTTTTTTTTATTAAATTACCGATGATAAACTATGTAATAATGATTTACTAAATAATGATGTACTTTTAAGTATAAGGTGATCCGACAGAGAACCAGAGTAGTCGACATAGCCCACAGTATAAGTAAGCTGATGTTGCAGTGGGCCGGCCATATTAGCCGTAGAACCGATGATCGTTGGGGTAGACGTGTTCTTGAGTGGAGACCGCGAAACGGCAAGCGTAAGATGGGACGCCCTCAGGCTCGGTGGAGCGACGATCTTCGCAGGGTGACTGGTAGCAACTGGATGAGAGTTGCCGAGAATCGGGTTAAGGGGCGAGTGATTGAAGAGGCCTATGTCCAGCAGAGGACTGCGGTAGGCTGATGATGATGTATGATTTAATGAGTACATGGTAAGCGTTTTCTGGTCGATGTCCCTTACACGCCAAGAGATAAGTAGATCGTACAAGACGATATTGGTGCGGAAGAGCTCGGACCGAAGCCGAACGGAATATGTTATGCATGGAGTGTTATGCTGCTTGCGAGGATCTTGTAAACGTTATTTTGCTTACCGCCACCTTCATCGTAACGTTGTTTTTTCCAACGTTTAAATTGCTCCCTATTATTATTAAACAAAGATCCAAGTGAAAATAACCCGTTTAATTAAAACAATGTTTTGTCAAGTTAAAGTAATCAACTCGAACTTAATTGGAATCTAAGTTAAATAAGAAACAGGATATTTTAAGTTTTGAAGTGCACGAATTTCGAATGATTGAAGTACTTTGTATTAGTTTGTATTATCATTCTTGTTTATTTGATACACTTTTAGGATTTAAAGTTAAATTAAATTCTTTTCACAAATATGCCTAGGCTTTCAGACAAGTTAACCTTCTTAAGTCTCACTTCTAAAATATTTTTCATTAATCAGTTTTATCAATTTCGAAAACGTATTCATAATATAATTAGGTCAAGTCCTCCACATCTTACACCTATTAGCACATTCATGACGTTAACACAGGTCTTCACGTGACCCTCTGTTTTATGACGACGGTCGACGGCTCGAGCACGCTGCTGCTCTCACACGGGTAACGCTTTATGTATTCACGTTAACCCGAAAAGATTAACCTCTGTTCTTACGTAATCCTTGTTACGGTAGGTTTAAGTTAGTAGGTAAACAACGTACCCAGCGTTTGAGAAGCATGCTTGAGTAAAAAGAAAAGTACAAACAATACGCAAGTGGAACCTAAAGATTCTAATAGATGCAACTGATTCTTTCCATTTCGAAATATTCAATCGGCGGCGCAATTTCAGCTAGTATTATGTAGAGCTCTGGGCTTTGGCACCATTATTGTAAACCTTTGGTTTCATAAGAAAGTTCCAACAGTGTCAGGTAACAGATAAAACGCTTTTGTTTAGCGCAACATCTTAATGTCTCCTCAGAGTTTTCTGAATGAACGACAAACTTCAACAACGGCTGCATTGTGCTCATTCACTTAACTGAACAAAGGACTCGTTTCTCTGTGATGTGCCGCGAGAATAACACTGCTGAACGGAGTAACTGGAGCCTATACACTCAGTATATTAGGAAGCGCGGTGTAGCGCCGCTATACGAAATAATACAGCATTTAATAATTACGTCTCTTTTATTTTTGCCTTCGAAAACTTTCTGCAAATCTAGGCCGAGGTGCCGGCTATTGCAAAATACACTACAAAGTTTGCTCGACGAAGTTTTTGCATAGTGGAACTTTTAATTGTTGATATTCGAAAGGCATTTGTGTTCGTTTCAATAACTGGGTATTCAGAACACGTTAAATAGTGGGATAGTTTGACTTTTGATGCAAATTATACTCAAAAGTTTATAGTTTCAGTTATTTAATAGTTTGAATTTAATCGAAAACCTTAAACGAATAAAAAATTAAGTACCTATATCAATACGTCATCACAGCGGTGTATCGCATTCACGAGGTTGTGTCGGTGACGTCACATCGTGGATTGGACGGACGCCAAGTTCGCAATATTTATAGTGCCTTACTACAATGACACGTTTCGATCATGTAAAGAATTAGAAATGCATAGCTATTATAAAGCGTGCTTGTAAAATTATTTATTTTATAGAACTATCACATAAATCTGTTCATTTAAAGTTGTAGGTAGTGTCTTTATATATCCGCCATGTGCAAAAGCTCGAGGTATTCACACAACAAAGCTATCTGTGTGACACACGCCCCATTACACGCTATCAATAAAATTCAAATCTCCGTGTTGTGTAACGATATGCAAATTTTAGCTAATTCATGTAACCATTACGCCTGTCACCGAGTGCTGGGTCAGCAAAATGAGCAATGTTCATAAATGTTACTAGAGCACGGTGGCTAAAAACGGGCCGCGCCGCAGCGTAGTTTATAGTTCTTTTTTCCTCATACATCCACGAATAATACAGTCCGTTTAATGTCCTGTACTAAATATAAGTGTAATATAAATTGGTACTCCATCATCTGCATCATCTGCCCAGCCTTTTTCCAAACTATCTTGGGGTCGGCTTTCAGTCTAACGGGATGCAGCCGAGTACCAGTATTTTTCATGAAGCGACTGCCTATCTGAATTCCACAACTCAGTAACTGGATGTCAGACTTTTAGCTTCTGACTACTCGTAACGACTGTCAAACATCTACAAATGACAGCCGGGACCAACGGCTTAACGTGCTTTCCAAGGCACGGAGGAAACTAGGTAGGTATGTAATTATGGTTACCCATCAACGGACCAACCTCGACAAGCACAGCTTAACCTTAAAGATTAAGCCGGGTGGCTGTTATTATTTAGCCACGAGCTCCTCCTCTCTAGAGATAAATTGGTACTCCAGTATCAGCTATTTGCCTAAGCCGGTTGATCACTATTCCCCTTATTAATGTATTTAGCAAAGATAAATATACTCATATGAATACAAAATTCTTGTAAAATAACGTTTTTTTTACACGCCTGAAGAGAATTTAATATCACATTATTTGTCAAAGCGGTTGGAAGGCTACGAGAAAATGGCAAATTACTTTTTAAGGATATTACTTATACATAATTTATTACATCGGGCTAGTTGTAATTTGTAACGCTGAGACATCGGGGTTAAACTAATATCACATTTTTTACGTAGGTAATTTATGAAAACAAAGGCGAAATTCAATTGAAACTGTTATAAAGCGTAGAATGCTCGCCTGCTTTAATAACACGATCAGTAATGGTATATTGATACATACACTACTCACACTATAATAAAATAATCTTCCATCTACAAAACACGTAAATGAATAATTTGCAATTACTTTTTCAAACGATCTACTTTTTATCCTCGAAAATTTCTCGTCAAGAAATGGATTTATTTTGAATAAAACGTGCTCTGTTCAAACCCCTTAAGTCATGGAAACTTTCAAAAGTTGTGAACTATGACAATTTGACTTTCGGTGCCAGGTTTTTTAAACAACCTTTGTGCTACGATAGATTGATTTTATTTCTTGCCACAGTGGTCGGGACGTAAATGAAAAGGCTGTGTCTGTCCAGTTGCTACGGCGTAGCCACCGCATAATCATCTCATGACGTCACCGCTACGACCGCTACGCCGCGCCCATAAGAGTCAGCTCACACTGAGACGCGACGCGACGCGACGCTGCGCGCACACTTTAAAAGAGCGATTCAAAATATAACTTTATTTTCTACACGAAAAGATACATATTTCGTTGTGAGAATTCAGAATAGGTCGCGCAACGTATTCTGAATTCTCAAGGTGCGCGCAGCGTCGCGTCGCGTCGCGTCTCGGTGTGTCTCGGTGTGAGCTGACCCTAAGTCACAGCGGGTATTATCAACAATCGTATAACTATCTATTAATCTTTATGAATTAAAACTGTAAAAAATAAAGTTGTAAAAATATTGGATTCATTTTTTGATAAGTAAATAAGGTGACTTGCAAAAATAAATCAGAAGTACGAGTATACTGAAAGACCCAATTTTGTTTGTGTCTGGACCAGGCTGTGCGTGAGTGTAACTTGTGTCTATTTATTTCGTATTACTAATTTAAAATTTTAATGTGGTCTGTAGGAGGGTATCAAATAAAAAAAGTGGCAGAAAAATTCTGATCATCATTTCAAACCCCAAAAATTTCAGTACACTTGATACTCAACACACCCCCCTCGCCTGAAACAGTGCGTATATTTTAATTACGCTCTTCTACTCTTAACATCAAAGCATTTTTGGATCGCTCCGGAAGTTTTATAAAGAGCGGAATATGTAGGCTTTGGCAGCGGACGGAAGTCTCCTGGAAGTGCCACTCCAACAATAGGGGATCGGACTGGGTAAAGAAAACGACATTCTATTTTGTCCGTCTGACAGGTAATAAAAAAATATTAGACATGTATTTTTTGTTTTATCAAAATATCAAAAAAAACTTAGTTAGAACTCATTCAAAGTCAAAGTCAAAGTCAAAGTCAAAGTCAAAGCATTTATTTCAATTAGACCATTACAGGCACTTTTGAAAGTCAACAAAACAAAATAAAACGCGAAGCTACAGTCCCAGTCACAAGGCATAATAACTTGTGAAAGTACTGTAGTTGCCTATTCCGTAGCGTAGATCTCTATGGAGAAGAACGGGCAAGAAACTCCATGGACACTCTTTTAAATCAAAATATGTTACAAAATCTTGGTTACATCATTCATGTTAAGAATTACAAATATGTGAGAACAATGTAGAAATACGGGCAAGTTAAGAGCGTCCAGAGTAAAAGATTAAATCATTAATAAAAAAATAAAGTAATTAAAATAAACCGTGGCAGCTAAGAGAAATTAAAGTTGGAGAGTGGAGGCTTACTATGTCACAAGTAGGTATAAAACTTACCTACATGTGACGTCATGCGCCATTTCAACTCAATATATCTCCGTAATTTTATGACCTCGTGAAAAAAGCAAAAAATACGTGTCCAATACTTTTCAATAAACTACCCGACGGACAAAGAAAAAAAAAATAGGATTATCCCCTATTGTAAATTGTTCTGTGAGGGATCAGTCTTACTCACATAACCAGCAAAGAATAATTACTATTATTCTTATACTTATAAACAAGGCACTTAAATATATGGTTTTAATTTCAACTCGATACATCCACGGGTTCCCGAGATAAAGGATCTTGACGGACAACTAAGTGATCATATAAGGGTTGTGTTGTTTCAGTTTGAGGTACGGTACCCTAAAAATGCTTAACAGAAGTTTTCGGATTACTGTCAGTGTTCAGGCACAGAATTGTTGTAGTTTCACTAAACTCTTACCTACTTGATCGGTGCAAGGGTTTTCTCATTCCAAACGTGATCAACAGTTTTTTTTTTTGTTTTAATAGCTTGATCACTCATCGTGCATAGCGTAATAAGTATTTATAAGATACTAACGATAACTTGAGTGAGGCGATTGTAACAGCCTTCTTAGAGACCGGTCCGTCTTTGGCAATTCTCCAAAATTGTGGGGTGAATAATAAATACTGAGAGTGGGATATAGATGATGTTATCAAAAGCAATTGTCTTGACTAGCTTATCACTTATTTTTTAAGTATGGTTACGGGGTTAAAAACGCCAGAGTTAAAAAAAAATTGAACCTTTGTGACTTTCACATCACAGCAAAATAATAAATAGGTCCTACTGAATAATATAACTCAGATTGTTTGTTTCTGACAATGGATTTCGTCGAATTTGGTATTTATTTTAGACAATACTCCATATTTGAATAAAAAAGGCTTTTGTTGAGTCACGTCGTCCACCCGAACGCTTCGAGGGATTAAATACGAAATAAGAGATGGAATCTTTTTTTATTTTGACATTTGGATGATTTTATTGTGAACGTTATCAGAGCGTTTGATATAAAGGAAATTAAAACAGCTACCTACGACTTTATTTGCAATCTGAAAATAAAAGTCGAGAATTCCGTAGGTACTTGATGTTAAATAATGGAGTGTCAGCTTAAGGCCTACGCAGACCGGGACGGCATGGCAAGTGATTTTGCCGTCAGTCAGCGCACATCAGCCGCTTAGATACCGCAGCATTCCCGCGCCTTGCCACAGCATGCCACGGCGGCGTGTCGCGGCACAACAAAGCACGCCTCGGCAGCTCCTGCTGCCCGATACACTTTTAGCCTTCAGATGCGTTTGATCGCGTGTTGATGTGCCTCAGTTTTGTCAAAACGAGCGCTGGAGTCCTTGGCATGCCGTTGCCTACCGCAGTACGCCATGGCATACCGTCGCGGGAGCCCGTGGCGCGTCTTTCAATACAGTGCCATGAAATCCCTTTCGATGCCACGGCATCATTTTAAAGCATAGCAATTTACGAGTATGTCGTATTTCGAGATCGATACGTTATTCAAACGTATCGATCTCGAAATACGACATACTAGACATTCAGTCCATGAGTAAAAATATTGCCTTGCCATGCCGTCCTGGTCTGCGTAGGCCCTTAGTTGCTGTTAAAATAAATTATTGTCATTGATATTAATATATTTTATAAATCAAACATTGAAAATTGCGACATAATGTTATACATACTGAACTATTTACACGGAAACTATTTCGTCACCTAGTGATGTTAGTTAATCTGGAGAAATAAATCATATATCATGATTTATTTGTGTGACATATTTCTTTAAAAAGTTATAAAATATAATTGCTTCATAATTATTGCAGCGATGCGAGGCAGGGCTACCACGGAACGTGATGCATTGAATTAATATTTGTCGATTATTTTGTACACGCATCTACTCAGTACCAAATAAGATAAATAAACACTACTTCTGCGTACATGAAACTAAGTGAACATGCACAACAACATCATAATTTAAACGGGTTACAAGCACCATCATTATTGTTTTGGAAAAGTATGTTCACAAATATTCGTGTAATGTCTATACCTTTTTTTTTTTTTTGCGGATGGGAAATCATCAAATGACTTCTCCTGCTCTGGGCGGAGCGGGGGGGAGTGTCAGACTTGACTGACTAAAACACACCCATGTTCCATCTAAGCCCTTTGTGTTCCAGGGCCGCGGTATCTCTTTTGAACAACCCGCAGCCCTGGCAGGTAATGTCTATACCTCAGGAGTCAATGTCTATACCATATACAAGGTGTTGTTTTGCATCTTCGTCAAAATTCAAGTGGTTGTCACAAAAGACATAAATAATCAATTAAAATTACGGCACCTAGTTAATTATTAGAAAACGCTGATTTTTTTGTTGTTCAAGTTTTCAGTATATCAGAATTACCTCCTTAACGTAGTTTAGGGAATAATCAATTATGATTATGAATGATATGATTGTGTGTATGTGTGAAAGTGCGGTTATAGGGCAAGCAACACACAGGCCGCGTTTAAAACACGAGTGGTTCACACTTACCGATTTATGTAAATAAGAAAAATAAATACCTACCATTTTATTATTGATTTAGGTCGAGAATCGAATCGCATAGAATCCTCCTCGAATTTAACAAGTTGCAAAACAATACCTTGTATAATGGCTGTACATAATAAGTGTTGATCAGAATTTGAACAGAACTCCATCAGGCAGCCCTAGTGTGTACGTGCTCACGGTCGACTGATCTAATATCTTTAGAGCTATGGATTGCGCTCGCTTTTCAACGCTAGCGATCCGTGAAAATCATCTAAATGGAATTCTCTCAAATACATGCCATGTTCCGGCTCGAATCATTAAGTGAATGACTATGATAACGAATTGGTATATGACTGGGCTCTCGCTAAAGCCTAATTGAATTCGTTATAGGGATGTCGCTTTCCTTGTCCTGCAAGACTTTAAGGTACGGGGGCACCTGACTGAACTAATATTTCTCTGTCACTTCACACATCACTAAAAGACTTCCCGAGGACTATTAAACCGATTCTCTTCCTCTTATTCAATAGCAGTTGCTCATAAATAATGTCCAGCAGTTGTAAATGGTTTTGTGTGATAAACTGTCACGAATATACATGTGTCAACTATGTCAGTTCTTATGTACAGAGGACATTTTGAGTGCGTGGGGAGGAAGAGGAGACTTTGAGTAGCGAAGCAGTGAAGTGGTTAAAAGTGTAAATGGTACTATGTACTGTTTTTCTACACATTCTGTACTTTGTATAGTCTGGTGGCGTACCATGACGTCTTAAAACATTATCGTTCCATTCTTTTTCCAGAGTGAAAAAGAGATGGAGCTATACAGGTCATCTAGCTCCATCTCTTTCCCACTCTGGAATAGGAATGAAACAATAATGTTTTAAGCGTCTTAGTAACACCCCTGTTCTTTGTAAAGATTATTTTATACTAGCTGTCCAGCGCAACTTCGTCTGCGTCACATTTTCCCTGTTTTCGCAATATTTTTCATTGCTGCTCCGCTCCTATTGGCCGTAGCGTGATGATATATAGCCCATAGCCTTCCTCAATAAATGGGCTATCTAACACTGAAAGATTTTTTCAAATCGGACTATCGGATAATCGGAGTATTTCCCGAGATTATCGCGTTCAAGCAAACAAACAAACAAACTCTTCAGCTTTATAATATTAGTATAGATTCTCTCGTAATATAAATTTGAATGAGTGGAGAAATGTGCCTTATCAGCATTTAAATACTTTGAGATTTCTTAAATAAATTAATATCGTTTAAATAAACTAAAATCGTTTTAAATAAACTTAATAAACTGAATATTTTGACTGAATATTTTATATTTTTTTTACACGTTCTTTCACGAGCCCTAAGGCAGGTACTACTTCAAAGATTACTCTTCTTTTAATCCAATCAATCATTTAAATGGGAAATGAAAACGATTACTTCGAAAACGAGGATTCAATAAACAGAATCACTCATTTAAATTGAAGAAACAGCTACGAGAAGCGCTTTCAGACAGGAAAGAGATATCTTATTAGGGTTCCGTGACCAAATGGCAAAAACAGAGCCCTTATAGATTCTTCCTGTCCGTCTGCTGCCACCAGACCGTTGAAATTTAGAGAGCAGGCGTCTTCTATGAACCGCTACACAAAATTCCTGCGATGGGTGATAAAACTCGTAATACGGTAACGTCGCTCTTCAATCGACGCGACGTGAAGATTTTGCGCCATTGTGCATATTAACCGAGATTTATTTTCTGTGCGCTTGGAGAATGGTGTCTGCGACCATCAGGAGATGTATCTACATCTCCACTTAATATATTAAATGTCCCCACACTTTTAATTTTACTAAATTAATTTCAATGGCTATCATAATTCTGAGAGGTACTCGCTTTTCTCCTTTAATAAACCTCTTGATTTTGTAAACCAGTAGCTTATAAGAATTACGAAGACCAGTAACTAATGGAAGTGCGCTCGCAATACCCGTAATTAAATTAGTTTTAAAATTTCAGAGTATTTTAGCACTTAGAACAACCCTGTCGCCTGATAAAAAGTTAAAAGTAAAAAAATAAATTACGTATAAAAGAAAAATAGAAAGTAGGTTGGGTTAAACCTGTTTTTGACTACTGTTTTTTCACGCAGATCGGAAAAAGCTATCGAGTAAATAATACCACTAGACTTTTTATATTGGCCTTCGTTTCTGCTAGACTGGATATAAAAGCACATTGTTTTTTAGATGATCCTTTCGTAATATCTACTGCTGTGTTGTTCAGAATGTACGAGTGAGCAGTAATGGGGTAGGTACTTTTCATTAATGGCTTCATTATTTTAACGCATTTGTATGCTGCTTTTCTATTAGGCAAAGAAAAGCAGCATACAAATGCGTTAATCGAAGCTCGTAAAGTTCAGTACATCCATTGCGATAGTTGCATTTGCGCGCAAAAAAAACATACAAAGATGTATTTATCATGTATATAGTCAACATTTTTATACACTCTTCCTTTTTTGGAACAGCGATAAACTCTTATAATAAACGGTCGCTTCAGCCCCAATATTGTGTTACAAATTGCCTCATGAAATGACCTGAATAAAAAGTTTGCATAACAGCGAAGGGAAAAGTTGTGAGCTTATCACATTGACCCGTTTACGTCGGTATACTTGACTACTATGATATTGATCATCACTTCACTTGATTACCACCACTTTGTGTATAAGTGGGGTGGTAAACTAAAAATCTTCATAGAAAAGCGCATATACCTAACAGCAAACCAAAAAGCAATCAAAGTTTGGTATTGGCAATTTTGGATCTGGCAATTTTGCATGTTGTGGTATCCATAAAACTAGAGTGACATATTTCAGGTCAGCTCTTGCCAACTAGAACGTGACCGCTAACTGGCTGTACGAGCTTTACATTACTAAACACAAACATCGCTTGCAGATTGAATTTCGAAAATGTTCTGAATATATAGGCTCTTTTTATTATTTACCGATTGTTTGTGAATGTGTGGACATTGTAGGCCTTATAGATTCCTAGATCCTTGGTAACTTGTTATCTTGTTCTATGTTTTGTATAAAGCAACGGCTTATTGTCGGGCCTACGATGTCCTCCCATACTTAAGTACTAACACTGTAATATAAAAATATTGTAAAACTAAATGATTCTAAAAGAGTAACTATGGAGTTTGATGGTTCTTCTCCATAGAAAACGACCAACCCAAACCGTTCACCTTTTGTCGACGTTTTATAAGTGCCCTTTTAAGCCTATGTAAAATAAAAATATTTTTTCATTACTCATACTCTGAAAGTAGGTCTGAAGTTGCCTGAGGAGCGGGTTGAAATTAATACTTTTCATCCCTAGGGAGAATCGCTTTCAACTGACAGATGCCAAATTATAAAAAAAAACTAGTTCTATTTTCACATTTTTATTGAACCATGTTCCAACTTTCTATGCAGCCACGATGTAAAATTGAAATAACTTAAAGTTAAGTATTGATTAAAGAATCTATATTTTTTTATTAACTTTATTATAATTTATTTTAAACAATTTCTTTAAAATAACAGATTGGGGCAAAATATTTACCATTATTTCAATGATGAAAATGAAAAATAGTGGCTAAATAGCTGGCTGGCCACAGAAATAAAAACAAAATAGGCGAAAAGTTGTTGATTTAAGTATGTAAAATAAAATTTACTAATTTTTTCTTTAGCTAATTCATGTTTTTATTTTTACTTTCTTTGTATTCGTAATGAAAAGCACAGTGTTTACCTCGGGTTAAAGACTTATTTAGTCCCTCGAACTATAAAACCCCGTCTCGGGACTAAATAAGTTACTTTCACCCCTAGGGTAACAATGTACTATTATCCTTCCAAGTAACAAGGGGCTTGATAAACATTCCTTCGCTTAAAATGTAACTCCCGCTCTCTCTGCCGTGAGGAAGTATTTTTTGAAACGCAAACCCAATTTTTTCAAGCCATGGAGCGAGTTATGCTTGGCATTACCCTACTGGACCGAGTACGTAACACTTAAATCCTTCGTCGTAATTTTTCTTTCATATAAATCAACTTTATTGAAATAGTTATTTGTGCAACAAGAGAGCAAAGTCGTTTTTTGCTGCGAGTGCTGAATTTGAATCCTGAGCAAGCGAGGGATTCAAAGATTGAATCACGAGCGTAGCGAGTGATTCTAAAGTTGAATCCTGAGCGTGGCGAGGGATTCAAAGACACGAGATGCAAAAAACTTTGCTCTCGTGTAACACACATAACTTTTCACTTCAGCAGCGAGAACACTTTAGGAGATAAAATAATAAACAGGAATTGATTGAAATAACTATTTATTGTGAATCAAAATAATTAAAATTATAGATGATGACCTCGTCTGTGATAAATCTAAAAAATAAGATAGCAACACCGTCTCCGAAAAACTGCTTGCGCCCTTTGTAAGTCTCGTTGAAGACATGGTATGCTTTCAGATATTTCTTGCGAGACTTCTCAGGTAGGAAACTTAATTCTGCATTAATAACTGTCTTGTTGTTTTAACTCTTCCGGTGTTACAATACTGTCCTCGTCGCTAGTTTCACTCATATTTTACGATTATTTTAATATTTTTAACTTATTCAACTCTTTACGCCAGCCACGATTTTTTTCCCGCTCTTTTATTTAAATTAAGGCGTGTTCGGAAATAGCACCCATGATATTTTATTATTCAAAATATATTACGTAACATTATTGAAACTAGAAATAAATATTTACAGGTTAAATATCAGTTTTATTTGCATTTAATACTTATTTTTGTATAAATACAATAATAAGTTAAAAATTCAATAAATTACATTAAAAGATATTTTTGCAAAATCTCTTTAGTTAGTACGAAATTCCGAACGTGTTCGAATTCAAAAACGGAACTTCGAAAGGGCTGGTCTTTGTCTCTCTCTTTCTAATGGGCGGGAAAGAGATAGAGTGTGAATGTTTCGAATTGTATGATTAACCCAAGGCTGAATAAGATATTCGGGGCTTTCTGAAAAAAATAATTAAAAAGTTACTTTGTCTCACTCAGTGAGCAAAATCGCATTTTGCTCACTGATTTCAGGCAGCAAAACCTACATGTTTGAGCTACTGAAGTGAAAAAAGGTATTATGTTTTCAACCTGGTTCGGACCAAGTTGAAAGCATAGTACTTTTTTAATACTTATAAGTAGCTGGTATTATTTTCGGGTCCAGGACAAAATTCGTGGAAACTGAGCGGTAAAGCAGGATTTTTTTCACGACAATTTTTTTGGTTTTTAGTTTTGTAACGTGTCTACTTATCACCTTTTTGAGAAAACCGGTTAGCCCAATATCAATTTATTAGAACTTATTCGAGTTTTTACTTCATTAATCAATAATCTGAACATCGATTTTTTTGGTTAACACGTGTTACAAAAGCGGGTAAAGAATAGTATCTCATCTAAAGAAGTTCCATGTTCACTTGTACAAAAATAACTAGTAAGTAACAGTTTCAGTATTTTTTTTTTAATTATTCAGCTTCAGTTAGTTTTGCATGTACCGTGACTAAATTTTCTGAAATTATTTTGTTTACAATAATTAAAACAAAACTAAGTTCACTGTTGCTACAATAATAATGATTTATACCTAATTTGAGTTGTGAAATAACCTAAATCTATTTGTTGTTTTAAGATATAGTAATTTGAGTTTGTTTGTACAAGAGTCGATTAGGAACTGCCACTGAGAAGCTCGTTAAACATCTAGATCAGTTCACTGCTCACTAGCCGAGTTTTAAATTGAAACCTTGATGACTAGCGTATCTGATAGTCGTTGTTAAAATTTCTTAAATAGCTTTCAGAAGGTGAATAAGTTAAGTAGATAAAAACAGAGCAGCGTCTATGCTAAAGATTTGAATTGCCTGTGAAACAAACCTAGCTTGAGTAGCTGAAGTTAAAAGCTCTCAACTTTTATTATTGAGACTTACTTAATCTAATTGAAGAATTCAGCTTTGAATAGATTCCAATGAATTGAAGATCTCTACAAAGGGTACATTGACCCGTACTTTGAAGAGGCACCACGGCGCTTTGCGCTGACTTCTAATTTATTTGTAAAGAGGCATTTCAAACATAAAATGGCCGGAGGCATCCTGTTTTTCACGCATGGGAAATCATCAAATGACTCCTCTCGCTCCGGGCGGAGCGGAAGGGAGTGTCAGACTTGTACTGACTAGAACCTATCTATGTTCCTTCTTAGCCCTTTGTGTTCCAATGCCGTGGTATCTCTTTCGAACAGTCCCGCAGGCTTGGCAGGCATCCGCCCTCTCGGGCCCCTTCCGATTTGCTGACATCTCCTTGATACGCGCGAGGAACACGAACGCGCGGTCGACACGGCATGTCGTCATACTCGTAAGACGGACGGACGGTGAGCTAAGTTGTTTAGGCCTTAGGTGATCACTTTTTCATTAATAAGGAAACAACCACACAAAAGACAAATTTTAATACAATCCAGCCCCACAGTCACATTGCCTAACTATTTCTTTATTCTGATATGTATTCAACAAATTACTATTTCTCCGAGCATTCTCCTTACTTATTCTATCTTACTGCCCTGCCGGAAAGATCCTTGGGATCTATTTAGAGAATGGAGAATCAGGTTTTACTTTTGAGTTCCTCAAAGTTATGCTGCCTCATATACTTTATAGAATATGATAGATTATAGATTATATTATTATAGATTTGGATAGAGCTGGTCTCATTTTATCTCATTTAATTGTTCAATTGATACTATTCAATAGGCACTTTTGCAGCACATGTCATAGTTAAGTAACGACAATAATGTTGTATTCTAAACAAAGATTCTTAATATTTTAATCACATATAATCGTAACTCTTCACATCATCATCATTTGCCTAGCCTTTTCCAAACTACGTTAGGGTCGTCCTCCATTCTAACCGAATGCAGCTGAATACCACTTTTTTATATGGAGCTCCACAACCCAGTAGGTACTGGTTAATACGAATACGATACTCCATGGCAAGACTGGTTGACAGACTTTAGAGCCACTAGTTACCTTAACGACTGTCAAAGATCTTCAAATGACAGCCGAGGCCAACGGCTTAACGTGCTTTCCGACGCATTACACTCTTCACATCATAACATGAAATAATTTTGCAACAGAAAAACAAGTCCTCATCCAAAAAAACTACAGTGCTGTAATGTATGAACGTGTAACATGTATTCTTTTTGTTCTTCTGAAAGGGTGTTATTTTATTATAATTCTGTATCAATAGAAAGGATTAACTAAAAATAAAAGCTTTACATTGGTTTACTTAACTTAATACTCTTTTCAAAATGTTCAACACCAAAAGCATAAAAATACACGTACTGCGCTTTCCAATTTCCAATTTCAATAAGCCAGTTAGAATTTGGTTGAAAGAGCCAAAAGAATTTATTTGCTGAATTAAAAAAATATGACTGCGTTTCAATAACAGACTAGCGGTGAACATAATTCAAAGACTTGGTCAAGTTTAGGTTTAGAAGTAGACGTCAAAATATATTTCAAGGTTTTACCGTAAATCAGAACCGTCTGAAAGTCGCAAAGTTTCTAATTACAGTCACAATATTTTACAAGATAAGGAGCAAAGTCAAAGTGACTGTTGACAACCATTCTCCCTGAGGTGGCTTAATTAAAGCCCGCCCGAAGTTCACCGACATCCGACCCTGATTTATTAGCTTCGTAAGTTAAATATTCATCGAATTAATTTACCGTACAACGATTTCCCTTTATAATGTAGGTACTTAGTGTTTGCCAAAAAGAACCTACATTCATCATCTGCCTACTTTTTGGTCGGCTTCCAGTCTAACCTAATGCAGACCAGTATTTTACATGGAGCGACAGCCTAACTGATCTTCACAACCCAGTTAGCACTGAGTAATGCGATACCCTTTGGTAAGACTAGTTGTCAGACGTACTGACAACTAGTCTTCTGACCGTCAAAAATCTACAATTGACAGCCGGGACCAACGGCTTATCGTGCTTTCCGAGGCTCGGAAGAAATTCGGTATGTAATGGGTGCAGGGCACCCTTCTACGAACCAACGGGTTGCACGACATTGGTCAAGTTAGATATTCGTCAAATCGGCAATTCGTCAAATTTGTTATTGTTCAAAGCTGTAATTCGTCAAATCGTCTTTTTGTCCAATTACGAAATTTGCCAAATACGCCATTGGTCAAGTCATTTAAGTACAATCAACTGTAAAAATAAAGTACCACATGTTTTTTTTTATTAACTCGTTTATTCAATTCATATTTATTTACATAATTATAATTCATACCCAACACAACTGTTTTGAAAACTTTAACGCATATAATTTTCCATTCATTTTTCATTCAATTTTTTCTATTTTGGCATTTTTTATGATGTTAGATGGAGCCTCGACTGCGTAGGTGGTCCGATGGCATTCATTTGCGCGGCTTAACCTGAAGATCGACTCGAACGGCTGTCAGTTTTTAGCTCAAAGAACATAAATATGATGAAAGACAATTTGTGTTAGTAAATAGAACCTAACTAAGGACCTACTTAACCTGCTTTTAAACGGCCGGTAATTATCCTAACTAATATTATAAATGCGAAAGTAAGTTTGTTTGTTACGCTTTTACGCGAAAACTACTAAACCGATTATCATGAAACTTTGTACACATATTTTTTGAGGTATCATAAGTAACATAGGCTATATATCATCACGCTACGACCAAAAGGAGCGGAGCAGCAATGAAAAATGTTGCGAAAACGGGGAAAATGTGACGCAGACGAATTTACGCGGGACAGCTAGTAAACAATAATGTGTACAAGCAAGTTATTACTAGAAAACCATTTTAGTCTGATTCAAAGTTTCTACGGTTGCCAAATAATGCATCCATCCGTAAATATTTTACGGACGGATACATTGGCAACCATAGACCCAAACAACATGGCAACAAAGTAAATGATTAAGTAAGAGTCGTACCTAAACGTTCAGTTAGGGAAGATCTTGCTCATTTAAGATTTATCACTTGGGATGTTTAATTTGCAGGCCGTTTAATGAACTTCCTCTGTGCGGTCAAGCGTGTGTTTAATTTCCGGCTAATTGTGTACGAGTAGTACAAGTTTGCGGGCAGTAGTACAATGTGGGAAGGTTTACTAACGAATACTTATTAGTAAAATACAGACCATTGTAATTCTTGAACCCAAAATTAATTAAATTACCAAGATCCGATAAACTTAAATCAATCGAGAACCCTTTAGCATTACGCTATTGATTGTAATTTTATTCCAAACTTGGTTAATCAAATGTAGTCTTGTACCGTCTGTAGAGTACCGGAACTGTAGTGTACATCCATAAGTTACTGAAGTTCAGTTCAGTTTAGTTTTGACCCGAGAATTCGGCGTGAAAAGTTTTATTTACGATTAATTTTACAATAAAATAACAGTCAAACTACAGTGTCGGACAGGATTTTGTCAGCATATTAATGCAATTGTAAAACCAGATGGCGACATTGCTTGTGATACCTCTACACGTAATTGAACCTTTTTTCAACTATACAGTAACAATTATTGCATTCTAAAGTGTATGCATACGATCCTGTAGGCCAAACCTCTGTGGCGTTGAAAGTCTGGCTCTTAAAAATGCTGAACAGGCGTAAATATTTTATTAAAAAAAAAAAAAACCGGAAAATTGGCCAGAATGTTATTTAATTAATAGATTAAAACCTTATTTAAGGTTTATTAATTTACCTAAAATGAAATAAAAAGAGAAGACATAATATGAAGTTTCCACTGCTGTAGTTCAATGTTTAATTAAGCCCTCCAGCCGTTTTCGCAACCAGTTGCGAATTAAGAATGTTTATTCCTTGTTCGCAACCATGTTATTAGCTATTGTATAACGAACCAATTCAATCCAACCACAATTTAAACAACGTTTAAACACAATGATAGCAACTTATCTACTGAAGTCTGACCGCCAATTCCCTCATCGCGGCTGTAAGACAGACAGCGGGTTGGCGATCCACGCCGCAGTGTACCGCATTTCCGATTGCTACCTGCTGGGAATCCATGTGGGTGCCCGCCCCCACTGGGAATATTCGTACCATCCTGACAGTATGTGATACACCACGAAACACTTCCAGTCCATAATGCCTCCGTTACAACAGTATGTACATTTTTTCCCCTTAGTCTATAATGTCCCACTATGTTGGGCAATAGTCTCTCCATACTACATTCGTACTACTATACTCCCCCAGACACAACGACACTAGGTTTCAATCTTATTACACCATTACCTACCTACAATCCAATTATTTTTCGGAACGCTGTTTTTTTTTGTTTATACAAATCAGTCAGTAGGTCGAGGAATGAAGACACCGAACACAGTTATTTACGTAGTTTTTTTAACCTTCAATATTTCTATTCTATGCCTATGTATCGAGGGTCACCCCTTTTTGTTGCTCATCAAATTTCAATTTTGTAGTGCCAATAGTCTTAGAAAAAATTACTGTGACACACGGACGGACAGACAGACAGATGGAGCGGAGGAATCTGTAAGGGTTCAGTTTTTGCCGATTTGGCAACGGATCTCAAAAAAAAAGACCGCTAGAACTGTACTGAGAAAATAAGACACCAAATGGCACAAACGAAAGTTTTTTTTACAAAAACACACAAAACACTTTAAAATGCGTACTCGTATTTTCAAAACTGCTAGCCCGGTTTTACAACAGCTTTTTTTAAGAACGAAAAATGTCGGTCCCCCATTTTACAATCCTTGTAAAATTATCCTTGTTGTGATTCCTTTTAGAACGGTTTTTCCAAACTGTCAACACAATCGGGTTTACTTTTCTTCTGCTTTTATAGCACAAACAAGAGACGGACGTTTTCCCAGCAGTAAGAACTATTTCAAATTCATGAACATGTTGAACTTATAAAATTGCTGTTTGTTGAACAAACAGCTTAAGGACATTTAATTCACTTTTTGCGTCATCAAATCATCATGAATATTGCTGGTTTAGTTTCTTAATTTGCCATTCAATGCTACCTTAACAGCAAGGTATCACCACAAATGATGGAAAATACCATTCGCGACATTTTTTTTTTCCAATACAAATTCATTCATGAAACTGACAAATCGAGAAAGTTGCCTGCGCCAATTTAGCTTTGATAATTCTCGGATAAAGCTATAAGAAAAAAAATATACCGACGCCAATTAGCTTATTTGGTTTGCTAATTGGCGTCGGTATATTATTATTTTTTCTATGATTCAGATGAAAATGATACTATTCGTAAGCCAATAAGAGAATACTCAAAAGATTTATCATCATGATAGGTATAACACAAAATATGCATGAGCTCAGGCCGAATCTATCGTTACTTTATTTTCTCTGTTCCACAAAAATGTTATATCACTTGTTCAAATTCACAAAGCCGGCAATTGAGGTCAGTAAAATATAGGTAGCTCTTGGGTTTCAAGCGATTATACGCTTCTGCACTTTAACAAAAATCCTTGAAGCAAATCCGAGTTTTACCGGGAAAAAATAGTTTCAGGATTGACTAACGTGGGCTTGACTTTGTGCATAGTAAAACCAGTAAAAACAGTAGAAAGGTTTGAATTGATTGTCTTCTCGAATATTTATAAACAGGGGGTTTTCAAAAGCTAGCTAGATTTTCGTCGTTCCGTCACAAGGATAAGTACCTAAATATTTAATATCGAGGGAAAACATCCAATGCAGTAACTACACAAAGCAACACGAAAATAAATTCTGTAGCTTAAAATATCTTGTAACAGTGTATTTTCAAACCTCGGATTACTCTGCTCCATTTAAACTAGAACTACTTCCAGGAAAATCTTCAGTATCCCGCAGCGTTCAACAGACTGGAAAATTAGGAGCCTACTGTTCCGTACTTATTCGAGTCTCATAACTCCGATCCCTGTTGTGCGGTCGGAATATCCAATTACTTACCATAACCAATTTGTTTGTTATTAGCTAAGTTTCTTGCGCGCGCAAGTCACGGTACTTATGTGACACATGTCACACACTGGACACTTATTTTATCTGATTTACAATATCATCAAGCATCATCATCCGCCTAGCCTTTTCCCAAACTTTGTTGGGGTCGGCTTCCAGTCTAATCGGATGCAGTATTAGTATTTTACATGACGCCTCCCATCGACCTCTACAACCCAGTAACTGGGTAATACGATACCGCTTGGTAAGACTGGATGTCAGACTTTCGGCTTCTGACTACTTGTAACGACTGTCAAAGATCTAACTTAACGTGCTTTCAGAGGCACGGAGGAAACTCGGTATGTAATTATGGTCACCCATCCACGGACCAACATCGGCAAGCACGGCTTCACTTTAAAGATCCGTTCGATCCGACCGTGCGGCTGTTATTATTTAGCCACGAGCTCATCACAATGTCATCAAGCATATTCCATTGTATTTTGAACGTTATGAGTAAAAAATAAGGACGTCTGATTATGTTGAAGTTCTGATTAGTTATAACTAAGGGATTCTAGACAGACGGAGTAGAGCTAATAGAACTAAGTACTTAATTTAATTTAACCACCGTGGATATGCTTTTCATCCAGCTGATGCCATTGCAAACTCTTTCAAAACAGTATGAGTTTGAGTAAACTACCTTCTACACAAAATTGTCACATATTTTATTATTTGTTACGCCATATTTTTCATATTAAACAACATAAAAGCGTCCTTGTATTTCCGTTTAAATTTTTAAAAGCATTTTCATTAAAGTTTCTTCGACAAAGTGAATATTTAGGAACTTTACAGAGCCGTACGGTATTTGTAACAGCATAGCATAATGTCTTTTAGTGCTTTTGCATTGCACATTACCGTCTAGTAATTTGATTAACAAGGAAGTACGGCCATCTTGTTTTCTCTCTTGACATGCATTTAAATATTTATTGGTATCTAGAATTTCATTAATTATGCTGGGAACTATTTAACTGTATTATACTTACTTAGATCCTTCATCTAAATGAAGAACGACAATGAACGGCACGCACACACAGATAAACCCTGAGGGGGTTGCGTTGTGTAGCATAATCAACCTGTTATTAAATTTGTATATAAACACTTTGGAAATAAAAGTAAAATAATAATACTTTGAAAATTGAGAAACTCTATTTGAATTTTAACCTTAGGTTGAACGGGTGCTTGCTAAAGTTCCACCTAGAGCATACCGAAGCGAAGAAAAATACGTCACGTATGTTTGAAGTTAAAATGCGTCTACTCAATACTGTATCAAACACATAAATGATTAACAATTACGGTTCTTGCAGTAACTTTATTTTATTTTATTGATTGAATGATTGGTTAACTTTGAACGACATGCTAATATTACTGCACACTTAAATGTATAATCAAAACGACTGTTTCTGAAAGTTATCAACGTCTACGGGTATCACAATCATAACTAAAATTATATTTAAACTAGATGTCCCGTGCAACTTCGTCGGCGTCACATTTTCCCCGTTTTCGCAACATTTTTCATTGCTGCTCCGCTCCTATTAGCCGTAGCGTGATGATATATAGCCTATGTCCTTTCCTAGGTTGAAATCTATGTTCTTGCCAAATTTCATTAAGATTTGATCAGCCGTTTACTCGTGACAAGGTAACCAACCAAACTTACTTTCGCATTTATAACATTAGTTAGGATTGACGCAGATGAGTGTGGTACTACTCTGACGTTAAAGTTTATCAGCACCACACGTTACTATTACTACACACTACATTCACCTGAGCTACTATCTCATACAGAACACCCACATTATTCAATTTATAACTAACCGAACTGCTCAGCGTTCGCTTGTACAATATATTCGAGATACCACTAAGAGGTTGAGCACGCAAGGTTAGCTCCCACCGCAATGTTAATAATCAATGTATAGTTACGTTACTTAGATTATTTTGTACATATTTATAGGAAATCCTACTCATAAATACATTTAATATGGATCCTCGTTGGGAGTGATCACAGCGCTTCATCACTTAATGTCTCGATTTCGCGGTTCTTCGTAATTTGATATTACATCGTGAATATTAGAACCACTCGGGCTTCGTGCGCTTACGTGTTTAATTAGGTAAAGCCTTGTTAATCTATGTATGCTGAACGTAAGGTTTGAGGCAATGCATACTTCTAGGTAATTGCATGCTAAAGTTAAAAAAAATGTACTCGGTGAACTTAATACACCTACATGTCTGTTTCAATATGAGCCTCACAGCTCAGAACGCTTACAAATAGGCGACACATGCAGCGGACATAACAAGTCTCTACAGACTTATTACGTTTTATTGTTGGATTAATTTAAACACAACGGACTTTCAGGAAAAAAGATCGTAGTTCAGAAACACTATTAATAATCCCACGTTAATGACTCCGACTCATTACTACTAGCTGTCCGCTAATCTTTGATATAGGATAGATACAAAGGATGCAGTATAAGGACTGATGTCTGATGTTATGTTATCTAGACACTTCGGCGATAAGATTCATAATGTTCCCAGTTCTGGGACACAGACCTCGTCTCTATGAAAGGGAATGGGCTGTAATCTGTAATCCACCACGCGGGCAAGTGCGGGTTGGTAGATGTCACATGTCTTCGAATTTTTAGTTCTAGGACATGCAGGATTCCTCATGATGTTTTCCTTCACCGTTTTTGAGGGCAGCGGTGATGAAATAAATTACACAAAGTAATGTGCCTGCCTGGGTTCGAACCCACGGCTTACTGCTCGTAAGTCAGGGCTGCCACCACTGGGCCACCGCGGCTTTAGACTAGATTGTTGACCCCATTTCGATAATTCAGGGAAAAAAAGCTCGAAAAAGTCGATATAAAGAAAATTAAGTATTGATGCGTGAATTGAGGGTACCTACATACATTTTGTGAGCGAGTTTCGTTCAGTAAAAAAGATTTAGGCTTCTTGATCCGAACTGAATATTCAGCAGGCTGCCTTTTCTTAAAATCGGAACCTAATCCGAAGGCACTTTAGCTTCAAATTTTATAAGCGATTTATGTGCTCTTGAATTTGGGTTTTTCCCAAACGTTACGCTACTATATTATGGTCAATGCTTTCATTCATAAGCATACAGAAATCCGTAAAATAAGAAGTCAAGTCTCAGTAATAGGGTCCCGTTTGACACTTTGGGTACGAAACCCTAAAAAGCGCATTCTTTACATTTATGTTGCGCAGAAAATGAAAGGAGAAAAAATATTTTACCTCAAGCCAAAAGTAGTAGAAACACAATGGCACTTATAAATATATTCCGAGGGTATTTCCACATGTCCAGGTGCACAAAGGCGACCATTGTGGACGAGTTAAACCACGCGGACGCGATCCGAAAGCTGTTTTATTGGAAATCACAGTGGGTTCAGAGAAAAGAGGATATGGAGGCTTTACCTTGTTATTCCAACACAACGTTACAAAATGTAAACGTTTGTGTAGCGTATATTCATTGATTACGATTAAAGATGTGAGGAACTATGTTCATAAGACCTTGTTACGTGTAGTAACAAAGTCTTATGAACATACAGTAGTATGGGCTTATCAAACACCATTCCATTGCGTATCGAAGACGGAAGTGTAAGTGTATGTATCTACAAGAGCTGATGCCTTAAATCTTTTTGAATATGATTGTATTTCTATTGCATGTAAAGTATGAAAACTTCTTTAGCGGCGTTGTGCACTTTTGTGATAGGTAAAAATGTTAAACTCGTGTCAGAACATTCTCGAAATGTCTTTTAAAAATAAAACAAGTGCGAGTCTTACTCGCAAACAGGGTTCCATAGCCCCAGCAATATAATAACAATATTTTAAACGGTCATTAGTAAACTTCCACTCAACCGCAAAACTGAATTTGTTTTTCATAGTAAGTTAATGAAAAACAGTTACTGCTGCAGTTTGGTGAAAAAGTCCCATATCTCAAAAACTAAATATCAAATCTTATTCAAACCAATTTTCTTTGAAAGTTTTTTTTACGTTCTACATCTGCATATTTTTTTCAGAATTTTTCTCCTCTTACTTTAGAAATTAGAGGGGGGGACACACACGTTTTACCACTTTGGAAGTGGCTATCTTTCAAAAGATTGACTTTGAAAAAAAAAAGGTTTTCGGAACCTCTGTGTCATTTTTGCCATTGTGCCCACACGTAAAGGTTTGATAGTTTTTTTTTTATTAACTAAAACTAAAAAGTTTTAGTTCCATGTGGGGGTGATATCCTTATCTATATTTTTTTTTTGTACAAAAATCATAAAGTGGTTCACAGAATACATCTAACTACCAAGTTTCAGCTGTGTAGTCCTAATAGTTTCGGAATAAAGTGGCTGTGACATACGGACGGAAAGACAGACAGACAGATAGACATGACGAATCCATAAGGGTTCCGTTTTTTGCCATTCGGTTTCGAAACACTAAAAATAAAGATAATTGGAAATTTCTGTTTCTATAGACAATTAATAATCGGTCTAATTTAGCTGTAACATTATTTTTCGAAAATGTTTTTAGGAACTTTTTAAACCTATGTATAGTGCTTATGCGTTGAAAGTTTCATTAAAATCTGTTCAGTTATTTCGGAAAATAATGACTTGAAAGTTTGTATGAAATGCGGTAGGGGGTATAAACGCTCTTAATGTAATAAATCTAACCGAAGGTTGTAACATCGAGACCTCAATCAAAATACAGCATAACTTATTGATTCAATTTGCCTATTATCTCAATAATTTATGTTCAAAAGGAATCCGAGGGGAATCGGAAAAATAGGTTCCGCAATCAATTTTGTTTGTCTGTGAAAAAGATGCCAATGAGCTATTTGTTGTGTAAGTGTATCAACAAATTTGTAAGGGTCCAATTTACAAAATAAAAAAACTATGATATGATTACAACGATGACTTTCAAAATTGTGTGGAAGTGGGATACAACCAAGCTTCATTAAAAATAAACTCTCCTAAAAATACATGCTATCCTACAAATAGATTATCTGTGCCGTTTACTTGAATAGTCCGAGTTTATTGGGGTAAAGTCGCGCAGACAAATGTGCGTTAGACAGACAAAGTTTAAACATCAAACAGCCACTGAATGCGTCTGTACATCTCTGCGACTGTTTCTGAATGTTGATGGATCACATTTTTTTGTGTTCTCTCAGCATTCAATTGAGGTTTTTGTCAAAAACCACCAATAACAAAAGAGTCCATAATCCTGTCCTTCGAGACTTGGAGGTGTTCTTTTGTGTTGTTTTCTATATTATTAGTTTTATACCTTCTATTTTTCTTGTAGGTAGGTACTTGATTCGAGCTTATCACTGTAGGGAATTTTATACAAAGAAATAAACAGAGAGTTACCAATACGTCCTGTTTATTTCGTTTGTATATAGGGGACACGAATAGATAAACGAGCGACAGAGAAACAACCGCTTTCACATGATACCAAGATTTTGTTTTGGTGAAAAACATGCTGATCCCAAAAAGATACGAAACTATGCCAGCTTTCAATACGAAAGCAAGAATAACACATAATTGGGTGAAAATTCTTATTCTTGTGACGAAAACGATCGAAATTCCGTAATATAACATCGCTTCGTAGATTCCAGCAACTCAAATCAAATTCTCAAGCCGTCAGTAGTTGAGAATGTACGTTCACCGCAGCTTCGGAGTCTCCGCAAAGCTGCAATATATCACTGACGTGTTTCGAAAATTGCACATTTTTATATCTCTTTTGCACATTTTTGAACTATGCTTTGTTCAAAATAAAAGGTATTGTACAGAAATGGAGCAAAGGAAAAGAGCTGTAATAGGGGACCGGACTGGGTAAACAAAACGACATTCTATTTTGTCCGTCAGACAGGTAATACAAAAATATTAGACACGTATTTTTAGTTTTATCAAAATATCAAAAAATTACTTAGTTAAAACTCAATAAAGTTTGAGAGTGGGGGCTTACTACGTCAAAAGTAGGTATAAAACTTACCTACATATGACGTCATGCGCCATTTCAACTCAAATATATCTCCGTAATTTTATGACCACGTGAAAAAAGAAAAAATACGTGTCCAATACTTTTCAATAAACTACCCGACGCACAAAGAAAAAAAAAATTGGATTATCCCCTATTAAATAGGTTTTTTAACTTTGTGCTATGCTAAAAAAGTAGGTAGTGTTATTTCTCCACCACGTTCACATTACGTTTTGTTTAAAAGTAGGTATAGGTTAAACCATTGGGTTGGCTGATTAAACATGTTAATAATATGTGTGTTTTGTATTTTTTTTTAAAAAACAAAACACAAAAAAACTTTTATTACTAAAGTTAATTAGCTGTTAATTATCATTGAAAAGACTGATATTTTTGTATTTTTGAACTTTTTAAAATTAGTTAATATATTGTTTTAAAACGATTTAAAAAAAATGTTTCTTTTTGTAGTTTTTAAAAGACTTTCTCATTTTTCCTGATCCTTAAAGTCGAGTATTATAATTTTAGTAAACAATAAAATAATATCATCTGCTGACGGCACTTTTAAGCTAAACTGAATTTTAATTGAGTTGAAGAAAAATAACGTGGTTCTCCGGGACGGGTTCCTCGGGGATCGGGATACTCAGGGAATAACAAAAACTACTAGCAAGCTTGAAAAAAACACCCCAAAATTCTATTAGGTTTTTTTATACAAATTGGTAACTACCAGAACCCGTATGAAAACTACATAAAGTGTGATCTCTCAAAAGGCAACCACTTTTAACGCGAATCACAATCAAAAAATTGTCCATAGAATAAACTAAACTAATTAACTTGATGGTAAGGATAAACTGTCATAAAACTTGATGTTTTTGGTATTTTTTTTTATTTTTTTTTTAAATCACGTTAGTGAGAAAATACCTGAAGTTCAATTCAAGATTTAGTTAAAAAAGAGCTTTTTCTGAATACAATAGAGAGATGCACAGAACACTAGTAATTTCCTTTTTTTTTCAGCCGAGCGAGACCCGCGGTCACGGAAGACGATTTGAATTCGATTTCCCTGCCGTAGGATGTCTGCTTTCGTTGAACAGAGGATGAAAAAACTTTGCGATTATTCATGTAGAATTACACAAAGGAAACAGCATAAAAGACAAAATGTTTACAAATATTAAATAATTAAAAAAAAACCACAGCCTTTTTTCCTTCTACACAATCATGATTCTGAAATGTACTGAAATAGGCAGTGTTGAGAGTATGGACGCCTGCTTAAAGTTTAATAGCAACGTGTGACGTGCATGTCTTTTCTATCAACTGTCTAGGCGCTCTCTCGTCCATATAATTGTGTACTGTCAGTTACGTTGTAATTCTAAAATATTCAGATTAAATAGTACAACTATTTAAACCGCCCTTGTTCTTATTTCATCAGGTTATGGGCCCAGCCCAGCCTACCGTTTAAAGTTATCTTTGTTGTTTGAACCGTATTTGTAAAAGAAAAATGGAAAACCGAGTATAACCTCACTTTGGTTACCGTGCTCGCGAGTGATATTTTTTTTTTCTTTTCAGCTTTTTACGGATTGTATAATCATTTACAATATAAATATGGCTGCAAATAATTCAATGATGGCAATTGAGAAGCTTAAAGGTCGTGAGAATTGGGCAAGTTGGAGTTTTGCCGTCAAGGCATACTTACAACATGAAGATTTGTATAACTGCGTTTTAAAAGAACCAGTGGCTAGTGATTCTAACTCAGTTAAGCAAGACACCAAAGCCAAGTCAAAGTTAATACTATTAGTTGACCCAATTTTATACGTACATATTCAAGAAGCTCAAAATGCAAAACAGGTATGGGAAAATTTGACAAGGGCATTTGAAGACAGCGGATTAACTCGTAAAGTAGGTTTACTAAGAGAACTCATTAATACCAATCTGGATAACAGTTCATCTGTTGAAGAGTATGTAAACAAGGTAATGACAGCCGCGCACAAGCTAAGGAATATAAAATTCAATGTAGACGATGAGTGGTTGGGCACACTTATGCTGGCTGGGTTGCCAGAAATGTACAAGCCAATGATTATGGGCTTAGAAAGTTCCGGTATGAAGATTAGTGCTGATTTAGTGAAAAATAAATTACTACAGGAAGTAAAAACATCAGACACTACCGCACTTTATACAAACTCAAAAAATCAGCCCAAAAGTGACCAATTAAAAAATAAAAAAGGTCCTAGGTGTTTTCACTGTAATAAGTATGGACATCTCAGTAAGAATTGTTGGCATAAGAAGACAAATAATAGTAAAAAAACAGATAAAGAAACAGGATATGTCGCAGCTTTTTCAGCATCCATAGCAAATGACTCCAATTTTTGGTATATTGACTCAGGGGCATCTATGCATATGACACGGCACAGGGACTGGCTTACTGATGTTACTCCTTCATCTGTACCGAGCATAAGAATTGCTAATAACAAAGTATTAAAAGTTGAATGCTGCGGTAATGTTTGCATCAAGGTAAAGGCAAAAGATGGCAGCACTGATTCAATACAGGTGAGGAATGTTTTATATGTACCAGAAATAAAAGAAAATTTGTTATCAGTCAGCAAAATAATTAAAGGTGGATGTAATGTAATATTCAATGAACAAGGTTGTCAAATTTATAATCCCAGCAACAAGTTAGTTGCAAGGGCTGACTTAATCAATGAGACATATCAGTTAAATACGTCCTGTGAAAAGCAAGACATGCCAGTCATGATGGCAACTGATGATAATACTTATCTGTGGCACCAAAGGATGGGGCACTTAAACTTTATCTGTCTAAATAAACTACCTAACTGTACAGAAGGCGTAAAGCTGTTACAAAGAAAAGAAAATTCCACTTGTATAACATGTCTTGAAGGTAAGCAAACCAGAAAACCTTTTCCCACTGAAGGCTCCCGGGCAACCAGCTTGCTAGAGCTTGTTCACAGTGATGTATGTGGACCGATGAAGAATACTTCTATAGGAGGGGCAAGGTATTTTGTAACTTTCATTGATGATTTTTCTCGACGAGTACATGTATATTTTATTAAAAATAAAAGTGAAATATTTCAAAAATTTGTGGAATTTATGAATAGAGTAGAAAATGAGTCGAGTACAAAAATAAAAATTCTAAGAAGTGATAATGGTACCGAATACAAAAATAATAATTTTGAGGCTTACTTAAAGAAACATGGAACACACAAACCCTCCTGAGCAGAACGGTCTCAGTGAGAGGATGAATAGAACGTTGATAGAGCGCGCTAAATGCATGATATTAAATGCTGAATTGCCGGTTTCATACTGGGCAGAAGCGGTTGCTACAGCTGCATACATTGTTAACCGATCTCCCACCTGCACTTTATCTGATGCAACGCCTTATGAAGTATGGACTGGAAAGAAGCCAAATCTGAGTCACATGAGAATTTTTGGATGTCCTGCAATGGTGCTTATTCCAAAAGAAAATAGAACTAAGCTTGATGTGAAGTCACGTAAGTTAATATTTGTTGGTTACAGTGACAGTACAAAAGGCTATCGATTCATAGATCCTGAAACAAAAAAAGGAATTATAAGTAGGGATGTTGTATTTCTAGAAGCTTCAATTAAAAGAAATAAAGTAGATGATGTACCTAAAAAAGGAAAGGAAATTATTAAAAATAACATAGAAATAGAAGGAAATAAAAATAATACACAAAATAATAAACACATGAAGGCAAGTTGTAATGAAGTAAAAGAAAAGGAAATTGTGTACTTACCTGATAATGGACCTGAAGAGTCTGTGGAAAGGAACATTGTTAATGAGATTCATGAAAGAACAGAAACACAGGATCAATCTCAAAGTATTTCTATTTCAGATGATTCTGATCAATTTGAAGATGTTTATGATGGGACATACTTTCCTGATAGGACACTTGATTCTCCATTGGAATCTAACATGACTTTGAGGCCGCTGCAGCATAGAATGGTAAGACACAATAATGATGTGCATGAAAGTCCTTCATCACTAATGTGTCTTAATGTTGAAACAACAATTAATTTACTAAATAGTGACCCACAAAGTCTTCAAGAAGCTCTAAACAGTAAAAAAGCTGATGAATGGAAGAGGGCTATGGATGAAGAATATCAGTCGCTCATTAAGAATAATACGTGGACACCAGTTAAATTACCAGAAGGAAAATCAGTAATTCCCAGCAAATGGGTTTATAAAACTAAGATGGATGGCAATGGATCTGTTACCCGCTATAAAGCTAGACTGGTAATTAAAGGTTATAAACAAGTCAAGGGCATTGATTACAATGAGGTATACGCTCCAGTGGTGCGTTATACATCCATTAGATATCTCATTGGTCTTGCTGCTAAATATAGATTAAAAATACACCAAATGGACGCTGTTTCAGCATTCTTACAGGGTGAAATTGATGAAGAAATTTACATGTCTTTTCCACCTGGCTATGAAGATGAAAATAAAGTATGTAGACTAAACAAGTCAATATATGGACTTAAACAAGCCAGCAGACAATGGAACAAAAAATTAAATACTGCTTTATTGGAAATTGGAATGACTCGTTCAAACATAGATCCATGCGTTTACTACCGAATTGTAAATGAAAAAGATATGCTTTTCATTGCAGTATATGTAGACGATATATTGTATTTCTTTAATAATGATGAAACCTCACAATTGATTAAAGGTAAATTAAAACATAAATTCTATATGAAGGATTTAGGAACAGCCAAACATTGCATTGGTTTTAGAATTTTACAAGATGAAAATTTAGATGAGATTTCTATTGATCAATCTATTTACATAAAAATGATACTTACTCGATTTGGAATGAACAATTGTAAGCCGATATGGACACCTGCTGATGCTAATGTCAAACTGAAGAAGGGTGAAGAAACTTTACACAACATTCCATATCAAGAATTAATTGGCTGCTTATTGTACTTATCACAAGGGACTCGACCAGACATTACTTATATAGTAAATTCTCTGAGTAGGTACAATAGTCAACCTACTAATGAACATTGGGTGGCTCTGAAAAAAGTCTTAAGGTATCTGAGAGCTACAATGCATATGAAACTAGTTTATAAAAGGAATGTTGATGAAAAAATTTCAGGCTATTGCGATTCAGACTGGGCAAATGATATTGAGGATAGAAGATCTTGCACAGGATACATATTTTTATTCCAGGGTGCTGCAATAAGCTGGAATTCTAAGAAACAGCAGACCATAGCACTTTCTACAACTGAAGCTGAATATATGGCTCTGGCATCTGCCATTCAGGAAGCTCTTTGGTTGAAACAGCTGGCAGACGAAGTTCAACCAGAACTTAAAGGTACACCTATAACCCTTTACTGCGATAATCAGAGTGCGATTAGTCTTTCAGGAAATGCTGTCTACCACGCACGCAGTAAACACATAGATGTCCGCTACCACTTCGTACGAGAGAAGATTGCTGCCAAGCAAGTCATGGTTCAATATAAATGCACTGGAGACATGGTTGCCGATATTTTGACAAAGGGACTCCATCGACCGTTGCATGAAAGCTTCACCTCATCAATGGGTTTAATTTTAAAGCGTTTGCGTCCAGGAGAGGATGTTGAGAGTATGGACGCCTGCTTAAAGTTTAATAGCAACGTGTGACGTGCATGTCTTTTCTATCAACTGTCTAGGCGCTCTCTCGTCCATATAATTGTGTACTGTCAGTTACGTTGTAATTCTAAAATATTCAGATTAAATAGTACAACTATTTAAACCGCCCTTGTTCTTATTTCATCAGGCAGAGAGCTTACCGAGATGTTACGTAACGCTCTTGACATCGCGCGGCTTGTTAAAGCTAAATCAAATATCGACCTTGGGAATGTCCCCATGCACAAATTTTTTTTACCTGAAACGTTTTCGTTTACAAAACAAGAAAAGTTTCTATTGCCGTTATTAGTCTATTATTAACTAATTATAAGTAAGCATCCAATGACTGGAGCGGTTGAAATGAGCAAACTCAAACTCGAACTCAAAGCCTTTATTTCAATTAGACCATTACAGGCACTTTTGAAAGTCAAAAAAAAAAAAACGCGAAGCTACAGTCCCAGTCACAAGGCATAATAACTTATGAAAGTACTGTAGTTGCCCATTCCGTAGCGTAGATCTCTATGGAGAAGAATGGGCAAGAAACTCCATGGACACTCTTTTAAATCAAAATATGTTACAAAATCTTGGCTACATCATTCATGTTAAGAATTACAAATATGTGAGAACGATGTAGAAATACGGGCAAGTTAAGAGCATCCAGAGTAAAAGATTAAATCAGTAATAAAAAAATATTAAGTAGGTACTTAATTAAAATAAACCGTGGCAGCTAAGAGACGACCAGTCACAACAGACAGCGCCTGTTCACGAACATGACGCATGTATCAGCCATCATTCAATTCAACCATTTTGAAGGGAACTAAACGACCCGACACACCCGCCACCATCAGCGTGACATTTAAGTGAGCATGACATTCACTCAACCACCAGGGTAATTTCGCGTCAATGAAAGATTTAGGTACTCATTAAATGGCGGCTTTACAGTACATAGTACTCACACATGTGCTAAGCAATTATATAATACTAAGAGATTGAATCTATAAATGATAAATGATAAATGATAAATGATGTTTATTTTGCAAGTAGGTTTTTACAAACACTTTTACACGTCATTTTTTTTTTTAAGCTAGATGGGGCCGGTGTTTCGTACCTGACTACTCTGAGAAGAAACAGCCGAAACAAACTCAGAGGTTCCCTGTTAACTTGTTACTCTTTTAAAGTCCAGACATTGCTCAATTTACATGAGGACTATGCAGATTAGTATCTGAAATGGTCTTTTGAAGAAAGAACCACACAGATTTGAGTGGACCTGTCCAGTCAGTGCAAGCATTTGTCAGTTATCGTGTAGCTCGACTTATAACTCAAGGAGCTCAACGAAACGACGAACAATACCAAAGAAAGGACATTTGGGTAGGTCGCTTAAAGTACTCAAACTGCCAGATAGTGGTGGGAGAAAAATAATGTGACCTGCATGGTCCTCACATTCACAATAATTAAATGTAATTAATAATAATTTACGAAATTTTATTTTACAAATCACGAATATCAATAAATGTCACAATAATAATAAAAAAGTAAATATGCATGTCAAATCAGTAAATGTCACATAAAAATAATAAAATATAAACTAAAAAAAAAATTATAATAATAAAATACTGCTAAAATACTAAATACAATGCCAATATATTTTTGAGCTTTATTCTCTTGCTCTCATTAGGTACTTAGGTAGCACAAGTGTGTATCCGTGATCGTGGCGCTTGCAACAATACCGAAGTATACGGAACACCAAACAAATAATAAACATCGTAAATATCCTGTACAATATATAAATTTACGTCTCGATCGTATTTGCAGTAAAGGGCCCTCCCTCGTCGGATCAAAGCCTAACCCAACAAATGCACGCAGGCGGGTTATAAAGCCTCTTGCTTTACCGACACCAAAAGTGTTTGCAAAAGAAACTGAATAAAGGTTGATGACAATAGAGTCAAGTACAACACCCTCGCAGAACACAATTGTCCTGGATAAGCTGCTTTTTGTTCTGTTAGTTCACGGCTTTGAATATCGGCTTCAGTGTGCTCGCACTTGATTTTATTGTTTATACGGGCACCAGCTGAATGTTTTATTTATTGCTAGCTTTTGTAAGATTTTTTGGTCTGAGGAAATAAAAATAATAAGGTTATTTTTGGGTATGAGATCTCAACACAATGATTGCACTCACTGAGACAATTCCTACAGGTGCACATGTACCTAACCCTTCGAGGATTACAGGCGTGATGATTTAATGTACTTGCTTTGCCCGCGACTTCGTCCGCGTGGAAGTTAACAAAAAAAAAATTAGTTCATTTCGTTATTGCATTTTAATCAAAATTACTTTTTTATAATAATTTTAGATTTTTTCTATTACATCAGCTTTCTGCCAGTGAAAGTCCCGTCAAAATCGGTCCAGCCGTTATAGAGATTAGTCGGAACAAACAGACAGACAGACAGTCAAAAATTGTAAAAAATTTTTTTTTTTTTTTAAATATTGCCCCATATTAGGAATTTCTCTTGTATCGTGGGTGCGTTTACAAACATTTATACTCACATACACAAACAGCCAGACCCGGAACAACTATCTGTAGGCCATACAAATATTTGTCCCGTGCGAGGATAGAACCCGCGAAACGCAGCGCAACAGTCGATTGCTCAACCACTGCGCCGTGCCTTCATGCCGTTATTTTGGTTTATGTAACGTATATACATTCTTATGCATGTAGCAAAATCAATTTAATTTAATATTACAAACAGACACTTAAATTTTATTAAGAAGCAGCAGATATTTTTTTTTGCTGAAAAGCATGTTTTATGATGAGAAACATGTTCAGTTTGATAGTCTGTAGCACACCCTTAAGGATGTATATAGAAAGAAAGAAGAAAGAAAGAAAATAAGTTTATTTGGCACATACCACAAGTACACACAACATTAAACGAAAATGAACAAAAAAAATACTTAAATTTAAACAAAAGGAAAAAGGGTTAATAATTGTGTAGCTAAATAAAACAAAAAGAAAAGAGGGATAATTATTGTGTGCCTCACGGCTGCGCCAAAAAGGGCCAGTTCAGCAAAATGCCGGGCAACTAGGCTGCCTGACGCTGGTTTTCAACTGGACCTGCGAATGTGATGTGACGGACGTAAAACAGCTTCATATTTTGTGTCAGAGTGTATGTGTATGTGAGCCGGGTACTTAAATAAAATAAGATTGTGTACAGCAATAATAATAATAACAAATGAAAAATAAAAACTAAGCAATAAGATTACAAAAATAAGTGCCGAGTAAACTAAGAAGGTAAACAAATGGGATGAACGCATGACAACAAACTAAGGATCTAGAAACCTGTTTCGCACGTTGCCAGATTTCTAACGCACACTACATTTCATTACTTACGCTGCGAGCAGCCAAGCACCACGGACTTATAATTAATATATATAAGGGTATATATACATATACCCTTTCCGTTACACCCTGTATAGGTAAAAAATATAATTCAGTAGCACAGGCAATGAAACTCAATTATACTTTCTCCGAAACGATTGTTTTCTTTTGTCTCAAAAAAGGACCGTTAAGAACAGACCTTCTACAACCTCTTACAAATTAATAGGACCCTGATATACTAGAACGATTTTTCCTCGAGCTTATTTTTCCAATCGAGATGATTTTATACTTACCTAGTTATCCAATTCAGAATTCTATTGTTTTTCTTTTGATGCGTGGGTGTGACTGAGACAGAGTGGCCGAGACCTTATTCAGTTGACCAGTGAAGTACTGACCGTGAGAAAAACAGTTGGCGAACAAAACTGAGGTCAAACTTAAAATGGCTGAGATTCCATTAATATTTCGGGGTAATGCCAGCAAGATTAGTCTTTTAGATGCCAGTAACTTACTTGAATCAGAAGTTTCCGTATTTTTTTTGGGAGATATAAATAATTCTAAAAGAAAACTGGTATCATAAGACGGGTAATATTCTTCAAAGAAGAACCTGTTATACTCTGACATAATCGTACTAACTTTCAAGACATAAGGCACATTATCGCTCACTCTCTTATTACAAACATCGAGAGAAAATTAACAACGTAAATAATATTGCCATGTTGTTTCTAGTAAAATGATTGACCGGTTAATACAAGAGGGACCTTTGACCGCTCACCGTAGCAAGTTTTATTTTCCAAAATAAAAAGGTTTCATGTAATAAAATAGGAGTCGTATATTTGTTAACCTTTTACCCTGCGTGGGCTTTGTATGAATCGTGATATTACTTCTTTTATTCATTTTAAAATGTTAGGGACAGACCTCATGGCGGAACGTGAGAGGTAGAGAACCTCACGTCCCAGCCGCCGCGCGGGAGACGCCCCGGGCGTCGAGGGGCAACCAGTGGCCCCCGGCCACCGTAGGCGCGGGGCTGTGGACGGTGAGTAATGGGCCAGCTCACCGTCCGTCCGTCTTATGACGACAGGCCGTGCCGACGGTGCGTTTGTGTTCCACGCGCGTAAATAGTAGTCGACGGAGCCCCGCGTAGCGGGGCTCCGTCGACTACTATTTGAACTTAATGCAATTTTCTAGTAACATAATATGATTTATTGGTGATCTCTTTAAATTAGTTTGCTTAAATACTTATTAGGACGCACCTATTATAATACATACAAAAACATTTATTTGGTACTAGACCTTATATCTCAGGATTTTAGGTGATTTATTGTGGAACTGATTTTGCATTGTTTGGTGACTACATTTTGGTGACAGATCTACTATTTTGAGGACAAACCCTATTATTTAAGAAACACAAAACTAATTAAATTGGTGATAGCTTAAATGATACCCTTTATCTATTGAATAAATTGTCAATAGCCTGCCTTTGTAAGTGACAATAATAAACCACTTCCTAAAATTATGTGGGGAAAGCACTTCACATTATAATTTTGCTGCATGTGACGCTCAATAGCCGTCAAACCGCGTACATAATAAGCTCAGTTTATCATTATTTACGTTGGATAGTTGATCTACATACGATGCAAAGTTTCACAGTTTTTAGTTGATGGATGTCTTCAATTTTTTTTTTTATTATAATGTTTTGGCACGAGGTACTCCGGTGTTCTCTGTATGTACCGCAAACTATTGTTGTCGATGTGTTCGCTATAAACTTCGGTTATTTTTGTTTTTATTTATGGGAAAAACGTGTTTACCGTGTAGAGTATACAGAAAAAATGTTGAGCAAGCTAGCCTAGTACCTCGTAAAATATCGGGACTACTCATAGGCAAGAACGCAAAAACCTGATTCAAATACAACACCGATAAATTCGATCTCGGAAAATATGCCAATATGCAGAAAGGGCTGTCAATATGGTAAACAGTTTTTCTTCGGAAAAAGCGGGTTAAGAGCCGTACGTATGAAGTCAAATAATTTTTTTACAATAAATCATATGAGAGTCGACGGATAAATAGCACCAAAGTTCGGAAATTCTTTAGAAATAAATTCAATTCAATTCTCAGCATAAATGGGTTATAATTATGCTAATATAACTATAAGCTGTAATTAACGTAACAAAACACTGATAATTTATTAGGGTAAATACATGAATTTCAATTATTACACACATTGAATAATTAAAATTAAGCAATTAGAAAAATAGCAAAATCTATGTCACTCATGGATCATTATATAACTCAAAAGACCTTTCTTTGAGTTTGTTGATTTAAAGTACTGGGATGCAACTGAAGCGTTGTTATTAGTTCAAAGTGGTGTAAAGCTTTCATCAACCAGATCGTCTTATGCTATCTATGAGATAAGATAAGATATATTTATTTGCCCAAACATGTGTTTACATAATTACGTGTATGGTGTAATGAATTCAAATGGTTTCCATTTAGGTTAGTCAGATATACATGATGCGTTCAGGATTCAACGTGATTGCGAATAATAAGACAATGAGCGTTAAGAGTATCTAATATTATTATAACATAATGTAATATCAAGCCAGTAATACCCGCAGGGTTAGACAGAGGAGTACCTAATATACTTGAGAGCAGCGGTGGCCCAGTGGTAGCAGCCTGACTTACGAGCAGTAAGTCGTAGGTTCGAACCCAGGCAGGCGCATTTCTTTAAAAAAAAAGATAATTGGAAATTTTTATTTCTAATTTATAATAGGTCTAATTTAGCTCTAACACGTTTTCGAAAATGCATTTTGTAACTTTTATATAAAGGGTGTAAAACACCTCATAACGAAGCCAAAAGGCACTGGTTCTCCCTGTCATTGCGATCATTTTTTTGTTCTACACCATACCTGGGAACCTTCTAGTTACGGAGATATTAGGGGTCAAAGTTCCAACTTTTTGACAAGTATTTTTTATACAAGTTTTTAATGTATGATTTTTACTTAAAACACCTCCACGACCCCCATACTATTCAATCCGACCATCAGCACAATGTTTTGAGTGCGTTACATTGAGTTCTACCACAAAACATGATTTTACACCCCTCAAAAAAAAGTCGTTTCCCAGCAATAATTTTTGCATAAAGTTACTTAGTCTCATGTACAGAATGCTTGGTTGACGGCTTCGTGATGAGGTGATTTACACGGTGTATATCCTGCTTATGCATGTGAAGTTTCATTAAAATCGGTTAAGTCATTTCGGATATTAAAGACTTGAAAGTTTGTATGAAATTTCGTGAGGCGTAAACTCTCTTGACATTCAAAAAGTAAATAAGTCAGTTTAATATCCCAATATTGAGGTTGCTAGGACCGCAAACAAAGATAGGTAAGCAGATTTTCAGTAACTCCATACCAAACAAAAGTTTTGTCTTCGCAATAATAGCAAGCTGGTAAGCAAAGTTCAGAACCATTCGACCACAACAATCTTATTAACTGTTTAAATTTGGCCTGGTTCCTTCCGTGGCCACGGAGACTCCTGTTCTCCGTGGCCACGGAACTACTAGTTTACTAGGGGAAAAAGCACGTTATCACTTTGTTTTAAGGTAAAACTAGGAAAAGCCCAGTAAGCGGGGTTACTATGACAAACTTAGCTATAGGTTAATAAACGAAGACATAGTATTGAGGCCACAGACCTTAACAAAGCCGGTGTCGGCGCCAGAGTAGGAGGGGTGCGGGGACAGTGACTCGTCGCACGGCCCACGGTCGAGAGCGGGCCCCGCGCCAACCAGTCAGCTGTTGTCGCCCACCTTTAAGAACGGCTGCGCTTGCGTATTTAAATTTTCATATTTACTTTTTATGTTTTGTTATTTCATCTTTCCATATTACATGTTATACAGTGCACTCGCTATCATTTACTTCACCAAGACCTGTCGTCAATCTTCAGGATTACATAGGTCTATTGGATAGACCCATGTCAGCCGTTTGTCTGCTGTCACATAAAACTGACACGTTACGTTACGTTGTGTCAATAGTGTGGACACAGCGTGCAGAGACAACGTGACGCGCAGTCATGTGGATCCTGATACTTTCCTTTGCACAACCTATTGGTTGTAGTGAAGTATATTAAAGATACAAATAAACATGAAATTTAAAATTTCATAAAAGGAAAAGAGTAACGTAACGTAACGTAACGTAAAACGAGCAACTTGCAAAATCAAAAATACATCCTTACGCCTTGGATGGCTTTCTTGTTAATTGGCGAGAAGAGGTAAAAAACAGAGAAAAGTGGAAGGAATGGGTCGAGGCCTTTGCCCAGGAATAGGAAAGATCAGGCTAACTAAAAAAAAAAAATAATCTCAAAGGCAGATCTTCACTAGTGGAGTATAATATTTAATATCAGTTCATCCAGGATCGACGACGCGATCGGTGTGAGAAATCCTATATTGGCTCCGTAGGTGAGGTAGAATATATGTGAATTTATATCTGATTGCAAATGCAATAAGGCTTGGATCTCACATGAAATAGACACTCTTGTATATGATTGTGGTAATATACATAAACAGGACTATTTATTACTTCCACAAAGACCTTTTGTGTAGAGAACATTTGTATGAAAAGGAAATATAACCAGGTAATGTAATGTATGCAGGGTTAGTTAGCAATGACCAGTACCAGCCACGGAGAATTTGAGACTTGTTGATGGCAATAGGCTGGCCTATATTACAAGGGACTTAAATATAACTGGCGAATTGTGGGTGTACGCGTTAGGTACACCTCTGCCTAGTACTTCAGGGATTACAAGGCGTGATGTTATGATGTTACTAATTTTTTACTCATAAACTGTAACAATAAATGTCGTGCCTGCCGTGCGTGCCGCTGTCAAAACCGAACATGGTAAATTGTGAAGTTATGGAGAGGTTGAAACTGGTGACGTACAACATCCGTTTATGGAGCGTGTCCGGTCGATCAATCAGCTGTATAACTGTGTGATTGGAAATACGAACGTTCCGGCCAGGTTTCGTGTTTAAATATCTGTGTCGAGTGTATTCATTTATAAATATTGTTTATGAAATTGAATTCAGTTCAAAACTGTTATTGAGTTAATTATTTTGATCAGAGGGCTCTTTTGAGGGGGTAATACCTTTGAACGTGAAAAACTTATTTCATTTATAATTTTTTAACTTTACGTTTCATAGAATTTAAAAAAAAAATTGGATCAGATTTATTGCAATGTTAAATAACGATAGATTGGATCAAGTCAGCAATTCCTCCGATTTAAGCAATTGGTTTAATATGTATAGAACCTTATTGTAATCGATTTGTATGCAATCGGATAAAACGTGCTGCACCGCATCTTCCTATGAGGAGCTACGATCGGCTACGCCATATCTTGCTACGAACTACTATGCTACGACACTAAATTGATGAGCTAGATAAATTATTATTGGTCGTTAAACAAACATGTTGATTTGAGATACATTGGACAACTCAGCACCTAAAGCGTAGTTAATTAAAATAATGTGTCAATATTAAATGTAAGTTTGTTGCTCGAAGGTAAGCCCAACAAAACTTTCTCAATGAAGTTAAGTTTCAATAACCTTTTTAAATATTTTTAAAGTTTCTCGTTGTCTATTTATTTTCCATTGTCTAGATAGCTAAATTAACTAATTACAAATACAAAAGACACTAGGTAGCTATCTACTAGTAGTAGTAATTAAGTTTGTGCCTAAAGTCATAGGTACAGACAGTATTTTTTTTTGTTTTTAGCAATCACTAACTAAACAGTTGTTGACGATGCGACAGACAAAAATACTGCAGTTTGCGATCTCTAATCTGAATGTCAGAGTCATCGAGTACATAGACTAGATGAAAACAGGCATCGGATCACAAACGATTATGAACTGAATGCGAGAGTGGAATTAAAAATCGAGAGCAAAAAAAAAGAGCGCAGTAATTGGCCTATTCGTTCAGTGAGGGACGGTATTATACGGTAGTGTTGGGCAAATGTGGGGATAAAAATCTACAGGGAAACTTACTTGTGCGTGAGTGCTTTTCGATTATAACTTGGTCTAGCTAACCTTCTACGGTATAAAAATCTTGTTTACTTACATCGTTCTAGCCGCTCTATAGGTACTAACATTTTCTTCTTCTGGTTTTAAATTATTGAGCAAGGGGGAAGATTTATAAAACAATGGTTAGACCTGCTGTCTTGACGAGAATGCTAAGGAGGATGTGTGAGTACATAAGAGGAAGTCTTAAACTAGCGCCGGTGACTGAAAAGATGTGTGGTAATCGGTAGTCGTGGTATAGGCATGTGATGCGGAGGAATGAGGAAAATGTCGTGAGGAAAGTTTAGAGTGTGAATGTGGATGGTTATAAGAGTAGAGGAAGACCAAAGAAACGATGGATGGACTGTGTGAAGGATGATATGGCAAGAAAGGAGGTGTCTTATGAGATTAAAAGTAATAGAGAAGTATGGAATGAGAAGACGTGCTGTGCTGATCCCAAAAACATTGGGATAAGGGCAAGAGAATAATGATAAGTACTATTATGTTAGCATTAATAGACCAACCCTCGTATATATAGCCAAGCTATAGTAATTACTTGAGCTTAAGAACTTACTTATGCAAATTTGTTTTTATGCAATAAACAAGAATGTAAACAAGAAAACAACCCACAAACTCCATCTTTTGCAGTTGCGACTTCAAGCAATTACTAAGCTACATACTAAAAATCGTGTCTTAAATAATGACATTTACTCAAGTAAACACATTGAATTGTTTGTAGATGCGAGTGTAAGAGTTTCGTGGCCCGCAATAAATAAGATTTTAATTTTCTTAAATTGGAATGTAGGCCCAAAATATTTGGGTCCGAGAGGGCCGATGCGTGCCAGGGTTGCGAGACTGTTCGATCGAGATACCGTGGCGCTGGAACACAAAGGGCTAAGAAGGAACATGGATGGGTTTTAGTCAGTACAAGTCTGACACTCACTTACTCCTCCCGCTCCGCCTAGAGCGTTAGGGGGGGGTCATTTGATGTTTTGCCATCCGTAAAAAAGGCCCAAAACATATCTGAAATTGCCTACTTCAGAAATGCTTAAGGCAATTCATCGAAGTAGCTGCGTCAACTAGATACCGAAAATACTCTACAGAAGACCACTAAAGACTGTGTGGGTGGACCATAGTCCGAGTAAGCTGAAACTGAACGGTTGTTGTTTTAGTATCAACATCGAACGAACTACACGTAAGAAGGTAGTAAGAATGGCAGTAGCACGGGCAAGTCACGATTTATTCGTGAAACTATTTAAAGAAAATTAGTTTATCTATTCGCTGTTTATTTCCTAAATACCGTTTTCACTTTTTAAACAAAATTCGAAAAATGCAGCAATCTTTGACCAGTCGTCATTCAACAGATTTTAAAACCCAGCTCTATCGCAAAATCAAATCCATTCAAATAGGTCAAACGAAAATCAAACGTGTTTTGAGCCATGTTCAATATCCGTATCAAGTGACTTTGTTTGTGAGCTCAATAGAACAACATGCATGCGGGATAACGGATCCGATGAAATTGATAAATGATTTGATTTGTACTGCATACAATCGTGCAGATTTGCATTAAACTCCTTCTATCTGTTTAAAAAGTTTGGTTTGTACTTTCAGCAAATAATATTTCACGATAGAAAATGAATTGAGTTTGCCTGCGGCACAAAATTACATCTGCAACCACATTATTTGACTCGACTGAAACTGGAAGCTGATGTTGCAGCAACACGGAAATTCAATCTCTTCCTAGACTTGGTTCGTTACTTCGATGAAATAAGATTTTATTTCCAGCAAGCTAAGGATACTTTATGCAAGCACACAATCATTTTACTTTATTTGTAGATATACCCTTTTTCTTGAAATTGCTATATAGCTTTTATTAAGACATTCGAAAACTATCACAAAGATCAATTTTTTTCGGCTTTCCCAAACAACAGTTTTTCTAAACGTGATTTTAAATGGTGACAGAAGATTTCCCATATTTTTCAATTACTTGTAATGTTCGGCTCTACTTGTTCATGACGTTTCCTGAATACTGCCGCGTACATAGCGTTTTATTCAAACATCGACTGCGGCGAGAGCTTGTGCTTTATCCCCTGAATATTTATCCGGCACTCGGAATCGTAAATTGATGTAAATGTTTGGAGTGATTTTAAAGCTTTCGAAAAATACAATATTCTTTTAAAATATTTATTTGAAACAAACACTTTATTTCGGTATTTATGTTTAAATAATAAATCTTTTTTCATGCATTTAGGCAAGAATTTATTTATTTAGGACCAATAGCTATACCAGTAGGGAATATGCAGTAATACAAAACAATTTTTTACGAATACGATGCGTTTTATTGGACCATAAAACTGATGTGGTACACTCGTTTAATTTTCTAATACATCATTTATTATTGTATGTTGCGTGTTTGTAGTGAACAAGCAAACTCAAAACGCATCGTCCTCTATAATGCTGGTAGTGACGTCAAAAGCGTCAAAGAAACCATTTTATTTGAAAAGTACTTAAAATTTTACTAACATTTTATTATAATTTTGTGATTGCAATATTTGCTTGAATAAAGCACACACAATTAGAAAAAATGTTCAATTAACGGAAAAACATTAAAATAAACAACGCAGATGGAGGAAAATGTCGTCAAATCATGGCCAGTCGCGGAATTTTTAACTGTCGTAGATAGTTGTAGAAGGGGGAGCTCGTGGCTAAATAATAACAGCTGCACGAGTCGATCTTTAAGGTTAAGCCGAGCTTGCCGAGGTTGGTCTGTGGATGGTTGACCATAATTACATACCGATTTTACTCTGTGCCTCGGATAGCACGTTAAGCCGTTGGTGTCGGCTGTCATTTGTAGGTCTTTGACAGTCGTTACGAGTAGTCAGAAGCCAAAAGTCTGACATCCAGTCTTACTAAGGGGTATCCATATTACCCAGTTACTGGGTTGTGGAGGTCGCTAGGCAGTCGCTTCATGTAAAATAAAAAAAATACTGGTACTCTGCTGCATCCGGTTAGACTGGAAGCCGATACCAAGATAGTTTGGGAAAAGGCTAGGCAGATGTAGATAGTTGTAGAGGTTTTTATTTTTTGAGCAACAAGCAGCAGTGGAACTTAACTATAGTATTTTTCTTGGCTTAGTAGTAATGTATTTCATTGACTTAAATGAAGAAAAACGTAAATGCATATTCCCTATTATAACAACATTACAGACTTTTGTGACTCTCTAAATCTCCGCGGCCTCAAGTCTTGTTTTGTTCTTTCATTTCATCTAACATCTGTGTCGGTCCCACGACCTACAGACGTACATGTACCTCACCATGTTGGAATACGTTCGTTTTGAGGATTTGGGTATAGCCGCAAATGCGTAACTTTGATACTTATAAAAGTTTTCTTGTAGGACGACTGATCCCTTGAGAGAAATAAATTGTTTCGTTCGGTTTGAAAAATCACAAAAAAAAATCGCTAATATTAGCGGTACCTACTCCTATCGAGCTCTACCTGGCTACCTACTAAGTAACCTATGCATTTTTGTTCACAAATCACAAAATGTGTTGAAAACCTGCAAGTGAAAAATAAATAATATGAGTAGACCACCAAAGCAGAAAATGTAAGCGATAATTTAGAAACAAACCTTCAAAACAAAACAAAGAAAACCATAGATACGAGTAGGCAGCATAAAAATAAACGAACTGAAATAACTAATAAGGACTTCGATATACAAGTAAGTCTACATAATACCCTTTTCCGTAAAATATCGTATACGACCAAAAATAAAACATATAGTACCTATATCAAGTATCTTTGTAAAGCATGGTAATACCCACAAAGTATAGGTGGCGAGTAGAATATGAAAAATCGTTTTACCAGCTGCCTATGAGGAATAAAACAAATGAAAAACGTTACGAGCGATATACGAAAGGAGACGCTGATAAACAATCTTTTTTTTTTAAAAAAATCTCGTAAATAATATTGCCTCAAATATTGGCTCTTCAAAAAAATTCTTAATATCGTAACTTAAGTTCTATTAATAAAACTAGCTATTTAAATTACTAAAGTCAATTTTTTGTCACTGCCTGAAAATAAAACACAAACTCGACTCTTATTCTGCCCCTCCATGGGGAATCCTCTGAATATTTGTCGACAACCGCTCGAAAAGAAAACAAAAATAACGTTAAAAAATCTTTCGGCATCAAAAAAAACTGGTTCAAATCACAAACAGAGGAAACTCTCGGTTGAGATCGATCTTGCGACCGTTTGGTTAACCGAGCTGTCGTCAAATCGCGCGTCGCGATGAACGGCGCGCTTGCAGTAAATTCAAACATATAGCGATATAATGCGAGCATAAACGGAAAAGCGATTTTACGCGCGTTTGCTTGAATTGTTCCAAACCATTATATTTTCTGCGGAATTATACAGGCTTGAATGAGTTCGATTCGAAGTCGATACTGACTTTCAAAAGCATTTCACTGTATTCATATATAGAAGTCAAACGTACTCTTGATTTATTGGGTTTTATTTACAAAAAGCATTCACTGAAGAAAATAATTTTCCTAATCTCCTTTACTAAACTTAACCCGTTTACCGTTGCTGGTATTACCCAATTTCGTGCGACAGTGTGTGTACCGCGCGACATGACATGTACCCTCGTCATGGAAGCCACAACCGCGCTATATTTATGGAGTAATTGACTGGCCAGCAGCCATTGCGTGATTAACTTGAATAGTGGAAACAAAGACGTTTTTCTTACATGATAAATAGATACAATGGCGGTACCTAACAGTATTCTTTGGATATCTGAAAACGTACACTGCTAAATTAGCTGGCTTGGTGCTTAAGTGAATAAAACCTTGGTTTTTGTATTTTTATTTAGCTTCTTCTCTTGATTTTACTAACCAGAAAAGTTAATTAAGATAGCAATCCTCGCTTTGCTCTAATTGCGTTATACTAATCCGAGGACTAAGCACAATCCAGATCTCAGACCTAACAATGAATACTACACCACCTCAGCAAATAAAGCGGTCCTTTTTATTCCTCTCATTTACGGATATTATTTCAGTAATACTTAGGTACAAAACCCCTTTATTTCTGATCTCTATCGCTTTTATAATTGCAGATAGAATTGAGTTGTCTAAATATAATAATTTATAAATTAGGCAAAGCCAGCAAGGTTTTGTGTGGTAAACTTTAGAGACGAAATAGCCACATGGAATCCAAAAGCCTATTAATTTCAATTAAGTAATTAGTTTGTTTCTCACAAAGTGATTGTTGAGAAATTCATTTGGTAATAGTTTAATTAATAGGGACGTTTCAAACTTTGACACGCTGATGGTCTCAGTAAATTATAGAGAGAATAAAGTTATTGTGACTTCATAATGTTAATTTTCTAATGAACTCTGTGTTGGTGACAAATCTTACTTTATGACATTACTTATTCTACAACGAAGACTTATGTGTCAGCAGAGAGCAAATCGTGAGCAAACTAGTAAGAAAGTAAAAATTGTATGTAACACAAATATATCGGAGTTACATTAAAGCTACCGCAATAACAATACAATATAGTACTAAAACAACGTTTTCATAACGTACGTGTATTCAGTTGACTGCTCTAATTTATTCTGGCGGGCTGAATCTTCTCAACCTTTAACAGGCGGTCACAGAACAAAATGTAACGAGTGTTTTATTATATTAAAACAGATACTGATACATAATTTGTGGAAATAATTCAAATTGTATCAATAAGATCCATAGCAGGTTCAGCAAGCTTTGTTGTGCCTCTGTAAATCACAAAGAACCTTTCACAATTTTACTTGAATTAGAATGCTAATATTGTTACTTCCACGTTAATACCGATCATTATCGTACATTCCTTCGTATTTACGTGAAATTTTCTCGTGTTTGTCCGAAATTACTTCAGTTAATTATATTTACATTTTACGCTCGTTGAAATTAACGAAATTCCCTAACTAATTTGCCGTATAATTATTAACAACGTTGGTAACTAAATTAGACACTTACGAGAGATCAAATAAGTATAATTTCAATTAGGAGACTATGTTTACTATTTAGTAGTATAAATAGTAGAAAGCTTGCTTCCGAATATAAAAAAAAAACCTACCAACCCTGTACATTTTATATCAAATTTAGAGACAATCTTTCTTTATCACCGAATCTGTGCTTAAATTTCAAACTCAAAACCAAATCCGATTACTCGTGGAAATTTTATATTTATTAGACTACGCTTTAATAATAAAAAAACGGGCCAAGTGCGAGTCTTACTCGAACACAGGGTTCCGCCCCAAACAATATAATAACAATATTTTGAACGGTCATTCATTAGTAAACCTTAACTCAACCGCAAAACTAAATTTGTTTTTCATAGTAAGTTAATGAAAAACAAAGTTACTGCTGCAGTTTGGTGAAAAAGTCCCATATCTCAAAAACTACATATCAAATCTTATTCAAACCAATTTTCGTTGACAGTTTTTTTTACGGTCTACATCCCCATATTTTTTTCAGATTTTTTCTCTTGTTACTTTAGAAATTAGAGGGGGGGGGACACTCGTTTTACCACTTTGGAACTGTCTATCTTTCAAACAATTGACTTTGAAAAAAAATGGTTTCAGGAACCTCAATGTCATTTTTAAAGACCTATCTATAGACACCCCACACGTATAGGTTTGATAGTTTTTTTAGTTTCAATTTCATGTATGGGGGGATACCCTTATCTATATTTTTTTTTTAATTTTGTACAAAAATCATAATGCGGTTCACAGAATACATCTACCTACCAAGTTTCAGCTGTGTAGTCCTAATAGTTTCGGAATAAAGTGGCTGTGATACGGACGGACAGACAGACAGACATGACGAATCTATAAGGGTTCCGTTTTTTGCCATTCGGCTATGGAACCCTAAAAATGGAGGATTGAATGCCTATTTCAGTGAACCCGTGAATCCCGTCTACAGCTAACTTGCTGATACGCAATAGACAGAAAAAGAGAAAAAGGTTTGTTATAAACCGACAATATACAAAACAACATTGTAGCCGTAGTGTCAGCGAGTAAGTTATGACATCGTAAATAAGTCGGATGTCAGCGTGGCCAATCCTACCATTGTAATAGGGTAAATACGGTTAGACGGAGGTTAGAAGCGAGAGCTTGATGAATTGCTAGCACTTGATTGTGAAACAATTGATGAGGTGGCGATGATCCAGGATGTTCTTTTTTAAATGGATCCAGTGAAACATGCGTGAACAAAGATGACTATTAATCGTGGTTTTCTCATCAATTTCAAATAAAAATTACTTTCTCGACGTTTTGCATAAATTCATTTAATTCTAAGGAGCGTAGCGTTTAAGATAATAATATGAATATCGTTTCATAACTTTTAACAAAATTTAACTTAATAAAGCAATCGACTACACTCTAGAGCATCCCACAACCTATATACTTTCTTATCATTATATTTTTTAAAGTATCTACTACTTAAAATATTAATTCGTGAATAAATAGTAGGTAATACAGAATCCTCACGACATTCCAGACGCAAGGGACTGTCGTAATAACAAAACCTTTTGTCGTATCATAAACATAAACTTGTGAAAATGTTAGTTCGTAACATAAGGTTTATCTTTGTCTGCTTTTAAATAAATACCACATTTCACTGAAACACGAAACGAAAATGTTCATAATTGAGACAACAGAAACTTAACATGTTACTTTAATTTGATAAAAAAAAACCGGCTAAGTGCGAGTCGGACTCGCCCACCGAGGGTTCCGTACAAACCTGTAGGTATATACAGCGTTTATTATAGACCTGAGTATTTGAACTCTAAACAGCGTAAAATTAAGCCACCCGCGCTCAGCCCGATCACTATGTATGGTAAGCCTATCCCTTGGGAGAAGCAAGCCAAGTACTTAGGAGTCATACTTGACAACCACTTGTCTTTCGCGGCGCACATCAAAGCAGCTCGCGACCGAGCTGCGTTTGCTATGGGTAGGCTTCATTTCATGATTTCGGCAAAAAGCAAGTTGTCACTCAAGTGCAAGTTGCGCCTTTATACCGCGGTGATCCGCCCCATTATGACGTACGCTTGCGTCGTGTACGCTCACACCAAGCCTAAGTACATCCATAGGATGCAAGTTTTACAGAACCGGTTCTTACGCAGAGTCACGGGATCCCCTTTTTATGTCCGTAATGACCGTCTACACGTAGACCTTAGAATGCCCACCGTCCTTCAGTTTATGAAACGTCTTTCGAAGCGTTTCTTCGATAACGCCATTAAACACCGTAATCCCCTGATCGCAGCGGCCGCCCGTTACGAACCCTCGCGCATTAGTACAGTACGCCGTCCTAGGCATACCCTTGTCACTCCAGATGATGCTATCACCCTCCTCCAGGAGAGTAGCAAAGAGACTAGCACTCTTAAAAAGTTCCGACTCAAACCGCCGTCTTTCCGACCTCGCCGTCGAGGTACGTCGCGACGTCCCGGTCCATGCCCTCCCCGACCCTCGCTCGAGCCAGCCCGCGATGCTGTGCCAGTAGTTTTAAATCAGCCCCTAAATAATGATACCATTCAGATCCAGCCTGTCCCCATGCAGTCTTCCCCCAGCGACGCCCTAAGCCGAGGTTCGTACCCCACAGGGGGTGCCCTTAGCGTGCAGTCGCTTAGTTTGTAAGTTTTTATGCCCTGGCTGGAGGCCTTACTCTAAAGGCACCCACAGGATAGTCCGGTTAAGCAGACGACAACCTCATAGGTTGAACTGCGAGATGCCATTCACAAAAAAAAAAAAAAAACCTGAGTATTTGATATGAATTTCAATTTAATACCTCTACACGTTCATGAGGAAAGGGGTAGTAAGTTTAAAATTATTAAAAATATTTTTATTATAATTATGATGTAACTAAAAATTTACTGTTTTTGCAATTTTTCCTTTATATGTGCTATAAGACGATGCTTCGTACCAAATTTCAAGATTCTCACTACCCTGTAGGTTTTGATTCCCTTGCGAGTGTCGAAAATTTGCTGAAATTTGCGGCATAAACGGCTGTATCTTTTGATTGCGTTGGCTTAGAAGTTTGATTTTTTGACAGCTCTAAGGGACAATAGATTTGAGTATTTGATATAAATTCCAGCTTGATACCTCCACGCGTTCCTGAGAAAAGGGGTCCTGACAGACAGACAAACGGACGGACAACAAAGTCATCCTATAAGGGTCCCGTTTTTTCTTTTCGAGGTACGGAACCCTAAAAAAATGTAGATAAATGAAAAAAGTAGCCTTATATTGTGAAAATAAGTACATCTCTAACTGGAGCATTTCAGTGTAGGTACTTTACAGTGACGTCAGATGATGTATGACGTTATGCAGATATCAACTCCACGCTGCGTATTTTATGTGTGGTAGCGACATAACGTTTGATAATTCAGTTTAACTGAAAAAGTTTGTAAATTATGGCAAACTGCAGACACAAATCAAAGGGAATTTTAATTTCCTTTGGTTTGTGTCGGTGTTTGTGTGTGCAAAATATTTTTCTGATGACATTTCGTTACTAAATTCTCATGTAGTGAGGAAATTTCATCAGAAAATTATTTTGCCCGACACGGTCACAAATATAATTTTCACAGACAGCTAACCTAATTTAATTCTCTTGTTTCTGTTGCCTTGTCACAAAGGCTTTTATGAAAACTTGTTTTTAAAAGACATTTTTGCTTTTTGTTTTGTATTAAAAATACAATTGCCATAATGAAAGCAGACAAAGACTGACTTATTGACTTACTGATTTATTTTCCGTGTTTTACAGATTTTTTTCCTGTACTCTGGAATATATATTTTTTATTTTGATTATTGAGGAGAATTGATTTGGAGTAATCATCATCATGTGCAGGTCAGGATTGAACTGGATTGAACAATAAACATCGAAACGAAAATCTACTAACTGCGGTAAACCAATTTTTTTCAAATTGTCGAACAGAGTTGTCAGAAAGAGACTGATTTATGAAGTGGGTACTGCAGACTATAAATCATAGGTGCATGGTAGTATAGTCTTATTAATTCTATTCTACTCTGTCAGTTCTGAAATAAACATTTAATATTCTAAGATTCTTAAATTATTTGTATTTGTATAACGCAACTCAAAGAAAATAAGATCAATTATTAATATTGTAACAATGGCTAAAATAGAAACTTTCTAATCTGTATAATTGTAAAAAAAAAACAATTCGTATACCTCACCAGGTAAAAGCATGTACGGACCTACCGATAAGATCTTGAATGCTCAATTTTGTGTGTATTTTAACAAATAAATTATTTTTATCTTATCTTTATCTTTAAACATAAAACGCTTAAAATACGATTTCGGTTCTATTCATCAGTAAATAGCTTACCTCGTTTTTGAAAAAGGAAGTCCCCCCTCTTTCTTGTAGCGATCTAATTCTGATTTAGACATACCATACAAAGGCTTTTGTAGCCTATCTCATTTTCCCGGGACATTTCCGTCCAATAGCGCAGTAGAATTATGTTCTAAATAAAATTTTAGAAGAAATTTTATACTGAAACACAGCTGCCTATATACTAGAAAATGAAGGCAACACCTCTTTGTTGAATTTCAAATAACATGAAACATTTCACTATTTTAATATAACCGATATGAAAGGTATTCGTTTTAGTATAGTGCTGCAAATTAACAAAATCTATATATATAAAAGAAAGTCGTGTTAGTTACTTCACTTATAACTCAAGAACGGCTGAACCGATTTAGCTGAAAATTGGCAGGGAGGTAGTTTAGAGCCAGGAGACGGACATAGGATACGGTAGGGTAGGGTAGGTAGGTAGGGTAGGGTAGGGTAGGTAGGTAGGGTAGGGTAGGTAGGTAGGGTAGGTAGGTAGGGTAGGTAGGTAGGGTAGGGTAGGTAGGTAGGGTAAGGTAGGTAGGTAGGTAGGGTAGGGTAGGTAGGGTAGGGTAGGTAGGTAGGGTAGGGTAGGTAGGTAGGGTAGGGTAGGTAGGTAGGGTAGGGTAGGGTAGGTAGGTAGGGTAGGGTAGGTAGGTAGGGTAGGGTAGGTAGTAAGGGTAGGGTAGGGTAGGGTAGAGTAGGTAGGTAGGGTAGGGTAGAGTAGGTAGGTAGGTAGCGTAGGGTAGGGTAGGTAGGATAGGGTAGGTAGGTCGGATAGGGTAGGTGGGTAGTAAAAAGTGCATTGCAACGCATGCTGGGTACAGCTAGTTAGTAACTAAAGACCAGTTAATTCTACAGTAACACCATATAAAAATGTTTGGTGTTCAAATCTTTTTCTGAATTTACAACACTGCTACTTATTTCATTTTCGTACATAGTTTTTGCAGCATAAAGAGATGCTGAAGATTTTAAATTGGCCACATTCAGTACTTTTACAATGTTCTATCGGAAAGCGGATAAAGAAGCCATTGACAAAGGCTCCGTGACGGTATCCTTCCGTCGTTATGAACATGTTCCCGGGAGGCCGCACTGTTAGGAAATTTCATCAGAAAATTATTTTGCCCGACACGGTCACAAATATAATTTTCACAGACAGCTAACCTAATTTAATTCTCTTGTTTCTGTTGCCTTGTCACAAAGGCTTTTATGAAAACTTGTTTTTAAAAGACATTTTTGCTTTTTGTTCTGTATTAAAAATACAATTGCCATAATGAAAGCAGACAAAGACTGACTTATTGACTTACTGATTTATTTTCCGTGTTTTACAGATTTTTTTTCCTGTACACTGGAATATATATTTTTTATTTTGTTTATTGAGGAGAATTGATTTGGAGTAATCATCATCATCTGCAGGTCAGGATTGAACTGGATTGAACAATAAACATAGAAACGAAAATCTACAAACTGCGGTAAACCAAATTTTCTCAAATTGTCGAACAGAGTTGTCAGAAAGAGACTGATTTATGAAGTGGGTACTGCAGATTATAAATCATAGGTGCATGGTAGTATCGTCTTATTTCTATTCCACTCTGTCAGTTTTGAAATAAACATTTTTAATATTCTAAGATCCTTAAATTATTTGTATTTGTATAACGCAACTCAAAGAAAATAAGATCAATTATTAATATTGTAACAATGGCTAAAATAGAAACTTTCTAATCTGTATAATTGTAAAAATAAAACAATTTGTATACCTCACCAGGTAAAGCATGTACGGACCTACCCTACTTAAATGATTAAATAAATTATCTTGAATGCTCAGTTTTGTGTGTAAACGCATGTTTTTAACAAATAAATTATTTTCATCTTATCTTTATCTTTAAACATAAAACGCTTAAAATACGATTTCGGTTCTATTCATCAGTAAACAGCTTACCTGGTTTTTGAAAAAGGAAGTCCCCCTCTTTCTTGTAGCGATCTAATTCTGATTTAGACATACCATACAAAGGCTTTTGTAGCCTATCTCATTTTCCCGGGACATTGTTCTAAATAAAATTTTAGAAGAAATTTTATGCTGAAACACAGCTGCCTATATACTAGAAAATGAAGGCAACACCTCTTTGTTGAATTTCAAATAACATGAAACATTTCACTATTATAATATAACCGATATGAAAGGTATTCGTTTTAGTATAGTGCGGCAAACTAACAAGATTAGTAACTAAAGACCAGTTAATTCTACAGTAACACCATTTAAAAATGTTTGCTGTTCAAATCTTTTTCTGAATTAACAACACTGCTACTTATTTCATATTTTTGTGCACAGTTTTTGCAGCATAAAGAGATGAGATTAAAAGAGATTTTAAATTGGCCACATTCAGTACTTTTACAATGTTCTATCGGAAAGCGGATAAAGAAGCCATTGACAAAGGCTACGTTACGGTATCCTTCCGTCGTTATGAACATGTTCCCGGGAGGCCGCACTGTTCAGAATCGGCAATTATCATAAACCATCCTAAATGTTACGGTTAAGAGAGCAGTCGGGCGTTCACGTGACACAAATTATTTAGTTAACGCATTGTTTTGAAGTTAGATAGAGATTAGCAGTAAGCAGCACATAGTATGTTAATTATGGTGTACCTATGGCATGATATTAAAATTATTTGCAAGCGATACTAAGTCCTAACTTACATTATTACACTTCTTTCGCATGATGAAACAAATAACACTCAGATACTAATACAAAATGACGGAGAGTTCATTGTCTTGAAGGTAAATTAGTTTGAAACTATGCCTGCGGATTCCCGAGCAATAAATAAGACAATGATGAAGTTAATACCATAAACCCTATGTGAATGAAACAATCGTCATCAGAAATAAAAACAGTCCTAAAAAGACCATGAAAAGAGTTCAAATAATTAAACCCAACTGTCGATTATTCCAGAGTGTCTCAGATATTCTCATCGACGCACAAACTTTACGTCGTGGTGACAGATAGTAGACGACGCCGCTGATAAAGAAGTTTAGCATCGAGGTTTCTGCGCCAAGTGAAAATGTAAGACGTTCGAGTTTCAGGAAAATTATCTTGAGCTTAACCGATTCTATTGCGACGCTTGAAATTATAGCATTCATTTGGGTATAAACTGAACTATTAAATAACGAGCAGTTAAACCAGGAGTTTGGTCATACTCCATTCTGTTTCGCGGGTGAGGTCTTATTAAAATTAATTTTTTTTACTTAACATTCCATTGTTAAATGGAATCGTTTTTTAAATAACCAGAGATATAACTATTTAAAAAAAAAAACCAGATGTTGATATTTTGTCTTTGCTTTTAAAAAGTTTACAACTAGCTGGTCTCGACAGTTTTAAAAGTCTAGTTTCCTACGACGACGTGCGCCGGCAAAGATAAATGATATTGACGTGAAGCTGCACTCTACAACATGCTCCAAAAGATTCCATTGAACAAGTTTTAAGAAACCTACCTAAACTTTGAAATAATTTTATTTAGCTATGAAGGTTTGAAGTAGTTATATTATGAAAAAACATTCCAGCTTGATTTGCAGCAGTCCAGCTCGTGGCTAAAACTATCAATTAGCCACTCGGATTGATCTTTAGGTTAGCCGTGCTTACCTAGGTTGGTCCGTGGATGGGTGACCACTGACCACCCAATACTTACCGAGTTTACTCAGTGCCTCGGAAACTACGTTACAGAGTTGGTCCGGTCTCTCATTTACAGTCGTTACAGGTAGTCAGTGACCCGAAAGCCTGACAACCAGTCTTACCAAGGGGTATCGTATTACCATGTAAAATACTGGTATTCAGCTGCATCCAGTTAGACTTGAAGCCGACCCTAAGATAGTTGGAAAAAGGCTAGGCAGATGATAAGTCCAGCTTGATGTGAAATTCTTGAAGAAGAAAAGGTTTGGGATAGATAGTTTACTACTATTGGACTCTATTCCATTAAGGCGTTCCAACAATAAGTAAAGAAATAACAGCGCTTTGAAATTGGTCAAAGTTTGCACCTGCTGCCTTACTTATAAGCAGTGCTGTCGTAACATCGATCAATAATCGTACACCTTTTACAATGCACTTGTGTTCACAAGGACTCTCCGTAATTTGCCCTAATAAAAACGTAGCACATTCGTCCTACTTAACATAAAACAAACATAAAAATCCATAATTTCGTCACATCTTTAACACTTTGCCATGAATAATTCCACTCCCTTCAGGTACATAAATTGTTTTCCGGAAGACATAACTTACAGCAGGACTCCTCGGCTCCTTGCCTGTAACATTCACTTCCTCACGAAGTTACTTTGTTTTTCAGTTTATTTATTTTTGCGGTACATTTTATGGAGGGTTAGATGGATGACGAAGAATACAAACCGTCTAAATGAAAGGCTGGTATAGTCATATATTAATCGTGTGTTACAGTTAGGTGTTGTAGTAACTGGTACAGTTTTTGGCGTGTCCTTACTCTCATATGATAAATATTTGACCCAAACCATAATTAATGGAAATCATTATAAACGATGAATTAAGGAGAGCTCTGTTTCAATATCATTGATTAGAATACGCGTACAAATTAATTGTATTTGGTCCCCTCGATTAAATGTTTTGTATTGAACGGGTTTTAAAAGTAAAAGCTCTGCGGTTGAATTTAGTTATGTCCAAATGAGCCTTTAGTGTGTAAATAACATTTTGATTTTGTTTTTTTTGTCAAATGGTTTTGCAGTGTATAAAAATTCTTGTCATTGGTCTTATATCTTAATTAATATTATTAATGCGAAAGTAAGTTTGTTTGTTTCTTACATCTTCTAAAACCGAACGTTATCAGCTAACAGACAACTCTTTATTCCAAGAAACAGGAAGGTATTAGCGAATGAAGAGATTGTTTTGTAAAAACAAACTTGTTGTTGCATTATGCATGTCTTGAGACTCTGAGAGCTTTATCCGGATTTTCAAACAAAGAGTGCTTTGGGAATTATCACAACAATCCGCACTCGACCGGGTGACAATAAAATGGAAAATGTTCGCTATTTATGTTAAAAAGCTGGAAGTTGGAAGTTACGTTTTCGACGCTTTTAACATTGTTTCGGATTTTGCATTCATAAAAAATTAACAAGTTCAATGTCGAATATCGAGTCACCTTTGGTTGCTGTTCTCCTTTGGTTAAATACATAGTACTGCGAGTACTATTTGGGCTGACTAACTGCTCAAACACACTTTATCATCCCTTTACAACGATCTTAAGTGATTATAAACTAGCATTTATGTTGACAAAGCATAAGTAGCTCGAAGTTAAAACTATGTACCTAGGTATAAAGACTATTCCGTCGCGAGCGTCGTGGCTTTGATCTGCGGCCGTCTCAAGCAACTCAGAGACGCTCACATACGCGCCGCTACCACAGAGACGTGCCACTGACTAAAAAATTTTAGCTGAAACAAGTTCCTGCATTACTAATACCCTCATAATTTTAAAATAGTTTTAAACCAGGCTAAAAGCCAACCGGTACCTATTGGTATAATAACTCTTAACTTAAAACTTTTACATAAACGATAAATTATTTGCAAGCGAAGCCATACATCCAAGCTATAAACTATGGTCTGAAATTCATGAGAACTTCGCGTGGACTTAACAACTTCTGTATTAAATAAAATAGGACTTTATTTCTGATGTTGTTGTTGTGAGAAATTTGAAACGTCAACTTAAAACTAAGTAGTGCTGGGAAAACGCAACATCAATTAGTTAATCTGACTTTGTTCCGATATTTTAATTTATTCTTTGATAGGCAACAACTTAGAAAATAGAAGGCCGGAAGCGGGGTCATCCACCGTTACACTAAAAAGAGGCTTGTATAGACACTAAATTAGACCTGACGAGAGGGAGTGATTTTTTTATATATTTTGATGAGCCAGTTTTTAATTGATTTTATTGGGTAATTTAAGATTAATTTGGTTTTAATTGAATATACTTCAACTTTTGTATTTCCGTTTTTTTCGCGTGACGTATGTAAAAGTAAAATAGCGTATTTCAACTTAAAAATAAAAGTACCACTAAGTGCGCTGAAACCAGATAAAAAATAAGTGCTTCGGTTTAGCGAAAGATCGTGAATCATAATCGGCTTACATAGTGAGAACATAAATAGTTTATTATAACTTGTGCTTCATTTTTGCACAAAAAGGTCCCTCGGGTGTTCCGCACTGCGGTATAGTTTCTACTTAATTATTCTGTCAGAACACGATTTATTACGAGCAACTATTACAATACACTAAGGATGATCCCGAAATAAAGTAGAGATTGTTCGCAATGGTATGAACATAAAGTGCGGCAACAGTACGTATTCTGTTTTATGTTATGTGCAAGCTAATTATCTTATCATCTCAATAAAACAAGCCTAATTATATGCAACGTTGAAAAATAATAAAATAGTACAATATTTATTTAGCATCTGAGATCATTTTAGAACCAATCTGAGATAACATAACTGCATACTGGATTCTCTTTAAAATAGATTTGAAAGCCGACACGGGTCTCTAGTAGTAAATTATTACTCATTGATTGTCCTCCATTGTACGGGTCTGCTTAGGTAATCAACAAATGGCGAGTTAATGGAAATTCCCATTACGAGCAATCCCTGAATTTTTAAATCGAATAAGATTCGGGTCACCTATCTTAATTAAATGCCCTTCTTTATAATATTCCTGAACATGTTCCTTTCAATAATGTGATTTAAAAGACATCGTCACGACGATTTTTTTTTTGAAGACGCGCTATATTTTTGTACGTAGTCACGCTAATTCTGTAGGTATACCCAGCCCATAAGATTTTAAATCAGTGCTTGTCAGTGGTTATATCCACATGGTTAAGAGACATTTTACAGCGGTTCTGTATTTCAGTTGTAGCCTTTAGGCATATTCTCTTAAATGTTTTGGCTTAACTTGGTCATCTACTTTTATAAGAAATACACTATGATATACATTAAGGCTTAACTGTTATTGTTCTAGAACAAACCACCCGCATGATATCGTGTGCACTCAGCAGTAGTAAGCTTATCTGTAATTACTACTGAGATGTCTCTGTTGCTAGGTAATCTTGTGTCCCATCTCGGGTCATTAGGTGCTCGCTGTTCGCAGGGTCGCTGTACAGCCGACGTTGCACGATGTTAGCTGTTCACCTGTAATAAACATCAAATCACGTTTAGGTACCTACTATACAAGGTGTTGTTTTGCATCCTCGTCAAATTTCAGGAGGTGGTCACAAAAGACATAAATAATCAATTAAAGTTACGGTACGTAGTTAATTATTAATAAACGCTGATTTTTTTGGTTGTTTAAGTTTGACAATATTTCAGAATAACCCCTTAACGTGGTTTAGGGAATAAGAAACTATCGAAAAAACGTTTGAGATTGTTTGTATGTGCGTAAGCGAGGTTAAAGGGCAAGAACCAGACGGGCCGCGTTTAAAACACGGGTGGTTCACCCTAGCCGATTTCCGTAAATATAAGAAAAAAAATAAAAATTACCTACCTATTTTATTATTGATTCGGGACGAGAATCATTAGCACAGTTACCTCCTTGAATTGGACGAGGATGCAAAACAACACCTTGTATAACTAAATATCACCTGACCTGTACCTAACAAAAAAATTACACAACCTGAAAAAAACTTCAAATCAACACTTTGTACAATGATGTTGGTACCTACAATGAATGTCCTATCAGAATGTATGTGGTATCCTTACCTTGTTGGTAAGGATCCTGTTTTACTACAAGAAAATATGTATTCCATTTTCAAAAAGAGGGCGTAATCTTTGTTACTAAAATCCTAATAATAAATCCTAGCGCATTTGGGAATTTAGTAGTGTTCGTCTAAAGAATACAAATTCTAGGATCGTGTAAGTAGAAAATCCTGTACGATGAAACCTGTACGTGTAAGGAGCATCTTGGTAAAGACAATATTCTTATTTCTTTCCTAGCTGCAATACAATGCTCTTTCTTTTGAAAACCTTGCTTTGTTGTAAAAAAGGTCCTTGCAATATAAAACGATAAGTCAATTTCAATAAAATTGTCGGCACGGTTGGCGTAGTGGCTGAGTGATTGGCTGCTGCGCTGCGTGTCGCGGGTTTTATTCTTGCACGGACCAAATATTTGTAGTTGTTCTGGGTCTGGCCCGCAATCCTTCACGAAGCTGTCAACCAAGCATTCTGTACATCAAACCAAGTAACTCTACGCAAAAAATTTTGAAACGACTTTTTTTTTGGTGATTTTTCACGTTTTACGGTAGAACTCTATGAAACGCAATCAAAACTTTGTGCTGATGGACGTATTGAATAGTGCGGTGGTCGGGAAGATACGTAAAGTAAAATTATAACATTAAAAACCTCTTTTTCAAAAAAAAAAAAAAAAATGGAAGTGTGTTGGAACTTTGACCTCCAATATCACTGTAACTAGAAGGTTCCCAGGTATGGTCCATATAAAAAAAAATGATCGCAATGTCGGGGAGAACAAGTGCCTTTTGGCTTCGTTAAGAGTCTATTTACACCCTTTATATTACTCTAGTAACCAAATACATTAAACTTCATCATTGCGTACCTCTTAGGTACTCGGTATCCAAAAAATAACGAAAAGGATAATAAAATCCGAAGCTTATGTCAATAGTTCCCGTGCAAACTCTCGAAAGGTTTGAAGAGTTCTCTGGTTACCTCATAAAGTTTATTCAAGGGTTGTTCAGAAAACCTCAAATTTTTATTACTATGGCCTTTTAAGGGTTTTAGGGTGGACATCGTCTCTATACTGTACCCTACTCATACGACGGGGCATTGCATTATCAAACATTGTGACTGTGACCCATAAACTAAACATACTCGGTCCGTCCTGTCCGTTAGGGACCGTTTACAAAGACCGTTACAGAGAGGAGATCAGATTTTTTTACACGTTTAAAACAGAGTTTTATTGAATCATTGTAATTAGGTTTATGTTTACATGTCACTTCTTTTGTTATTGAGAATGGCTGAGATCAAACCTAACGCGCTTAATGTAAAATAATAAGAAGAGCCGACCATGACACTGCCTCTGATGACGTACTCTTCCGCGCTCGCGCGGCCGACCGGCTCTGATTGCGTCCTCTTGCGCATCAAATGCATCGAAAACAAAACTTGGATTGTGCGGAACTGGAGGTATACCGCTCTTGAACAGCACCCGCTCGGCCCCGAGCGCATCGTCCGGCTCCGAGTGCATCCGCTCAAAAACAAACTTCTTTCAGCCGGTCTATGTGTAACCGCTGTCGGTTTCGGTTGTTCCAAGCATATAGCTCGCACCGGTCTGTGTAAAAAGAAGAGCGCCGGCCGACAAAAACAACAAAGGAGTGTCACTAAGTGATATGCTGATTTACGTCTCACGGTTTCAAAATGGAGAGTACCTACATCTTGTAGCGGACATAGTTAAAATGTATCGCCAAGTAAAGGTAGCTGAAGAAGATGCAATGTTTCAAAGAATACTGTGGCGTGACAGTCCGGACAAAGAGTTACAAGATTACGAGCTTTTGACTGTTACCTTTGGAACATCTTCTGCACCAAGCAGTCAAAACTTTACGTCAGATCGCTGTTGATAAAGGTGAAAACTACCCACTAGCTGCAGATAAGGTTTGAAATTGCTTCTACATGGACGATTTAATGTCAGGGTGCAACAGTGTCGAAGAATACATTGAAATATACAAACAAATGATAGCATTATTAGGAAAATATGGATTTATAATTATTACAAAAATGGAATAGTAATAATCAAGAACTACTTAAGAGTATAGAAACAATTGAAAACAATGATGCTAAAAGAACAACGAGATCAAACTAGAACAAATAGAAATAAAGAATAAACAAAAGGTCAAATAGATATTGAACATGAACTTAGATAATTTAGATCACAAAGAAGGGTTAGAAACCAAATTAAATAGTACAATAAAAATGTTAGGACTTACCTGGAACCGCAACGAAGATACCTTTTAGTCAGCACGGTTCGGGGAGATCGTCGTAGCGAGAGTTTACCTCTCCCAAGCCGAACTCTCGCCGAGTTCCACAACTCCATCATGGAGTTGAGTGTTGTTATCCGAAGCTATTCCTTCCCCGTGTTTGTACTCGAGGACTTCAATGCCAAAAACTTTGCGTGGGGATTTCGTTGCACAGATGTGCGGGGTAGGATGGTGGAGGACTGGGCTCTGGAGGCAAGCTGGTCGTCCTAAATCGGGGTTCTGACCTTACGCTTGTGCGGATGCGGGGCGAGTCGTTGGTGGACATCTCGTTCGCTAGCTAGCTCCACTCTGTCAACGCGTGTCGCTGACTGGCGCGTCAGGGAGGGGGTGGAGACCTATTCTGACCACCGGTACATCCGGTTTGATGTCTCCGCCCGGCCCTGTGTGGTCCGCAATGGGCACTGAAGCAGCTAGACCGGGAGCTCCTCCTGGAAGCCTCTATCGTGCAGGCCTGGGTGACATCACCGGCCAAGCCTGCCGACATTAAGAACGAGGCGGGGTGGTTCTAGGAGGCCATGTCCGACATGAACACAACCCCTTTGGGACGGCAGTGTTCAAAATTTCTTCTACTACTGCATGCCATGTACAGAAGTGAACCACAACAGTTAATTTAAAACAGTATTCATCTGAAAAATATTGTTACTAGTTAAGATTAATGTTTTACTATCGAAACTAGTTATTGTGTTTTCATGTGATAAGTTGTGTCATTAATTTGATACATTGCTCGGATTGTGTAGATATCTGTGCAGGTTATTACAATCCCGAATTGGTATTTATCTATCATTACGTCACTAATGGGTTTGATACTATTATGGTTTATGATTATGTATTTATTCCCAAAACCAAAATTTTGTTCGACTCCGAATGTTAAACTCTACATTTCACGCAAAAAAAGCAGCGATATGTCTCATCGGACACTAAGAGTTATCTAAAGTAAGTAGATCGTACAAGACGAGATTGGTGCGGAGGAGTTCGGACTTAAGCCTTCAGGCGACGGAATACATTATTCATGGAGTGTTAAGTGCTGCTGCTCACGAGGAACTTGAGAACGTTATTAAGGTCAACGCAGTATACATCGTACACAGACGAATGGTAATTGTGTTGTGTACTGGACGGACTCAATAATTACCCAACATAATTATGAAACAAGCACAAGAGCAATAAATATAGCAACAAAACTAAGTTTTCTTTTTTCCAGGGTAAAAATAAAGTTTTTATTCATAATCTTCTATTCATTTCTCTAAATGCGTCTGAATCTGAAGGCAAACAGAGGTGTTTGTCTTTCAGCAACTTTGTTTATCCAACGTTTCAATCGCTTAGTTCTACTAGAAAATAAATCTAGTTTTATTAAAAACAATATTTGTTTGTTTTCCTTTTAGTTAAAATAAAGTACTTGTAAAAACACATATAAGATATTTTATATTCTAAACTGTAGGCATTTCGCAGGATAATATTTCAAGTATTTTTATATTAGTTAAAATTGTTTATTTCATACGTTTTCAGGGTATCAAGATAAATCAGATTAAAATTAAATTCTTAACACAAGAATGGCTCTGAGACAGATCAATACCTTAACTTGAACCAATTTCAATAAGGGTCTATTGTAATTAGGTCAAGTCCTTAACATCTCATCTACTAGCACATCATGACGTTGACACCGCTACTCATACGTCACCTGATCCTTGCCGTGACCCTCGACGGCTTATGATAACGGTTGACATCTCGAGAACCCTGCTTCCTCCCACCAGGTAATGCTTTATGTATTCACGTTAACCTGAAAATATTTACCTATATAATACTAATAAAGGTAGGCTAAAATAGCAGGTAAACATCGTGTCCGGCGTTCGGGAAGCGTGCGTGTGTAAGTAAAGAAGTGCAAACAATTGGCAGGTATCCAAAATATGTCAGTATAAAGCGCATCACACAGGAAGTGGGCGCGGGCGTGGTTGTACGGCATCTGTATTTCATTACTTATTATTCATTTATTTAATTATTAAAAACAAGGTTAATACAAATCTTTATATTTTAAGAACACGGTTTGTCTGTGGGAACGGAACAATATGTTTGAAGAAAATGTTAATAGTACGGACACTTAATTAATACTAATATTACTTGTAGCTAATGTAAATGTTTAACTGTTCTTATTATCACGACATCAAAGAGCACGCGCTGGGACGGGTGCAGGTCGTGCGCTGCTCGGGTCCGGGTCGGTTAAGCGCGGGTGATGCGCGGTACCCGCTTTGTTTGTGGTAGCGGGTGACATGCGCGTGCACCCGCTCGGCTCTCGCGCCGGTTTCTGTGTGTGATGCGCTTAAAGGTAAAACTGATGACGTAAAATTTCAACAACGGCTGCATTGTGCTCGTTCACATCAACTCTTACAAAGGACTCGTTTCTCCATGATGTGCCGCGAGAACAAAACTAATAAAGGTGTTACTGGAGCCTGTTTATACACACACTCTATTAGGCAGCGCGGCGCTACGGTAGGAAATAATTACAGCATCATTTGCGTCCCATTTATTAGTTCCTTCGAAAACTTTTTACAAATTTACGTCAGCTACTGAAAAATACACTACGAAGTTTGCTCGACAAAGTTTTTTATTGTAAAACTTTTAATTTTCGAAAATGTTTGCGCTAGTTTCGATAACGAAGCTTTGAGAACGGGATCCCTTCTTTTCGCATAATGTTCTTTGTCCTAATATACTTCGGCATAACGATTTTGGCACAATTTGTTTTGGCATAATAATACTTCGGCATAATTTTTTTAGGCATACATTTTATGTTGGCATAATCATCTTAAAGACTAATTTGTTTTGGCATAAATTTAATTCTCATAACGTTAGTGGGCCTAAAAATTAAACTAACTAGGTTAAAAATTTAATATGCGGTGCAACAAAAGTTAGTGACAGAACCGAATTGCTGCAAAACCGACTGCACGTAGTCTTGTTTGTCCTACCCCTAGAGTGTAATTTAAAATCGCGTAGGCGCGTGGGGCCGCCGGAGGCCCGCAGCTCCGGAACCGTGACAGAAACCCTGCCTGCTGCATGCTTGCTTGCTTGCATGCTGCATGCTGCATGCTTGCTTGCATGCTGTATGCTATCTTGCATGCTGTATGCTTGCTTATAAAAAAGTTATGCTTTAGAACTTTATGCTTAATAAATTTATGCTTTAGAATATTATGCTTAATCATTATTATGGTTAGAGAAATTATGCTTAAAAAAATTATGCGTAATTATATTATGCGAAAATAAAATAATGCCAAACAAAATTATGCTAAGTTATATTAGGTCTTAAAATTTTATGCAAATGGATAGGGAACCATTGAGAACACGTAAAATAGTGAGATTGCTTACAGCATTTGAAGTTGAGGATTTCACGTAAATTATGTCCTTTTGTGGTAGCTATTGGAAAGTTTACTACAACATTGAGACTTTATTTTCCAACCGAGCGCTGTAACTCGTGATAAGGCAATTATTGCTTACTCATGCTTATTTATTTATACTTTCGTCGTGCTTGCTATTCACTTTTGTTAATATATACTCGTATGTTGGATCTGGCCATTAGTACGGACAGAAAATGAATCGGCAATACGACATATAAATAAATATATTTCACTTTTGCCAGCCTGGTCGTCATCACGGCGCTCGGCGATTATGGGTCATCATTGTATGTGACGTCACATCGCAGATTGGACGGATGCTACTCGCGCAACATTTATTACTGTACAATAAAGACATGTGGCTCTGTATGCGTTTTAATTACTAGTCCTCGTAGAATGGTATGTAATGGAATGGAATCAAAAGTTGACTGATGGAGAATGCCTTGTGGCATTAAGTCCTTCTATGTACCACAATTGAACATGAAGTATAAATAAATAAGAATTGGATATGCAATGCAAGGCAGATCTCGCTTGGAAAATTAACTGTCGTACAAAACTTCAACAACACACTTTATAGTTCAATTCTTATGTCTGTATTTCCACACCGCAATACTCCACATAGCTACTTACGGTGACAAATGACTCATGGCCCCATTACACGGCAGGTATCAATAAAATTCAAATGTGCTGGTTTTGTGATGATATGTAAATTGTAGCTCGCTTACGTGACCATATCGACAGTCACCGAGTGCTGGGTCCGCAGAATGAGCACTGTTTATAATAATATGTTACTGGAGCACGATAGCCATAAACGAGACGCGCCGCAGCGTCGCTTTATTTTGCTTTTTTCTCGTCCACGTTTATGCTTTATGGACTATGGTCCGTTTTATGTGCTGAAATATGAGTGAAATATTAGGTTAAATGAATGGATACAGTAACATGATCGGGGAAAGAAAACCTTGATTTAATATTATTTTGATTCAAGAGTTATTCTTAATCATCACATTCTAAAGTGTGGTCTAATAATTTAATTTCTAAAATTCATCGTTGTTCAAGTTAAGAACTGGCGCAGAATAAATCAAGATACAATTTCCTAACTCTTACGAGACGATATTGCACCCCGAGGCAGAGGAACGTTCAGTAAAGTAGCGAACTCTAACTCACTGCGTCCGTTTGTTCATTAAAATTGCATAGTTTTTACAGAACTTTAATGGAAGTCTACAATTACTGTTGGTTTCAAAAGAAAGGAAATGATCAACCTCTGCAGTGGAATAATGATACAGCATGAATGGTGAATAAAAAACTCATTGTCAAAAAAACGGACTTCCAAAAAAAAACATTAGAATATAGAACTTTGTTCGCTTTGCCTTTTTCTTCTCGTTTAAAAAAGACGACAAGTAAATGTGTTTGTGAAAACCTATTTGCAAATTAACATCAATTACTATCTCATTCAATTAACTCATTTACTAAACATAATTATGTAATTTCTCTACCAAACTCAAACATCATCAAGCACACTAGATGACGATGGTTTGATTTTGTTATTTCCATAAGAACTCGTTTGGATGAAAAAGAAAATCATCAGCTTCCAGAATTCTCAATTTTCCAACAAAATCTTTTAATTAGGTGACAATCAGCAGATAATGTAACTGCGTTCTTATCTATCAAGTATGGTAGGTAATGACCCCGATTTTACCAAATTTAGAGAATTGCTCGATCCTTATTTTCGTTTTACTTATATTTTATGTGAAAGCCCTGACACCACTTTGGACAAAGCAACTGGAATGAAGGCTTCATTTATCGCTCAACCGTTATTTATTGTTATATTTTAGAAAAGAAAATGTTTGAATAATGATCCCTTTACTGTTCAGTGGATTTATAAGTAAACTTACTATATTCAAGATCTCTTTGCGGCTTACTAGCATTTTATTTTAAAGCTAAAGAAATAATTTGTGTCACGACATGTCTTATCATGATTATGACTATAAGTGATGCGGGAACGTTTAAAGGCGCAACGCTCATCATGTGAGCGAATCACAATTTGTTACAGTTATTTTCTCCGCATAAGCTTTGACATAACTCTGTGATAATTTAAACATGTGAAAGACCTTCAACATGAAATACTTAAACAAGATAAATTGTGAAGTCAATAATTTCCATGTTGTTTGCAAAATTCGATATCTTATGATTTATTACTATCGCCTAGTTAACAAGTTTTATTTAAAAGGTACCGTCTTTTTATGTTATTTTCGAAGAAAATTCATATTTTTTTAATAAAATAGAAGCACCAAGTCACAACGGCCACTAACTATCACACGTTACTTACTCTGTAGCAGTCGCTGATGGATGATAGCCGGTGTAATTATTTGCATTTCGGATACCAATACACCACAGACTACCTACATAACTCCATGCTAACTATAGCGTCACATTTGCACTTAGCAACGTGAACTGTTGCCAAGTTCAACGACTCATCTATTTAACCACGAGTGCCGCGATCGCTTTCTACTTCGTTCGCAAGAGCTTTTTAATAAGTGTAATCACAGTTTTTGAAGTGAAACTTCTTATGCGACTTCCAACAAGTTTAACGCTACCATGGAGAGGGGATATTTTCTAAAACTCACTAAGAGATGGCAGTGTTACAAGATTTGGTTCTACGTAGTTCTACTAGGTACGCAAGATGGCGTGCAAACAGTCATGCATTCGACTCTTCGGCGTGACCAGCTTTCGCTTAAGGCGCTGTTCCTAGTAAAAATAGGCATTTTTGAACAGTTTTTTAGCCATATGTGTGCATTTTAGAGCAGCAAAAAAAATATATGTTAATCTTGAGCATATTTATGAGGGGACCTTCGTGTCCAAAACACGTTTTTGGAATAAAAGCCCGATGAAAAAAAATCGTGAACTTCTGAATTTCTAGCAAGTATAACGATATTACTGCTCAACAAATCTTGACTAAATTAATAACAGTGATGGAATATAGAATAATAAAGGGAACTGTTGTTTTTATTTTTTGTTTGAAATAAGATATTTGTAAGGATTAATATATTTAATGATAAATAATCCAACGAGTCGAATGAAACATCACGCCATTCGCGGCGTCTTGTCGCATCTCTTTTATTTCTACGCAGAGTGACAGTGAGCGCTGAGGCGCGCTGCTAGATGGACTTATGTCAATTTTTTTCACTCGCAGCTCAAATTTTTTTCAAATAAATTTCGATTTGTTTGTTGTTGAAAGCTGCTTATTATATCTTATTTCGTGATTAGTTTTTTGTTGGTCTAATTTTTTTTTCGATTTTAGTCATAAGTTGTGTAAATAAAAATATTAAATTGACTTTATATCAGTGGCGAAGAGTCAAAATTGTGCATGAGGAACCTCAGTGGCGAAGGGTCAAAGTTGTGAAAGGGGAACCCGAAGAAACATATATTGTAAGTTGGTTTTATCGTATATAGTTTTTACCGATCCCGAAAACCATGAAAAATACACCCATGACGAAAGAACCGAAAATGTGGTTTTTATTACATTTTTATTTTGGTCAAATTTTCGTTATCAGCAATCACGAAAACTACAAAAAATACAGCCATGATAAAATACCAAAAGTTTTCGTAGGCACCAACTTGATCTAGAATAAAATTTAGAGGAACTATAAATAAAATAAAAGTAATCTTATGTAAATGAGTCAACAAAAAAAAAACCGGCTTTGTACCAAATATGTTATCGACCAGTACTGATTCTATCTTGTCTACATACTTGCTATTTCTGCCACTGTTGTTAATAGATAATCTTCGGCTAACCTAGTTCGTTCTTCCTTCCTTCTTAGGAGCTTTCCTGCCTGTTGTACATTAAGAAAAATGGGCAACAAAAAAAATACACGGAGGACACTAAAAAGATCTTATTCGATGAAACATAAACACATGAATAATTTGAATTGAAATAGGTAACGGATTTCATAGTAATAAATTCTAAAAAAGCCTTAGTCTCTTGGTGGCAAATTTTCTCAATTAATGCCTACTGCCAATTATTACTCAAGATGAAATAAAAAGATGATTTTTTTCTGAAAAAAAAAATCACATGATGTAAAATAATTATGTATTTTAATTTAAAAACTTATTTGTTTCAATGTTAGATTACAAAAGTACTCTGAACACGAAAACCCTGGGACATTATATGGACTCCACAACTCCAGGAGCCCATCCAAAATCAAATTATGATGAGTAAGTATCAACTTATCCACTTCGCAACTACCAGACCAATTGTTCTACCAGATTAATTGAATCGATAATATTTCATGTAATACAGGAAGACTAACCTTACCGAACCGTAGGTTCTCAGTGAAGGTACTATAAGGTACTATATAACTGTCCACCTGCCTGTCTGTCCATCCACTCGTACGTCCACGCATTATATTCGTACGTACTGAGTTTTTGCCATGTCTTGTTTTTTTTTGTGAGGCTGAACTGTCCCATTCCTGGGCAAAGAGCTTCCTCCATTCCTTCCACTTTTCCCGATGAGGTGCAAGCCGCTTCTCACAAAATAACGAAAAAGCCATCAACGCGGACTTGTTTTTTTTTTTGTTGAGAACAAAATTACAAAATAACGTATTGTTTTATTACAGAGAAATCACTGACGATGTGTTATTCGTTGAACCGTCGACCGAATTTAAGTTAGTAAGTCAGTTAATGGTCGAAGAGTCGTTGACATTATGCATTTCATCCACCAGCTGCAAACTATATCCAGCCACAGTTCTTTGTATTCATGTATTCGATGTTTTTTTTTTTTTAAATAATAAAATTGAATTAGAATAATTAGATTGTTTTAATTTTGTGTTCACCTGTTCATGCATCTATTCATCCACCTCGTCCAGGACACCCCACTTCAAGAACAAAATCAAGACACTATGAAGAAAAAAAATGTAAAATTTTCAATTTTTGGGGCTTGAGATGGGTTTTTGATTTGCTTATATTTAACGACATGGCGGATGAATGGTAATTAAAATCATCTGGATGGTGATTACGTCAGCAATACTTTCTGCAAAATTTTGTCGATTTTTGTTTGAAAACATGGGATGTCGCGCGAACCAGATCTTCCTGATTTCCAGACAATGCGTGAAAGCTAATACTTACTTCAAATTGTAAAATGAAAGAACACAGATTGCTGTCGTCCAAGAAATTAAGTTAATCACATAAAATGTATTTATTGTAACTTTAGATGGTGTGACACCCAAGGTAGCTACGCCACTGTACAAGTCCACACGATGTGTTCTTATGTAACGTAATTTACATTTAGTTAGAACAAGAAAAGATTAAATTTTTGCCAAATGAAACCTTCTCACTAACTACCTACTACCTACCTGCCACGTACCTGCTACCTACCTGACCTACCTTCTACCTACCTGGCGTCTACCTGCTACCTACCTGCTACCTACCTGCCACGTACCTGCTACCTACCTGACCTACCTTCTACCTACCTGGCGTCTACCTGCTACCTACCTGCCACGTACCTGCTACCTACCTGACCTACCTTCTACCTACCTGGCGTCTACCTGCTACCTACCTGCTACCTACCTGCTATCTACCTGCTACCTACCTGCTACCTACCTGCTACCTACCTACCTGCTACCTACCTGCCACCTACCTGCCACCTACCTGCTACCTACCTGCTACCTACCTGCTAACTGCTTTACTTATGCGAAGTTTGGCAACCTCGCATAAGTAAAGATTCGTCATACTGGTGAAAATTTTTGACCTAAGTAAATTATGATTGATGATATCTCCGAAACTATGCATTTTTGGACCACCAATTCTAGGAGTTTTAGTATTATGTTTACCTACGGAATATAATCCTAGAGTTATGGGATATCAAAAAAACAGGTTGTATATATAGATTATTTATTATTCGTCTGACGAATTTGTTACATAATATTTCGTAAACCTTTTCTATAAAATAATAGTTTTTACTTCGTTTTACTCCTATTAAAAAATTATAAACATATTTTAAAAATAGTTAGGTACAATATACTTTAAAAATAAGATACAAAAATAATTGCGTATGTTGAGATTCGAACCTACACATCGCCGCGTAAACACTTTGCGATGTCGGTTGGCGGCGCGTTGGGCTAATTGTACGCTTACACTAAGTGTTGAAATTAAGCTTCTATACATTTATTGACGTCGCACATCGGCGTGATTCGGGACTACTCGACCCCCTCTTCATATGTTTCACCCCCTCAAATGCATGAAAGTCGTCTAGAACCGCGCCTGAGTATAACCTCGATAGACTTATGTAATAATAATGTAATAAAAATGATACAACAATAAAACTAACAAAATATTATTTAGAAGCTCAATAAAATAACGAGAGTGAATGCGTTGCACTCAAACGCATGCTTGTAGTATTACGAAGTTTCACTTCTTCCGCGCGGAAGGACACCAGGTACAATTTTTTTTGTAAATAAAAAAACATACAAGCTTTTATATCATAGCTCCCTCGTCTCGATCTTTACCGATACGTCATAAAAGACTATAGTGTGTAAACTACGGTAATGAAAAGGTTACACATTATTTTGGATACGGAATAGATAAGAACGTTAATTCTAAAGGCGAATACGTGAATTGTTAAAAATCCAATTCGAAGGAAAACTAAATAATATTGTTATTGACCATTTAAATAAATTTGTAACGAAATAACAGACTCCTAATTAATAAAACCATCTTGTTTCGTAGTTGGCAGCAATGTACTCGAAAGTGAAACGATACTAATTGTGTTGCCACTTCAACATTTTATTCGAAAATAATTGGCAGATTTTTTATGGCACCTAATTAATTTTAACGATGACGGTATATCGTTGTTTTGCTGCCTGGTTGTATTTAATCAATGTTTTATACCCATTTTTTACTTGATCATGGTGTATTGAAGGGAAACCTGTAGCAATGATTATTTTAATAACAGTAGAATAACGTTCAGGTGGCCTACTATGACGTCTTCAATCAGTATTGTTTTAATCTTATTCCAGAGTGGGAAAGAGATGGCGCTAGACATCCTCTATAGTTCCGTCTCTTTCCCACACTAGAATAAGAATAAAACAATACTGCTTTAAGTCGTCATAGTAACCCCCCAGATGAGATGTAAAGTTCATATCATTTTAAATTCGCTGCCACAAAAACTTGAATCAAAGTTTTTGTTGCATGAAAATTTTTCACTTTTTAGTATCAATACCAAGGACAACCAGAAGAAACTGTTGAAAAATTCAACTCCTGCCAACAATGACGGGTGCAAATGGTCATTTGTTTCAGCTAGGCAACCCCAAACAGAAATTCACAATGTTTTTTGTTTTATGAGCCATAATGATTTGGTTCGTCTCAGCTTCATTAATAACAGACAAGAGACAGGCTCTCGACTGTTCGACAGACGACACTTCATTATTTTCAATAAAGACGCGACTTTGTTTTTTTTTTCGTTTCCGCATTATTAATAAAGAAATTGTAATGTTTTAAGAACCAGGATTTTCTCTCCTTTTTAACCCCCGACCAAAAAAGAGGGGTGTTATAAGTTTGACGTGTGTATCTGTGTATCTGTGTGTCTGTCTGTGGCATCATAGCTCCTGAACGGATGAACCGATTTTGATAAATTTGGTTTCGTTTGAAAGGTGTATTAATCGAGAGTGTTCTTAGCTATGTTTCATGAAAATCTGCTCAGCCGTTTGAAGATCATCACCTCTTTTCTAAAGAAGAGAAATGAAATATTTCCACAGGTCTGGTCGATCGAAATTATGCACGTTCATATTTGATGCATAGACATGAATTCTGTCATGATCTCATCCTGCAGCCAGGATCGTCTTCTCACGAGGGAACTCTTCAACGTTTAATAGCACAGACACGAAACTTTGCATACGAGTTCATTTTTGATTGATCGATAATTACGATTTGTATCATGAACTTATCCTGCAGCCAGGATTGTCTTCTCACGAGGGAACTCCTAATCAGTTAATGGCACAGACACGAAAATTTGTATGCACGTTTATATTTCATGGATAAACATGAATTCTATCATGATCTCATCCTGCAGCCAGGATCATCTTCTCACGACCGAACTCCTCAACGTTTAATAGCACAGACTCGCAAATTTGCATAAGAGTTCATATTTGATAGATTATCACGATTTGTATCATGAACTCATCCTACCGTCAGGATCCTCTCCTCACGAGGGAACTCCGAACCGGATAATATCACAGACACGAAACTTTGCATATGAGTTCATATTTGATGGATAATCACGATTTGTATCATGAAATCATCCTACTGCCTTGATCATCTCCTCACGAGGGAACTCCTCAACGGTTAATAGCACAGACATAAAACTTTGTAAACAGAGTATAACGGAAAGGGTATATACATACTTGAGGGTGTGCTACAGACCATCAAACTCCTGTGTCCTGTGTCCTCCAACCAGGATTTCGGCAAACGAAAGTAAAATAACCATAACCAGGTGCACAGGCATCATCTGGATTATGCAGGGTACCGGTTGTTTTAAGTTTAAAAAGCATAAAATAAAAATTAAATTAAAAATTTAAAAAACCCCCGACAGAAAAACCTCTAAAAAATAAAAAACCGAATATTGTCCCTTTACGTTTAATATACCTTACTAAATTATTTTATTCCAAGCGTCGTAGCGTCGGGGAGCCACAGACACGTTATTTACTACAACCCATCAGGTTATCATGACAAGAAAAGTACGCACACTTTACTATCAGTAGTGAAAAAATATACAAATCTTCAGAATACGGCGGAAGAATTGGTTACCATTACTAGAAACAAGATTTATAAAATTAATAAACAGTTTGCTGATGACAGTTACAAATAATTTACTCTTACTTCTCAAAGAGTAGTCATACAATTTATGGCTAAGTTGGATACACGATACATTCCTATCCCTATTTAATCAAACCACTCACGTAACGGATTCTTTCAAAAGTCGTGAACTACAACTGTTTGACTTTTGTTCAGAGTTTTGTTGAAGGAATACTCTTTGTGTTTGGTTAAATTGATATTCAAACAAAAGTCGTCATTGGACAGATGCCAGCAGGTCAAGCTACCCTAAACTGTCAAGAAATTTGACAGATTGTTGTAGCTTGATGTGCTGGCGTCTATACCAATTATATTTATTTTTTCATCACACTTGCACGTAAACAGTGTCATAACATACAGGTTAACTTGGCCGTAATTTACAGCACAGCATGACTGTACACAGGTCATGCAAGGAGTTTTCACGCAATTGAAAAATTGTCTTAAAATGTTATAAACAGCTTTGCTAAACAGGATTTTCATTCAATCTCGCTACATGTTATTTAATTACTCAACTAATGTTCTAAAATCTCAATAATCAATAGTTTTTTGTATCAGAACGTCGTTTTTTTTTACACTCCGTCATGGCTGTATACCTACCTAGGTAAGTATTTGCCCTTAACGTTTCTGAACAAAACATTTGTATAATCTGTGTTGTGTTCACGTATATAATAATATTTGTGCTGACTTGTCTAAAATCATAATTATTAACTCGCAAATGTGATGAAAAACATTGTATGTTTCACGGGCGGTACGGGAATTACGAACCTCGACTCAGAAAGCCCTCAGTCTTCGACTTCGGGCTTCTACTAGAGCCTCGATCGTAATTCTTTACTTACCGCCCTTAATACACAATATACTAATATATAACTACAAAAAAATGTGAAGCATAAAATGACTACACGGTTGCTACGACGTAGGCGACGTGATGACGTCACCGCTACGACTCTTTAGCTGTAGAAACTTTAGAGTAATTTATGAGTTACAGCGGGTAGACACTATAACCAAATATGGACGCTACACAATTTAAATAGAAAAAAAAAACTGATTTTTAGATACTTACGGTAACTTTAAAACTCTATAAACAATCGATAGAGGAATTCCCAGAACCAAATTACCTATAAAGTATGTGTTCCTGGGCTGGGGATAACGTGGTACATGATTGTAACTTTTGGATTGTATATTATTTTATATATCCTGTTTTCCTTTTACGATAGCGCTTTCTTGAGCTCTGTAAGAGGGTATCAAATACGAAATTCGATTTAATAAACATGTGAAAGGGTCTTTTATTGACTTGGCAAAAGATCTGCAAAATACGATTGTCAATAAGAGAAAGTAAAACGCAAACCGGTCATAATATTCGTTTTTCTGTTGGTCACAATACAAGTAAACTGCTTTTTAAGTTTACTGTTATTGGACCAGTATAAAATTACTTTTCCATCATATTTTCCTCTGAATGTGTGTCTAATAGAACCTCTCATTTACATAATAGACACATAAGGAATGTTTTTTTTTTGGAGTAACATTTACTTTTATAGATCAGATAGTAATAGATTAATATTTTTTCGACATTTTAGTGGGGTTTTTCTTGTAACTATGTAGAAAAAAAAAACAAAAGCATAACAAACGTTTATTTTAGTATTCATAATTATAATTTCGATGTAAGTTTATATTTTGTTTTCCATAAAAGAGAACACGCACCACATCGCACTATTAAAATAGCCTCGTATTCAAATTAAATAAAAGTTCTTATCATCATTTCAAAGCGGTAGCATTTGCCCATGCACCATTATACCTTAAATATAGTCTACTCACCCCGCGCGTGAAACAGCGTGCACATTTCAATTATGCTGCACTGTATACGACTCCTACCATTAAACAGTTTTTGCATCGCTCCGACAGTTTTATGAAGAGCGGAACATGTAAGCTTTGGCAACGGACGGGAATCTCCTGGATCCACTCCAACAATCGTTAACTTTAAGTATTCTGTGAGGGAGCCCTCTAACCCACATAAATAGCAACGAATGATATAGATTTAATATACAGTATGTTAGTTTAAACGAGGGACATATTCAAACCCATAATAGTACATGCTAACATGATACTAATAAAAATATAAACAAAAAAAAAAACACTGATAAATAACAGACAGAACCATACCAAAATTTTCGCAAATGACACGCAACGTCTATACACCCTTGCGCTAGCGACTTAATACTATCGCAGAACATGTGAGCGGGGCAATGACTCTTAGGTATAATCCATTTTCCCTTCATACTTTAAACTTACCTGGCTTAGGACAGTCCAAAATATCTAGGCACTAAACAAAACATTAAAAATTCTTCTATATACGTTATAGGTTTTTTACATATTTGGGACGAGAATCGAATACTGAATACCCTCCCTCAATATGTCCCTCGTTTAACCTACCATACTGTATAGTCCGGTTAAGCAGACGACAACCTCATAGGTTGAACTGCGAGATGCCATTCATAAAAAAATAATAATAATAATATTTATACACAATGCATAACAAAAGCTTTTTCAGATAATTTGCGAGGGTTCAGGCTTCTTATTTTAAGCATGATTTTAATCACTAGATAATAATTTTTTTATTTATTTTTTTTTTATTTTAATTGGCTCTAACACTCATAACACATAGTGTAATCACTCAGCAGTATTTATTCGAAATTAGAGATGAAATCTTTTTTTACCAACAGTTGAATGATTGAATTCTGAACACATGTAAATCAAAAGGAAACTAAAAAAGACTGTTATTATGAAATTATTTGCTATTGAAGATGAGAATCAGGCAATACCGTATTCGACTTTCATTGGCAGAGTGTTCGGTTACCGATAGACGCTATGTTCCGGCTCGAATCTTTAAGTGAACGACTTACTAATAGGTAATGACTGTATTCACTTTAAAAACTGCTAATTGTATTCACTAACGATTTTGAAAGCGTGAATTTTGCACGCTTTTGTACCGCTAGGTGCTTTTGCGTTTTATTTCGCATTTCCAGGCAAACGAGACCCAAAGTGCACCTGCGAAACCCAATATTTCGCAATCAGTATCCGAGCAAAGAAAAAGGTCTCGAGTGCCATCAAACCGTTTTTCTTCCTCTTATTCAATAACAGTTGCTCATAAATAATGTTCAGTAGTTGTCACAGGCTGCGTGTGATAAACTGTCACGTATCAAGTGTGTCAGTTCTTGCGTAGACGTAGACCGTTACGTACTTTACGAGTTCATAAAAAGAAGATATTGTGTAGCGAAGTGTTTAAGTAGGTATGATACTTCGTACAATCCGCGTCACTGAAGATGTAAATCTGGTACGTATGGGGTTTGGCAGAGAACATCATTCTCTTGTAATTTTATAATAGTTATGTTAGCAAATTGGTTTTATCCGAAATTGAGCCTTTGAGGCTCAGGGTAGGCGCAGCTGCTCAGATTATAAACCTGCTTTCAAAATCCAATTAATCAATTAATGGATTACGAAATGGATTACTTTGGAATTCAAGAAAGAAAAAAATATTGTATTTGAGTCGAAGTACTAAATTGAATTAAAGAAACGGCTTCGAGCAGCACATTTTTTACATTTCAATGCTGACTCAGACTTTATTATCCAGGTTTCGCCTAAATGGTCCTCTTAGAAAATATTAATTTAGAAAACGAAGTACGTATAATAATATAGTAAATAAAGCAAATTCATTAGATTGCTAAAGGCCAAGACTTTACATGAGCAACAAAAGTTCATGTAAAGATATTGTTACGATCTCGTGACTGGTTTTTTTTTTACCTTCAGATTTCTTCGTGGCAGTATTTTGTTATGTGGGTTAAAGTAATATTTTTAAACAAATTATGTCAGACTCACCGAGAAAAAAAGCGAAAATGTTAAAAATGTTATCGCATCTCTTCGATGTTTAACGTATCGTACACTGTGTCGGACAAGCGAACGCTTTAGGGTTTTTTTTCCCACAATGTCTCCCCGAGGCGTCATAGAATTTCTCGTAAGAGCTACAAAGTGTTGCTGTGTATCTATACTCTATACAAATAAATAAAATTGAAGTGTCTGTTTGTAATATTAAAATAACCGCTTTTTACTATATGCTTATACGGTACATATACCAAAATAGCATTTTTTTCAATTTTTGCCTGTGTCTTTCTGTCCGTCTGTCTGTTTGTTTCGGCTAATCTCTGGAACAGCGGGATCGATTTTGACGGGAGTTTCACTCTCAGATAGCTGATGTAATAAGGAGTAATTTAGGCTACTTCTTAAATTCCACGCGGACGAAGTCGCGGGCACAGCTAGTGAAATATAAAATATAAACAAAAAATGGTAAACAAAAATACTTGTTAATCAGCATCAAAAAAAAAAACGTGATTCTCTAATTTCGACTCAACGTTTCAAAGACATCGTTCGACTATTTTGTTCGTTAAAGAAAAACCAAACTAAAATGGTGTTCCGTTAGTTTGACGATAGACTCTCAAAAAAAAACAAATTTTCTTCATTAGCTATATTAATTCCAATAGAACCCTAAACCCTCCATCCTACTAATATTATAAACGCGAAAGTTTGTAAGTATGAATGGATGGATGGATGACTGTTACTCTTTCACGTAAAAACTACTAAATGGATTTGGATGAAATTTGGCACAGGGATAGACAATAGTCTGGAATAGCACATACAATACTTTTTATCCCGGTAGTGTGATCCCGCGGGACAGTTACCGAAAAAACGCGGGCGAAGCCGTGGGCAGAAGCTAGTTGTTCAATAAACCTAATCAGAATTTTATAAAACAGAAACTAAACGATACTAACATAAAGCAACGTTACACCGACCTTACTCTATGTTTTAATGTCCCCAAAGCTAAATAAACGTGTCAAAGTTCTATGCACAGCTTATACTTCTTTGTATTATACTGAGCGCTGTTACTGACCGGCTAATAATAATAATTATCACAGTGACCCACTTCTGATGAAGAAGATGAAGTGACGGCTAATGATGCACTTCATAAAGTTTATAGCTGCAATACTAACACACGTAGCACATAATATGAGACGTGAGTACTTAAAACGATTCTTACCAACTTCAGCTAGATACACTCTCTGCTTGATCATAAAGGGTGTAAAACACCTCTTAACGAAGCCGAAATGCACTGGTTCTCCCTGTCATTGCGATCATTTTTTTATTCTACACCATACCTGGGAACCTTCTAGTTACGGAGATATTAGGGGTCAAAGTTCCAACTTTATGACATGTAATTTTTAAAATACAAGTTTTTAATGTAAGATTTTTACTATAAACACCTCCACGACCCCCGTACTATTCAATCCGTCCATCAGCACAATGTTTTGAGTGCGTTACATTGAGTTCTACCACAAAACATGATTTTACACCCCCCAAAAAAAAGTCGTTTCCCAGCAATATTTTTTGCGTAAAGTTACTTAGTTTCATGTACAGAATGCTTGGTTGACGGCTTCGTGATGAGGTGATTTACACTTTGTATAAACCTTAAGCTAAGCTAAGCTTGCTGTTTAATATTATAAGCTGTACATATAAAGCATTATGTGTGCAATAAAAAAATGAGAATAAACCAGTCTCTCGCCTAGGCACTACAAGAAAAGAGACACATCTGCTTTGATATCTTGTGCCTTTCCGTCGATTCGAGATAAATTGGACGTTTTTATGCTGAATACGTTGCGCATGTGCTTCTATTCGTCACGGTAATGTCGTGTTTTATTGTTGTAAAGACATAACGTGAGCAATTTATTCTGACATATTCAACATCGGTAATGGTAGCTGTTTAATGATTGGGAGTTATCGTAGTTTATGTAATAGATTGCTAAAGTTTACAGATACAACGTCTGTATCTATGTAAAATATACAATACTAGCGTATGCCCGCGGCGTCGCCCGCGTGGAGTTCGATAATAGGGGATCGGACTGGGTAAAGAAAACGACATTATATTTTGTCCGTCAGACAAGTAATACAAAAATATTAGACAAGTATTTTTTGTTTTATCAAAATATCAAAAAAATACTTAGTTAAAACTAATTAAAGTTGAGAGTGGGGGCTTACTACGTCACAAGTAGGTATAAAACTTACCTACATGTGACGTCATGCGCCATTTCAACTCAATATATCTCCGTAAATTTATGACCACGTGAAAAAAGAAAAAATACGTGTCCAATACTTTTCAATAAACTACCCGACGGACAAAGAAAAAAAAATTGGATTATTCCCTATTGTCCCACGGGAACATACTATCGGGATAAAAAGTATCCTATTTATTAATCCAGGTTATAAACTACCCGTATGCGAAATTTCATTCAAATCCATTCAGTAGTTTTTGCGTGACAAACATCCATCCATCCATTCATCCTCACAAACTTTCGCATTTATAATATTAGTAGGATTGTGCCTGACTATACACCGTGTAAATCACCTCATCACGAAGCCGCCAACCAAGCATTCTGTACATGAAACTAAGTTACTTTACGCAAAAATTATTGCTGGGAAACGACTTTTTTTTGAGGGGTGTAAAATCATGTTTTGTGGTAGAACTCAATGTAACGCTCTCAAAACATTGTGCTGATGGACTTGAATAGTACGGGGGTCGTGGAGATGTTTAAAGTAAAAATCTTACATTAAAAACTTGTATTTAAAAAAATACTTCTCAAAAAGTTGGAACTTTGACCCCTAATATCTCCGTAACTAGAAGGTTCCCAGGTATGTCGAGAACAAAAAAACGATCGCAAGGACAGGGAGAACCAATGCCTTTCGGCTTCGTTAAGAGGTGTTTTACACCCTTTATTATTATATCATAGCTGAACCATACTCAAGATGAATAGGAGAAACGTTGAAACTTGGGTCTAAAGGATTATCACCATTTGAGAAAGTTGCTACAGGAATAACAACCACAATAATATTATGTTTTGCAAAGTGTAGTGTCAATATTGTGAAGGATTTCAGGAAAAAATAAAACGGTTTTTTGCTCTTGTTGATTTACGAGGTACAATAAATCCAAGCCCCTGTTAGTAGTACCTTCAAAAAATGTTCAGCTCACTACAAAAAAAAAAGTAGATTCGTAAATAATGAATCGGAACAAGGGTAACAGGGATCGTGATTATCTATGAGCGCTTGTATTCGTACTTTGGTAGAGGGATACAAAGCAATCAATCGGTAGAAACACGTGTATTTGTTTTTGGAAAAGCGTAAACAAGACTTGTAATTTTCGCTTCTTTTTCTATGTTACTTGGAACAAAAGAAATGAAAAAAGAGCCAGCCCAGACAGTAGTTATATTTGAATAGAACTTCTCTCTTTGTTCCTTTCTTTTGTCAACTTTTGAAGACTTTATTAACTTATATTTTTACACCAAGACTATATTAACATTATTTGGAGATGAAAATTGAATTCCTCTTACTCTTCTCGCCTCTTCTTCTCTTCATGTTATATTCGCTCTTCATTTGTTTAAATATTTCTCCAACAAAGTTTACAATTTAACAGAGCCTTAAAATTTCGTTATCTTACAACTCATTACGGATTTCAATTGGCATCATAATTCCGCAAAGTAGTGTTTTGTGTCCTTTTATAATATCTTGATTTTGTTTACTGGCAGCTAACAAGACCTCATTAAATGAGAGGGCGCTCGCAATACTCGTGATTAAATAAAAGTTATGGTTGAAAATTCGTGAATACTATAAAACTTAATGTTTTACCAAGGGACATATAGACCTAATCTTTGCACTTTGATCTTAGTTCATTCTCCTAAAAGGTTTTAGACACAAAGGTCTATTGTCATTACTTGATGTTAGATGCTTATCATCTCTTGAACGATGCTTTTAAACTTACCCTTATCTTGTTGATAGTAATAAGGATACCATTCTAAACAAAACCGCTACCTAGAAAAAAACTGTAGGAAGACCTAAATCTATTTGTTACTCACTTGCTGCATTAAACTATAGTAATTTAAGTTTGTTTGTTCGGGAGTCGATTAGAAACTGCTACTGAGCAGCTTGATATAATTTAGAGCAGTTCGTAGCTCACCTGCCAAGTTTGCTGAGTTGGTAAGTTCACTCAACTGATAAGATTCTGTGTGTCTGACAGATTAACCTGTTGTTTGACTTTGTGATTAATTATGATAGTTTGTGATTGAGCTCTTGGTTAGTGATGAAAACGAAAGTCATTGTTAAAACAACTCAAGTTTTCTTACAAAACATTATAGCTACTCTAAAATAGCTTAACCAAAAAAAAAATAGTGCGTAGAGTCCCTCCGCGCCGAAGAAGGGAAACTCGCATGCTTTCGAGTGCCACGCATTCATTCTCGTTATTTTATTGAGCATCTAAATAATATTTTGTTGTTTTCTTGTTGTATTGTTTTTATTACATAATGATTACATGAGTTTATCGAGGTTATTCTACTCATGGAAATTAAGCGAAGGCTGGTCACACCAAAGAGTCGAATGCATGACTATTTGCACGCCATCTTGCGCACCTAGTAGAACTACGTAGTCACAAATCTTGCAATACTGCCATCTCTTGGTGAGTTTTAGAAATGGTAGCGTTAAACGTTAAACTTGTTGGAAGTCGCATATGTAGTTTCACTTCAAAAAACTTGGCGAGCAACCACCTAAAGCAAAGTAAGGTACTCAACTTTTATTAATGAAACTGATGGGCTTTCACTGAATAGAAAATCTTAACAAACGTAACAATCAATACGTGCTTCCAAGGAGCATCGTGACGCCCGGCTAGCTTCTATTTAATTTGTGAAGAGACATTTTATAGTAAATGGACTTGGGATCCAATTACAAAGAACACAATCAAGTTTTCGAAGTTTTATTAAAATTGAAATTGCTTTAAAACTCGGGTCGTTGGCTCCCATTCCATTCAATTGTGTGGATTGTTGTGGTAGATGCACATATGCCATTGAGTCACATTGTATTTATTAATTTACAAATTATGATTACAATATTTGTAGGAGAAACTACGTACTCATCTTGTACCTATACATTATACTATACGATACTATATAAGTACTATACGAGATTAAGCATAGATTTCACACAACATAGACAAAGCAGAATTTATTCAAGACGCTACATTAATAATTTATCATAAAAGTAACAGGTTCTCCATAACAAGTACTAGTAACTCGATAATCCTAAAGCCATACTAAACATACCAGCAATTGAACAGTGATGTCGTTAAGAGAACTGTCTTGTACGTAACGCAACGATTATTGCAACTATTCACTGTAGCCGCTATTGTCCTACATATTTACTGCTCACTTGAAAGACAATGGAGCGGGCGAGTTGATAACGATTACGTGTACTAACCGTGTGTCACTTTTGTGCTAAGTAGAACTTTTTTTTTCTTAACTTCGAGGTTGTTATTCTGCCTCAGATGGGAAGAGTGGACCTAAAATAGCACTAGTGGGGCTATAACACACATTGCAAATAATGTAATGTAATGGTGTCTGTAATGGTGTCTCAGGAAAATTCAACTAACCAGGGAATTACATAAAAGTGGTTAGCGTAAAAGCACAGTATAAATATGGACAGTATGGAAACTAGGCCTAGTTGTAGAAATAAATACCTACGCTCCACTACAGCATTAGGGTTGTCACTCTTAATGTTTTCGAAACTAAACTGTATTTATTAAAACATCTGCTTCTGTGTTCTGTAGTAATCAAAACAATCGAGTTAAAATAACTAGTTTACAAATAAAAATTAAATAGGTAATCTCATGGCTTCGGTTAATACTAGTAAGTAAAAGAAGATCGTTTATAACACGGAACAGTTTAATATTAATACACAACAACTTGCGAGCTTTGTCAATATCGCGTAACCTTTTACAAGTTTTGGCGTGAGCCGCGGAAAGACGAAAACGTTTCGTTCGGTCCTTGTCGGAACTTGCGCGGAGGACGCCGCCGCCGCAAGCGGCACGCGGCATGGCGCATATGTGGCGGCGATGCCTGATCAACCCGGCGGCGGCTGCGCACCGTACTATGCGTTTCAACTAAGGATGGGATGACCTTGGCACCATATTGTGACAAATATTTAGTGCAAATTACTTTTCAATATTTATCTTGTTCATGTTATTTTCATATGATTATTGTTTATTTAAGAGCGTGTAAGTATTAAAAAAGCATGAGGCATGAGAGATTTCTAATATAGGGCCAAGGGCATCCCTTTCTAAGTTGAAACGCATAGTACTGGGTTTTAAACCGATAATGCGTGTGACGATAGTTTTAAAAAACCACTAGGTACATAAAAAAATATCTTTTGTTCACACAATTACAAATTATTTACTGAAAAATACTTTCGTCTACTACGACATGTTCGGAATGCTTTATTATTAAATTTTATAGTATAATAAATTCTCATTCTAATGAATAGCTTCTTTAAATAAACTATTGGGAAACAAGGACAGTGTACTATAAAACAGATTTTGTCTAATACTTTGTAAATTAATACAGCTATGTTGCAGTTTATATGTTCTCTTTTAAAGCAACAACGAAAAATTTCATCCTATTCCCCGACATTATTGTAAACATAAACGCAACCACTCGTCTTGACGCGGCACTCACGACTGACAGCACCGCGATGTCCGCTTAGAGGTCTCGTCGATTCGCGTGTTTGTGTGAGTGTGCCGTTTCGAACGTTAAGTACGTAGTTTCCGTACTGTCCATATTTATACTGTGGTAAAAGTGATCGCTTGTTTGTAAAAAAAAAATACTTCATTATCAGACAGTACTCGTAGTACGTAGCATAAGTATTTCATTTTATTAAATTCGAATGATATCTAATTCAGTCCAATAATCATCATTCTCTTGCACTTATCCCAATTTATTTGGGGTCGGCGCAGCATGTTATTATAGTCTTCTATTCTTCTACTCGTCATCTCATCAGACACCTCATTTCTTCCCATCAGTCCATCCATCGTTTCTTCAGTCTTCCTCTACTCTTATACCCATCCACATTCATACTTTAAACTTGTCTCACGACATTGTCTAACTCGGTCCAATAATAAAGTTTGAAAACAAACATCACAAAAACATGTGACTGGGCATCATTTCTGGGTTAAATAAACATGCGAACTCACTCATCTGTAATCCCGACGATTTTCGGAACTGCCCCAAGGGATGCAGACGAGGATGTAATCTTTACGAATAAGCTTACAGTAAAGTATTTGTTGTGCCAATGATGATTATAACGTTATGAAGGGTAAACGGGTGCTTTTGGAAAACTTTTCTTCAGGAATTTAGACAAGTGCTCTCTTGATTTTGAACCTTATGAACTTTAATATTCCTAACTTCAAGCTTGTCTGTACTACAGTCAAGTTAAATCTCAAACACAGTCCGATATCGTCCAAAATGAAGCTGTACGTACGTACACTATAAATCACTTTCCTATCCAAACTCACACTCGATTAGCTAATGTTCAGCTACTTTACAGCAGGAGACGCCAACTCGCCTGACCGACTTACCAAACATACGACATAATTCGAAAACTTCATCCGAGTCCAAGTTAACGCGCTATATCATACATATTTGATATCAACCATTAGCTTAGTTTAATGTAAACTTTATATATGTAGATATTCGTGCTCACGAATTTTACAACCAAAATGTGTCTCGTTTGTAAAAACTCAAACATTCTACATGGATTTCCGTTATTGTGATATTGAAGCGGTATAATTCATGAACACACATATCGTGCACTGAATATGGCATTAATACATCGTTAATAACATTATCGATACGACCATTAAATGATAATTTGTTTATTTAAATGATGCATTAAATACATTATATCAAAATAAAACAGCCATAAAAAGGCTACATCCCGTTCTGGTAACTTTCCCGATTCGCCAACTAAACAACAAACATGCAAAACAAGGCTTAACTGAAACTCGATGTTCACCGACATTCCACTGTGATTTATTGGCTCGCTACGTGAATTATGCAGTGAAGTTATTTATCATACAACGATCTCCTTTTATGATTAACTTACCTTGAGACTGTATTTTAAGCTACTTCTTAAAATCAGGGTTCTAAATGTGAGTTGAAGAACTTTTGTTGCCGACCACGTCAATTTGTTAGATATTTGCAAGTCCTGATAGAGTAGTCATCATCTGCCTAGACTTTTCCCAAACTATCTTGGGGTCGGCTTCCAGTCTACCCGGATGCAGCTGAGTACCAGTATTTTACATGAAGCGATTGCCTATCTGACCTCCACAACCCAGTAACTGGGTAATACGATACCCCTTGGTAAGACTGGATGTCAGACTTTTTGGCTTCTGACTACTCGTAACGACTGTCAAAGATCTACAAATGACAGCCGGGACCAACGGCTTAACGTGCTTTCCGAGGCACGGAGGAAACTCGGTATGTAATTATGGTCACCCATCCACGGACCAACATCGGCAAGCACGGCTTAAACTTAAAGATCGACCCAGGCGGCTGTTATTATTTAGCCACGAGCTCCTCCTAGAGCGCACGAGCACGAGCTTCGAGTCCTGATAGAGTAGTATCTACCCTTATTTAAATGACTTCCATTAGCTCACGATATGTATACTTTAAACTTACACATCCACTAAGGAAGACCACACAGCGCTCCAGAACTTAAATTGCTAACGCGCATAAAGCTGCCAAACTCAAATTGGACTGGGCAGGCCATGTGTGCACTCAAAGCTGTGACGACGACTTGGATGGCTTTCTTATTTATTGGCGAATTTTGTTGATTGGCGAGAAGAGGCATAAAATCAGGAAAAGTGGAAGAAATTGGGCGAGACCTTTGCCCAGGAGTAGGGACAGTTGCCCTGGCGGTTAGCCCTTGTATGCTAAAGGATGGTTGGATGAACGGGAAGGTTTTGTATAGTACGACATAACTCTATTGCATGTTCAGTTCTTAATTTTTTATTAACATCTATCATTAATTGCACAATTGCGTTGTTTTGTTTATTAGTATGAGCGAAGTTAACTTGTTAGTGCTTTTGACTATCCTCACAAAAAATAGCCTCATAATAATTCATAAAACTTTGAATTATTAAGTTGAAACCCACTCAATTATTCTTTGGTTTGATATTTCACACTTAATGTTACATTCACAAACAAAACATTACCTACAGCTGTTAGTAATTAAATTCAACAACTTCAAAGGACGCTAACTCAAGTGTTAATAATGTTCTTGGATTAGCAACAATCAGACGCGGATCTATTATAATCGTGTTTATTATTGTCGCCATTGTGCATTGTGGTAAGCAACATTGATAAAATTAACATTATAATTATGTACTTAAGCAAACTAGTAGATCTGTTTTGTAAGCAAACAGGGCAAGTGTAAACAGTTAGTCTGAACGAGTGAAAACCTCTTGAGGACTCCAGCTGGCAAAGTTCTGAAGATAGAATTGACACAGATTCTGAACAAACACCGGGTTGGTAATGTTAAACAATACCGTGCACAAGCAACTTATTAGAAAAAAAAAACAAAACGAAATAACACAGTAACACAGTTGTTCAAAAGTTTGAGTCTGGTTCAAAGTTCGTAAAAAACATGGAGTCCACCAACAATCGTTTTAACTCTAAGAACATAGTAATCACATTCATTTTATTTGCGTTACACAATGTTAAAAAGGTGTTAAAAAATCCTTAAGAGTGTTTACACCTTACGGCATTTCGTTTCAAACTTTCAAGTCCTTATTTTCCGAAATGACTTAGGTAACCGGGTTTTCCGAAATGACTTAGGTAACCGGGTTTTCCGAAATGACTTAGGTAACCGGGTTTTCCGAAATGACTTAGGTAACCGGGTTTTCCGAAATGACTTAGGTAACCGGGTTTTCCGAAATGACTTAGGTAACCGGGTTTTCCGAAATGACTTAGGTTTAATGAAACTTAATACGCATAAGCAGGATACTTAAGTATAAAAAGTTTAAAAAAAATTGGGCAGGGCACAGCAATAAACACATTTTATTAAAATTAATTATTGTATTTTGGAGTAACAATATTAATAATAAGTTCAGTAAGGACAGATCAGGGAAAAGATCTTGTTCATTCAAGATTCATCACGTGCATGTTTCATCTGCAGTCCGTATTAATGAACAGGGTTTTCAGGCTAATTTTGCAGCACAAGTCTCAGGTAGTCTTAAAGTATGGGAAGCTATACTAACGAATACAAAACTAATTAATACAATACACACCAGAATTCTGCAAAACCCAAAATTAATTAAATTACCAAGATCCGATAAACTTAAATCAATCGAGAACCCTTTAGCATTACGCTATTGATTGTACCTTAATTCCAAACTTGGTTAATCGAATGTAGTCTCGTGGGTACCATAACTGTACATCAATAAATTACTGAAGTTCAGCTAAGTTTTGACCTGAGCCTTCGGCATGAAAAGTTTTGTTTACAATTAGTTGTAGAATGAACAAACAGCGGAAATAAAATTAAATAAAAATCTCCTAGTATTCCTATCATTGGGACAACGACGGCTCGGTATGGTGAAAATTCAATGCTATGCTAGATTACTTATTTTATACTAGATTATGCCCACGGCATCGCCCGCGTGGAGTTGGATAATCGTGCCACGGGAACATACTATCGGGATAAAAAGTATCCTATGTGTTAATCCAGGTTATAAACTACCCGTCTGCAAAATTTCATCTAAATCCATTTAGTAGTTTTTGCGTGAAAGAGTAACAAACATCCATCCATCCATCCATCCATCCATCCTCATATATTGGCCATATAATGTCAATCAAGCTCCAGTGCAAAAAGGAGTTTTTGCCAACATAACTGAAAAGAATAATTTAAAAATTGCGTCGTCGTCGTTTGCGATAATGTCCACGCTCCATTAGAACTTTGTTCATCTTTAAAGCAACAATTTTCCATTAAAAGGTATGAATACGTTTTAATATAAGACGTACATTAAGAGTCTGGCCACTTGCTCTCAAAAATGCTGAAAAGCCGTTAAATATTGTTTTTTTTTTTCTTTGAACTGCGATGCACATTGTTTTTTTTTTTTTAAAGTTGGCCAGGCTGTCATTTACATATAGATTAAAAAATTATTTAAGGTTTTAAATTGATCTGAAATGATATAAAATAAAAAAGAGATATACAGGGTGTTTGGTGCATCGTTTGCCAAATCAAATAGGCTGAAAGGAGAGGTCATTTGCTATCTCTTCACGCCCTTTAACTCATTCCTTGCCACACCGGTTTTTTTATAACAACTTTTTAATTTAAATTTTGAAAAATTCCAAAATTCAACATTTTAGGTCAAATAAAAAAATTAAAAACTTGTTTAAACTTAAAATTTCGATTTAATTTTGAGGTGTACTGTTGTATGATTCTATCAAATTCAAAATTACTTGCTAGGAACAATTACTTTCTTTTTTAATAGCTCTTAAAGTTTTTGTAAAAGAAAAATAAACTTAAAACTCAACTTTAAATGGCTATAAAAAAAAAACAAAAAGCGATTGGGATCTTCGAATACTTTTAAAAAGTTCTCTAGTCTGTCCCCTTTCCAACGGTATGCAATATGCCCAAAAAAAACGTTCAATACCTTTTCATTTTTAACTAAATGTGTAATCGAGACACTAGCCTGATATTCGAAATTACAGTAAAAACAGTCGTTTTAGCATAAATAACATGCCTCAAGTAAGTAGATAGATACTGTTATGTCACTAGTTCCGGACTTCGCTTGTTTATTTAAGTTTAGTTAACACCATTTTATTAAAGCAAGACCTCCTCCTGATTACTCTGAATTACGCGTTACTAAAGGGATATCACCGTCGAACAAGATTAGCATATCAAAAGCCGCATTGTCCGGTCTCAGGAAAGCGAAATCTTGCGGGAAATGGTAACGCAAAACTGTGAAGTCATAGACTGTGGCTCAAGTACTGCTTTGAAGGTAGAGAAGTTGCGCGACTAAGACTCGGATACAACGCTGTGAGATTTCAATCTCATAACACGATTTCATTCAAGCGATTTTCCGTTTTGCTGAGATCTATTGTTCCAGTTTAAGTATACAATTGCGAATTGTTTTGTGGTGTTGACTTCGACAGAATTTCACGTATTTTTTTTTACTGCTTCATTTTCTCATTATTACAATACAAAATTTAATATAGCAACCCTTTACATTTTTAATTTGTCTGCTCTTGTTTTAATTAAATCTAAAACGAACATAACACGGCTTTTGTGTTCACCGACCTTCCATGCAAGGCCAAAAGGAACGTTGTAATTTAATAGTACCTAATAACTTGATTGTGATAATTTGATAACCTACGTCAGAATTGTAAGTTTGCTGTTATGTGTAGGCAAGTTTAACTTTTAGAACAACCAGTATTCCAGAACAACTATTAAAAGTCTTACCTCTCTAGTTCCAGAAAAACTCTGCATTGAGTGTGTTCCATGAATAGCTAAATAATAACACAACCATATTACTGATTAAGGAACCGAGTAAAGGTTTTCTTGAAGCACAATAATATCGACAATGAATTTATAAAATAAAGGTTATCACTATGAGTGCTAGGTCCAAAATTAGTTAGCAAAAAGCAACTAATTAGTCACTAAAACTATCATTGACACTCAAAACGGAATATTCGGGAACTCATAACAAACAGTAAACATGGTAGGTATCCCGTTTCTAGTGCTCATAATAAGTTTTTTAAGTTTTGCAGAAAACATTTTGTAGTTTATTTTATCACTAGCAACCCGCCCCGGGTTCACACGGATAGCAGAGTAAAGCTAAGTAAAAGTATAATAATATATCAGCTAATTTAAACAAAACCTTAACGAATCATACACTTAAAGAGCCTTACCTTCCTCATGAATCACTCCGTTTATTGATGAAACCCGTATGACAATGCGTTCGGTAGTTTTTGAGTTTATAGCATGGGGGACTTTGTTTTATAAATACGTAGTGATAATTATAACGATTACAACTAAAAGCAAAAACAACTAACAACCAACTGTTGTTGTCGTTGAGCTCCTTGGTTAACTAGTCGAGCTACACGATCATTGAATAATGCTTGCATTGACTGGACAAGTCCACTCAAATCTGTGTGTTTTTTTCAAAAGACCATCTCAGACGCTAACCTGCATGGTCCTCATGACTTGAACAATGGCTGGACTTTGAAAGAGACAATGACTTCTGAGTTTGTTTCGACTGTTAAGTACCTCTCAGAGAAGTCAGGTACAAAACACTTGCCCCATCTAGTTTAAAAAAAAGACGTGTTAAAGTGTTTGTAAAAACCTATTTTCAAAAATAAACATCATTTCATTTATTTCAAACGTTGCATCGTTAAGTTATCGTGACAAAATGTCCAATGAAATCTATTCATTTTCAAGCTACTCCAGAATAGGCAATAGGAACAATATCCGAAATTGATTAGCTACAGTCTGACACTCAATTAAATTACCTAGCGACGAGAGCCAAGCACTGTTTTGGAATTGTAATCGAAATATTGATATTAATTATTCATAGCAGTTATAGGCGACACTGCAAGGTTTCCTATTCATTTCAACTTTTGTCAAAAACATTCGTATAAAATGGCATTGAAGAGTGCCGCACAGTTACACAGACGCACCGATACCAATCTACTTTGGGAAATACTGCAACAAGATACGTGGCACATTGGTGCGCACGATCTCCACGGCGACATGATAGAACGTCTCAAATCTCTGTCTATCGAGAGGCTACAAGATCAAGGCCCGGCCGGCGCGGCGTACACGCGCAACGGTCAACACAGTCCTTTCTTTTTTTTGCACTAGGGTAGGTGAAATACAATATATTAATAAAAGTCACACAACCAGCCAGTACCCGCTTCGGAAATCATCGGAAATACGAGATCTAATATTATTGCCCTATTCATCTTCTTTCGTATCGATGGTACATCTTATGAACTTTTTAACACCTAGGTTAAAACCACGTCAATCGAGGTTTCAGTAACGTTTTTAATAGTAAATCCTCTTAAACGCTGGTGTAGGGACACTTTGGACATTCCAGCAAGTCAGCCTCGTTTTCACATTGAGCTGCTATAACCACGGAAGTACATGCATCATCATGATTACAATCTTACAGATTTACAATTTAAATCTTTTAAAACTTTGAGTAACACAAATAAGACGAAGAGACTCTTCATAAATGCACTAAAATGCGTTAAAAATCCAAACAAAACACGAACTCCAACTTGCGGCGCAACGTTCGTGTTTATTCGAAAACATGAAGATTCCCGAAGCGCATACTCTTTCTGGTTCTATTACTAAATGCATTAAATTCAAGTGTTTACAGTATTTTTCAGAAACGTGCTTTCGGATTCTCACTTATAATCGTCTGATTACGTTTTCAGAGTTGTTTTTTTTTTTTGTTAATTTTAAAGCATATACCGTTAGAATTCAGGATAGATCATGCATATATTTGCTTTCGTTCATAAACCTCTTCTCTCAACTCAGGAACGTCATCTTATTGATAAGTTTTATTAATAATGCAAGTTATTAATAAAACATCATTCACATATGAATTATAAAATCTATTTTTGCCTCGGTGGTCTAGTGTCGCAAGACTCGCAAGCGGTTCTGCTGAACATAAAGTCGTGGCTTCGATTATCGTGAAGGTCGGGTAGTGTTACCGGGTGTATCCATCGCGTGCTGATGATGGCTATCTAAATTGATTCCCCCCAGAAATTGACTAAGAGTTCCTTTAAATCTTAAAACGATGACAACCAAAGCCAAGATGTTACATTTTATTTGTATAGGATGTTAAGACAATCTAACTACGACTTTACGTTCCCATGTAATGTGACCCTGACTATGCCAAACGAATACGCGGTCGCGTGAGCAAAGCCAAAGGTACAGCTAGTTACACAAATATAATTATTTCGCAGCCACTAAATATTTACGCCTGTCTTCACTTTGACAGACACTCCGTATCCTCATAATGAATTGGGTCCTATTTCATAATCGTTCACATATTTTCCTCAATTACCCGGAACTCTGCTGATCGAACTGCACGTCCGTGTTTCAATGACGTCACTGAGTTAAACAAATCGTCGCTACCGGATTGTAATCAGCCTATCAAGATAACTTGGGTGTGACGCAAACATTACGCGGTATTTAAGGACGTTCATTATGTCAACGTGAAGGAGTGACGTAATGGAAGCCTAACCTAATATAGTGTCGTAGCCTAACGTAATATAGTACGTCGCTGTATCGTGGTAGCGTAGTAATTGATTAGACTTCTAGATACTTTATGGTCTGACAGATGTAATTTAGTAGTTAATAACAGATTGATTGTTGTTGATGCCTGTAGTTCACATAGGGAAAATAATTGAAACATAAACTTGGATTGAATTTAACTGAAGTCTGGCCGTTGTTAAAACAGAAAGCAATTTTTCTCTGAGGAATGTCACTATTTACGATTTAAGACACACATGATGGCGCTCCCAAAAAATCCAGTACGTGACATGTTTTAGGTACGTCAACAACAGTAACATCTATGCACATAATTGTTTCCTGCACCATTACATGTAACGTAGGTACTTATACTTCTTACAAATTCTTTTGCTTTCTTCACTGAACTGAACAAAGCGTCTCTCTGACACAAAGGACGCGCTACCCGACAATTAGTTATGTGAACAGTTTAAACTCCAACAATTTATTTACATAATTTAAGCAAAATGCTGCTTTTGAGTACGTATTTTCTCTTCTTTGAGTTTAGTACTTTAAATACAGAAGAAATATTTAGTAAAATTAAGTCTTCTCAACTTGCAGACTAACAGTCTAATTATAAGTTTATCACAGAATTATTTAAATAAAAGGTAGAATAAGTAGCTTAAATTGGAATTGTACTAATGAATTTAGGTTATTAGCTTCAGTTAATTTTAAACAAAATATTCCGCTTCATTTAGCAGTTTAAAAACGAATTTAATATAAATTGTTAAATAGAGATATACCAGATTGTTCACAATTTCATTAAATCTTTATTCATAAATTGTTTTGGAGTTAATTCTGTAGTTCACTGATTATAAAATAGGTGGCAATATTAAAACATAATAATCCTATTGAAACTGTGCACTGTGCACACTGTGAACTAGTACCACCAGAGTAGTCAAAATCAAAATATTTTATTTTACATAGGCCTATTAATATGGGCACCTATAAAACGTCAACAAAAGGTGCACGGTTCGGGTTGGTCGTTTCCTATGGAGAAGAACCGGCAAGAAACTCCATGGTTACTCTTTAAAAATCACTTGGTTTTACTTAATTATGGGAGGACAGCGTAGGCAATAAGTCGTTGCTTACAAAAAAAAAAGTTATGCCAGATGTAACTCATACAAAAACTGCTCATCTTGTAGCATTTTCCTTTCCTACACAAAATCTCAAATTACGTTCCAGTTAAGGAGAATATTGTTTATTCTGTTCATACCAGCTTGTCTGGCAGCGCCCGCATGTTACTGCACAAACAAGATTTATCGTCTCGACTTCGATATATTCGCTTCACGACGCACGTGCTCGTTATAGAAAATGTTACTAAACTGTATAGACTTTACTGTTTCTCATTATATAGAGCCATAAGAAACAGAGCAGAAGCTGACAAAATACACAATAACTGGATCCATGTGTTATAAATAAATCTGTGTAGATAATGTGACAGTTAAGATGAAAATTAACAGATTTTGCTGCTAGTTAGCCTTTTCAAGCTTTTTGGTGTAAATTTATAAATTATAACTTCACGCATCGCATAGCTACAACAATAGGGGATAATCCAATTTTTTTTTTCTTTGCCTGTCGGGTTTTGAAAATTATTGGACACGTATTTTTTCTTTTTTCACGTGGTCATAAATTTACGGAGATATATTGAGTTGAAATGGCGCATGACGTCACATGTAGGTAAGTTTTATACCTACTTGTGACGTAGTAAGCCCCCACTCTCCAACTTTATTGAGTTTTAACTTAGTATTTTTTTGATAATATATTTTGATAAAACAAAAAATACGTGTCTAATATTTTTGTATTACCTGTCTGACGGACAAAATAGAATGTCGTTTTCTTTACCCAGTCCGATCCCCTATTAAGCAGAACTTCAGATCTGGCAGAAATAGCGACATGAACATAATTTATTGATATTGCTCTCTTCAGAGAAAAATGTAATGTTTAAAACGAATAATATTTATTTGTTGATTTATTCAGCTGTTGAATTTTAGGTCGTTTAATATCATTACGAACAAACATGTCTGGCGTAACTTGCAAAGTATTCGCTAAAGTAGTTAGTGCGGCTATGGCGTGATGCATTACTCGCTGGCTTCAGTGGAATCTCTGAAGATGGATGTCGACTGATTGTGAAAAATGCAATCTAAGTGAACGAAAAGTTCAACCATCTTCTAAAAAGAAGATGCTAGTAGACAGCAAAGCAGAAATAAGCGACATCGCACAAATATAAATTCTGTCGTTATTATTGTAAAAGTGTGTTCTCAAAGGTCCGTTTGCGCTTTTCCATTTAATCTATTACTATATCCCATAAAATCATTAATATCCAGAAGCGTTCAACAGACTGGAAAAATAAAAACCTACTGTTACAATACAAGGTGTTGTTTTGCATTCTCGTCAAAATTCAGGAGGTTGTCACAAAAGAAAATATAGATAATATAGAAATAATCAATTAAAATTACGATACCTAGTTCATTATTAATAATCTCTAATTTTTTTGGTTGTTTAAGTTTGTCAGTATTTCGGAATAACCCGCTAAACGTGGTTTAGGGAATAAGAAATGATCGAATAAACGTTTGAAATTTTTGTTTGTGTGTAAGCGAGGTTATAAGACGAGGATCAGACGGGCTATGTTTAAAACACAGGTGATTCACACTTTCCGCTTTCCGCAAAAATTACCTACTAATTTTATTAGTGATTCGGGACGAGAATCATTAGCATAGTTACCACCTTGTTAACACCTTGTATTATTATTGCGGAATCATAATTATCTGAGATCCTTTGGTGCTTTGCGGTCTGAATAACCAATTATCTACCTTATACATTATCTTCCAATTTGTCTGATATTAGCCGAGATTCGTACGCAAGCAAGGCACGGTAGCTATGTGACACATCTGTTACACCAGCCACTTATTTAATCTTCACGTGATTTACGAAATCATCAATCATATTTCATTGTACTTTAAACGTTATTAGTAGGGAATAAGGTCGGCTTTGATAATATTTAAGTTCTGATTAATTATTACTAATAGACGCTAGACGACAAATAGGTAACTCTAGCTATTCAAAGTAATTTATTGGTGTATTCAACATGGATATTGCTTTACATCTAGTTGATACAGGCTATCTTATTACAGAATTAGTTTAACTAATCTACCTTCTACAATAAATGGTTTTCTCTGTTACGTCATATTTTTCATTTTAAACAACACAAAAGCGTTATGATTTTTAAAAGCATTTTCATTAAAAAGTTCTCCGACAAAGTGCATAATTTTATTAGGAACTTCACGATGATATTTGTACCAACATAACGTCTTTTAGTGCTATTGCACTGCACATTACCTAATATTAAAATGATTTAGAAGAGGTATGGAATCTTGATTTCTCTTTTTGACATGCATTAAAATGTTTGGATTTACCTAGAAATGATACCTAAGTGATCTTGAGTTTTACCCTACCGTCTCGCTACGTTATGTCACGAAAAATGATTTGCCCATAACCCTATAAAATACCCGTATATTTTTAAAAGCGGGCTCCCTGTTTATTTTCGTAAGCGCAGTTTTTCTTTTGTGTAACGCATAAAACCCCAGCGCTGTAGGCTCAATCTCAGAATTCTCAATATACCCGATTAAAATATGGCAGATTCTCAAAATACTAGATTAATCCTAAAGTCGGATGCTCATTGTGTTAGATCCCGTCGAGTGGCGTCTAGCATGGAACTAATAACTCGACTTATGTTTGAGGGCCTTGTAAAAATGCTCAATACGTAGGCAGAAACTTACATTTTGGATGAACGCTATGTGGCAGATAAAAAAAAAAGTATTTTACAGAAAATATAGAAGTACAATACTGCCGTGCTAAACGCAAAAGCGGCATCTTAGGGAAAGCTAGTTTCGAGAACATTTTGTAAATTATAGTTTTGTGTTTGCTTCACAGAATGGTTTTTTTCTTAATCAATTAAAATACCAGATTCGAGAACATTTTGTAAATTATAGTTTTGTGTTTGCTTCACAGAATGTTTTTTTCTTTTCTTATTAATTGGCTTAGTTTATTGGATGCGTGTTTCCTTAAGTCGTCCAATGCCATAAAAATCAACAATACGATTTATTTATGAGATACCGCTTTTGAGCTAAGCACAGCAGAATCGCGCTTATTAATTGTATTTCGAGGGCATTTACTCATGTTTAGATGCACAAGGGCGACCACTATGTACGAGTAAAACTACGCGAATGCGATCGATGTTTCTTTGAAAATCACACCAGTTATTAAGGAGGCTAAAAGTAGCACAACACAAAGTTATGAAATGTAAACATTCGTCGAATATTAAGCTACAGATGTGCGATTACTCATCATACAAATGTGATTGAGACAATTTTACTAGACATATAAAGCATTCCATTGTGTATGTACAAATCTCCGTAAGATTCCTGAATCCGAAATCTGTATGTAAATATCGTATGAAAAGTTATCGATGTGTTAACATCTCGTACAGCCTCAAGAGAGGTCTTCCGATGGAAGTAGAATGGATCACTTTGTATCTCAAGGGATATTTTGCGATGTGAACACAGCTATATGGAGATCGGGTTGATAATGTATGAACAACAGAATTCTTACTATTGCTCTGAATAAATAATACAGTATCTATATAGATACCATCCATTTTTTCAAAGGTGAAACTATAATAATTTACTTTCGCTGAGGCCCGGAGCAGAAGTCGACGTCAAGTTGAAACTTTTGCCGAGCTATTTTATCACGCCTACCAACTTCAGAATCTGTATTTACAATTGCGAATCAAAAGACGCACGGAAAAAATATTTGTATGGCCTACAGATAGTTGTTCTGGGTCTGGCTGTTTGTGTATGTGAATTTAAATGTTTGTAAACGAACTCACTAGTTAAACAGGAGTAGTTCCTAGTGTGGGGCAACATTTTTAAAGGGAAAAAAAGAAAAACTTCAAACAAAACAAATAGTTTTCTGTCTGCTAAAATTTTGACAGTAAGTTTACTTCTGTTTACACAAAGAAAACGTACAGAAATCTTAAAATAATTTCATTCATTTTATTCGTCTGTATGCACGTGTAAGCGGGCACGCCCTTTATGTCTGTAGGCTTTATTTATTCTTGAGTATATTTTTTAATTTTTTTTTTTATTATTGGTGTTTGCTAGCTGACATGTGACATTAATTTGATATAATGGATTCCTTGTTTATATAAACTTGAACACTTTTGTATAGAATCTGGTTCTTCTAACCTAACAGACAGATGTGTTCCTGGGGAGTTTGTTCCGCCACTTCTTCTTCCCAGCTAAAACACTAGGAAGTGGCGAAGGGCGGGCGTTTTGGGGGACTGTCTCTTGTAATTTTGACGTTCAAAAAGTGCTGATTATCAGCCTAGTTTGAATAAATGACTTTTGATTTGATTTGATTTGTACAGAATGCTTGGTTGACGGCTTCGTGATGAGGTGATTTACACGGTATATAACTCATTATTGCAAAAAATGTCGCTTAGACCAATTAGCCTTTTAACCATCAATTTGATGCAGACAAAGATGGAAGAACGTAGAGTGCATTAAATTTTTAATCCCATGGAAATCTTCATTTTGCTATAATAAAATCGCCAATCGAGCTCTAACATAACTACTTATTCGATCAAATTATCGATTCAATTTTTTTATCATCTCAATTTATATTCCTGTACTGGGTATTTGTTTTACTAACAAAAAAATATAATCTTAATTGTTTTCACCATACCAGATTTCGTGATCACTACTATTAAAACGAAATGGGACATGCATGATATTAACTTATTTGTCGGTATGTAAATGTTGAAAAGAGGGTATGTTTCGAATGCCTATATAATGTACTTCATGCTATATACAGAATTAAGCCGTTAAATCAATACGTCGTGTGTTTGTGAACGAATATTAAGCTTCGTGAACTCTTTCTTCTCTTTTTATTATTTTTCAATGTTTAAAGCTTTGCTTTTACGCAATTGGCGGCCACCTAAATATTGCTTTAGTCAAGCTAACCCGATGCACTCTAAATGTGAAAATGAAGCCACATACACTGTACACTCATAATTGCTATTTACTGTTAACAGGTTGCTTTGTGAAGAAGCACAACATAACAGCTAGCGTAATATATATTACATGCCATTCTGGGAACATAAATTAACAATACAAACGGTATATTTAACCGGGTATTAATATTATTCATTGCGGGAAATGGTCTATTGAAACATTGTGCTCTAAGCACCCTACATTATTTATTTTATTTATTATTTTACTTTATTGGGTCATTTAACAGTTACATTACAATTAAAGTATAATTTTAAAACTAAGTAAACGTGTAACCCACACCAATTTCGACGAAATAATGGTTATAAACTAGCTAAATGCGTGAGTGAATTTTCCAGTTAAAATTTAATTTAAAAGTACTCATATGTAATACAGTGATGGTAATTTTAGAAGGTTACTTTAAAGACTCAATAGCCATCCTTTTGAACTTAAAGTGTGTAAGTGTGAAAATATCCAGTTCGATAAAGTGTGTGTTATACGTATCTACGATGCGTCGGAGAGGCGCCCGTGCACCAGCGTGAGTTCTGCACCTTGCAGTGTGGAACAGCCGCGGCACGCGCACCTCTCGGCGCATTACAGTTCTAGGTACATTGTAACATAGGTTATTGGTAATATCTACACAGTCGAACCTGTTATTACACAGACCATGAAGCATCATGGCCATTAGTAGGCTGCGTCTTGACTCCAAACTTTGTAACTTATAATGTTTTAATAATTGAATGTATAGTAATATAGACTTAGTGCATCTGTAGTGCATGGCACGTAAATATTATAATATTTTTGAACCATTTTAATTCTTTTTATATACACCGTGTAAATCACCTTATCACGAAGCCGTCAACCAAGCATTCTGTACATGAAACTAAGTAACTTTACGCAAAAATTATTGCTGGGAAACGATTTTTTTTTGGGGGGTGTAAAATCATTTTTTGTGTTAGAACTCAATGTAACGCACTCAAAACATTGTGCTGATGGACGAATTGAATAGTATGGGGGCCGTAGAGGTGTTTAAAGTAAAAATCTTACATTAAAAACTTGTATTTAAAAAAATACTTGTCAAAAAGTTGGAACTTTGACCCCTAATATCTCCGTAACTAGAAGGTTCCCAGGTATGGTGTAGAACAAAAAAATGATCGCAATGACAGGGAGAACTAGTGCCTTTCGGCTTCGTGAAGAGGTGTTTTACACCCTTTATACATCAAAAATGGGACTCAAAAAAAATGAAATTCTTCAATTAATACACTCAAAAAATTGGGACATTATACACATTAATTGAGACTGTCACATACAAATACGAGGTAACCACAGAGGTAACACATAAACCGCGTCATGACATCACAGTTAAGTGGCTACCCCCTATTCCTCCATATTTACATATTCATCTACATTCTGCAAGTGAAATGAATAATGAATAAGGACGCGTGAAAGTTCAAGATATTATAGTGACACGTGAGTAACACAACTCATGTGAAAGCTCTGCAGAAGGTTGGGGTGATTTTACATTTCCCTCTGCAAAGAAAATAACGATAGGAGTCTATCCTTTGTCGCTTTGAAGTCTTGCAGCATTATCGAGAAGAGGTTTCTACTTTGAAAGCATCGAAGCCCTGGAAACTATATTCGCATGTCTGAATCGGTTTCCTTTCTAACAAAAAAGCAAGTCGGAATGTTGGTAGAATGTTTATATTTTTTCTATCTGTAATCCATTACATAAATATTTTAAACAATTAAGTACAAGGTGGCGATTTAATCACCAGCATCCCTGAAGGAGGTGTTCAGTTGTTAAACCACCTGCTTAAACCAGCTTTTCCCAAACTGTGTTGGGGTCGGCTTCCATTCCAACCAGATGCAGCTAAATAGCAGTATTTCACATGGACCAACTGCCTATCTGATCTCCACAACCCAGCTGTAGTACTGGGTAATACGATACCTCTGGTAAGATTGGTTCTCTGACTTTCGGGACTGTGACGACTGTCAAAGATCTACAAATGACAACCGGGATCAAAGGCTTATCGTGACTTCCGAGGCACGGAGGGAACTTGGTATGTAATGGGTGGTCACCCATCCATAGACCAACCTAGATTGATCCGAGAGGCTGTTATTATTTCGCAACAAGCTCCTCCCTGTATTACTTTTACATTCAAATAATTTCCATTTATTTTATTTCTCATTCCATCCATCCTTCGCTCACCTCATATTAAACAGATGACACGTCGCAGCGGAGACGAATATATACCGCTGTGTGACGTCACACGCTGAACGGATCACTTTCCGCTACCCCGCGTCGGGTATCTCGTATTTACATTTATTAAATCTTTGTGTGGATAATAAACTTGTTGCAGAGCGCAGTTTCTGAAGGTGGTATATAATGGAATGTCAAGCTATGTTTGTGATTTAGTTCAAACATTTTAATATTGCCTGAGTGTGTTTGGCTGTGACGCGATTGCCAACGACAGATGACAGCTGACAGGTGATAGCTATCAGATGACGTATGACAGATTCCAGTTCGACGACTTGGAAAGGCCGGACGTGCCAAAGGCCCATTCTATGGCGGATGGACAACAAACCTCACTACATTCCATGTGGTTTTTTGGTTTGATTTGAATAGTTAAATATTGGGAGCATCCCTTATTATTTTGTAACAAAATAACACTCGATTGTTGTTCAGAGTACTGGTTTTTATTGGTAATAGATTATCAATAAAAATCAGTTAACTGAACACCAACTCACACAACTGAAACCGAGTGTTATTTTGAGGTTTTCATCATGTCCGACGAACATGAAATTGAAGACTACCCTCCTCCGCCGACATACTCAGGAATCGATAGATCTGTCACATTTGTCAGATATGGTCAACAGAGTTTTATGTCTTCATGATAAATAATAGTTTCACAAAATTAATTTGTATCTGCCTTGGAAAAGTATGACTTCTTGTGAAACTACCTCCTACGCCTTTCTATGAAGATTAACATTGATTTGAAAAACCGCGGAACAATATCATTCTAAACATAGAATATATAAAAAATGTAACCTTGAAAACTTACGATAAGTAACCGAAACTCTAAATGTCTCTAAAGGTTTTATCTATTAATAACAAAATCTTTTGGAATAAGTACTAAAATATTTTCTAAAAGGTCACGATTTTAAGCATTTTATCAAAACATTTATTTTGGCTTTGTTAATATTATTGATTTATCAAAGGAGGCAGGCGGCGTAAAGCGTGTTGAATTTTCTAGGATAATTTTCCTAAACTTCGTTTCATGTTTACCCAAAAAACTTGAAGGGAGGGCTGTAGCTATGTGAATAAAGAAAAGCTAGAAAAGAACGAAGAAGAGTAGGTATTTCTCACCGGGTGGTGGCAGATGCGCCTCGGTCACCGGTCGCCCGTATAGCCCGGTCAATAGATACATCTAACGGCAGCCATGCCTATCTGTCTGCCAATAAATTACATACTACTAGTACATTGTGGATATAAGGGTCGAAACGACCACGAATCCACGCACAAACGATGACCAGTGTTCGGTGCATTTTTCTAAACATCTCCATTTTCTCCATGTTTTTTTTTTTATAGCTGATTAAAAACAAAATCAGGCGTTTCGTAAACACACATCAAAAAAGTCTAAGCAACAGATATTTTTGCAAATATTTATTTTGTTTTTTGCCGTAAGTATCATACATTAATAGAAGCGTAACTTAATACATAATTTAATGCAGATGCAATATTGCCGATGCAATATTTCTACGCATGTTATATGAGTTTGGAATGATGTACTGAACATGTAGTAAAATAATTTTGATAGAGTCAATATTAAAATTTTATCTAACCTACTATTAAAATTTGATCTTACCTACTCTAGCACAAAATACTCATTTACAAAACTTCTTTATCTGCTGTAACACAATGTGCTCGAATTTCCCCAACATACCTAACTTAAGTTTATGCTACTTTATTTCCAACCCCTTTTTGTTCCGGAACAAAATACAGACGACATTAAGGTTAAATGACACAAAAAGCGGAATTGTTTCAAACACTAAATGTGAACCTTACATACAGATGTGACTTCGTCTCTGGAAATAAAAACCGGCTAAAGAAAAGGCATTACGTTTTTCACACGTTTGTCTGCTTTTCTGTACTACATTTCATTTATATATTAAAAAAAAAACATAGAATTTGTTTAGTACATACATTAAAACTTTATTGGTACATCTACATGTGTGTGAACAAGTGAATGATAGTCATGATGGAACTATACGAAATGTGTAATAAGTTCATCGTTCTTACACAAATGTTGGAGGTTCTTGGGCACAGCGGACCCTCTCCCAATTCGCTCCGGAATAACCATCAGAAAAACACGAACAGTAGAACTCCCTGCGAAGCAGAAAATAATGCGACTTGCAAATGAATACAATCATAACAAAATTAATTGAATGTTTAATTAAGCGTTTGTCTTGTATGTAACTTACTGATAATTCGTTGTGGCGTAGTAGTGGGTCAGCAGCCTGCACTCGATGGCGCTGCATGAAGTGGGTCGCGGTGACTGCGCTGCTCCTCGCACCTCATACGCCATGTTGAACCCGTACATAGACAGCATACCCAGCGCCCTGAGCTGTGTGCCACCATCAGCACTGGACTCTGCACCTGGATACAAAATCACGATTTAAACCGGTAACATAATTAATTAGAGCTCTATCATATTGATGGAATCTAACGTACACTGGTTATAAAATTTTCTTATTTATTTTTTCATACTGCCATCCAACAAAGTGGCAAAATTACAAATACACGATGACACTGCCATTATACAAAACATAATCGCGTGTCAAACATCAAAAGTGACAGTTTTTTAAAAAATATCCGTGCCAATTCATAGTCAATTAGTAGTACAATGATCAAAGACGTAATAGAAAATAATAATAATAATGTTTAGCTTAAGCCTGATGGCCTCTTTTGTTACTTAATTTCTAGTTATTTTTCTTAATTCACTTTTCCGGCGTCATTTTGAAATTATACTTCTAATCATACTTGTAGCACTAACAGAAACAAATCATAAGTAAAATATCAACAAACAAACAGACGTAAGCTTTGTTGTGACCACAAAAGAAAATAAAGATGATTAAACATTAATGTTGAAAATCGAACACGGCTTTTCTACATTTTACTCTGTCAAGCCAGTTTTTTTTTTCTTAACGAACATCGTTGTTGAACCTCATTTCTCGATTTATCTGGTTAATACCCTTATTGCCATCAAGTTTTTATTTTTAAAGGAGGCTGGCGAAAATGGACCCAAAGAATCTAAAAATTAACTAAACTCCGTTCCAGTGTAAATATAAAATAATTATAACTACAGTTTTATGAGATATTATTTTTAAAATATTGAATTTTTAGGACTCGGGAATCAAAAGTTATAAATATTTTCAATTTACTAAAATTAAGTAATCGTGCAATTACAAAACGCAACTTTTTTCCGATTACGTTCCAATTCAATGACATGTGTTTTTGCTCAAGGGTTTTCTTACTACAAATGGCTCTTTCTCTTAGTTTTTATACATTCTATTATGTCAAAAATTCATAAAAAATAACATGCAAACCTGATATTAAAACGCCAATTAACAATGCAAAAGCATTTAATAAAAATGGAACAATGGCGATTTTATAGTATTTCTTATAAAGGAACGGTATCAATGATGATCGATGGAGTCCCGTCACTACTGTCATTGTCAGATCTGTGATGATCTAGTCCATCGTTATGTTTGTATTTTTGTCTGGGATTTTATGTTTATCATTGCGATTTTGTAGATTCTCGACGACTTGGCCTTTACATCTTGAACTGAAGATAATGCACCCTGTCATAGACTACCTACCGCATTCTTCTCTGGATATTGGACAATGAGTTGTTTTTGATTTGGACTTTGATTTTAACCACAAACATGCGTTGCGTTAATTTCTTCTTCTCTTACGACTTACGCTCTTACAAAGGTGTCGTCTCTTTGATGGAGGTGCTCAGGGCTTTGAAAAAGTTCAGAGATGGGTGTATCCACGTGATGTAAGTATATTTGTAAAAAAACATGTATTTATATCATAAGTTAAGAACTTATTTAAGATATCTATCTGAACAACAAACTGAGATTCGTTTAGCTTTTATATGTATAAATACATACTGTTGTAATCTTATATTAGGCTCATTCTTACTGTTACCCTATACTTTATCGGACTAAAACAGTATGCAGTAAAAGACTGGCCGAAGTAGCAGTAGTGTATTTTACTGAGATCTTTCAGTCATCAAAATAGAAGATGGGTGGCTGTCGCATTTTGTCATGAAATATTTATACCTAATATTTATATACCCCTCCACAGGTATCAGAGGTCTTCGACCTCTATATCATCTTTAGACATTTCTGTTTTTCTTTTGTTACTTATGGAACTCTTTATGTTTATTACATTATAGGTGAATTTATTTATTTTAACATAATTAATTAATTCCAGATAACAGGAGACGACTGCCTTTGTCACTCATGCTGGGGGCTGATAAGCTGCGACCCTGAAAATGAAACCCGACAGCAACTTGGCCATCGTAACGTCTGTGTTGCATAAAATAAAAACTATGTAAAAATACCAAAAAATAAGATTTATTACTCATACTTTTTTTATTCAACAAACCCTGCTTTTCAATAGCTGTACATAGCTAGTCAGCTCTGGCTGTTATAATTTATGTAAAACAATATTATCTTGTCTCAGCGTAATAAGAATCGTTTTACTTGACTATAATTCGCTTATAGATCAAAATCGTAACGACATAGTTTTAATAGTGATTGAACTAATTACAGGGTTGGCAATCAGTTTAGTCTCTAGCTGCAGTCTAGCAGTTTTATGATTCATCAATTAGGTACAGGCAATGAAGTAAAAATTCTGGTTTTGGCTTATGACACGAAGCAAAACACGTAAAGTCAGAACTAAAACTGCGAGGGAAATACAGTAGTTCGAATCTTCCTTTATGAGTCGTCTTATGTATTATTATATTTTGATTAATCTTAATTACGGAGACATTCCACTGTTAAAAACCTTAGTCGTAAGATTTTTAGGTTATCTTGTAAATAGACGTATATCTCTTTTCTCCCAACTTTTCAGTCTTACTTTCCATTTACTTTTCTGATAGTCTTTAGTCGTTTTATAACTATGTATAAGTTGCTATAGTGAACGCTACCTCTAAGAGTGGGTCCCAAAATAATGTAGTCTCGCCCGTGTCCTTTAGTTATTATAGATACGTCAGTTCTGCTGCCTTATGTTTAAAGAAAAGATTTAGGTAAAGAACATAGTGAAGCAGCAATGTTTCCTCAGGGAGACGAGATGCAATACCTACTACCCGAAAATTGCTTCTTCTAAACCGTTTCATGAAACTTCTCGAGTGAATGTTCAACATGTTATTTTGAGCACAACTGTGTCTTGGGAATTTTGTTGTGCAGAGTTTTAAAATAACAGCTTATTTACTCAAATACGTTGCGAAGTAAGTAGTTGCCACAGGAGTTTATAAAATAGTATTTATTGTTGTTTGTCGTTTGTTTAAATCTGTAAGTGTAATTAAATCTTCACACTACAATGAAAACGGCTTCAATTAAATAACAAGTTTTATTATTGTATTGTTTTAGTATTTATGATCCTCCGAAGGTATAATTCTATTAGTGTTAGGCTACAATAATTCTAATTCATAAATTCTTTGGAACTTTCATTACTGTTGGTATGAGTAAAACATCAAGAATTCCAGCAGATTCTGGTATGAAAGCGTTTTTTCATTTATGACTCAAATAGGTGAGCGGATCACTTTCAAACGAACCCCATAACTGCCCACCGCTTTTTACCGGCAAAAGGCTACAAATATGCTGCGCGAATAAAATTGTACATTCCACTTGCTACTTAACAGCCACTACGGATTGTTCAAAGCTTCACAGAAACGCAAGGTTTTCGACTGAATGAGTATTTATTCCAGTAAATTATTTAATAAATGAATGAAAGTTTTATCTGTAGTGAGATTATACACTTATAGGCATACTTCTTACCTGGTCCACACCTACACGATGATCGAGACGAACACTATAAATCAATCCGCAAAAGCATTAGGGTTTTCGAATCACGCCTTTTTTTTTTCCGGATTGGAAATCATCAAATGACTTCTCCCGCTCTGGGCGGAGCGGGAGAAATCATCAAATGACTTCTCCCGCTCTGGGCGGAGCGGGAGGGAGTGTCAGACTTGTACTGACTAAAACCCACCCATGTTCCTTCTTCGCCCTTTGTGTTCCAGGGCCGTGGTATCTCTTTCAAACAACCCACAGCCCTGGCAGGCATCGGCCCTCTCGGACCCCTTCCGGTTTGCTGACATCTCCTTGAGGCGCGTGTGGAACACGTACGCGCCGTCGACACGGCCTGTCGTCATAAGACAGACGGACGGTGAGCTAGCCCGTAGTATTACTCACCGTCCACAGGCTCGCGCCTACGGTGGCCGGGGGCCACTGGTTGCCCCCCGACGCCCGGGGCGTCTCCCGCGGCGGCTGGGACGTGAGGTTCTCTCCCTCTCACGTTCCGCCACCTCCTTCGCTAGCATGACTGCTTCGCAGAAGGAGGCGACGGCATCCCATTCCCTCTCGCTCCGGACCATGGATTGAACCAGGGCCGGACGCGAGAGCTCGCCGCCGTTAGAATCACGCCTTACGTTCTCTTTTGAAAATGAATTAAATTAATATTTTCTTGACAGAATTAATTTTTTGGTTGGGATGCCAAACTGATTTGTCTATATTTGTAGGTGACACTTCTTTTTTAGAAAGTAGGTTTGTTTTTAAAGGTTTGTGCGCGCATTTAGATACTATGTGACATTTCTGTTACATAGTACCTATAATGAACGTATTGTTTTATACAGGTAAGTGGCCAACAACGTGGGACGTTAGCTGTTCCTACTTTACAGGAGTATTAGTGATCCTGCGAATAGCGAGCTCTTAATGACCGGAGATGAGACACAAGATACCTAAACTTGCAACAGAGACCGCTTTGTAGTCATTACAGTAAGCTTTGTGCTGCGGAGTGAACACGGCTTTACCAAAGCATTTAATTTCTATCGTAATTTGTTGCTTCAAAGGGTAAACGACCAAAAATCAGGTGGGAGTTCATCTCCATAAAATTTTAGTCTTAAATCATTCGCCGATAGAATTCAGTTAGCTATCAGTTGTGCCTGGTCATCTCTTAGTTGCCACGGCTTATTTCGAACTAATTATTTTATTTTTTAATTGTCTTTTTATTTACTATGGACACTTTTAACGTGCACGTCTTGCTACATCGTTCTCACATAATGTACCATCTCAACATGAATGATGTAACCAAGGTTATTGTAACAAGATTCTGATTTAAAAGAGTGTCCATGGAGTTTCTTGCCCATTCTTCTCCATAGAGATCTACGCTTTGGAATGGGCAACTACAGTACTTTCACAGTTATTATGTCTTGTGACTGGGACTGTAGCTTCATTTTTATTGTTGTTTGACTATTCAAAAGTGCCTGTAATTGGCTTACTTGAAATAAATGATTTTGATTTAATTTGATTTGAATTTTACAAAATCAAAAAACGACACTAACTATATTTTACTTTTTTTTATTGAAATCAAAGTATCGATGCATTTTATATTTACGAAGAGGAAATCACAGAGTAGGTAGTGTTTTAAGGGTATTTAATTAAGTTAGGTGACCCAAATCTTATTGAATAAATTCGGAGGTTGCTCGGGAATGGAATTTCCATTTACTCGCCATCTGTTGATTACCGAAGCTCCGCGTATAATAGGAGACGATTAATGAGTATAAATTTGCCGATACCGACCCGTGGCGGCTAGAATGGTGGAGCTTTTAGTATTGGAATATATTGTAAAAACAAAACAATCAATACAGATTGGCAATTTTGATCGAATTTCGTTGCTGTTAAAGTTAACTCAACTTTGACAGCAACGTAATTCGATCAAATACCATTTAATAAAACTATAAAAAAACGACAGGGACATAATTATTCGTGTTCAAAGAAGAAATCTCGACAGCTATTATAATAGTATCATTATTTTCCTATGAAAATTTAGGGACCCCAACCTCAAAATCATAACTCCTGAAAAAGAAAGTCCTACTTAATGACAACAGTTCACTATCTCGTTTTATAGTTAGTGTTGTCATAGAAATAGAAGTCGCTATGTTTTCGTCACATGCGAATATCTCTTTACAATTATTAAATAGGTATAAAAGTCGTTTTTTTTTTTGGATCGCTCTAATCAAAGAAATAGGCCGTGAAAGCTTTAAATAATTTTGTTATATGATATTATATTTGTTACAAAAGCTTTTTTAAATGTGAATATTTTCGAATTTCAGGGGAGTTCATTATAAGATAGGTACTCTTTGAAAACATCCTTCTACTTTTATTCCATCCTAAAATATTGTGGATATTATAGCGAGTAGCTTGGGTAGGTAGACCCATCAGTGCGCTCAATTTAACATAATTAACCCTTAACACATTTCATTCTTCCTGTAGCGTAGATCTGTACATTTGCTTTAACTGCGTCCAGCAATAAAAAAAGCCAATAAATTCGATTCCATTGGGAAGTCCGCTGGAACAGAATAAGAAGATAGCGTGCAAGGAGGTGGAATAAGAAATGATACACGTTCCAACTTTGTAGCGAGGCTCGAGCGGGTCCCTATGAGCTGTAAGAGGCTGCAGATGGGACTGGTGCGCCACGCCGGCCGTGAATAATGCGCGTCTTGTTACTTCCAGCGGCGTCGCTCGGACGCTGAATAGACTTCAGTCTCGGAAGTGTCACACAATATGGACACTGCGATTGTTTTATTAGAAAATTTAGAGTTTTAGAGATTTGAGTCTTTTGAATGTCAAAATTTCTGTTTGACTAGCGGAAAGAAGCTGCTAACGCACAATCTTGAATGTAATGTTAAAGCAGATGTTGTTTTATGGGGTTCTTTCCTATGTCGTGATATGTTAAAGTGTGCGCATAGGATGTGACTTAGAATTAATATAGTCTCAATATGTTGAAAAACTGATGACCAATCTCTTATTCATTTCGTGGTTATCCTGTGTTGCGTGCATAGGATGTGACTTAGCATTAATATAGTCTCAATATGTTGAACAACTACATGACCAATCTATAATTTATTTCGAGGTTATCCTTAGTGTATTGTAATAGTTGCTCGTAATAAATCTTGTTTTGGCAGATTCACTAAGTAGAAACCAACCGCAGAGCAGAAACGCTCGAGGGAACCTTTTGTGCGAAAAATAATGTACTAGTTATTTTCTCACTAAGTAAGCCGATAATGATTCACGATTGTACGTATTTTTATCTGCTTTCAGCGCAAATAGGAGATAATGGCGCTTTTATTTTCAGATGGAAATAAGCTTTTGCTACTTTTACAGACACGTAAACAAAATGGCAAGATAATTTAAAACATTCAGAAAAACTGTACATACAATATGAACGACTCGGCAATTCACTATCATTTGGAGCCTATTTTCCTAGATAATGTGGCTGTTGCAAAGCTATTTTTGGTTTAGTGGTAAATGATTCATAACTATACGCTCATCTACATGAATTTTATACACAAGGCGGTGCCAAAAAGAGGTTAACTTGTTGACGAGGCGTTTCCATGGCAGCACTAAATTATGAACTAGAATTTCGTATCAACAACAGCTATAACTAAGTTCTGATTTAATGCAGTAGTTGTTGAGTCCACACAAACTTCTGACGAATTTCAGGCTCCAGTTTATAACCGACGTATTCGTGACTTTGTTTGCAAATTATTAATCGTTCATGCACACTGGCGGAGGAAACTGTTCTGAAGCTTTTGTGTTTAAGGTTCGATGATGTGGGTGACAAAGAGGAATATGGCTAAATTAAAATAGGAAAAAACTAAACTCCTTCAGCATCACGCGTGATCTACTAGATTGTTAACGTATTCGTTGCTGAAAGAATGAAATCCTCAAAGACCAAGTAAGGAATGAAAGTGCCTAGAAACAAATATACCGGTAGAGCTTTCAATAATTCAGAGAACTGACCTTATTGCTTTAATACGAAACGAGGCTGTGACCTTAAACTAAACTCGTACTGCTCAACTTTGATGGATGCAGAAAAATGTAAAAGTTTTGCAAAGTTTTCAGTTTTATTTTAATTGTTTTCGGTGGGGCCGATTTAAAAACATTCTGAAGAAAGTAATAATATTGGTGGGTTTTGGCTTTAAGCTTAAGTTTGTACGCTCTTGTGGAACCCGGTCGCGGTGACGCGAGTGTGATCGGCTCTAGCTGAGTGGCGGGTGACGGCCGGATATCAAAGAGACGACTCGCGCCACTAAATAACTTTTATAACTGCCTGGTTTGAACTTTGTGCCACCTTGTTTGGTAAAAAATAAATGTTTGTTTATATGCACTTGAGGTATATGCCAGAGGTAGGGCACGCCACAATAGTGGCGATAAGTCCCCTCTTTGAGGAGTCCTGACGCAGGTCCTCACCGGACACGGTTGTTTCGGGAGGTTCCTGCACCGAATCGGGCGGGAGGAAACAGGTGTTACCACTGCGAAGATCGGCCGGAGGACACGGTGGAGCACACCGTGGAGCTCTGCCCCGCTGGGCTGAGCACCGCCGTGTCCTCGTAGCGGTGATTGGCGGCGGCGACCTCTCGCGCCCGGCCCTGGTTCAATCCATGGTCCGCAGCGAGAGGGAATGGGAAGCCGTCGTCTCCCGCTAGTCATGCTAGCAAAGGAGGTGGCGGAACGTGAGAGGGAGAGAACCTCACGTCCCAGCCGCCGCGGGAGACGCCCCGGGCGTCGGGGGGCAACCAGTAAATGACCCCTGCCGCTTTGGGCGGAGCGGAAGAGAGCGCTAGACTTGTACCGACTAAAGCCCATCCATGTTCCTTCTTAGCCCTTTGTGTTCCAGGAATACGGTATTTCTTTCGAACAGCACCGCAGCCCTGGCAGGCCTCGACCCTCTCGGACCTCCTCCAATTTGCTGACATATCTTTGAGGCGCGCGTCAGCATGGCCTGTCGTCATAAGACAGACGGACGGTGAGCTAACCCACTACTCACCGTCCACAGGCCCGCGCCTACGGTGGCAGGGGGCCACTGGGTGGCACCCGACGCTCAGGGCGTCTCCTGTGGTGACTAGGACGTTAGGCTCTCTCCCTCTCACGTTCCGCCACCTCCATCGCTAGCATGATTGCTTCGCAGAAAGAGGCGAGAGCTTCCCATTCCCTCTCGCTCCAGACCATGGATTGAACCAGGGCCGGACACGAGATGTCGCCGCCGCCAATCGCCGCTAAGACAGGGGTACCCTCAGGGGAGTACATGCAGTCACGAGCAGCAATATATTAATACTTAGCCACTTTTAAAAAGATTATCTCCTACTGTTTTCATTAAAATTTCATGTTGTTGCGAACATAGTATTTTGAAACTCATATTATTATGAAATAGATCCTATGTGAAAGTAACAATCGTTATTCCTTGCGAAAATCACTTTTAAATTTAAAAAAGTGTATACATATTGGTTCCCGTGACACACAGTACTATGTACATAATTAAAGGGAAATTGAGAGACATTTAAAACACTAAGTAACGAGCCGAAGGGTTGCACTGACGAGTTAATAGGCTAACATGCCACCTTAGTGTTTATATTAATGTTGTAAATTACAGTTCGTACGAGTATACGAATATGTTTTGAACTGTTGCTACGGCGTAGCACATGACCCCGACATGAGCTAAAACTTGTCGTAGCCTAAAGACGAAGGAGTTAATATTCGAAAAAAGTTTTCGCCTACTTTTGTTATAAAATGGAAAATACGGAACGATAGTAAAAGACTCTATAAAATATCTTACAACAACCAGCTTACAAAATTTTGCAGACATTCTATCGTCGCTTAATCGAGTGCAGCGTCGTTGGATAATTCCCAGAACACTTTTCGTTTGAAAATCCGGATAAAACTCTCAAGAGTCTCAAGACATGCATTTTGCAACAACAAGTTTCTTATTTCTAGTTTTTTATTTCTGCAAAACAATCTCTTCAGTCCCCATGCAGTGTGCCGAGCTGTGTTCTGTGTGCCGTACAGGGCACGCCACTGCGGTAAGAAACGCCCGGGTTTCACCACTGCGAGGATCGTCCTGAGGACACAGTGGATCACACCGTGGAGGTCTGCTCCGCTTGGTCTGGGCACCGCCGTGTCCTCTTAACGGCGATTGGCAGCGGCGACCTCTCGCGTCCGGCCTGGTTCAGTCCATGGTCTGGAGCGAAAGGGTATGGTAAGCTGTCGCCTCCTTCTGTGAAGCAGTCATTTTAGCGAAGGAGATGGCGGAACGTAACAGGGAAAGAGCCTCACGTCCCAGCCGCCACGGGAGACGGGCGTCGAGGCCCAACCAGTGGCCCCCGGCCACCGTAGGCGAGAGCCTGTGGATCCGTCCGTCTGTCTTATGGCGACAGGCCGTGTCGACGGCGCGTTCGTGTACCACGCGCGCCTCAAATAAATATCAGTATTTCGTAGGGGGTCTGAGAGGGTCGATACCTGCCAGGGCTGTGGGACTGTTCGAAAGAGATATCGCGGCCTTGGAACACAAAGGGCTAAGAAGGAACATGGATGGGTTTTAGTCAGTACAAGTCTGACACTCCCCTCCGCTGAGCCCAGAGCAGACGTAAAAAGGGCAGAGCATTAGGCGCTTTGATTTTAAAATGATTTTCGACGTACTGATGTTTAACAAAATTCTGTATTCATCGCTTGTTTGATTTCATCTTATTTTCTTGTCAAAGGCATAGATTTTCTCGGTTTCTTTATCACAAACATGTTTAGGAAAGTATCAAGACATCACGGGAAAATTGTGAGGTTTACTATTATGGCGGCTTAATTCGACCATAACGGTTCCGAGCGTAGTTCATTCAGTAATATATTGCGTTAAGAAAATTGTTAACGTTTTCCCAGTTCTGACAAATAATGAACGACGTAGTAAGAAGATTCCCAAAAAAAAAACAATCTTGTTTTTAATAGCTATTTAAAAATAATGCATTAAATGAGTGACCATAAGTTCGATTAGTTCATAAAGTCACTGAATATTTCTTGTACATTTTGCTTGATGAAGTAAAAGAATTACATATCAAATCTAAAAAATACATACATATTTCTGATACAATGTAAAATGTTGTCAGCTAAGCCACCAGAAAGCTGGTAAATGCGAAGCATGATTATAATATGCAAATTACGCATGTTATAATAAACTTGATAGCTGACAAAATTCCGAGAAAGAAGAGAATAGCAAATACATGAATAACGAAATAAAAACGTTACATTCAAAGTAACAACGGGAAACGTCGAGGTGGCAAATAATAAAGACATTATTCATTTAAAAAACGTCTCGCCGTGAATATTTTTAAAAGCAAATGAAATAATAGAACAAACAGGTGAATGGCAATTTTAACAACCACAACTTGTTAATTTTATTGGATTTGCAGAGAAGAAAATAACGTCAGATTACCATTATATAAGCTGTTCTTTTAAAACCCAATTCTATTAAATATCAGTATGATCCAGAAAAAACAAAGCAGTGTTAAAATATTAATATAACCTTTACCAACTAATATAACGAAATGTTTTTTTTTACTTATAAGGAAACACTACCAGTAAAATTACCTTTTCATCGTTCCCATTACATAGGTACTCAAATCTTGAAGATTTTGATAATTCTGGACTTAATAAAAACATAAGATTAAGTACATAAAGTTTTTGCGCAATTCTAGTACTCGTAGTAGTACCTATCTAAAAGATAGATTAACTAGAAACTATTTGAAGAGATACTTATCAACAACAACAACTGTGAAAACGGTTTTGTGGAGCTTAGTTTTTAAATGAAAGTTTGTATTAAAATTGTTTAATAAATAAATATAAAAAAAAACACATAGATATACATAACGAACCACAACTGTCTACAACTACAACTTGTTCTGGGTAAGTACATAGTAACGTGATATCATGCTCTTGTTTATAAATGGAGATAATATTAGGCATGTCTCGAATATTGTGAGCGATCCTTGGCATTATTGAATGCCAAATAATATTGAACTCAAATATTCATAATGCCTTTTCCAATAAAATATTTCGCTAGGGAAAACAATGGTACTTTACACACACTCGATATAATATCTCTCTTCTACCTACTGATAGGCTATTTCCCAAAAGACGTCGAAGGAACTTGAAACATGTTGTTGAAGTGCATTCCATTATATGAAAACATGACACGTACTGCAATTAGTCGAATTCACCAAGTTAGTGGGATCAACTGCTTGTGCTGTCAGTGAGGTACCAGCGACTGCCGCGAGCGTGCACTATACATCATAGCACCTTAAATGGAAAACGAAACGTGGGATCCTGGAATACGTTACACGGGTCATCGCTCTGTTGTACCCTCAGTCATAATACAGGTTATACAGTAACTTCAAGCCCGTGTAATCAGGTGAGTAAGTTTTTCGACGATTTTCGCGAACATCCATTGTTAAATATGGATTTTTGATTAATCTATATATATAAAAGAAAGTCGTGTTAGTTACTTCACTTATAACTCAAGAACGGCTGAACCGATTTAGCTGAAAATTGGCAGGGAGGTAGTTTAGAGCCAGGAGAAGGACATAGGATACGGTAGGGTAGGGTAGGGTAGGTAGGTAGGGTAGGGTAGGTAGGTAGGGTAGGTAGGTAGGTAGGGTAGGTAGGTAGGGTAGGGTAGGTAGGTAGGTAGGGTAGGGTAGGTAGGTAGGGTAGGGTAGGTAGGTAGGGTAGGTAGGTAGGGTAGGGTAGGGTAGGGTAGGGTAGGTAGGTAGGGTAGGGTAGGTAGGTAGGGTAGGTAGGTAGTAAGGGTAGGGTAGGGTAGGGTAGAGTAGGTAGGTAGGGTAGGGTAGAGTAGGTAGGTAGGTAGCGTCGGGTAGGGTAGGTAGGATAGGGTAGGTAGGTCGGATAGGGTAGGTGGGTAGTAAAAAGTGCATTGCAACGCATGCTGGGTACAGCTAGTATTATATAAATCTGGATTCCAACAAATTGTGTTTCCGCGGTATACAGTTTAGAAAACATCTAGTTGGGCAGATACACTTAAGCACAAAATACAATTATTATTAGCTGATACAATTTCAGCGTCAAGTGTTCTCCATGTTTGCAAAATCAGCCAATTATCATTGAGATAATTTAAGCAAATGGAGGAGCTCGTGGCTAAACAGCTGCACGCGTGGAATAATAACAGCTGCACGGGTCAATCTTTAAGGTTAAGCCGAGCTGCTGCGGGTTGTTCGAAAGAGATACCGCGGCCCTGGAACACAAAGGGCGAAGAAGGAACATGGATGGGTTTTAGTCAGTACAAGTCTGACACTCCCTCCCGCTCCGCTCAGAGCGAGTGATGATTTCCCATCCATAAGCCGAGCTTGCCTAGGTTTGTCCGTTGATGGGTGACCATAATTAAATACCGAGTTTCCTCCGTGCCTCGGAAAGCACGTTAAGCCGTTGGTCCTAGCTGTCATTTGTAGATCCATGACAGCCGTCACGAGTAGTCAGAAGCCGAAAGTCTGACATCCAGTCTTACCAATCAATCGTAATACCCAGTTACTGGGTTGTGGAGGTCAGATAGGCAGTCGCTTCACGTAAAAAACTGGTACTCAGTTGCATCCAGTTAGACTGGAAGCCGACCCCAACATAGTTTTGGAAAAGGCAGATGATGATAATATAAGCAAATGATTGTAAAGCGGAAATTATACAAGTGTTCATTCAACGGCAGTTAGTATACTTAGTCGCTGCATTTTAATAATCTTGTAGCACTGCGTGATACGAGAGTTGTGAGAGTTGTGAGTTGTGAGCCTGTGGCGGTTTCAGCTAGTTGTAAGAAGGAAATGTTTTCTCTTTATGTCTTATATTGCAGGCTATTAAGATAACTGCTCGGAGCTCAAAGCAACAGTCGTTAAGAACAGCCAGCAAGTAGCTAATACGATAAATTCCAGTGTAGTCTGATGACATCTATTGAAAGGTACACGGCCGAATGTTATCGAACAACCGTCAGAGTAATGGATGGTATACATTTATCCAGTATATATGGGTTACAATATGTGGGTTTTACTATATTTAGTGCCAAGAGCAGCGGCGGCCCAGTGGTGGCAGCCCCGACTTAAGAGCAGTAAGCCGTGAGTTAGAACCTAGGCAGGTGCATTACGTTGTGTAATTTATTTCATCACCGTTGCTCTCAAAAACAGTGAAGGAAAACATCGTGAGGAAACCGGCATGTCCTAGAACTAAAAATTCGAAGATATGTGACATCTACCAACCCGCACTGGGCCCGCGTGGTGGATTACAGCCCACTACCTTTAATAGAGAGGAGGCCTGTGTCCCAGTAGTGGGAACATTAAAGGCTGATAATGACTGCCGAATTTTGGTGTTTCAATTTAGTTTGAAACAACTGAATGACTGCTGATTACAATAGTTCATCGATTTGATATTTTCTATTAAAATTGTAACCTTTCCCTCGAAACTATATGGAGGATGACCCCGGTCTTGGGTGACCAGAGTCGTTATTTAATAGTTCTGTCTAAACCGAATGAAAGTAAAAGTATGAGTTTTGTCCAAGGAAACTCTGATAAATCTCATTTCTTAAGCTTACTAGTCTAACATTGTCACTTGGAGCAGAAACATCAATGTTTAACCTCCTGCGTCGCCACCTACTCTTATCTAAAACTACTTTAATTTTCCAGAAGGCAATTTGTAACAAAAAGTTTCTTCTTCTTCTTAGCGTGTCGATGGCAAATCGCTAAATTTGTTTAGCCCAAAACTCAGCCAAGCGAACTCCACTCGCTGCAGTCATAAGATCCTCAAGTGTGCAGGTGACGGGGCATGCAGCGCAAGATAGAAGGTGGGCAAATATAAAAGTTTCTGTGCCTTTAAAATAAACAAAATGTACTGGACAAGTTTTTCGAAAAGTTATACGAATGCCATATTTTGCTTGAGAAAGAAAAAATAAATAAAGAGAGGCATCTTATATTTTTTTAACCAAACTGGCCAGTATCTGCAATATAATAAATATAAATTATACGAAAACAAGAGAGGTTGCGACCCAATTTAAAACTTTAACTATTTGATTGTCTGTCGTGACGACATAAAGTTATTGCTGCGATGAGATATTTGGAAATAATCGACAGTCATGTTTTATTGTTCGAACTGTTTTAATAGATTTCTTGTGTTCGTTCACTTAACGATTATGGGTTAACTTTAGCACTGTCGTATTTATTGCTCGAGGCTTCATTGACATAGCTTTCCAAACCAATGGACCATCAAAGTCATTGAACTCTCCTTTATTTTGCATTAGTATCTGAGTGTTATTTGTTTCTTCATGGGAGAGTTGTGTAGTACCGATTTAAAAACTCATATCATACTGCTATATAGGATGACTGGTAATAAGTGACCGATAGCTTAAAACGTGATTTTGCCTATGATAACAAACCAGGTGGCCTACTCTCTAAGTCCGTCAACGAAAGTACGGGTCCGAATATTTTAAGATTCATGTGTTTTGAAAACACATCGGGAGTAAGGACAACTGTCCAATCGTACTGTCATTAATTTTTAGTTCAAATCCCTAATGAATATTATGTCCGTAAGTGATACGGAGTAGGAAGCGACCGTAGCTTCGGCCGAAACTACGGATTTCGTGCTTAGAGAGTAGACCTTGCTGCCATAAGAAACTTGTTTGGTAAAAACTCATTAACTTTTATCACTATAACACAACAGCCGTTTGAAATTCGCGCGCATTTGGCCTATCCGCTGTGAGCCACGTGACGCCGTTCTGTCTCATTACTGTTGTACCAAGCAACAGTGGGTATGCAGTTTTTACGTTGTTGCTAAATAAAAAAAAGCTGTTATGTTATTGTGATAAAAGTGAATGAGTTTAAAAAAAAGTTACTTTGGGCAAGTTTTTTGTTACCATGAGCACAATCACGTGTCAAGGTATCGATCACTAATTACCAGTCACCCTATATGTATTTCGTATCCTCACTGCAAACCTCTATCAAACTTGTAAAATACGCGATAACTTAATCACTTATGCCACGTGAACGCTCGAGTGCTCTCTTAGCCGTAACATTTAGGATGGTTTATGTCAATTGCCTATTCCGAACGTGCGGCCTTCCGGAACATGGCCATAATGACAGTAGGATTTCGACTAAACCTTTTTCTTATTATCGACTTCTTTGTCAGGCTACAAAAGATAGAGATATAGATATCTTTCGGCGAGAACGAATGTTTGGAAGCATGTTAAACCTATAGTTGTACCTACAATGTTTTTATAAAACTGTGTACTTGCAAACAAAATAAAAAAAGCTTTGTATGAAGAATTATCGTGTTTTGTCTGTTTTTTTTTTAATAATTTAATAGTTGATAAAAGTATTTTAAGTTCTGGTCAATGACACCTATCTGGGGTAATTAATTTACCAGTTGTATTGCATAGTGTGTGTTTATGCATAAAGTCAAACGAAACAGTCTTCTCACGATATTTTCGAATATTTTTGGCAAGATAAAATCGCAAACGTCGTAGTTTATTGCATTGCAGACGTTCAGAGAATTGAGCGAAATTGTACGGAGACAACTTTGAGAAAGTTTAATGGATTTTATCATATAGTGCAAGGTACTTATTTCGAAATCTCACGCGAAATGACAGATTAAATAGTTACCAAACTATTATAGCACAGAATCGATATTCCCCTTAATTGCTAATTTGTACTTCTCTATAAATCTGCCACAATGTGAAATCCCTGTTCAACAATTTCCCATAATTCGCGGTTGATTTACCGAGTTAAGTCCAATAGATTCACGAAAAGCCTAACTTTATGTAGATTATAGATTCACGGTAAAGCATAACCTACCTAACTTTGTTTAAATAACATAATAAAAAAAAAAACAAAAAACATTATTAAAATTAAACGATGAAATAAGCTAAAATAATTAAACAGGAGGTTATTAGTAGAGGACCAGCAACGGAGGACCGTTGATGGTCCTCAACGTTGTCAGCGGGTAATGTGCCTAAGAGACTAACGCCACGTTTCACTTCACTTAGCCTCTGGCCAAAGTAAAATGCAAAGTAAAGTTGAATGATCAATCCGATTCATACACACATCGAATGTATATACTAGTTACTTTCAGTATTCCAAATGATCGGAACCAACTTACTGTAGAGGAGACATTTTGTACTTAGGTCAGACACTTCAGGAAAATAAGACACACATATTATGCAACATTACACTCAAATACCCTGTTTTCCCTAAGAGGAAATGTTTCTACAAATTGTTTTGCATCCCTGGAAAGCTTTCCTCTTGACCAAATAAACGGATTTGTATTCTGTACAGGAAAATTGTTCGGTAATACACGGAAAACGGATCGGTAATTTAGTTCTTTGTTTTCCTGATTATTGTGATTGTATTTTTGTTATTTTGACACAAGGCTAAAGGCATCATTGTGTTGCTTAGCTTGCCTTTAACATGCATACCGGTACCCAAAAGGGGTGCGTAAATATCATATAAAGTTATTTGGTATAATTTCATTTTAATAACGTTCACAAGATATAATAAACGTGAGTTAAACCAACTGTTGATATAATTTCTTTAGATATAACATTTATTTACTCTAAAACTTATTTCGTATAACGTTATTGGATATAAAGTTTATTAAATCTAAAATCGAAAATTGGCTTCTCGCTTAAAATATATACTTAGTATTGATACCATCTTTATGATTAATACCCCAATTCAAAGCAATCTGACTCGGATGGGTTATATTAGGTTAAAAGGTTCAAGCGGGAGCAGAGCGGATTGCCAGGTCCCCTCTATGTTGGTGGTCATTGGGTTAGGTTTGATTAGAACAGTGACGACGAACGAGTGAAGCGAATGTGCTGCGGGAACTGCGTGACAGAAACGAATATCACGTAGTCTTTTCTGCCCTACCCCTAGAGTGTAATTTAAAATCGCGTAGGCGCGGAGGGGCGAGGCGGCCCGCGAGCTGAGGAGCAGGTGGTTTCAACACTCGCCGCTGCGGCTGAGGCTGGCCGGCGAAGTCGGTCAGCAAGCCGAAGCCGCGGTGGTGAGCGTGAAACACATCTGCGACGATAAGCTCGCATGAGATCGCTGGAGCACCGCAGCGCCGGAGCCGTGACAGAAACCATGCCTGCTGCATGTTGCATGCTAGCTGCATGCTAGCTTACATGCTGCATGCTTGTGTATACCTATAATACCTGCTATAGGCGTTTTATCATATTAGACTAAATAGGTTTTATATCTTTTGAGTGGTATTTCAAACGATTTTATACTAAACTAGCTGTACCCAGCATGCGTTGCAATGCACTTTTTACTACCCACCTACCCTATCCGACCTACCTACCCTATCCTACCTACCCTACCCGACGCTACCTACCTACCTACTCTACCCTACCCTACCTACCTACTCTACCCTACCCTACCCTACCCTTACTACCTACCTACCCTACCTACCTACCCTACCCTACCCTACCTACCTACCCTACCTACCTACCCTACCCTACCTACCTACCCTACCCTACCTACCTACCTACCCTACCCTACCTACCTACCCTACCTACCTACCCTACCTACCTACCTACCCTACCTACCTACCCTACCCTACCTACCTACCCTACCCTACCTAACCTACCCTACCCTACCTACCTACCCTACCCTACCTACCTACCCTACCCTACCTACCTACCCTACCCTACCTACCTACCCTATCCTACCTACCTACCCTACCCTACCCTACCGTATCCTATGTCCTTCTCCTGGCTCTAAACTACCTCCCTGCCAATTTTCAGCTAAATCGGTTCAGCCGTTCTTGAGTTATAAGTGAAGTAACTAACACGACTTTCTTTTATATATATAGATGTATGTTATGCTTATAAAACTTAGTTATTTTAAAATTATATCAATCGTTTATTATATTAACTGATCATTATATCGAATAAAATTATAGATTCAGTTGTTATATCTTGTACTTACCCACCCAAAAGAGCGGTAGTGTTTTAGAAAGGACTATCATCTTCGATACGGCCTATAAGTCATTGCTACGCCAGCATATCGTGTCATACTAAAACCATATTACTAAATTAGGTACTTTATTATTATTTTTATCTCAAAAAGCTTACAAGGAATTTCCGTCAATTGGTATGCTCCCTTACATACACAGACTAGTATTTCGGTCTTCATCTGTTGACAGGTGCAGCTGCGGCGGATAACTTTTGATTGGCTGTTTAGCTAGTGAATGATTTAACTTGTTTATCGAGTTTGCGGTTGAAGTTCGTGTAAATTAATGTGTAACTTGACATACTATTTGCTCTCGAGGGTGAGAACTACTTTATTACTCCTATTTCGCCAGCAATATGTTTATTGCTGCCTCCCTTAAAGTTATTACATTAAGTAAGATTTACTGTCGCAATAAAACACGAATAACGGAAGGAAGGAAAAACCGGAAAAATATTGTAAAATACTTTGTTTGTGTTTACTTTGTCGATAAGTCGATTCATGCCGGTTTCCCCTCGGGAACAAGGCACTCAATGTAGTGTATATGTATAATATGTATCGTTCATTCAAGTGTTGTAACGCAGCTTGACAGAGGCCAATGTCCAGCATTGCACTGCGATAAGTTGATTGGATCTAATTAATCTCTAGACTTTATCAAAGTAGCTCACCTTCAATATTGGGCACTTCATATAACGCTAGCGCGAAATAAAATTGATATTCTGATTGAGTCTAAGTGGAATTTACTGAATGAAAATACCTCTCCTCACTGCAAAGAAAAGAATTTAAACTCGCTGTAACTTGCAAACAACGCCTACAATTAATTAGATTTTTTCGTTTTCCTGTCTTCGTCTAGTGGCCGTTAACTGAAAAGTTTAGTGAAAAATCCAATAAATGTTTAAGGAAAGCCATAAGGACGAACAAGTTTGATGTCAAGCTGATCGACCATTACAATTAATTTTAGGGAATTTTGTTTTTTTTTTTCGATTGTTAGAATACCGTGTTATAGGATATTTTAGGTTGTTGTAAACGTTGTCGATTTTTGTTAACATATTTAGCTTTCATTTCAATTAGAAAGTCTGCAAATGAAGAAACATCATTGCGAGCTTTGCTTGCAAAAAGCATTATGTTACCTGCACGCATAGCATGACCGCCGTAGAAACGGTCTATGCCTACGGAAGAATCGACAAAATGACACATTCTCACTGTTTATCTCTCATTATGATTTCATTGAGTAATAACCCCGCCTCGGAAGACATTGGATTTCCGTGTTGCTGTAGATAACTTCATCTCCTGGTTTTTTGAATTTCAGTTGAGTCAAATAATGCGGTTGTAGATGTAATTTTGTGTTGCAACCTGAGCAGAATCTGGTTGACCTATTTTATTTTCCATCGCGACATTTTGATTATGGATAGTACCAAATAATCGTACGGTAGAAGGCATAGAATGCAAATCTGCATGATTGCATGCAGTATCAGTGCGAGTACAAATCAAATCATTTGTCAATGTCATCACATCCGCTATGCCGCATGCACGGTGTTCTATTGAGCTCACAAACAACGTAACTTGATACGGACGTTGAACATGGCTCGATACACGTTTGATATTCGTTTGACCTATTTTAATGGATTTTGGTTTTGCGATAGAGTTGTGTTGGAAATCCGTTCAATAATAGCTTGCCAAAGCTTACTATTTTTTACTGATTATGTCTCCACGATATACCTAATACGTAATCATATCAATCAAAATAAAAACGGTATATAGTAAATAGCGCATTTTATTTGTCGGATCCGGTCATTAGTACGGACAGAAAATGAATCGAAAGCGCGCCAAAGGTGTCGTCACGCGACCTATTTACCAGTCTACCCCCACCCAAGCGCGCTTTTACAGAGTCGTGATGTTTCTTGCTCGCTGCAGGACAGTGAGTGTCTGACAGCGGCGGAGTCAAGACGTCCCGAAACTGTACTCCGATTCATGGTGCCTAGTGTTATTGTGCTGGATTGTAATTTCAAGTAATTTGTTAGTTCGATAACAGCAGTGTACCGTGAGTAGTGTGTGTTATGATAGCACGAAACCCATGTTCTGCCCACATGGTGACCGAGTCTAACGAAATAAATCACCCCTCACTACGACATATTTTATTCTATTAATATTGTGTTAGTAAATACGGGCGATGTTGATACTGAAGCAACAACCTTTCAGTTTCAAGTAACTATGATTGTGTTAACTCTGATATGATCCACCCAAACAGTATTCAGTAGTCTTATAAAAATAAGGTTGTCACCTAGTTTACGTAGAATCTTTGATGAGTTAAGTTCATTTTCGCAATAAGCTAGCAATTTTAGAAACATTTTAAGCCTGCATTCTCATTAATAGCGAGCAGCGGTGGCCCAGTGGTAGCAGCCCCGACTTACGAGCAGTAAGTCGTAGGTTCGAACCCAGGCAGGCGCATTACTTTGTGTAATTTATTTCATCACCGCTGCTCTCAAAACGGTGAAGGAAAACATCGTGAGGAAACCGGCATTTCCTAGAACTAAAAATTCGAAGACATGTGACATCTACCAACCCGCACTGGGCTCGCGCGGTGGATTACAGCCCATTCCCTCTCATAGAGAGGAGGCCTGCGTCCCAGCAGTGGGAACAATATAGGCTGATGATGATGATGATTCTCATTAACTAAAGTTAAATTCTAATTTATTGCAGGCAATGACAACCTAAGTATTTTAATGCTGCTAGTACCTGATCTCAAAAATCCTTGTACATTCAACTTTTATAAAAAAAATAAGCTCAGTTTCCAAGTTCATGAATTCTAAATCAGAAACCCAACTGAAAAAAAAAGTAAATCTTGAGCGGCCGGAACGATGTAAGAAAATAGGCTTTTACGTCGAAATAGTTATGATCAACCAAGTTTTAATCGAAAGTCTCTCACGGGCTCAATTCTTCTTAAATTACCGTGTAAATTTTATGGAATTGTGCAATTTAAGAGCGTTTACGTCTTACGGCATTTCATACAAACTTTTAAGTCCTTATTTTCCGAAATGACTGAACCGATTTAAATAAAACTTCTTACACATAAGCAGAATACATAGGTCTAAAAATAAATTAAATAAAAACATTTAAGAATCAATGTGTTACAGATAAATTAGACCGATTATAAATTATCCATAGAAACAGTAATTTCCAATTACCTTTTTTTTAAAGGCATTTCGATTCTTTTTTTGTACAATTATTTAAGTTTATTTTTATAAATTGTGAAGTTATGAGTTAATTTATTTTTTATTATAATAATATACCTGATTTACTTAAACTCTGTTATTTATTAGATAAGAACAAAATTAATGAAGCTCTTAAACATGTATACTACGCAACCTGCTAACATGAATGCTATGTCAAAGCAAAAAAATATATATATTACGGTATAACGATAGTATCAGCAGTATTTATAAACACAAACAGGTTGCCTTTGGTCAAGTTGAAAAAAACATTTTTATATAATTTTTTATAGCGGTCGAGAATTTGCATTTACAGCGACTATCGATAGTAAATAGGGCCGCGCAGTGGTCTCATACATGTAAATGGTAAAGTTACAAACGTGTCTTTGACTTACCCGCTGTCCTGTGATCATCTCATCGGTCTTCTTGCTTAAAATACACACTTTGGTTTACATCGCTTATCCTGACCTGGCCCTGGGTATATCTCCCTTGTTATTACTTTCTCGACTCGTGATTTGTATTTTTTTAGTTACGAGACTACAGTGTTAGTGTGTATTATTCACATGATTAAAACTGACGCAAAAGTGTGACTGATCCCCTAGTAATGTAAACAGGACGCGCAATATCATAGGTATGAAATCAATACATTTTACTCGACTACAGGTATGAACTGAATTCAATATCATCTGGATATTCTACAAATCTGATTACGTTAAGAATATCACTCATATTTGAAGAGTGTGACAATCAATTACAACATAAACTATGTTCTATGAAAATTTGGTGAATGCTTCACAGCTTGACTCATCGCCGCAAGGTTGCCTGGTTGCCTTCTACAGGCTGTACTTCGGAGAGTGTGCCCAAGAACTCCACGACCTCATCCCACCGGCTCCCTTCTACCATCGGAAATCTAGACGCACTACAAGTTACCATCCCTACCTTATTGCTATTCCACCAATTCGCATTAAGCGTTTAGAAACGTCTTTCATAATGCGCACAGCAAAGGAGTGGAACTCTCTGCCTTAGTCTGTTTCCGAACTTTACAAAACTAATCTCTTCAAAAAAGTGAACAGTCTTCTTCTGGGTAAGCTTATTTCATCGTTGACTTTATCTCTGTCATCTCTGACATAGACTAGAGTCAAGAGCAAACCGATAGCAAATAATAAAAAATGTCCGGGACGTTTGTATTTCCAATCTACTGCAGTCTGTTTAGCTGATAGATCGACCGCCACACGCTCCGTCGATGGATGCCTTGTGTTATCTGTCTCTGCATACCTTTACGATTTTAGGGGTACCGTATTTTGGTCTTGAAAACTTAATCTGTTGGATATTTCTTACAATTAAAATTTGGAAAGCTATGGATCCCAATCTGCATAAAGTACGGAGAAAAATATAACTTCCAAAATGACAGGAGTTAATTTTTAAAGTCTTTTAAGAAGGGTATGTAACTAGGTAATATTATTCTTTGTAAAAATAACTCCCACAGAGGGCCCAGCTGAAAATATAAATTCGTATGGCGGGTATCCTCGGGGAAATGATGCAACCGAATATTTTACCAATATACATTTCTTTCTTAAAGAAAAGGTCTCTCAAAAAAAGGTTTTTGTGGATGTAGAAAGATCATGGATCATTCTTTATCTCAAAACAGCTTTATCTGGGTTCAAATTATTGAGAGGCTGTATAAGCAAAATAAATCAGTTAAGGCAAATGTGAAGGAAAACATCGTGAGGAAACCGGCATGTCCTAGAACTAAAAATTCGAAGATATGTGACATCTACCAACCCGCACTGGGCCCGCGTGGTGGATTAAAGCCCTCTCCCTCTTATAGAGAGCAGGCCTGTGTCCCAGCAGTGGGAACAATTATATATATATATATATATATATATATGTAATGATGATGAGGCGATCAGAATACCAGGAGTCCACTGAAACAGCTGGTTAAGTTGAAAGCAGTAGGAAGCTTTAATTATGCAGCATTGAGGGTTGGGTTGGATGCGAATAGGATAATCTAATACCGCACTTACTGACTGCCGACCACCTTTCAACCTTAATACTCAGGGCATAAGGCTTCAAACACTGATAAGCTGATTCCAGTGAGTCCATACCAAACAGAAGTTATGTCTTCGTAATTATAGAAAGCGGTCGAACGTTGCGGAAGTTTGCCAAACTTCAGAAACATTCGACCGCTACAATCCTATTAACTGTTATTTTCGTCTGATCCTTTCCGTTAGAATAAATCATGATAGCCGGCAAGTGTTATTGATGTTAAACTGTACGTTATGTTTAACATAATGTTAGCGTGATGGATGACAGAGGAGAATGCAAGAAAAAAACGTGTTGCGCCGACCACAAGTAACATGGGACAATGGCAGGAAGATGGTTATGAGTACGTACTGTTTCATCATCATCATCATCACCAACCTACAGCAGTCCACTACTAGACATAGGCCTCTTCAATCGCTCGCTACTCAACTCGATTCTCGGCAACTCTCATCCAGTTGCTACCAGCCACCCTGCGAAGATCGTCGCTCCACCGGGCGTCCTACCTTGGTGCTCATTTACGAAGAAGTGGCGCGACGCGCGGTGCGTCGGGCGACAAGAAACTAACTTAAGAATTACATTATAATAACGTTAAAATCGAAGGTGTCCTGGACACAAAATTCTTAACATAGATACTGTAATTAGAAAAAATAATTTTACAAACCAAATAATATGCTCTAGGCTAAACCAATTTGTTAGGCTTAGATAATTGTCAAGTTTAAAAACTGCCATGGCTACGTACCAAGCCACGTTAGCTCAATACTCAGAAACAGTCTGCTTGTATGAAAAAAAAAATACAAAAAAATTAAACCGACTTCAAAAACACAAAAATAACTTTATCTTCAGAAGTCTTTTGTTTTTTCTTAAATGTTTTGTAAAACTTGTAACTAGCTCTAAAAGTTTGGTTACCTTAATTAAGAGAACATTGTTTTAGTCATTTTAATTTTTAGTTTGTATGCTGAAAGAAATCAGCGAAATATGTGAAACCTTTTTACTTATAAGACGTACCATATTTTGTGCAAATAAAGAATCATAAAATATAGATAGGGTGGATAGGGAAGGATAGCCAGGAATCGCCATCAAAATCAACAGATTCGATTCCTGGCATTGATTTCAGAGTCTGTTTTCATCAATATTGGGCTCGGCTCCTTGGAGTATTTTCCGCTATTCCTCATAAATTTGGTTTTGTCCATCCACATAAAAAAATTGACCCCTTATACTTTTTCAATTGAAATAAAAAACCTGATTCCATTCAATGCACATAGAATATTCCAGTAAAATTGTCACCGAGTGCGGCTGTAAAATTTTATGTGCGCACAAATTGTCCATTACATCCTCTAATGCTCGGCACAGATAAATGGAACGATTGAATAAATACAAACGATGATTTATACTGAAGGCTTAAGATTTAGATTAAATTGAGTTTCGAGTGAGGGAAATGTCCTATATCTCTTGTAGTTCAAAGTGTTGGTATGATTTCTAACCAAGGACAGAAAGAAAATCGTCATCAAACGAGTAGCAAAGTCAAAAGAACGTTCTATGATTTTTATACTTAAGAATGTTTTATCAATCTAAAGGCCACTATTCTTCATGTTTGAGAAAACCGCGCAAGGTACTCGTATAAAATTGCGAAGCCAAATAATAAAATCGAAGTAGCTACATGATGCATTTTAAAAAGCCATACCTATAAAAAGAAATAATCATCATTATTCATACAAAGCCCACGCAGGAAACACGTCCAATAAACATTCGTATCCTATTTTTTATTACACGAAACCTTATAATTTCAGCTAACATTGCGCGTAAAATAAAACTTGCCTACGGGTCAGCGGTCTCAGGTCCCTCTTGCATTACCCGGGCAACCCTTTTACCAGAAACTTTAATCTAAAAAACATCACAAAATGTGTTGTTGAACCACATTTTATTTAACATTGTTACCATGTTCTCGACTTAGGTAACAAGAGAGAGCGACCGATAATGTGCCTTATGTCTTGCCAAAAGCTATACAGAACTACGAACACGATTTGAACAGTATAGGCTGTCAGGTATACCTTGATGGAGACCAATCACTTTTAAGTAATTCCTTAATTAATTTGTATGTGACTGGCTTTTAACTAATCTGGCTGATATTTCATCATTATATAAAAGAAAACTTAACCATGTATTTTATCTTTTACCCCAGTTTTGTCAACGCCAACTGCTTCCCTCACGGTCGGTATCTCAACTATCAACTGACGAAGGTCTGCGCCGGTCGACCCCAGTAACGCCCACGTACTAATAGAAAATGAAAAAAGAACCAAGATTTTGTAACAATATTTTGATTTAAAAGATGAGCAAGAAACTCCATGGACACTTCCATGGAGTTTCTTGCCCATTCTTCTCCATAGAGATCTACGCTTTGGAATGGGCAACTACAGTACTTTCACAAGTTATTATGCCTTGTGAATGGGACTGTAGCTTCGTGTTTTTTTTTTTGTTTTATGAATTTCAAAAGTGCCTGTACTGGTCTAATTGAAATAAATGCTTTGAGTTTGAATTTGAAATTAATTTGTAAGAAATTGGAATTGACATTGGCATTGGCATTGGACTGTGGCAGTCTGTTCGAATAGGTCCTTGTTTTTAGAAAAGAAAGAAATCGTTTCGGGAAAGTGAAATTGGGTTTCGGGAATTTACTATATTATTAATATTAATTAACCTAAACAATACTCTATCATCATCTTAATCTTCAAAAACAAAGCCGATACGACCAAGTGCGAGCAAAAAAAAGGCGATATTCCAAGCCTGAACTAACAGAACAAAAAGCAGCTAAATCTGGACAATTGTGTTCCGCGACGGTGTCGTACTTGACTCTCATCTCTATTTACTTGTATTTTTTTATGCAAATACTTTTGTGTCGGTAAAGCAAAGAGGCTTTATAACCCGCTCGCGAGAATTGGTAGGGTTGAGATTTTATCCGATGGTGTTAGGGTCCACATCTGCAAATAGGATCTTGACGTCAGAGCTACAGTTACTGTAGCTCTGACGTGAACTCTTGGTAACTGCAAGAGGTACTGTATCTCTTGGTACAGTTACCAAGAGTTTAACCTGAGTAAGAACAAAACAAGCTATTAACACGTACGTTTAAGGGTAAGTCAGTTAGCAAGGTTTGTTTAGTTTTCCACAAGCATAGCTTATTCCGCCAATCGAAGTCTTTTTTGTTTTGTGGAGTTGCGCAGCGAAAGTCGAGAGTGCCCGCACTTGCGAACTGACATCACCTGTGTTACTATATGACGCGCAATAGTTATAAAAGAAAAGTAAACGAAGATCATCGAGCAGTTGACCGCAGAGCCTGTACCACCACATCGCACGCAAAGCCGATCACAACAAGCAAGCCATCAAATTGGATGGATAACGTTAATCCCGTCATTATCTCTTTGAGTGTCGTTGTATTCAGCATTGTGCAACAGTATCTGACAGGAATTTCGAGGAATTAAATATCATGTTTGTGTTTTTTTGTTCTTAGTGGAAACATTGTACCTACCTACGAACGAATTCCCTGGGACCACTTATACGCAAAATGTTGCCTGTGAGCTCAATAAAATGACCCGTTTTCTCGTACCATTAGTTTAACGGCGAGGTCTGATTCTAGGTAGGTAGCTGAAATCCTGATTTTACCAGAACCCTTTCTTCCAATCCTCGAATAAATCAGGTTTTGTTAGCGTGGGTTGTCTTCGTTTCACGAGAACAAGAGCTAAATTATATCCTACTTTCACCTAGTATTTTAGAAAATGAGTTTGCAAACGGTTTCATTGTAAGTAGTTTAAACTGATTTCAAAGAGAGTCGGTTCGTTCTTAGAGGCTGACCTCTAACAGCAAACCAACGCACTGGTGCACAAAGTTACTGACTTTCCTCACATTGTGTTGTGCTCATACAGACTCGTTTGTTACAAACAGAGCAACTTGCAGGTGGAGTTTATAATAAAAGGTTTAAAGTTGAATGGTATAAAATGGCTTTGGCATTAAATCCGCCTCTGTACTTTGTGCTTGAAGTGTTAAATAAATAATTAATATAAGAGTGGTGTCAGAAGACAATTAGTCAAACGGTTGGCGTTCAGCTGTTAGGTACTTACGTTATGTGTCTACCAAACAATATGCTAGTAAATGTAGCCCACTTTTATCATATGATTTACAAACAATGTCATCTACTGGAATACCTGGAAGTCATATAAATATGTATGACAGTTAACGCTAACCAATTTCTGGCCTACAGACACTATAGAGAAAAAAAAACACCAATTGAGAATAAATTAACCTTACATTATAAATTCAATCAAAAGTTGAAATCATACCTACCATTGAAAATCGCATTTATTACGCACAATGGATTTAAGAAAATGAAAGAAAATCCGACTCGAAGAGACTTATAAAGAAAGAAAAGATTCGTAACACTCTTATTGTTCATATCAAGTTGTTACAATAAATATTACTGAGGAACTTATTTTTACTACGTGAACGATTCGAATAAAGTGCATGTATTTTTAGGTTTTAACGATTTTAGGAACACACAATGTGAACACTTTTTTGTCGGATTTTACAGGGTAACGGATCATCATCATTATCATTTCAGCCGAAAGACGCTGGATATAGGCCTCCCTCAAGTGTTGCCACATTGACCGGTCCTGTGCGACTCGCATCCAGCAGATCCCCGCAACCGTCACCAGGTCATCGGCCGATCTAGTGCGAGGCCTTCCAACGCAACGTCTTCTGGTTCGCGATCGCTACTCCAGAACTTGGCCTCATCGGCCATCCGTTCTGCGAGCAATGTAGTGTCTACTGTCACTAATGCTTGGCAATTCTACAAGGTGTTGTTTTGCATCCTCGTCAAAATTCAGAAGGCTGTCACAAAAGACATTAATTATTAATAAACACTGATTTTTTTGGTTGTTTAAGTTTATCAGTATATCAGAATAACCCCCTTTACGTGGTTTAGGGAATAAAAAAATATCGAATAAACGTTGGAGATTGTTTGTATGTGTGAAAGCGCGGTTATAGGACGAGGATCAGACGAGCCGCGTTTAAAACACGGGTGGTTCCCACTTACCAATTTCCGATAATGACACTTTCTACATTCAAAATGGATTTGGTATAATTCATCGTCAGTAAACTTTCGATACCACGTTTGCCGTCCAGCATGCACATGAGACACCGGGACATTCCCACGGTCAATATTTGATTTGATTTCAACCCGAGCGTGTCACGAGTCGATGTATTTCAATATTGTGACGTAACGGCTCGGCAAGTTCTCAGCCTAATTCAGTTGCACTTGATACGGAGCTGATTTCGCGTCATGTGTGGATAAACTACAAGGATGTAAAAAAAGAAGTTTTTTTTTTGTTAAACTGTTAGTAATAGTTGCCATACAAACGTATTCCACTGTTTTCTTCGTGGATAATGCGTCTAGAGCAATGTTTTTTTTTACAAAAATCTAGTTCTTATTAATACATGCCCCTATCATTTCTTTTTTTTCAAAACAATCACTAAAAGAATTATGACAATCCAAAAACCCGAAAAAAAGGCCGTTTTTACCGCCATGTTCAGACGACTATCAGACAAATTAGATAAGTTTTTAACAAAAAATAAAATAATAGAAGCCTAGATATACTTTTCCTCTAAATTTAAATAGAAGAATTATTTAGATCAGTTTAGTTTTGAAGAAGAAAACAGCGGAATACAAAACGTCTTTTGGTCAAGATTTTTTGTAGGTAAAATCAGCCTGGGCTGCAGTTGTCCCTTTCGCACTTTACAGGGGCTTGGTCGGGCTCAGCGCAACGGCAATAGTTTCTTCAAATACCTATTCTTAAAATCCCTCGGGACTAGAGTCCCCTCTTAAGCTGGAAATTAATGGAAATGTTTTGCTGACACAGTAAAAACATTTTGAACTTTTTAAAATAACTCTAACGATTCGCTTTCGCTTTTTAAATATTTAAAGGTTGACATTATATAACATTATTTATTTTGTAAAGGGCAAATTAAAATCAAAGTAATAACCTAATCAAAGTTTATAAGATTTTAATAGAAGTCCAGTATTTGTGTTAAAGTTGGTTGTTTCGAATTTTCATTAGGACTGAAATTTGCTGTAGAATATTCATTTTAATAAAGTTTACATTCATTTTGGCAAAAGTTTTCTCTTTTTCCAGCAAAAGACATCCTACACATGGGGAATTGAATTAAAATCGCCATCCGTGGCCGCGGGCTCCCATCCCATCCCTCTTCCGTCTTCCGTCCTCTTTCAGGAAATTACTATTGTTTTGAGCATATCTCTATTATATTTTGAAGAAGCTTTAGTTTTTTCCATATTTATGGGACGTGTGATTTTATATTATCTTAGATTTTATAACTACAAAGTAGTATACACAGATAGGCAATCGTTCTATGTAAAGTACTGGTATGCAACTGCATTCGGTTAGAGGTATAATTATATTAGACTTGTTTGTTGTTTGTATGGAGGAGCTCGTGGCTAAATAATAACAGCCGCCCGGGTCGATCTTTAAGGTTAAGCCGTGCTTGCCCAGGTTGGTCCGTGGATGGTTGACCATTATTACATACCGAGTTTCCTCCGTGCCTCGGAAAGCACGTTAAGCCGTTGGTCCCGGCTGTCATTTGTAGATCTTTGACAGTCGTTACGAGTAGTCAGAAGCCAAAAAGACTGACACTGAGTCTTACCAAGGGGTATCGTATTACCCAGTTACTGGGTTGTGGAGGTCTGATAGGCAGTCGCTTCATGTAAAATACTGGTACTCAGCTGCATCCGGTTAGACTGGAAGCCGACCCCAAGATAGTTTGGGAAAAAGGCTAGGCAGATGATGATGTTCTCTCTACTATATGTACGAGTAGTATTTTTCGATTCGATCATCGATTGAGGAGACTACTCAAATAGTTTGACACCAAGATCAATAAAGTAGATACATGGAAACATACCAACAGCCATTTGACCCTGGTGATGTTCTCGTCGGTGACGGTGAGCGCTCTCCTCTCGCCCAACTTGTAAGACTCGTCATAATACATGTACTCAGTGAACGTCAACCCACTGGTAGTGTACTGCTAAGTGAAGTATATCGATATAGTCCCATTCACTATGTCGTGTTCTATTATTCATTTACACTTTATCGGGACGGGGAACGGGTTGGGGAAGTTTGGTGGCGTTATCGTGCCCACGGGAGCCTTCAAGTGTCCGCCGTAGGTTTGACGCCACCACCAGCCTGCACCAATACAAACATTGCCCTTCCCAATCTTATAAGGCTATGGCATCAATAGAAAACAGGCACAGCCTTCTTTGTTTTTGAAATTGCAAATTACTAATAGAAAAGCTATCATTACTTTGTGGAGACAGTAATAGGAAAAATATACTGATTAAAACTACGTCAAATCAGACAGTAACGCAAGGGGCATCTAACAAAGATGTCCTCTGCGTTACACGTAGATTATCTACTTCGTTATAAATGTTCGCCTCATAAGTCTTTTTAAAATCCTTTAATGCTCATCCTCTTAAGTGTTAAATTTAATAGGCTAATTTTGATTCGTCTTTTTAATAAATAAACTTTGTGAGCTCCAACAAAATTATAGAGAGTTTTCTTATCAAGTTAATTTAACAACGTGACGAAGTTCAGAGGTCCACGGAGCGATATTAGATTTGCTGAAAACGTTACTGCACGAGTTTTGTGAGAGTTTTCCTAACCTTCATAACTTTATTATTCCTTGGACAATATTGTGTCAGTGACTCTCGTTAAAAGTGGTTCCCTTTGAAAAATTGCGCATTATGTTGTTTTCATAAGGTTTCCGGAAAAAAAATTGCGTTAAAAATTTACTGACATTGTGGGTGTTTTATTAACAGCGGTGTGCAGCCCTGGCGATGTACATGGTGACAAATGACAAGATTTCAAATTTCGAATCGACCAGACCCGTAGAAGTTGTTTATGTCCCTTCATCAACTAGAAAAGAGGTGATGAACTTCAAACGGCTGAGCAGATTTTCTTGAAATATATAGCTAAGAACACTCTCGATTAAAATACCTTTCAAACAAAACCAATTTTATCAAAATCGGTTCATCCGTTTAGGAGCTACGATGCTACAGACAGACACACAGATACAAAGATACACACGTTAAACTTATAACTCCCCTCTTATTTGGTCGGGGGTTAAAAATGGATACAAAAATGTGAAAATTTGAAACAAGACTATCACGTCCGTGACATAATGCAGCGTTGCGTTGAATCTGGTGAGGGCGATGTGGTGATGGTGAACAATGTTGAACTAGTACGAACGGCTTGAGAATTTGATTTCACTCCCTGGAGTCTACGAAGTAGTTTTGATCGTATTCATCACAATACGAAGATATTCGTTAGTCTGTTATGAGTTGCCTTTGCATTGAATGGCTGGCAAAGTTTCGTTCCTTTTTTTGTATCTAGGTCAGTAGGTATCTTTTTTGTCAAAACAAAATCTTATAATCGTGTGTTGTATATCTTCCCATTTTTATCACTTCGCGTTCGCATTCGCCTCAATACAAACAAAATAGGCAGGAACTTACCAATGCTTTGTGTAGAATACCCGACGAGATAATTATGCTCAAATCAAGTACCTGTCTACACAAAAAAGAAAAAGAAAAAAAGACTAGAAGAAAGCATGAATAAACTGCAAAATAACACGAAAATCTCAAAAGACAGGTTTATGAGGCAGACCCTTTTGTTAATCGGGGTGTTTTTATATAGAAACATTCAGAAACAGTCTCGTAGATGTACAGACATTGCACAGCATTCAGTGGCAGTTCGACGCTGAAACTTGTGCACATTTGTCTCAGCGACGTTACCCGAATAAACTCGGACTATTCAAGTAAATGGAACGGAAAATCTGTTTGGGGATAGAACGTATTTTAGTGGCATCGTCCGCAATTTAAGAAGTTTTGTTTTTATGGAAGCTTTGTTCAGAAAGTAGTCGAATACAATTTTAGACCTTGTTAATTCTACTGCGGGCTTTGAGTTCGTTGTGACTTGATTACTCCGATACTTGTATTTATAAATAGTTTCATGATCATGAGAGAATTAATGAACTGACTGATGAAGCTTTGTTTCGAAATTTCAATACTTATTTATATCGGAGGGATATAAAAAATCTTAGAGGGACATTTTTCTCTCGCAGACTTGTACGAAGTGTACCCGAGAGCGAAGATAAAGGTTTATCACGGAAAGACTTGGCGGTTTGCAATAAATAAGATGTCTTCATAAAAGTTGCACGTAAGGTTTGTGAAAAAGTTAAAAAGGATGTAAGAATGTAATACTTTAGTTGCATGATTAACTCACTCACTTCGAATTAAAGGACTTCGAAGTCAAAGGTGAGGGCTTCGGTTGTTTGTAGTTATCTTGTCGAGATTATCAACGTATACAAGGTGTTGTTTTGCATCTTTGTCAAATTCAAGGAGGTAACTGTGCTAATAATTTTCGACCCGAATCAATAATGAAATGGGTAGGTAATTTTTATTCTTATTCTTTATTGCATACAAAATTAAAAATAAATATACATATTTCATTATAAAAACTTATGTACGACGGCGAGCTTAACCCAGAATTGGGTTTTCTTACAGTAAACCATTTTTCGATTGCGAGATTTGCGAAAGAGGATAAACTTATGAGCATGTGCAAAAACAGTACATTCAAAACTTAAATTAACTACTACATACGTAATACATACAATACATATATAAATAAACATACATATAAAATACTACATACATACTATCAACAATAATTAACCATGGCTTTACTTAGTGTTTCCGAAGACCTAGACGATTCCTTTAACATAGAATGTCGTTCAGTAGAATCGCTTGAAAATTGCAGGAGTATCCTTAAAGCTTCCGTAGACAATATCAAGGTGTTGACATATAATATCAGAAGCTATCAAAAAAACTTTGACGACTTCGCTATTGCTCTGAATCGGTTAGACTCAGATATCGACTTTATTGTACTCACTGAATGTTGGCTGTCTGACGGTACTATTTTAGAAGACATACATGGTTATAGCGCTCACAGAACAACAAATCAGGTAAACAAAAATGGTGGTATTGTAGTCTATACAAGAACAGGCCAGAGTACCAGTATTACTACTATGGAATCCAAACTTTGTGACGCCGACAGTATTTTAGTAAAAATTAACAATAATTTTAGTCTCTTAGCCATCTACAGGTCACCTTCTTTTACAAACGCAGAGAATTTCCTCAACTCCCTTGACTCCACCCTTTTTGAACTCAAAGACCAACAAACACTCATTGTAGCCGGCGACATCAACCTCAACATTATCGACCTAAGCAATAGCCAGGTAGGCAACTACGCGTGTCTCATGGCCTCACATAGTTTATCCCCCGCCATTACACTACCAACTAGACAAGGATCCTGTATCGACCACATATTCATAAAATCACGTACAATACCTTTTGGTCTCGTATGTAGCCTATCTATTACTGATCATGACCTTGCCTTATGTAGTCTACCGATGAAACCGGATAAGGCCAAAAACTTGAAACGATGGCGAATCAAAACTGACTGGACAGCCGTAGCTAATGAAATTAACAAAACAAACTGGGATTCTGTTACCGACGCAAACTGTGTGAATACTGCACTAAATTACTTCAATGACACGGTTTCACGAGCCACTAAGAACCACACTCAGAATGTTAAAATAAGTCGCAGAATGGTTAACATTCAACCTTGGGTCACTCCTGGTTTAATAAGGTGCATGCGGCATCGTGACAAACTTCATCTAGACTGCAAAGCCAACCCCGACGACCACACAAAACAATTAATTTACACCAGATACAGGAACTCTGTTTACACGCTTCTCCGCAATCTTAGAACATTACACAACAGAAAAGAAATCGAAAGTAACCAGAACAATCCCAAAAAACTATGGACAGCAATAACAGACATTTGTAAGACCAAAAAATGCAACACTCAAAATATATCAACGAATTTAATCGCATCCAGTACATCTCCAACAACATCTCTAGACAACTGCAATCAGCATTTCGTCTCTGTAGGGGGAAAACATGCTGACAAAATCCTCGACAAACTAGCAACCACTCACCAATCACTAATAGATTCACACATAACACCGAGCTTTAACTCACAATCATTCTACTTGCACCCAACAGACGAAGAAGAAGTCTCCAACATAATACGCAACCTAAAAATAGATAGCGCACCGGGGCCAGATCAGGTAACAGTTCCACTACTCATAAACTGTAGAGAAAGCCTAATTAAACCACTTACGCACATATTTAATCTGAGCATTGGAACAGGTGTCTTTCCCGATGCCTGGAAAGTTGCTGCAGTGTCTCCTATCTACAAAAGTGGTCCAAAAGACTTGCCAGAAAACTACAGGCCTATTGCTTTGCTAAGTATAGTCTCTAAAATTCTAGAGAAAATTGTCAATAAGCGATTGGTTAACTTTTTGGACAAAAATAAAATAATCTCGAACAGACAATTCGGATTTCGACGAGGAAAGTCCACTGAAGACGCGGTGTCACTATTGACTAATCAAGTTTCACACCACATAGAAAATGGAAAATGCTGTGTCGGTGTTTTTCTTGATTTGGCAAAAGCATTCGACACCGTGTCTCCCGGGCTTCTTCTGAATAAGTTAGAGGCTACGGGAATAAGGGGTACACCTCTAGAATGGTTCCGTAGCTACTTAACCTCGCGGTACCAATACTCGAAAATAGGCAGCCTTCAAAGTAGCTTGCTACCTATCACGTTTGGTGTTCCGCAGGGCAGTACCCTTGGCCCAACGCTTTTCACGCTGTACATAAACGAAGTAGTAAGCCTCCCAATCAGAAACGCTGATGTGATTTGCTATGCCGACGACACTGCCATCATCTTTCACGGCTCGAATTGGGAACGGGTGTATCGTTTGGCGGAACAGGGTCTCTCTCAGATAGCATACTCCCTAGACACTAATTTATTGACATTAAATGTCAGTAAAAGTAAATATATTGCTTTTTCTAAAACCAGTGCCTCCAGCCCATCCCCAACTATGTCCATAAAAATACACACCTGCTCCCAAGAACACAACAACGGTTCCCACCAAACGTGCCCATGCAAAGTCCTTGAACGTACCGGCACAATAAAATATCTTGGAATAACAATAGATAACAACCTAACTTACAAATCCCACATTTATGCCCTATCCTCCAGAGTGCGAAAACTGATTCATGTAATGAAAAAACTCCGCGACTGCACGCCTATTGATGTACTGCGAACAGTTTACTATGCACTCTGCCAGTCAATCATGCAGTACTGCATCTGTATTTGGGGACGGGCCTGTAAAACTACATTTATAACATTAGAGAGAGCACAACGGGCACTGATCAAGGTTGCACTAAAAAAACCTTTCAGGTTCCCCACCGACCTTATTTACCAGGAGTTTGAAGTTCTTAGGGTACGACAAATGTTCATACTTCAAGCAACGCTTAAGTATCACGCAACAGTAAGAAAACTCCCAGAATACATTAACTTACTAAACAAACGGGTGTTCAGAGTACCTATACCAAATACAAAATCGGAACTAGCTAGACGCTGTGCAAACTATTCCCATCCTAACACCTACAATAAAGTAAGTAAAATTTGCGACTTACGAGACTCCTCAACGACCACCTGTAAAAAAATATTAAGATCAGCCCTCCTTAAATTGTCATACGACGACACTGAAGCCTTGATATAACATATAACAGCCGCACACACTCACACTCACACACACCCACACACACACACTCACAAGAACACAAACACACACACACACTCACACTCACCATAACACAAGCCCAATATATGCAAACATTGTTTATATTTTAATTTTATTTTTATTACTTAATGTTCATATTGTGTTCAGAGCACATTATAAAATCTCTCAAACGTCCTTACTTCATAATGCTAATGTTTTATTAGAAACTGTTGTACTTAAATGCTTTAATTTGTATAATTTCGCACTCCTGAGCCACAAGACACAAGCGATGCTTAGTTTGTGGCTCACCGATTTGTATGCCACAACTGTTATGTTTCTTTTATGAACAATAAACTTATTATTATTATTATTATGTCCTTTATTCATTTATACTCTTATGTTTTATATTTTTACATATTTCTTACAAAAAAATAAAAAAAAACATTTAAAAATATAAAAAACAGGTTTCCGCCGGTAACGAGAGCAGGGTCCAAGCTACCGGTGGTTAGGGCTGCAGAGACAGGAACCTCCTCACAATGCGGGCCGTATCGAGGAGTACTGCCTTCTGAATCTGACTCTTGATCCAACCGCCAAGTGAGAGCTTCGACAGATGTTCGTCAAGGCTCTTGGCCATAAGGCCATTGGCCGTTACGACAATCGGCACAATGATAGCCGAGTCCACATTCCACATATCGACAACCTCGTGAGCCAAGTCAAGATATTTTATTTGTTTCTCTTTCTCAGCTTTCACGAGGTTTTCGTCATGCGGGATGGTAACATCGACTATCATTGCGCGGCGCGCTGATCGGTCTACCACCACTATGTCAGGCTTATTGGCAACAATAGTCCTGTCAGTAATGATAGACTGATCCCAGTACAGCGTGACATGGCCTTTCTCGAGAACTGGGTCGGGCACATACTTGTAGTACGGTACCTCAGATTCCACAAGTTTATATTTCAAGGCAAGTTGCTGGTGAATAATCCTGGCTACTTGGTTGTGCCTGTGCAAGTACTCGCCGTTAGCCAGACGAGAACAACCAGAAATAATATGTCTGATGGACTCACCCGGACAGTGGCATGCCCGACACACGTCCACCGTCCCGTCCTTCATAATATGTTTCCGGTAGTTGTTCGTTAGCATAACTTCGTCCATAATTGCACAGACAAAACCTTCAGTTTCCCCAAAGAGGTCGCTGAATCGTAGCCAGGACACGGACGCTAGAAAATCTACATCGGGCCCATGAAGAGCCTGGTAGAAGCGACCGTGAAGCACCTTGCCTTGCCATACTTCCTTGCGGTCATCGGTACTAAGTACAACAGGTTTGCGCCAGTTCTCTTTAGCCATGGACAGCGGGGTGAGTACCTTGTCCACTGCGACCACATCTCGGTGCATACCCACCTCGGCTTTCAAAAAATATTCTCTGAGGCTGCACACCTCGCGGTTGTGGAGGGTCTTCGCATTTAAAAAGCCTCGACCCCCGCACTTCCGCGGGATGTACAGTCTCATCACCGATGATCGTGGGTGATGCATCCGGTTTGCAGTCAGCAATGTACGGACTCTCCTATCTAGGGCATCCAGTTCGGTCTGAGTCCATTTGAGTATGCCGAAAGAGTACATTATAACCGGCATGACCCAACCGTTGAAGGCGCGCACCTTGTTTCCGCCTGAAAGAAGGCTCTTTAATACCTTCTTCAGGCGACCGAAGAAGCGCTCCCTCAACGACTGCTTCATGTCAGTTTATTATTTTATTTTTTCAATTTATTATTATTATTATTATTGACAGGAAATGTTCTCTTATTCCTTTCCTGAACACGTCTAACGAAGGGCTATCACGCAAGGAGTGTGGAAGAAAATTCCAAAGGCGCACAACGTAAAACAGTAAATGATCCATCATATCGACTTGAGGAGTGGGGAGGAAAACGAAGGAGAAGAGATGATGATGAGCGACAGGGTTTACCTCTTGGTACAAGATATTCAAAGCGTTCCCGAAGGTACGAAGGAGCTTTAGGGCTGTGAAGAACAGAAAAGAGTACCTAAAGAAAGTTTATGAGAATCTCGACGCTGCCGAATTGGTAGCCACTTCAACTGCTTCCGAAATTCCGACACATGGTCGTACTTTCGAAGCCCGAAAATGAAGCGAATGCACACATTCTGCAGACGTTCAAGCTTATCAAGAAGTTCTTCAGTTGCATCAAGGAAACAAACATCAGCGTAGTCAAGAAGAGGTAGAAGAAGAGATTGAGCAAGAGTAATTTTAGTTTGAAAGGGCAGGAACTTCTGAAGACGCTTAAGTGACCGATACGAACAAAACACCCTTCTGCTTACTTCAGCAATGTGAACATGCCAAGATAGGTTGCAGTCCAGAATACACCAAAGTCTCTAACTTTCTTGGAGTAGGCTATAGCGACACCATCGAACAATATAGGCGGGAGGGACTGATGTCTCAATAAATTGACAAAATATCTGCCGCCAATAATGAGAGCTTGTGATTTAGTTGGATTAACTAACAGTCCAAAGTTTTTAGCCCACAGGCTGATGTTTTGTAGATCATTATTGATGGCATCGATGGCTCCCGGAAGCTCTTCGAGTTTAAAATGGCGATAAAACTGCAAGTCGTCTTCATAGAGATGATAATGAGAAATTAAAATCTTAGTGATAGCATTAATGAAAACAGAGAAAAGAAGAGGAGAAAGGACGCCACCCTGAGGAACACCCGCAGAAAGATCACACCAATCACAGCAAACCTCATTCAAGTGTACCGACTGCGAGCGACCGCGAAGATAAGAATCAAACCAAGCAATCACAGGAGGAGATATGTTTAGAGTGTAATTTTTCTTATTTTCTTATTTACGAATATCGTTTAGTGTGAACCACCCGTGTTTTAAACGCGGCCCGTCAGATCCTCGCCTTACAACCGCGCTTTCATACAAACAAACAATCTCAAACGTTTATTCGATAATTTCTTTTTCCCTAAACCACGTAGGGGGTTATTCTGAGATACTGACAAACATAAACAACAAAAAAAATCATAAATATAATAATTTACTAGGTACTGTAATTTTAATTGATTATTTATGTTTTTTGCGACATCCTCTTGAATTTTGACGAGGATGCAAAACACCTTGTATATTAATCTTTTATCAAATTTGTAATCACATTTGATAGAGAAAGATGAAGATTGGTAGTTTTACAGAATTAACTAGTTTTCCAATATAATTCAAATCAAACAAAAACCCAAGAACACTGACCTTATTGGTGAGGTTCTTCAGATAGGTCAGGTGCGTAGTACTGGCAACCGGCGTACGTGTATGACCATATGTATGAACATAGACGAAGCAAAAGGATTACGTATGTATGTCCCAGGTGGCGTTCTGTGGTTTCTGGATGTGAGTTTAAAGGAAATATAGAATCATCTCGACCTTTATGTTCTCACGTGGATAACATTTTCACGCGTATTTTCATATATTTTGCAATATGAATATGTAAATGTGGTAGCGAAGTTTTTGCCCCTTAACTGTAATGATATCCCGCGGTTTATGTGTGGCTTCATATTTGTATGTGACAGAACCACTTGGTGTATTGTGTGGCAAATTTAATGTACAACGTAGGCTGTAGAGAGCAATAAAATTTATTCATAGCGGCCTTTTTCCGCTATTAAAATATTACTATTCGATGCTATTATCTATTCCGTTAAAATTATCGTAAATAATTTGTTCGTAGGCTGACATTCAATTTTGTAAAAGCTCGGGTAGTATGTGTTGCGGTTTTAAACACTGCTGGTTCCTAAACCGCAGAGACCCTGTTCCTCATATTTAAATACGATACCTTTAAATTGGGACCCTTCTTTTTTTCTACATTATATAAAACTCAGATCTCTGTATACACTTTAATTTACTTTAAATCACATAGCAAATTACATCTTTATATAAAATATTCCCAAAAGCACCATATCAAAATGAGTCACACTTCACACTAACATTAAATTAGTTTTGTTTTCTATCCTTCAAACTACAAAACATTCTTATTCTAAAAATATTTTCTTAAACCCATAAACATTAAAACTAGCCAGTATACCTGAGACATCAAAATTCTGTAATAACTAATTCCATAACAGTATGCGACCCTGTGTATAATTTGAGTGCGTTTTTAAAACCGCACATTACGAGGTTACATACATATGGTAACACCTCAAATTATAAATTTCTACTATAACATGGCCTCATTTTTTTATTGATTTCCCGTACAATAAGAGATTCACATAAAATGGTTTTGTATAGCTTGATTGGTCGCATTGTGTACCAACTGCATTTCTGGAATAGGTTTATATCTTTTGATGAAATATTTACTTCAGACTAATAATCTACATTACTGATTTGAACCTCTTTAGGCGGCCTGCCAATTGCGTGAAACCTTATCTTCAACTTTGACATAGAATGGAAAAACAAAAAGATTTGTGTTATCATTTCTCGAAGAAATAACCTACAACTTAATTTATCTTCCCCAGTACACAAGAGCAATAAAAGAAGTGACTCAGCAGGGTTTTGTTCATGTAAATTATTGTTGTATTAAAGAAAAGAAGAGCTATTACAGAAGTTTAAAACCTTAGCTCAGATACCAGGAAAAACAGAGTAGAAAAGTAGGTATCTGCCAATTTAAATGAAAGAAAAAGGGGACAACGTTACTAGTAAAAAATTAAGACGTCGTATTTTTCAGAGTTCGTACTGTTCACTGTCAGACCGATAGTGTTTTGTTGTTACAAATATCCCGATGATCTTTTCTGTAAGTTTATAGTATGCATCATCCCTAGAGATGTAAACTGATCCATTCTGCTTCCACCTGAGGTATCTCTAGAGGATTTGGCGTTTGCATTCGAAGATTTTGGATTTAAGTGTACCTATATTTTGTACTTCGATGCAAGGACTACAAATATATATAAAATGTCTAGTAAGTTGATCGTATTAACAATATAAATCATGTATAATATAATCGTTTCAGTGTAAATAAATCAGAAGCTACAGCCTCGCACAAAGGCAAGACGCGGCGCGGCGCGGCATTGAATCGATTACTCATTGAATCTATGCTAATCTTTCACTTTCATGGATCATGGGCTTCATTCAGAAACCGGTACTCCTGGGCACTATAATTGTCCAAGAACAGTAGGTAAGATAGGGTAGGCATTTTCACAGAAATTGTTCTACGCAGATTTTGCTACCGCGTGCCGCGTCGCGCCTGTCTACGGGAGCCCGCTTTGATTGCAGCTGGACATGTGAAAATCCTCCAAGAATATGTGTCGTTGTATTCGTGCTATTATTCCATTTCAGTTAAATACTTATTTTATTTTCTGCTTGTAATGGCTCAACAATTAGGTTTAGAATCCTCTGATGTAATATTCTTCAATTTTTTTTTATGTATGGCATCTCGCTGTTCAGCCTCTGAGTCTGGCTTCTGCTTAAGCGGTCAATCCTGTGGATGCCTTGAATTTATGGCCTCCAGCCAGGGCAAAACTTAGAAACTAAGCGACAACACGCTAAGGGCACCCCCTGCGGGGTACAGGCCTCGGTTTTAGGGTGTCGCTAGGGAAGGGCAGCAAAGGGACTGGCTGGATCTGAGTGGTGGTGAATTATTTAAATGGCTTGAGCTGCAGCCGGCTGATTTTATATAGGTACCTACGCAAAAATAGCGTTGTATAGAAAAAAGACATGGAGTATGTCTACGGATCTATGATGGAATTTTTGAATAAGAATAAGAATATTTTATTTGATTCCCTATGGTAGGGACGTTTGGTTTAAACTCCAAAAGTAACGTTAGATTATAGTTTCAGTAGTACTCACCTACCATCCCTGAGTTTTGGTGAACGTTCCGTGAACCAGAGTCCAGGTTGGGGGTTTAAACCTATGTTTTTTTTGCGTCAAACACCGGTTTTTTTACCAAAACTTCCAAAATTTGTTGGGCTCTCAAGAGCAAGTAAGTCGCTTATGATACTGGATGAAAAAAAGGCTTCAGACTTAGTTCCGATTTAAAGGAAAGGCAACCTGCTGAATATTCAGTTCGGCTCAAGATGCCTCGTAAATCTTTTTTACTGGCAGTTCCGCTCACAAATCTTCTTTAGTATAGGCATTTCAAGCCTCAATTCGCACATCAATGCTTAATTTCCTTCATATCCATTTATTTCCTTATCCGTTCACATTCCTTCTTCGATGCGATTCGCAGCTAGCCGGTAGGAAAAACCGGGTGCGCCAAAGTTCACCTAAATTTTCAACTCCGATGATTGGAAATCCGAAAATGTTCTTCCTAACATTTTTCATCCTAACAATCACAATTCCTAACTACTCTGTCTCTAACGTTCATAATTCCGAAGCATTCAACTTCATAATGTCAGTAGCAATAAACATCTATTAAACTTTTATTTGTTTTCCTATATTTTCTCAACATAAGCATCTTTTACACTATTATTCAAAGTCATATCTATTTGTTTAGATTTCTTTTTTATGAATTAAAGCGTCTTTTTTAATTTTATTTATAGCGGTGTGTACCTGCAAAGATATCCATAGGTTAGGTTAGGTTAGAACTGTGACCAACTACGCGCGAGCCGAGCGAGCGTAGCGAGCGGTGCCGCGGCAGCGGCCGGCGAGCGGTACCTCGAAATTGGTCGCGAAGTTTTTCTAAGTATTTTTTTCATATTTTTCATTACACTTGGTAAATGTTTCTTTCTGAGTATGAGTGAAAATATTATGGTAATTATGTTTAGGGATAAAAGCGTTATGATAAAAACAGTAGGAGTTTAAATATATTTACATTAATGATATTATTAATCACAATTTTCGGAAATATGAATGTTATGAACATCGCACGTAGCAATACAAATAGTATGAATTGAAAACTTTAGGATGAAAAATTTTAGGAAGAGTGATCATTCGGATTACAAATCATTAGGAAGAACAATTTCGGGTTAAGAACTTTAGGTGAGCCAATATGGACCCGGAAAAACCTGATGTTAATGACAGTGTTTCTGAAATCCGACTTTTTATAATTGGTCTTGGTATTGCTGCTTAGTGTGCAAGAAGTAGGCAAACATTGATGAACTTTAAAAAAAAAAAAAACAAAGTAAAATGTACCAAGCCGTTATTGGTACATTGGAGGGCAAGCTCAGTTTCCGATAGGTATCTACGTATTTTAGATGAATATAGATGATTAACTGTGCTTGCTCGCGGGGAGACCGTTAGACCATCCAAGTATAAAGTGCGTCACTCACCTGCTAGCAGCTTGTGGCTCTTCGCGGGAATCTTGTCCTGATGTGGCACGTGGCTGGCGTTGCACGACGACCGGCCGGACCGACTATCCACTCACAAATTGGTGCACCAAAGTCTGTACTGCACTATATGAGCCTTCAGGAGTCACAATTAGTCCAGATAAAAGCCGTTCAGAGACGATTAACCCTTATTCCAAGGATTTTAACCGGGAGCGCGCACTTAGGCAACGGAAAAAGCTGCCATCTTGGATTCGACTCGTTTCTCATTCGTTCGCAAGCACAGTGCGCGCATAGATAAAAAAAGTATGGTTACGGAACATTCCGCCCACCAAAATACATAGTATTTTCACAAAGTTGAAAGAGCGGAACCCGAAAACAACGGATAAAACGAATGAAGAGTTGATGTGATCGATTAACACTAATTAAAGTTAACACTAACCTAAACTAAACTAGAATCTAATGAATTGAAGTTACGGTAAACGATCTTTCTAGTCAGTCTGAGTTGGCAGAGGGCACAACTTCACAAGAGGTCTCGTAAGAAGTGATCCAGTTGCCATACGCACGGTGGCCACACGTACCACGCCGTCAGGACCCGGATGTAATTCCGTGACCCGAGCAAGAGGCCAATGCAGCGGTATAGTGTTTTCGTTTTTGATGACCACGATTGAATCTACATCCAACGGTTTGCAATGCTTAGTCCACTTTGCTCGCTGAGTCAACGATTGCAAATATTCGACATACCAGCGTTTCCAAAAGTCTTGTTGAAATCGCTGGATGAGTTGCCATCTTCCTAACCGAGTAAGATTAACGCCTGATAAATCCTCATCAGGAACTGACGTAAGCGGCTCTAAAGTTAGGAAATGACCGGGAGTCAGTACGTTTAAGTCATTGGGATCTGAGCTCAGCGAGTAAAGAGGGCGCGAGTTTAGCATAGATTCGATTTGTACTAACAAAGTTGTCATCTCTTCGAACGTTAATGTCTGATCGCCGATAATACGATAAAGATGAGATTTAACAGCCTTTATTTGTATTTCCCATACACCGCCAAAATGACTACTAGCCGGAGCATTGAATTTGAATGTTATGTTTTCGATATTAGATGCGTCCTTCATGTACTCATTTAGTTGGTTGCAAGCGCCTACAAAGTTGGTTCCACAATCTGAATGGATAACGCTTACACGACCCCGCCTGCCAACAAACCGACGAAGCGCTGCTATGAAAGCGTCCGAAGTTAAGTCCGAAGCGACTTCCAAATGGACTGCTTTCGTTGTGAAGCACACAAACAAGCAAAGGTAAGCTTTACTTATTTTTGCTCCACGATGTCGTCCTAACTTAATGCGGAAAGGTCCGCCATAGTCAACACCGACGATTGAAAATGGCTTGGCTTGGTTGATGCGAGTCACTGGTAGATCGCTCATAAAAGGCTCAAGCGGTGTAGGGCGCGTACGGAAACATTGTAAGCACCTTGACAAACAATGACGGATTGCGCGTTTTGGTGATAATATCCAAAATTGCTGTGTCAAGAGATACTGCATAGTATTAATACCGGGATGGCTGTTTTCACGATGAAGTGCTTCGATGATCATGAACGTTAGTTTAGAATCCTTAGGTAGCAGCGTAGGATGCTTATGCTCATACTCGAGCCCAGAACGGGATAGGCGACCGCCCACCCTAAGAATTCCCGATTTATCTAAAAATGGGTTAAGTTTTTGCATAGGTTTTTGCATAGGTTTTGAATCTTTCAGACGTGTTATTTCCTCATCGAAATGCAATGATTGTACTCTGCGTACGAAAATCAATAAAGCGTTATGAAGCTCTGTTCGATTTAAATGATGGTCAGAACTTGGCGAAGATTTTTTACGAGCGCATTCCACAAAACGAATGCAATACGCGAGCACTCGTTGTGCTTTACGAATTGATGAAAAACTTTGGAGTAAAGAATCAATGACGTTGGTGTCGTTATGAACAAACAGAGAGACCGCGCGCTCTTCAGATAATACATCAGCTTCGTTAACATTGTCACTGTTGTTTGGCCAAGTGTTAGAAGGTTCAGCGAGCCAATTAATAGGGCCCCGCCCACCATAACGAATTGTTGACCAACTCAGCAGGATAAAGACCGCGAGAGGCAATATCAGCTGGATTATCCGAACTGGAGACATGGTTCCAGCGAGCTTCCGGAATAGTATCCTGAATATGACTCACTCGGTTGGCGACAAAAGTCTTCCAACGTGACGAGCAAGATCGAATCCACGATAATGCCACCATCGAATCTGACCACGCACAAGTGTCAGCTATGGGGAAAAATGATGAATAGGTTTCTCTGATGAACTTCAGAAGATCTGCTAGGAGGACTGCGGCGCACAATTCGAGACGAGGTAATGATATCCTTTTTACAGGTGCTACGCGAGATTTTGAAGACAGAAAGAAGACAGATACACTACCGTCAACGCAAGTGACACGTAAGTAGATTACAGCTCCGTAACCTAACTCAGAACTGTCAGCAAAGCCATGGAGTTCACACGATTTCATATCTTTTACAGAACTGCATCGAGGGATCTCCAAGGACTTGATGACAGGTAACTGCTCCGTATAACAACGCCATTGTTCGACGATTTCACACGGCGGAGAATCGTCCCAATTAATACCCAACATCCACAACTTCTGAACTAAGCACTTAGCTAAGAGAGTTATAGGAGTTAGGAAACCCAAGGGGTCATAAATACGTGCGAGTTCACTTAGAATCGTACGCTTTGTGCATTGGCGATCGATAGGTTTGACCTCAAACAAGAATTTGTCTCTCCTGGGACACCACTTCAGGCCCAGGATCTTCAGGGTGCTAGACTTTTCGATATCCATGGACACAAAGTCAGCGAGACAGTGTTCCGGCGGTATATCAATAAGCACCTCTGGTTTATTGCTAGCCCACTTACGCAGCTCAAACTGACCTCTCTTTAAGAGTTGGATGACCTGAGTTTTGACCTGGATGGCGGTCTGGATATCAGAACTACCACTCGCGATGTCGTCAACGAATGTATCAGAAGTCATCACTTCGCGAGCGAGAGGTAAGCCAGTCTCATCCTCTACAAGTTGTTTGAGAGTGCGGCAAGCAAGAAAAGGAGACGATGATACCCCATAAGTTATGGTATTTAATCGATACTCTTGAATTGGGTCCGTCGGTTTGAATCGCCAAAAGATTCTTTGGAAATCTTGATCGTCAATCGACATAGTAATATTTCTAAACATTTGACGAATATCGGCTGTAAATACAACAAGATGTGTTCGGAAACGAAGAAGAATCTCAGCAATGTTAGCTTGCAGTTTAGGACCTACGAGTAAAGCTTCATTCAACGACACACCACGAGCGTCTTTCGCAGAAGCGTCGAAGACCACTCTTAGCTTTGTCGTTGCGCTGTCAGGTCGCAAAACGCAGTGATGAGGTATGTAATAACAACCCTGGTTGATTTCCTTTGAAGGAACTAGACTCATGTGACCACTTTGTAGATAGTCAGACATGAAGTCGCAGTATTGTTCGCATAAAGCCTCACTTGCCGCTAACTTGCGTTCTAGTGATTTAAAACGACGCAAAGCAGATTCTCGCGATCCAGGAAAAGTAAGATTCTTGTCTTTATCTTTGAAAGGCAAGGTAACTGTATATCTCCCTGAAGCATCGCGGGAATGTTCGGTAACGAATTTCTGTTCACAGAGCTCTTCGTCCGGTGTTAGCTTAGAAGACTGAGGAATGGTGTCCATTTCCCAGAACTTCTTAACCTGCTCATTGAGCAGATTATCGTTCGTAACGAAGAACGATTTTGGTAGTTCGTGATTATCACTGCAACTGACGTTTCCTAGTAGGATCCAGCCGAACACAGTGTTGATTGCAGATGGTTGCTGCAATCCTCCACTAACACTACCTGGTAACAGGAGTGAAGGGAAGACCTCAGCACAGAGAAGGACATCGATTTGACCAGGTAAGTGACAATCAGGATCCGCTAGGTTAAGATTTCGAATATGATGCCAAGAAGATTTGTTCAGCTTAACAACTGGCATATTGCCGCAGATCTTAGGTAATGTTAACGCTTCAATACTAAACAAATCGTTGTCGTGGACTCCTACGCTTAAGCAGATTGTACCACTAGCGGATGTTGAAGCATGACCTAGGCCGAGAATCCTACGCGTTGACTGCGTTCGTTGAAGACCCAAACGCTCAGCAGCACGTTCAGTTATGAAGTGGGCCTGACTTCCGGAATCAATCAGCGCACGAAAAGTTTGATAACGACCCGAGGAATCACGTATTTCGATATTAGCTGTGGACAGCAGAATCATGGAATGATCACCGATATTGGTAAGAACACTGACCTGTGAGGTAGTGGCGTTTTCGGTATTATCGGTTTTCGAAACGTCTTGATCTTGATGTAGCAAGGTGTGATGTCGTTGACGACACACTTGACACGTAAACATTGATTTACAGGTTTTGAGGCCATGTGATGGCTTCAAACAGTTGAAGCACCAACGATTGGTCTTCACATAGTCAAGTCGTTCCTGAACAGATTTGTCAGTAAACGATTTGCACTGATTTATGGCATGTTCTTCTGCACAGAACGGACACTTGTACTTTCGAGGTTCAGTTGGTGGCACAAGAGCAGTTCGTGAAGAAGGTGACGATGTTGACGACGATGGTGCAGTTGCGTTCGATGTGGTTAAGTTCGATGATGAGGGCGCAACAGCAAGAGGTTTGTCCACTGCTGTATTCGATAGAAACGTCGAAGTATATTTTTTACTTGCGACCGCAGCGTTAGAATTCCGTGAACCACTCGGCTTATGTGGTTTTTCGTTGACATGGTTATCGCGACCACTTGCGGAGAAGTGTGTGTCGCGAACCAAAGTCTCGCTTCTGGTGTACAGAAAATCTTTGAGATCCTTGTAACTTGGAAACTCATGAGACGCAGTAACTCGTTCGAAAGCACAACGCGATTTTGAATCCATTTTCGATAGCAAAAGGTAACAGATTACAAAATCCCACTGATCCGTCGGTAGCCCTTGCCGTTTGAGAATCAATAGATTTTCGTTGAAAGAATCAAGGACACGTCGTAAATCAATGGGTGAGTTGGCCTTCAGGTTAACGTTCAAGATCTCCTTCCAGCAAGTAAAGGCAAGTTCCCGCTTGTCTTTGTACCGCGCAACCAATGCAGAGTATGCTTCGTGGTAGTATAAGCCCGTTACAGGAAAGGTTCGTATAAGTGCTAACGCATCACCAGTTAGACTAGAGACGAGGTAGTGCATGCGCTCCGTATCGGAAAGTGAACCATTCTCGTGAATCAGAGAGTTGAAGATATCGAAGAATTCGGGCCACAACTTTATATTACCACTGAATTGCGGTAGGTTAATTTTAGGTAATTTTACTTTGAGTACACTCGACGACTCATTATGAGATTTATTTGGCTCATCGTTATATTCATTAGGCTCATCGACCTTAGTTAAGCGTCGGTATATCGCTAAAATCTCATAATATCGTTCGTCGAATTCGGATCCGATACTATCTTGTTCCGCTTGTTGTTCATCTGTAAGGTCGCCTAAGCTAAGTATATCATCATGGGCTTCTTCAAAATTATTTACTATTTTAGTTAAGTCTGAGTAATGTGCCAAAAATTTACTTATATCGCATTCATTATTTTCCGTTAAACGAGCGACTTCATGCGTCTTGGATAACCTATTGAACGCTAAAGTACGTTTTCTACGCAATACCGGTAAGTCGCGTTCAGTTGGGTATTCGACTTCAACTGATTTACCTTTACTCAATCTACGTAATACTTTTTTTGAATAATAAGGCATTTTGTTTATTTGTTAGCCTTAATAACGTTAAAACAATCTGTATTTCACAATAAGATTCTATAATGAACAAGTAATGGCACCGTTAAGTTCAAGTAAATGACAATGAAAAAATGTAAACAAACCGTTTCAAACTGAATCAAAACCCCAATCCGAATACCGTACGTCAACTGCTCAATCGCAGTTCATTCATGCAATCACTACAACACTAATTCCAACAAATTAATATTGTCGCTGAATAGAAAGAAAACGAAACTAAACGTTAAACAAAATTTAATTTGTCTATGGTTCAATTCAATTTCAAATCGTAGAACGAACTACTCGAACTAATATGGCGGCGATGAAAAATTACAAATTTCGAATGGAAGGTAGGTGAAAATAACTAGGCGAACCAGAAATTTACAAATGTTCTAAGTATGGTTAAATCGTGGTTATTAACGTTTCGATTTGATGTTATATCAACTTGTATGACAATTTCGATGGAATATAACAACGAAATACGTGCGGCCACACGAGTTTATAGCTAACGAACAAGAATGCATCGGACACACAAAGAACTTATCGATGATAAAATTATGAAAAGATCGATCCACGTTTGAAAATTCACTTTTTTGTTTTTTAACGATTAACGAAATAAACTAGTGTAATGTATAGCAATCGACCTAAAACGAATATGTATTGCCCAAAAGTGGGAAATAGTTGGGTGTAAGTAGGAAAAAAAAAATGAATTTAAATCTTTGTGCTGAATGTTAAAAATTACCTAAGATTTTACGAGAACTTTACTGATATCGAGTAAACGAATGAATGTTATCGAATTATATCCGTTATTCCCTGGTTTCGGCACCAAAAAATGTACCAAGCCGTTATTGGTACATTGGAGGGCAAGCTCAGTTTCCGATAGGTATCTACGTATTTTAGATGAATATAGATGATTAACTGTGCTTGCTCGCGGGGAGACCGTTAGACCATCCAAGTATAAAGTGCGTCACTCACCTGCTAGCAGCCTGTGGCTCTTCGAGGGAATCTTGTCCTGATGTGGCACGTGGCTGGCGTTGCACGACGACCGGCCGGACCGACTATCCACTCACAAATTGGTGCACCAAAGTCTGTACTGCACTATATGAGCCTTCAGGAGTCACAATTAGTCCAGATAAAAGCCGTTCAGAGACGATTAACCCTTATTCCAAGGATTTTAACCGGGAGCGCGCACTTAGGCAACGGAAAAAGCTGCCATCTTGGATTCGACTCGTTTCTCATTCGTTCGCAAGCACAGTGCGCGCATAGATAAAAAAAGTATGGTTACGGAACACTTACTACGAGTAGGTATATACAATAAAACATTTAATAACTATTAAATCAACTAACAAAAAACTATGAAAAGGCACCAAAACACTCCTCCTTAACGCTGCCTGGCGGTAATGTGCGATACGCAGCCTATAGTCAAGGTTAAAGCCAGCTGCCTTTGTGTCACAAGAAGCGTCAAACAGGCGTTTTAAAAATTCCTTAAAAGGCTTTAGAACTCACACCCTACCTCTCTAGACTTTCAACCCTAAATTTTTGAACGAGTCAGTTACCTGTTGGTACTATCCGCTAACTATATTTCGCATTTAGAAAGGTTGAGACCATTATGGAATAACATAGATTTAGGTAAATAAAGACGAATTTCTAGTCTGATAACACCCCTAACTTGGCTCTGTAATATAACTCCTTCAAGATTCAATCATTTCGCGTTGGCGTCTAAATTATCCAATAACAAACCTTAATTGGTGTTGCATATTAATGTCTGCCGACAGTTGCAATATCCACTGCATGTGGCGCCAATGTAAGCGTAGCGCGTGGCTGTGAGGTTCATTAAATTGTATCAAACGTTTTGATTTCAGTGTTTTAATTACTGTGCCTGAAAATTAAATCAGTGTCTTTACACTTGTATAAGTACGGATATTATTACACATGGCTTAACAAGACTTCCCTTTATTAACACGAAAGCGCAAAAAGCCGACGTGGTTTCAATATTCACGTTATAATTACCAATTATAACGATACCAAAAGATTAATTAATGAGCAGCTGTGTTCGCTTCCAACCAGAAAGAAACCATAATTATTAATTGCACTTATAAGTAGAGCTTCCTATAATATTGTTATAAAATAACGTTAGTAATCGTAATTTAATTAATTATATGTATAATCGCGTTTATATTCCAAGCGAAAACCTAATAGGTAATAAATATGAGGAGGGACGAATCGCATGTGCCTAAAAAAGTGATTAATATCTATCTTTTATCTATCTAAACATATATAAAATTCTAAGTCCTGACTGAGATATCAACGCACAGCCTAAACTGCTGGTCCTAGAGACATGCAATTTGGAGAGTGTGTTTTTTGTGAAGAGTAGGTATCCACTATGAAAAGGTTTTTCAAAATTCCACTCCTAAAGGGGTAAAATAAGTCGTAAACGATGATATGTAAACCGGTAATTTTTAAAGTTAGAAACATGAAATTTTATATACAAGCTTCTGGTTAGAAATAAATTAATACGAATTTCAGCGTTTTTGAAAATCTACTCCTAAGACGGTGGTTGAAAGTTCATAATGGGGGTCCGTCATTTTTGAAGTAAGAAGAATTAAATTTAACATTAAAACTTGAGAGCAGAAATAAACGCATACGATATTTCGTCGATTTTTCGAAATTAAACCACAAATGGGAGAAATGGTGGTATTAATTATAATAATATAGAAAAATCTTCAGGGGTGTCGTTTTCGTGGTTTTCCAGGTCGTTGCATGGCAATGAAACATAATGAAAATCCAAGATGGCAAACAAAATTTTCTGTTTTTCCTTCGTGGGTGTCGCTTTCTTCGTTTTCGGGGATAACAAAGATGAGTTCAAAATGAAAATACAAGATGGCGCCGAGGAAAAATTTCGAAATTCCTTCATGGGTGTCGTGATTATGGATATAGGGGTCGCTAATAACGGAAATGAGGTCAAAATGAAAATGCAAGATGGCGCCGAGTAAAATAAAGTTAGTTTTGTTTTGAAGTGTAATAATAATATGTATGCTCCTTTAGTTTAGTAAGTAAGTACGCTACTTTATAACCGTAGGTATGCTGAGTTTGCAATATACCTTATATGCATTATGTCAGATGGTTACCAGGGCATTCATTAAATAGTTTGTAACCGATGTGGTCGTTTCCTTCATAACACCCAATTAGGAACCCCAACATTTCATGGCGACCCTGCCAGGATCAGTCTGCCAAGGGGATTGTTAGTAGTGTAGTTAACATGACTACTTAAATAGTATACAATGTGTCGGTCAACTGTGGAAAAAGAAGAGGTTTTCCTCAGCCAAAACGCGGCTGGAGGCAACAATGACGCCACGTTGAAAGAAATCGGAGGCCACGTGGAGCGGCTTAGCATTGTGACCTATATTGTTTTGGCCATTATTGGACTCGTAGCAGTTTATGTGGGCCTGCGGATGTACAGGAGCTGCCACCGCACATGGATCCAGCAGGAAATTGGGATGAGTACCATGCAGAGAATTAGATCATCCATCAGAGGGCGCACAGAAGGTACCGAGAATCAGTAAATATAAGTGAATAAATAGTGAAAGTGGAAAATAAAAGTGTTGTGGATTGTGCATCTTTGCCCAAAAATATAATGAATATCAGTGAGTGAGCTAGTTACGCGGTATCATATTTCATTACGCTATGAAGTTAAAGGTGCTAAAACGACGCGCGGACATTCAGCAATAAGACACCAAACGGAAACAAAATGCAACGTCGGACTTTTTTTTTAACTTCACTTCTTCGCATTATGTAGAATGTGTAATTTGTGCAATTCTATTAATAGATTAAGAATATGGTTGATATTTTGCAACAAAATTATGCCTTTTTAGTAGAAATACGTAATTATTTAGTAAAAAAGGGACAAAATAGGTATAAGGGTACTGTTATTTCAACTAAGTTAGATCAAGCAAAAAGCGCATACGAAAACTGTTGTAAAGTATATTTACTTATTGAAAAAAGTAAAGATATTAATTTGGAATCGGCAATAGATCTTTATGAAAAAGTAAAACAAAAGTACGAGGAAATAGAGAAATTGTGTATTTTTCCCGTTACAGTAAATTTAGATTTAGGCAAAATGGATTTTGACATAAAGGTGGCGTGTAGTCTGATTCCAGTAATGGACGGTGTAGAGGCCACTACTAAGCGCTTAATAGACTCAGTGGAGATGTATGCTGACATGCTGGACAGCCCAGGTAAAGTATTATTAATTACTTTCGTTTTGAAAAGTCGGCTGAATGAAAACGCAAAATTACGAATTTCAAGCTCATACAAAACTATCCAAGAATTAATTGATGACTTGAGGAAATATCTTTTACCCAAAAAATCATTTATGGCTATACAGACAAAGCTTCAAAATACTCAACAAGGCTCGAGATCCATTGAGGATTATGGTACGGAGGTAGAAAGGTTATTCACAGAGCTGACAATTGCCCAGGCAGATGGGAAAGAGGAAGTATTTTCGATTTTAAAACCAATCAATGAAACTTTTGCCATAAAACGTTTTTCAGATGGCCTGCGTAGCTCGAAAATGAGTACCATCATCTCGGCACGCGGCTTCAGCAGCTTAAAAGATGCCATACAAGCAGCGAAAGACGAGGAGTGCACGTCTTTCCAACCACCAGGTAACATTTTGTACGCATCTAAAAATGGACGAGTGGCACACAACATTAGACGTTCTCAAGGTCAAAGAGGTGCCTACCGTAGTCAATATGTTAGCAATTACCATCGTGGACATCAATTTAATAACCACTACAATCAAGGAAAGGGTTATAGAGGAAATTCTAGAACAAATTATCGGCCTTTATACAATAATCAGCGAGGCAATAGAGGTTCGACATATGTTAGGAACCGTGGACGAGAACAAAACACATTTCCAGTAGAGAAAGTAGCTGAAACTCGTCAATGCGATAAAGATGACAATGCAAGTCCATCGAATCAGTTTTTTCGATCCTAAGCATTTCATATTATCATTACAAAGTGAGGCGAAATATGTTACTTTTTATATTAAAAATATTAAATACTTTTGGCTTATTGATACGGGTGCAACATTGTCAATTATTAAAAATGAAGTATTACCGAAAGATATCGTTGTTCATAGAGATAGTACTCTAATAAATGGAATAGGTGGTCAGCGACGAGCTCAAGGTTCTGTAAATTTAATGTTAAAATATGACAATGCCACGTTTCAGCATAATTTTCTTGTTTTTAATTCGCTTCCTTTAAGAGCTGACGGAATCATAGGCTTAGACTTTTTAGAAAAATTTGGAGCGAACATTGATTTAGGTTCAAATAATTTAACACTTTTTAACAGTAATAAACAACATTATCTACATTTTGTTGATGAACATGACAGGATGAAAAATTCAATGATTATTCCGGCACGCTCGGAATCAATTCACTTTATTATTGTAAATGAGAATGTAAAGGGAGAAGTTATAGTGTGTAGTAGGGAGTTAGCGAAGGATGTGTTTATAGCAAACTCAATAACAACAGTTAGTAATAATAGAATTCCAGTTAAAATACTTAATGTTAGTGACAAGGAAGTAAGCTTGCCATCTTTAATACCAGATTTGAAAAGTTTGGACGATTATAATATTTGTCAATTTAATAAGACCAATATTGACGTTACTAGGGTTAAAACTTTGATATCGGAATTAAATTTAAATTATTTAGACGGAGAAGAGAAACAATCAATTGAAGCAATTTGTGCAAAATATTCTGACGTTTTTCATTTAGAGGGAGATAAGTTAACCACAACCAATATTTATGAGCAATCTATAGTTTTAAAACAAAACTCAACTCCAGTTTACGTCAAGCCGTATAGGTTACCACAGGCACTAAAACCAGAAATAACTAAGCAAGTGGATAATATGTTAGAAAATGATATAATCGAAGAGTCAAATAGTGAATGGTCCAGTCCAATTTTATTAGTACCTAAGAAAAGTAGCAAAAGTAATGAGAAAAAATGGCGTTTAGTTGTAGATTATAGAAAATTGAACGAGGTTATTTGTGACGACAAATTTCCTCTACCAAATATTAATGAAATTTTAGATACGCTTACTGGAGCCATTTATTTTACTCATCTTGACCTTCACCAAGGCTACTATCAGGTAAGTTTAGAGCCTAGTAGTCGTAAATTTACAGCTTTTACTACAAATACTGGTCAATATTGCATGAAACGTTTACCAATGGGTTTAAAAATCAGTCCTAATGCCTTTAGTCGTATGATGTCTGTAGCGATGTCTGGTTTAACTTACGAGAAATGTCTAGTATACCAAGACGATCTCATTGTATTTGGAAGAAATCTATCTAGCCATAACAAAAATTTAATAAGTGTAATGGAAAGATTGAGAAAGGTAAATTTAAAGCTAAATCCTCAGAAATGTGAATTTTTAAAGAAAGAAATTCTTTATTTAGGACATTTGGTTACAGAAAAAGGTGTTTTACCAGATCCAGAAAAAACAAAAGTATTACTAAATTATCCTACTCCCAAAAATGCAGATGAAGTAAAACGTTTTGTAGCATTCTGCAACTATTACCGTAAATTTATAAGAAATTTTTCGGATATAGCAATACCTTTGAATAAGTTAAGTAGGAAAAATGAACCTTTTATTTGGTCTGATGAATGTCAACAAGCTTTTGAATTTTTAAAAAATGCTTTAATATCGTCACCGATTTTACAGTATCCCGATTTTTCCGAAAATCATGAATTTATGTTACAAACAGACGCTTCGGGTACTGCTATTGGTTCTGTGTTATGTAATAAAGATCTTAGACCGGTTGCATATGCCAGCAGACCCTTGAATAAAGCAGAAAAAAACTATCCGACTATCCAAAAAGAACTTTTGGCAATAGTGTGGTCCGTTAAGTATTTCAGACCATATTTGTATGGAAACAAATTTACCATAATGACAGATCACAAACCATTAATATATCTTTTTGGTATGAAAGATCCATCAAGTAGATTACTTAAATTTCGATTAACTTTAGAAGAATATAAATTTAAAATAGTCTATGTGAAAGGAAGAGATAATGTTGTGGCAGATGCTTTATCGAGAGTATATATAACGTCTGATGAACTTAAAAGTATGAATGAACAAGTTATGGCAGTAATGACCAGGGCGCAAAAGAAAAAGCTCAATGAGCTAAATAAGAGTAAGAATGACGATAAAAAGAAGGATCTTAATAATTCCATTAACAACTGGACTGATCAACCAAGAGTTGTGGATATATTAAGAAAACCGTGTGATTCGGTAGAAATGTGTTTGATTGAAGGCAACAAATTAAAACGATTTAGAGATAATAACATGATAACTGAAGAATTAGAATGTTTTACATTTATAGAGGGTAAAAAGACATTATACATTAATCTTGATTTCAAGGCACATTTTTCGCGAGCCGAATTTGTGCAGAAATTAAGCTATTTTTGTGGAAAGATACGTATCAATGAAGTTTGTATAATTAAAAATAATGATAATATAGAATTTATCAAAAGTGTTTGTGATGAAATAACAACACTTAGTAATTGGTCCGGACCGCGAATATGCATATTACGAGGCGTAAGAAAAATAGATGACGACAACGAAAAGACACTTATTATGAATGACTTTCATTTACTGCCATCCAGTGGTCATGCTGGAGTGCGCAGAATGATAAATACAATCAAAAGTCGATACTATTGGCCAAGTATTGACAAGGATGTCCAAGAATTTGTTAAAAAATGTTCAAAATGCCAAAAACATAAATATTTACGATACATAAAAGAACCGATGGAAATTACCACAACAGCTTCCTCGGCTTTTGAAAAGATATACTTAGATGTAGTGGGTCCCTTAGATAGAGACGAAAATGGTAATTGTTATATACTGACTATGCAGTGCGAGTTAACAAAATTTGTACAGGCTATTCCTTTGCAAAACAAAGAAACAGTGTCCATTGCAGATGCATTTGTTAGACAGTTCATATTAAGATTTGGTATTCCGGCGACAATAGCTACAGATCGAGGAACAGAGTTTATTTCTGCAACCATGGAACAGGTTTGTAAAATACTTAATATTGGAAAATTATCTTCTACAGCCTATCACCATCAGTCGATTGGAGCTCTCGAAAATGCTCACAAAACTATGGGTGCATTTTTAAGGATCCAGTGTGACAATCATACGGACACATGGAGCTATTGGTTACCATTTTGGTGCTTCAGTTTTAACAACACAGTCCATTCAGAAACAAATTACACGCCATATGAACTTGTTTTTGGAAAACTTTGTCAAATACCTGATAGCATAAGCAATACTGTAGAACCATTGTATAATATAGATAATTATCCATTACAATTAAAATACAGGTTACAATTAGCTCATCAAGATGCAAAGAAAAATTTGTTGTTTAATAAACATAAACGCAAAGAAATATATGATAAGTCTGTCAATTCTACAAAATATGAGAAAGATGATTTGGTTTTAATAAAAAATGAAGCACGTAGTAAATTAGATGCACTATTTAAAGGTCCTTATACAGTTATGGAAGATTTAGGTTGTAACGTAAAAATAATTAAAAATAATAAAATTGAATTAGTACATAAGAATAGGACTAGGCCTTTTTGTCAATAGATTAGAATGTAAGATTTAATTATAGATTACATTGCAATGTATAAATATAAGGATAAATTTATGTACCATTTTATTTGTAATAAGTAATTTTATATCTGTTAAACACTATTATTTTGAAAGATGATACTTCAAGTATTTACTTGTAATTATTAAAAAAAAAAAAAAAAAAAAAAACTAGTAATAATTAAGTAAAACGAAAAAAAAAAAAAAAGTAGGTACAATTCTTTTTTTTTTCTATGTCCCCGGGAGGTGAAGTGTAATAATAATATGTATGCTCCTTTAGTTTAGTAAGTAAGTACGCTACTTTATAACCGTAGGTATGCTGAGTTTGCAATATACCTTATATGCATTATGTCAGATGGTTACCAGGGCATTCATTAAATAGTTTGTAACCGATGTGGTCGTTTCCTTCATAACACCCAATTAGGAACCCCAACATTTCAGTTTAATCTGAGTATTTTTGAATTTGAAAAAAAAAATGTAAGTTAGCTCATTTACACCTTTAACTACATCAAAAGACATGGATGGATGACCGGGGCATTTGAGCTACGGCACCGTAGCTCGGAAGACATGTATAAAATAAAATCTGGTTCAACCCATTAAGGTCACTAACAATCTAAAAAAAAATACGCCGTAATATACTTTTTTATAACCAGAATTAATTCTTTGGCTTCTTACTTTGAAAATCACAGACTTTTACACAACCATTTATCCTATACTTACACTTATGTACTTATTTAAATTACTATTTTCGACATTATTTTGATGGGGTAACGCACACGTGGGCAATGCCGAACTCCACGCGCACGAAGCCGCGGGCAGAAGCTAGTAAATTAATAAAATGTAAATGTATGAGTATGAATGGAGAGGGAGCGGAGGACCACGCAAACAATCCATCCATGGATTGTGTGAGGAATGATATGAAAAAAAAGAGAGTAAATAATAGCGGGACAGATAACAGAGGAGAATGGATATGTCGGTGCCTCACATATGCGATGACGACAGCGGGGAGTACGCGGGGTGCGGGTACCGATTCCGAGCTGCCCTAGCGCCGCCGCGCGCCTCGCCAGCACTCAGCTCACACACACGGCCCCATCCGGGCATTTATTTGTACGGTCTTCAGACGTTGATTTAAATGTTATTTACGGTATCATACCTATATTATACAGTCCACTACTTTCTTTTATTATAAATCCAACCGAGTCTATTCAGATAAAAAAAAGGTGTAGCACCGACCCCAAGTAACATGGGACAAGGGCAGAAAGATGGTGAGAAAAGCTGGTAATATTCACTCATTCTTCTTGCTTTTGCTCTTCATTGCCACTCACTCAAGTAAATTTTCCAACTTTGCTACTTACTTTTAAACTTTCCGCCACATAAACAGAGTTCTCTTGATATCGGTCCGTAATCCTCATATATTACGAGTAGGTACTGTTTAATTAATAAATTTGTACAAGAGGACGCTGACCAGTTAGTTACTAAAAATGAATAGTTTAAAAATCTAAAAAACACGCTTTTTATAAAAAGCCGAACAAAAAAATTGAAAATAAATTTAAATTAAGAAAAAAAGCTTGGGGTGCATGGTGTCAATAGTTATAATATATGTATAGTACATTACACACCTAGGGCAGTAAAGTAAAAAATGCACCCCACGCTTTATTCAAATTTGTTTTCAATTTTTTAGTTCGTTTTCTATAAAACGCGTGTTTTTTAGTTTTTTTAAACTATTATTTATTTTCTACTTTTTAGTTTGGTTTATTTATAATAGCTTGTTTTTTTTTTTTTTAATTTCAAACTATTATTTGTTCTAATCTACTAATTATTCCGTGATTACTATAGGTAACTGTAATTATTTTCCAAATTATTCATGTGTACAGTTGTATTAATAGTAGAATCCCTATTAAGAAGCGTGTTTTTTTAGTTTTTTAAAACTTTTATTTGCTCTGCTGAATTAAAAATTCTCTTTGGTATTCGAAAATTTCCTAATATTTATTAGATAAATTAGTTAAAGATAATGTTTGAAATTTAAAATCTACATCAATTCCTGCCTTATCGACTATAGATGAAAATTATATAAATTAATAAAAAACTTATTTTGCAAATGGAAAAATGGAATAATTTTATCAATTTAATGTATTGTCATTGGTCCTCAATAAATCTACAAAGTTTGAACGAAATCGGGCCGTTTAAAGTGGGTCAAAATCGCGCCCAAAGGAGTCGGTTACAAAAAAAAACTTATTTTGCAAATTGAAAAATGGAATAATTTTATCAAATTAATGTATTGTCATCGGTTCTCGATAAATCTACAAAGTTTGAACGAGATCTGGCCGTTTAAAGTGGGTCAAAATCGCACCTAAAGGAGTCGGTTACAAACAAACATACAGGTGAAGCTAATAAAAAGCTTGTAAAAACCGTTTAGTTCTATTCGATTTATAACTAAACTGTTTTTTAGTAACTTTTAAGACCTATGTATCCTGTTTATGCGTATGACGTTTCATTAAAATCGGTTCAGTCATTTCGGAAAATAGGGACTTGAAAGTTTCTATGAAAAAGCAGGCGTAAACGCGCTTAAACCCGTTAAAATGAACTGTGTATTTTAACCAACGTTTTAAGCATAACTACTAAGCTTTTGTTGAAGTTCGTTCAACCATCTAAGGAAAGTTGGGATTCAAATGGACTTTCTCAAGTTTCAAAGCATTGCATTGTCAAGCTGTAGCATAGGAACCTAACTAATGAATTCTAAAGATAACCAAAAACTCAAAAGGAAAAAGGATTTAAATCAAGAATCCTTATCCCTATATACCGCCTACAAAATTTTAATACTGTAAGGTAATGAGCAGTGCAATAAAAATAAAATTTTAAATTTAAAAAACCCCCGGATGTTTTTTAAATTTATTTTTTATTTTTTGCTTTTTAAACTTATATTAATTTATCTTTGCCTTGACTTTTCTCGGTGTTGCGCCTCTTCTCGATAATGAACAAAAACAAGGAAAGTGATAAATTAAAAAAAGGCGATGCCCATGGTGTCGAGTTACAAGATTTCAAATTTCGAATCGACCAGACCTGTGGAAGTTGTTGTTCAACTAGAAAAGAGGTGATGACTTTCAAACGGCTCAGCAGATTTTCTCGAAACATTGCTAAGAAAACTCAAGATTAAAAAACCTTTCAAACGAAACCAATTTCATCAAAATCGGTTCATCCTTTTAGGAGCTACGATGCTGCACAGACGACACACAGACAAACAGATACACACGTCAAACTAATAACACCCGTCTTTTTTTGGTCGGGGGTTAAAAAGTAAAAGGCATTATACTGTTGTTATAAATACCAGCGTCGAATTCGTAATTATTCACTTTGTTGGAGAATTTTTTGACAAAAATGCTTTAAAAACATGAAAAAGTAATTGTACAGGCGCTTTTATGTTGTTTAATGTGAAAAATATGACGTAAAAGAGAAGAAAGTTGTATGCAGAAGGTAGACTAGACTAGTCGAACTAATTCTGTTACGAGACCATCCGAGGTGAATACAATAAATTACTTTGAATAGCTAAAGCTATTCGTCTGTCTATAGCCTCTTGGTCATAATTAATCAGACCTTAAAATATTATCAAAGACTACCTTAATCCTTATTAATAACGTTCAAAATACAATGGAATAGGATTGATGATATCGTAAATCACGAGAAGATTAAATAAGTGTCTGGTGTGACAGATGTGTCACATAGCTACCGTGACTCGCGCGTGCGAAACTTAGCTAATATCAGACAAATTGGATGATATTATATAAGGTAGATAATTGGTTATTCAGCCCGCAAAATACAAAGGATCTCAGATATTATGAGGCCCAAATAAGTATGTAACAGTAGATTCTTAATTTTCCGGTCTGTTGAATACTGCTGGATATCTGAGATTTTATGGGAAGTAGAAAGCTTTAGAATGAATGGAAAAACGCAAACTGAGCTTTTAGAACACTTTTACAATATTTGTTTTAATATAAAATGCTACAGAAATTATATTTGTGCAAACGACGACGATAATATCTTCATTTCTGTTAGTTGAACGTTTTCTTAGATTGAATTTTACTCAATCAGTCGCCATCCATCTTCAGAGATTCCACTGAAGCCAGCAAGTAATACATCGTACTTTATAGCTGTACTGACAGCTTTAGCGAATACTTTGCGAGTTGAGCCAGAAATGTTAGTTCATACCTAATGGTCGTAAATGCCATAAAATTCAACAACTAAGTAATTCAATAAATCAATTTTGTTTGTTGAAAACATTATATTTTCTTCCAACGAGAGCATTTTCAGTAAATTATGTTCATGTTACGAGCTGCTATATTTGTGCCAGATCAGAAGTTACGCTTCATTTTGGTAATTTTTTATTTATTTATTTTTAATTCAGGTAGAACCCATAAATTTGTTAGTATTTCTTAACCTATGTTAGTATAATAGACTAAAAAAATTACGATAATTAATAAATACCTAATTTCGCCACCTCACGGAGACACCCGGCAACAGTACATGCACTGCGCACAAGTGCCCTATAAGGCGGCCCTCAGTCTTACTAGCAACAACGCTCAGAAGACTGTTGTCGGTAATAACGTGAGGCATGAAGTTTGCAATTTGAGAAGTTACACGAAAAGCTTGAAAAGACTAAATCTTCAATTTATCAAGCCGTAACCCAATTCTATCTGCATAGCGTAGCAGTTGCATCAAAATATTAAATAGAAAAACAGAATTTTTAACTTCATCACAAATTCAATTTGGAATATTAAATATTTAGTTTAATTTTTTAAAACTGATCTAATAAATTTTCAGTAAAAGAATACCTTTTTATTGAATGTATATTTGAATGTAGCTACCTTCTTATTGGAGTCTCTGGCGCCTTATAAACGGGTGCAGGTCAGGTTCCTAACTGAATAACGTAGTAATGTAGTCACGGGCATTCCTACGTGACCCCGTGACCTGCACACCTGCAGTACGGTACGGATGTACGTGATCTACAGTGCTCCAACTCAACACCTCTACTACATCCGATGTCTTGTTTAATTAACAGATTCCTACACAACGATAACAATGATCAACAGTCGACAGTCTCTGAACCGATGATTATGCAAATCAGTGTAATTAATTCGCAAATATTTGTGATCTGCAATCACGCTGATGTTTGCTTCCGGCAAATCGATTTCTGTAGAAACAACACCTTTTCGGCAAAAAGGCATTCATATAAACGAGTTCAAAAATATTCAATAGAATTTTAGGTGAATCCACCGATTTATAAATCTCCGATATTTTTATAAACCTCCAGCGGTTCCCCTAAAATTCTATTGAATATTTTCGGAACTCTTTTAAATATTTTCAAAGCATTTCCATGTTATTCAATGTGTAATATATTCAATCAAAATAAAAAATCTTAACTTAGTCATTGCGGACTTGGGTCATCAGAAAGGTTTTTGTGTAGGAAAGGAAAACGCTACAAGATAAGTAAGTTTTGTTTGAGTTACATTTGGTATCACGTCCTTAATGTAACTAGTAAGGTTTCGATAACATTATGTCTTAATTTTGCTAACTAACTTTATAATCACGAAAATCTATCATTTATTCCCAAATATTTATGAATAAAGATTTAATTAAAGCTGTTCAAAAGACTTATTCATATTAAAATAGTTTTTATAATGCTTAATGATGTTATTTTGCTCAAAATTAAGTGAAGAAACTTACTTAAATTCACTGAGTACAACTAACTCAAATTTGAGTTATTTATTCTATCCTTTAATGAAATAACACCTGAATAAACTTATAAATAGACTGTCAGTCTATAGGTTGCATAAAAGACTCAATTTAACTAAACGTTTATTATGTTAAAAGTACTCAATACTAAAACTGTATTTTGCTTTGATTATGTAGTACATTGTCAGAGTATAAAGTCTTCCCTACCTAGTGTCGGGTTTCCTAACAGCGCGTCTTTTCTAACAGAGAGACGCATTGTTCAGTTCAGTGAAGAAAGCCATTGTAAGAAGAATACGTTACATGTAATGGTGGAGGAAACAATTACGAGTATGTACATGGATGTTACTTTAGTTGACGTACCTAATAGATGTAACGTACGGGATTCTGGTAGGAGAGTTATCATGTCTCATAAATCGTAAATATTTATGTTTCTCGCAGACACATTGCTTGCTGTTTGAACAACAGCCGGATTTCAGTTAGATTCCATCCAATTATATGTTTCGATGGCTTTCTGCACAATCTTCAATCAGTTATTAACGCTGTTATTAACTACTAAACTATGACAGACTAAAAATACAAGGTGTTGTTATGCAACCTCGTCAAATTTCAGGAGTTGGTTACAAAAGACATAAATAATCAATTAAAATTACAGTACCTAGTTAATTATTAATAAACGCTGATTTTTTTGGTTGTTTAAGTTTGACAATATTTCAGAATAATCCCCTTAACGTGGTTTAGGGAGTAAGAAATTATTGAATAAACGTTTGAAATTGTTTGAATTTGTGTAAGCGACGTTATAGGGCAAGAACCACATCGGTAAGTGTGAACCGAGTGGTTCACACTTACCGATTTCCGTAAAAAAGAAAAATTACCTACTTATTTTATTATTGATTCGGGACGAGAATCATTAGCATAGCTACCTCCTTGAATTTGAAGAGGTTGCAAAACAACACCTTGTATAATCATGGAATACTAGGTTATAGAGCTGTCGTCTTCAAGTCTCCAAGAACCTGGGTAGCCATTTATCTCTAGAAGTCTAATCAATTACCGCTACCACGCATCCAGCGATGAGCTATATAAGGTTAAGCTTCCATTACGGCTCTCTCTCACGTTGATATAATGAACATCCTTAATACGGCGTAATGTTTGCGTCGCCCTTCGAGTTATCTTTATTACCTCTCTGATGACGCTCCGTTATTTGATTAGCTTGGTGTCGTCACTGAGACACGAACGTGTAGAACGGTCAGCAGAGTTCCAGGAAATTGAGGAAAATGTATGCACGATACTGAAATAAAAAGCTTTAGAGCGACAAAATCATCTTTGAACTAAAACCTACCGCGGTTTTCCACTTATTTTCGTTGGATCTCAGTTTTGAATCCCAGTTTATTATTTTTGCCATTGTATCCCACAAAATATCTGATTTTGAAAATTCTAGAAAATTACGTTTTAATGTCGTTGGGCGTACCCAACGACAGTAAAACGTAGTTTTCTAGAATTTCGAAGGTCGAGGTTCTCTTTTGTGGGTACGATAGCGAAAAACTTGACTCATAAACATGCAAAGGATCCGAAAATAATTCATATATAAAACAAATTGTTTAGATTTTTTATTGTATTCCATCAGTATCCGCTTTGTTTAGAAAGTTGATCTACAAGATAGGGATCAGTTTAAAAGCACAGTTTATATTTCGATAAGCATCTAACATCACAATATTCTAAATAGACCTTAGTGTCGGAAGTAATTTATGAGACTAGTTATGCATTGTTAGCTTTGACCGTAGTTCCCAGAGAAAATCATCCAGTGTCTTATTCTAGCAGAAAAAGTCGAGTATAAGAGTTAGACTCGTAAACAAAATTAGAGTTCACGGATTTTTTTTTTCATTTTTCTCATACAAATCAAAAACCCAACGATAGTAAAGTTGAACTTTATATATAACTATAATAAAGCGCTTTACTTTCCACTAAATTGCAGAATTTACAATTTGTCAAAGTTTGACCACCATAAAGCGAATTCGTAGCTGACCCTCATGTTTGAAACACACATAATTGCTCATACAGGCCGCAGGGTTGTCCTGAAGTCCTAAAATACCATAAGTTTAATACAGTTATTTACGAGTATTGCAAGCGCCCCTTCATTATCGTGGTCTGGAGGTCAGTTACCTTCTGGTAAACAAAATTACGATATTATTAAAGAAGAAAAAATAATTAATATTAGTAATGAAGAAGATGTGGAACGAAGTTTTTACGGCTCTATTGAAATGAAAACCTTATTGCAGAAATATTCATACAAATAAACAGTACAGATAATAGGAAATGTAAAAAAGGGGTGGGTATTCGCTTTTCCTTTCCAAGCAGAGCTAATAAGTCTTGTATGCTCTAAGAAAATTTTGCTCTTTAAATATATTTGTTGTTTGATTTATCTACTCTGTTCCCGTATTCACAAACGTTCGGATTCGATTTCGATTCGGAAAGTCGTATGTCTGTCTCGCTCGCTTTCGTAATGCCAAAATAAGATAGACATACGACTTATCGAATCGAAATCGAATCCGAGCGTTTGTGAATAGGGGGCCAGGTCTTGGCTAGCATTTAGTTCCTTTTCTGGGGTTACAAGTAAAACAGATAAAGAAGCATATATTGCAATGAATCTTTTCCCGAACTTTTCCAAAAATAAAGACAGGTCTTTCTCCCGAGTGATTGCTTTGTATCCCTGAACTATGCCTCTGTTTCGATTCATTATTTACGAATCTAATTTTTTTTGTAGTAAGCTGAACATGTTCTGAACTAAGGCCTGGATTTATTGTGACTTGTAAATCAATATGAGCTAAAATCCATTATATGTTCTCCTAAACTCCTTCACAATAATGGTATGTATTGCTCATAAAATATAGTACTGAAAATTTATGTACTTATCTCACTCGGTATTTTTTCGAGAACCCTTTGGGGCTACATTGTATTCATCTTTTTTATGATTTAGTTGGGATAAACGTAATAAAGAGTTGTTTATATGTCACTAAGATACAGGCGTTATAAAAAAAACATAACATCATTTATTTCAGGCTACATTGGCCCATAGATTATAACTACCTTATAAAGTAACATAATAATATAAAGTAATTACAAATCTCATGTTAATATGACTTGAAACTATGTTAGTAGCACTTCACTTGTTCACATTTCTCTTGCGTGCTGACTGGCCAGTGGAACTTGTCCGCGGAAGCGACGGAACACCACGTCCTGCGGCCAAAAGTTTTCCTGCATCACGATGGGCAGATAAAAATTCGTTACTCGCACCACGAACGCCTTAAAGTTGACGTTGCGGCGCGACTCCAGTAATTGCACCCTCGGTGTGTATCTCGTCTTATGGCGCACGTACTCCATGATGTCCTACGCTTTAGTAGTGTAATGCAAGCGGGAAATGTACACCTGGGTTTTCGGCTTGGTGGCAAGCAGGCTCACTTCGGGCTCCGGCAGGCTCCTTGCCCCAGCGGTTCTTGGGTGTTCAGGAACACCCAAGAACCGCTGTGGTACTACCTAACTTTAAGGTTGTTATTCCAGACAACTTTAGCAAACGCCTCCCACTCACTCAACTTCATGTCTTATTAAAAATAATAATTCATTTGTAGTTATTCCCCACGTTATGTCTTTAAAACAGTTAATGCCGTGTGGCATTACCGTGACAGATTGCACACGGTCAACACATTAACCAAAAAAACGTTCAATTTACCAAACGTTTAGCAGTTATGTTTCATTCTACTCATAAATAGAAGAACATTTTGTAAGTAGAGAATGTCTATGTATGACTCGCTTCCTGTGCAGCGCTTGGGTGAGAGTCATCTTGACTAAATGGCTAAACAGAGATTGCTTTATTTAGCACGAGCGTGTGAATGTGCGTTTTATGTGCTCACGTCTTATGTTATGTGTCATATGTGATAGTATTACGGCTATAAACTGTAACCTGCCTTCACTTCAATTTTGTGAGACAAGTGGGTCACTGTGTTATGAGCCGGTAAGTAATAGAAGCTCAGTGTTGTACTAAGAAGCTACAACTGGTACACGGAAGGTTGAAAGTTCTCTATGTGATTACTCAGCTTTGAGAAAAGCACTTGAATACCTACGCGCTAAAATAGAGGAAATTAAAGGGCAAGCAGTGTCCTGACAATAAATTTATAACAATCCAAAAACCTTATTTTAAATAACTACTATATACATTACAACCATTAACAAACTAATAAATTAAATAACTAAAATAACAATAAACAAAATAAGGGCGCCAAAAACTTAAAAAAAAATTAAAACCTTATTTTACTAAACTCTTGAAATAAATCGGTGTGAAAACGTTCAAGATTCTTACAAGCTATAAAATAACATGTTTTCACCAACCAAATAATAAGCCTCTTTTAGAAACTGGAAGTGACTAAATATGCTGTACTTTATCAAAGAATCTTGGTCAAAAGTGCTGTATGATGACTGTAGATTGCGGCAACGCTTCTGCAAATGTATGAATTTAAAGATTTTCTCATTTATGTTTGCCGGATCCTTCGAACGTACATACGAGATGTTCACTACACGTCAAATCTACATCTCGTGGCACTCGCTTCCTCCTTTTCCAAGCGCAGAGAAACTGCGTAAATCTCGTTTAATATACATAAATCTCGCAAAGTATTCACGTCGCGTCGGCTGAAGCGCGGTATTACCGTATTATGAGTTTTTAACACCCACCGTCGAAATTCGTCGAAGTTTTCTTGCCTAGCGCTTGCTAAGCAATTTGCCAAAATGATCTGAAAATGTATATTGATCGTTTCATAATTCACGGCAATTCTGAATACAGGTCAGGTGTGTCTATTAGTTTAAACCATTTTATTAAATTAAAAAAGATCAATCTTCGCAGTCTTAAATTGCTTCTCGAAGCGTTTCTTTTATTAAATTCTCTTCAAACACAATCATTTTATTTCATTCAATTCTCATCTCCGAAGTAATCGCTTTCATTTTCCATTTAAATGATTGATTGAATTTCAAAAAGAGGTTTATCGTCTTTGAAAAAGCGCCTGTCTTAGGTCTCTTTAAAAACACGGTGTAGGCAATTTAAAAAGTTAACTTAATTTCAAACATTAAATGAATTTAAAATCTTTCTAAAGTGTCAAGATATGATGATTATATCTGCATTATTTTCAACTAATTTTAATCCTTATTTCTCAGGACATAAGGACGAAAAAACATCGACCGTCGGTGAGCGCGGTTGAACAAAGTTGTGTCTGTTTGTAAAGTCCTCTATATACAAAATAGGCGCAGATATACGACTTTTAATAATTTTAAATTGAACATCCCGTCTAAACTTCTTGTCGTATTTCTTTGAAAAAAATATATGTTACACTAGACAATTTTCTTTATAAATTGATATGTGAAAATGTGAAATTATATTTTTGTAACATAGTGTAATTAATTTGTAAATTCATGTCTAACGCGGACAAAAAAACGATAATAACGCAAAAACTATCGGACGTATTTTCATGAAACTTTGACCATCTGAAAGACAATTTAACAACTCATATTTTAGTATACGGATTTTATTTGTATTGTGTTTGATAAATGAAGGTGGGTTGTTTTTTCGAATAATCTTGGTGCGCGTTGAAGAGTTACGCATGCACTTTTACTCGCTCAAGGTCGCGGGCACTTATTGTCGCCTTAATAAACACCGTAGGTAAGCAATCCTTACTACGGAAAAGCTTACACACTTGATACATGTAAGTACGTACGTGACAGTTTATCAAACGCAGCAATATAAAAATACAGAACATATTTATGAACAACTGTAGTTGAATAAGAGGAAGTTTGATGGTTCTTGGGAACTTTTTAAGTGGTCTGCAAATAGCAGAGAAGTATTACTTTTGTCTTAAGCTACCTAACTTAGGGTTTTACAGGACTAGGAAGGCAAAATAAAACCAAAAAATAACTTCCGCGTGCTTAACTGCGTAGCGAGAGCCCAGTCATATACCAATTAGTTAGTAGTTCACTTAATGAATCGAGTCGGAACATGGCGCATATCGAAGGATATTCCATTTTGACGATTTTCACGGATCACTGGCGTTGAAAAGCGAGCGCAATCTATATCGCTAAAGATTAAAGTTCAGTCGACCGTGAGCACACACACTCAGTCTGCCTGAAGCAAAACTGTTATATACATAATGTTGTTTTGCAATATCGTCAAATTCAAGAAAGTAACTATGCTAATGATTCTCGAACTGAATCAAAAGTAAAATGGGTTGGTATTTTTTTTTTTTCAAAAGAATCGGTAAGTGTGAACAACCCGTGTTTTAAACGTGGCCCGTCTGATTCTCGCCCTAAAACCGCGCTTTCACACATACAAACAATCTCAAACGTTTATTAAATAATTTCTTATTCCTTAAGCCGCGTTAAGAGGGTTATTCTGATATACTGACAAACATAAACAACCAAAAAAATCTGCGTTTATTAATAATTAACTAGGTAGGTACCGTAATTTAAATTGATTATTTATGTATTTTGTGACAACCTCTGAATTTTGACGATAATTCAAAACAACACTTTGTATATTATTATGAACAAAAACTGTCAGAATATTAATTTGTGGAGGAACATTCACACTTCTTACGCTGTCTCAACAATAAAACTCTGGAACGCGCTACCCCTTGGCATTAAAAAAGCTGAAAGCAAAATGGCTTTCAAAAGAGCAGTTGGAAGTGCTATTTAAAGTCAGACTAATTGGTCGGAACCTAGTCTGTCAGTCTTAGTAATTATTGTAAGGTTTCTTGTATTAGGGATTTTTCGTATGTATTATAATACTAGCTGTCCCGTGCAACTTCGTCTGCGTGACATTTTCCCCGTTTTTGCAACATTTTTCACTGCTGCTCCGCTCCTATTGGTCGTAGCGTGATGATATATAGCCCATGTCCTTCCTCAGGATGGAATCTATCTTCTTGCCATCAAGTTCATCAAGATCTGATCAGCCGTTTAGTCGTGAAATGGTAACAAACAAACTTACTTTCGCATTTATAATATTAGTTAGGATATATTAATTTATTTGATCATTATAAATATGTATTAGTATGTATAACTATTTATGTATATCAGTTTATGTTAGCTAAATGGTATTTTTCTTATATATTTTTTGTACCTACTCTACTACAATGCTGTCCTATTTGACCCAAAAGTTGACTGGTAGAGAATGCCTGTGGCATTAAGTCCGCCTATGTACCACCAATGTACTTGAAGTTTAAATAAATAAACATTCTAAACCATGATGATGGTGTGATTAATGTTTAGGTTACTTACATTCTAATTTAATATCACCATCTGCCAAGCCTTTTTCCATCTATGCTGGGTTTGGCTTCCAGTCTAACCGGATGTAGTTAAATACCAGTATTTTAACATGGAACGACTGTCTATGTGACCTCCACAACCCAGTTAGTATTAATTATACGATACTCCTTGGTAAGACTGGTTGTCATATTTCGCCACTGACTACCTGTAACGACTGTCAATGATCTTCAAATGACAGCCGAGACCAACGGCTGAACGTGCTATCTGATCCACCTAGTATAACTGCAACGAATTTTAGAACATAGCTAAATATCAAAAGGCCAATTTAAACTGTTGAAAACTATTCCACTATTTTAGGTGTTCAGGAAGCCTAGTTATCGAAACTAGCACATTGAATTTCTAATATCAACAATTTATAAGTTTCACAATACAAAAACTTCGTCGAGCAAAGGAGACGGGCGAGACTACATGTATTTTGGGACCCACTCTTAGAGGTAGCATTCATTTTAGCAACTTACACATAGTTGTAAAATGACTAAAGACTATCAGAAAAGTAAATGGAAAGTAAGACGGAAAAGTTGGGAGAAAAGAGAAATACGTCCATATACAAGATAACCTAAAAATCTTACGATTAAAGTGCAAACAGTGCAGTAAGTGTAACAGTGGAATGTCTTTGTAATTAAGATGAATCGTAATTAAGCGTATTTTGCATTTGCTCGCACCTCACCGTTGATTGACACATTAATAGTGCTCGAAAGGAATAATTAAAAAGCTGCAAAAATGTTTCTAATTATTTCCTACAGTTGCGTAGTGCCTCGCTGCCTAATCGAGTAAATGCACAAACAGGCTCCAGTAACAACATTTAGCAGTGTTGTTCTCGCAGCAGGTCATAAAGAAACGAGTGCTTTGTGAATTGAAGTGAACGAGCACAATGCAGTCGTTGCCGCGTTGTTGAAGTTTGTCGTTCATTAAGAAAACGCTGAGGAGACGTCTAGGTGTAGCGGTAAATAAAGGCGTTTTAGTCGTCAAGACTGGGTAAACAAAACGAAATTCTATTTTGTCCGTCAAACAGGTAACACAAAAATATAAGACACGTATTTTTTGTTATTAAATTACTTAGTTAAAACTCATTAAAGTTGGAGAGTGGGGGCTCACTACGTCAGAGGTAGGTATAAAAATTACCTACACGTGACGTCATGCGCCATTTCAACTCAATATATCTCCGTAATTTTATGACCATGTGAAAAATGAAAAAAAATACGTGTCCAATATTTAATTATAATTTTTTATTTCAATAATCTTCCAGACAGATAAAGATGAAAAAATAGTGATCATAATAGGGGTATTATTGACTTTATAACAACTTTCTTGAGAAACTGAAGTTATAAAAGTGTCCGCGCTTTCACTTCATGCAAGTCTGGATTCTCCTGTTCTGCTATGGTATTCCTGGTTAATACTGACTCTCACGGTATACAATTACTGTTGTACATACCACTCAGTACAAGTAAGTGGGAGATATTGTGAACACCAACGAGACCTTCGCAAAGGGTTTATGATTCTATCTATTGACATTCATTTCTCAAAGAACAAAATATTATATACTAGGGATGTGTAGTTTTCTAAAATGAACTAGGTACCGCTACATAATTGTTGAAGTTTTGCTTGTACCCAACATTTACCTTATTGTGTACCTACCAAAACAATGTTAATGCATTTTGTATAACGTGGCCCGTGGTGTTGTTCGAAGCACATTTCATGTAATTACGTTAATTTATAGCGGATTACCGGCTCATGCTGCGTTTGTAAGGATTTAATAATTGTTTCGTTGGAACAATCTGCAATGGAATAAACATTTTGTTTTTTTAAAGGGAATATCGAGTACCAGCAAAGTTGTTTAGGTTTCATCAATATCATCATTCTATTGCCCTTATTCTAATTCATTTGGGGTCAGCGCAGCATGTCTTCTTTTTCCATATTTCTCTAATACTCGTCATCTCATCAGACACCTCCTTTCTTGCCATATCATCCTTCACACAGTCCATTCATCATTTCTTTTGTCTTCCTCGACTCTTTATCATTCATCCTTAAAACTTTACTAACGACAATCTACTCGTACTACAAGAATCACTATTTTAATAAAAAAAATGTCTACAAACCAGTTTTTTAAAATGAAAATTAGATCATGCAGTATAATTCATAAACACGTAAAACATTTTTGTAACAGTCATTCTGTTTACGTAAACTCCTCTAAATATAATTATTTAATTATGGAAAAATAAATTTTCTCTTCACACTGTTCGCATCAACGGATTACATACTCACCAGGGGATGTATACGTGGTTATTAAACATATAATTTCCTGCTCAGGTAGGAGGTAATAGCTTAGATAAATATGCAGAGCTTACTTCAGAACCTAAGACCGCCTCAAGAAACCAGTGTTCCTATATAATGAATATTTAAGTTTACCTATTTGGTTTTACAGGCAATCCCCGTTATAGTACCTAACAACGGTCTGAAAATAAAGTAAATGTACCTACTCACGGGATCCAAGTAACGTTCATGTGTGTATTATTATAAGATGGTAGATATCGGAATAACATCTAGATAGAAAGAGGATTACGCCCGTAAACATCCCGTTATAAATATTAAAGACCATCGAGTGTAGCTACTCAACAATACTCTTGATAACAGAGTATACCTTTATATACGGGTTTTATTAATAAAGGACATAATTACATTTTTATTTGAAGCAAGATTTTTCAGAAGAAATGACACTAATTTCATGGTGTCTGAGCAAGCGTTGAAGTTTTCTGCTTTCCTGGCACAAATTACTGCCAGTTAAAAGTCTGGAACAATACCCCTCGCTGGTAATACTCTGAGAGGCAGCGTTAACGTAGGCAACTAATATTTCACCACTACTACAGTCCCGTTAAGCAGTAAACACCTTAGCAGGTTGATCTGCGAGTGGCCATATAAAAAAAAAAACACTACTACACAGTGTGATGAGGCGACAGCGCAATGAAGATAATGTTAGTGTTGTAGTTTGCTTTTACTTTGGACAAATATCGTCGAGTGTAAGATACGGCTTTACCCTCTGTTTTGCTTAGAAGTTGGTAACTCATATGACAGGCGTTTGTCATATAGTTGGTTGCCATTACTGGTACTTAAAATCCCTATTATATACAAGACTTGTGACATACACCGTTTATCTAACTAATAATAATTCCATTACTAAGTTAGTTAAGGTGAAGCTAGTAGCATTGTTTATAAATAATCCTGCAACAAGTGTACTGCAACATTATGCTCAGTACATTGCCCCCCCCTGCTTTTATGTTTTGAAGAACCTTGGAAACAACTCGTACAATATAATACATAATGTACGACTAGTCAGTTACGTAGATAAGATAATATTATTATGGTTGACTTAAACAAGTACAGTCGTCTCTTACACGTGTAACTAATTATCGATTTAATGGAACATAATTATACGTTTACGATCAATTTCATGTTTACCGCATAGCTTCGTTCATTTACGATACAGGTAAATGAACGAAGCTATGCGGAGCTTCGTTCATTTACCTGTATCGTAACGAACTCGAATTGTTCCAAAGCTTATTTTCAAGCAATTGCTTTTAACGCTGCAACTACAATGGCTCATTTAACTTTATTTCATTACTGCACGAATCTGCTAAATATACTTTACAAAACCATTCTCATACCCTTCCTATAACAATAAAAATGATACATAGATAATTATCCTTTATTGTGTTACACAATCTCATTAGAAATAAGGGGTAGGTAATAATATCCAAAACGTAAAGTTTTCCGAAATTACATTTGCTGTGTGTTGTGGTGTAAGTTCGTTTATAGTTACGAGTTATTTCCAACAAAAACAAATGAATTTCTGATGTAAGTTACATCAGAAATTCGTTTGTTTTGATATTATATATAATATGATGATATGATATGATATTATATATGATATGATGATATGATATGATATTATATATATGATATTTTATTATTATATTTATTTTGATGTTTCCCTTAGACAAAACTGACAGGACTAAGACCATTCCTAACGCATGGCTAGGATGATAACAATTCTTATCATTTGCACCCCACGAAAGGCTGTTCATACCGTTACTAGTTAACCTTTGTTGTCATGAGAAAATTTGTACAGAAAATTAGTTTGCTGTGACTGGAAATTGTTTTTTTTTTGTCAAGGTGAAATTGCTTCAGGTATTCACGTATATAAGGGAAGAGGAAAATGTTTAACTGGCTCTAGTAGCTATCTACAACATGCTATAAATATATGTATTATGTCTACAAAATAGATAATTAATTAAAAAATATAAGTTAAGTAATTACGAATCTCTTTGTCCATAAGCTTGTCTTGAGGGCTTTATCAAACTTCTAACGTATTCTAACCATTTAATTTAGATCAGATTTATAAGTAAGATATTTTATTATAATACATTATTAGAAATTGATGCAGGAATAATTACGAATCTATCCGACAAACAATATTATTTAAATTGAATTTCAATCGTCCCGACGCTCACCGTCGTCGCCTCAATGTTTGTGAAATTATGTAACAAAAATGAAAAGCTAACAAACTGCTAACTCACAAACGAAAACTTGTACTATCTCGGCTCGTAAAAGAAAAACGATTGTCATTGAAATTCCATACTAAGTAACGAGATATAAAATAACTCAATCACCTGTTGTTGCTTGTAGCAGAACTAACTGTAAACAAATGAGAAAAGTTATACCGACCAGCGCATAAATCAACATTTACAATTAATTCTCACTTGGTACGTGACTTCGTCCTATATCTGAACAAAAAGTTACATAATTTTCGCACGTTTACAAAGCTTTTGCACCGATAAATATATATTATCTCTTTATTTATAGTGTTTAAAGTAACTTTTTTCGGACCACGTTCACTTTATCCCAAATAATGAAAATACTCACTATTTTTCCCCTTCACCTGTCTCCATCAGCATGCGAATATATTAATAACCTTTTTATAGAAACAGTTTAATCAGTTCGATGTTTGCTGCCAGCTGCTAATTGCGTCAAGAGTCGACTCGTTTTTGCAAACTAAGTCCTTATAGCAAAAACATACAGCCCGTTTTAAAACCTTCACTTCTGCCGTATGAGCTTGTTTCCATAACAAAAAGTTCAAACGAAGTGAAACCATAAGGGAGCAAGCGTGTTGGAAGTTGGCTGATTAATCGGTGCGGTTAAATAACAGTCGCCGGTAATTGGATGGGCGCTCGTTGGGTGTCGGATCTGCACAGTCTCGCTTAACTGGTTGCTCTTGACGTCGGGCCATTAGGTAGCGTCCGTTATGTCCAGGAGTACTAGCCTCAACTAATCAAAAACTACAGTTAGTTCACTTACCTAGTAGTTCCATTGAAAATTATCTGAGTACCGTCTTTGTACCACGTGAAGGTGATGTCCGAAGTTCCAGACGCCATACAGTATGAACTCCGAATTGTCACATTTATGACTTGTGGATTTGGCTTTTGTTATTTTTTGTTACGTTGCTTATTATCACGAGAAAAGAAGATATTATCAAATTAAGGTTTGTATGAAAGAAAATCTTCAGCATTTTTTTTTTCATAAGAAAATTGAACGCCTTGGGATAACTGCAAGAGAATGATGATGATTGAGAAACAATGTAAAGACTCTTAAGCAGCTGTAACTACACCACATAACTACAAAATGCGACCAAGATTGTTACAACAGCCTTTAATTTAAACGATTTGCATTCTGCGTCATCGTTCGTAATCTCCATAAAATTTACCGCAAAAGGAAACAAACTGAAAAACAAAGTAACTTCGTGAGGATGTGAATGTAACAGGCAAGGAGCCGAGGAGTCCTGCTGTAATTTATGTCTTCCGGAAAACAATTTATGTACCTGAAGGGAGCAGAATTATTCATAGCGAGGTGTTAAAGATGTGATAAAATGATGACTTTTTATGTTTGTTCTATAATAAATAGTACTTTTAGGTCCTTTTCTTTTACCTACATTATGAACTTTGTGAGCCCTAAATTATAAAAGGTTAAACAAAATAATATATAGAGGTATGTTTTTTCTAATCGATACTTGACTCGATACTTCGTTTCAACTTTCAACATAAGTTAGGCAGCAGGTGCAGACTGTGACTATTTTTAAAGCGCTTTTAGTTTCAAATTTAGTTTTATTAACTTACTGCCAAGTCTAACTGAGTAACCAGAGGCGCCAGCACGAGCGCGCGGTGTCAGCGCAACGTAAATACGTCAATTTAGATATTAAAATACCCGTTTCACATATAATATTTTCATAGTTTCAAGAATGTTGTAAAATTCATATCTATGGATGTAAACTAAAATGCCTTAACAGAACTGTGTTTTCGATTAAAACATCGACGTATTAACGTTACGTATAGACCGCGCGCTCGTGCGTGAAAACATCAAATAACTCCTTCCGCTCTGGGTGGAGCAGAAGGGAGTGTCAGTCTTGTACTGACTAAAACCCATCCATGTTCCTTCTTAGCCCTTTGTGTTCCAGGGCCACGGTATCTCTTTCGAACCGTCCCGCAGCCCTGCTCGTGCTAAGGCTTCTGTTTACTTATTCCAGTAAGTTAGCACTGGGTAATATTTTTTAATAGCAACCACGTTACCTGAAACAAGAATTAAATTAATCACCTCCACTTCAGTGCTCAATCTGAACTTCTCTATAGAACTCAGTTTATAAAATAACTACTTCAAACAGTTTTAAACTTGTTTTAATAGAGTTACTGTATTGTATTAATTAAATACAGTGCTAGTTTTAGTTAGATCATATTATCTAGTGTGTATTGCGAATTTCGTAATGGACAAAAACATCGAACAAGTAGTTTGTCTTAAATTTTGCATCGCCAATGGAATTTCGTGTTCGGAGTCCCTAAAAATGCCCTAAAACTTGCGTCGATGCTGCCGCAGCGGCAGCACAGTACGATGAGCTTGGAAGATGTGATGGCGCAAGAGTATTGACGCAAGTTGCGTCCCATACTAAATGCTTACCGAACTTCCAAGAAAACAAAGCCGACCGCTTTTGAACGCTTTGTACCACTGATAAGCACGTGGTTTTGATAAAATCGAAGCTTTCTGATACATTTTTAGGGACTCCGAACACGAAATTCCATTGGCGATGCAAAATTTAAGACAAACTACTTGTTCGATGTTTTTGTCCATTATGAAATTCGCAATACACACTAGATAATATGATCTAACTAAAACTAGCACTGTATTTAATTTAAATAACAGATAGCAATCTGAATAACAGATAACAGAGACTTTTTTTTTATTTAGTGTTTCATAAAGGTTGCGGTGCGCAGCGAACGTCCCCGTGCGCTATATTGTAGGACGTTTGTCATTCGCATTTACTCACGCGAATTCAATAATGTAAGTAGTAAATTTAAAAATAAAATGCTTTATTTTTCAAGTTTTTGAACTCAACTGATAATATCTTGGAAACCGTATCACTTACCAGATTCATCACTGAAGATTTTATGTTTGTAATCACCGACTCTGTCAATTGACATATTATGTTTTATCACAGGCGGCCACAAAAATGACGGAACCCCTTAAACTTTGACAGTTTGTTGACAAACTTGTAATTTGTGATGATAAAGTAATGAGACAGTAATTGTGTAGAAGCACATTCTGCGGGAAAATAGAATTTAGCTATAAGTTTTTCTCTTTAATACTAGAGCGATTTTTTCTTTTGTTTTCCTTTAATTGTATTTCTACTGATCAGCTATTTACAGTGTGTGCAGACGCCAACGCATCAAGTTACAACAAACTGTCAAAGTTTAAGGGGTTCCGTCATTTTTGTGAAGACTGTGAAGTAAAGTTAAGTAAACTCAGGAAAGTACAGCTGCGCGCACAATTGTAACAAAAGCACCAGTTAAGGAGGTAGTAAGTAATTTTCTCTAATCGCCCTATGATAAATACGCGAATTGTTTTCAGGCAATAAACTATATCAATGTAATTTTTTTGGAATCAGTTTAGTGTGGTTTGTTATGTCTACGTATTTTTAGTAGTATAATCATTAAACGCACCCATAAGTGCGCTCGTAATACTTTACTGATACGAGTCTAGATGGATTTATCTTTTGCTAAATATACCAGTTACGTGCAAAAAGTTTAAATAAGTTAATTTTCTTGTTGATTTCAACAGTATCATGAATCTTTAAGATTTAATTACGGAACGGAACGACTACAAAAAGGTTGTTATATTTTTTTGATCAATCACTTCTTTCTAAAAGTAAACAGCTCAGTAAAAGCGGAATTTCTTTTTAGATTGCTTTGTTTTCCGGAATCATACTGCTGTAAATTGTGTTATAAAAGAACATTTTAATACAATGGAAATCTGACGCCGAATACCTACTCGTATTTTCTTCTGTACAATTCAATTTATGGCTTCCTTCTCGTTCAAATTACCTTCAATTCCTAGTCATTAGTGATTCACAACCATGTAAATTACTTGTTTATGCCAAAATAAATAAAAATGATTAAAAATAATGTGTCACCTGTTCTTCCTTTCAATTGCTTTTAAAATATTCGTCACGAGACGATTATAGGAATAATTTTTGCATTATTTGCCACCTCGACGACTCTTTACATTGAATTTATTCATTTTTATTGCGTTATTCATGTCTGTGCCTATCTTTTCCTTGTCGGAATAATGTCAGTTTTTCAAGTTTATGCTTAATTTTACACTAAAGATTTTTGGGCATTTTCCAGCTTTGTGTTGGCTTGCTTTTTGTATATAAATGTTCTGCTCATACATACAACTAACTTACGTTCAGGGAACACGCGTTTTTCATAAAAACCGTCGCTTGTCTGTCCAATCTGCTCACTCTGTTAGATGAAATGGAATAAAATACCAACCTTCACCGTTTCCAAAAACACCGCCAAAATAGTAACTATTTAGTAGAAAGTTAATATCGAGGCTCGTTTGCATTATTACCATTTATAATGTAAACTTATTCAGAAAACGGTTTAGTTGCAATAATAAACATAATTTTGCGCACGGTGTTTTGTGTATATAATATCCTGATTAACGTTATTAAATCTGACTGGCACTATTAGTTCAAGTATTTGTATACTATATCATATATTATTTTAATATAACCACTGTCATTTTGTAAATAATTATCATTTCGAATATCGGATGTGTTTTAACTTCTATGATCATAGTTATTTGAAATGTGAGGTATATTAAATCTGATATTTTTATTTATTTACTGTATATGAAAACAGTATGCTACAGTACCTACTTAGGCGGTTTTTTCTTGTAGTTTGAAACTGAAACTATCAACTTGGTGGAGAGTAAGTTAGCAGGAGCCCAGTTTTCTACAGCGCGAGCCAAGATAAATATTGACTTTAAGTTACGCTCTGCGACATACTCCGAGTAACTCTATTAAAACAAGTTTAAAACTGTTTGAAGTAGTTATTTTATGAACTGAGTTCTAGAGAGAAGTTCAGATTGAGCATTGAAGTGGAGGTGATTAATTTTGAAAAATAAAGCATTTTATTTTTAAATTTACTACTTACATTATTTAATTCGCGTGAGTAAATGCGAATGACAAACGTCCTACAATATAGCGCACGGAGACGTTCGCTGCGCACCGCAACCTTTGTGAAACACTAAATAAAAAAAAAGTCTCTGTTATCTGTTATTCAGATTGCTATCTGTTATTTAAATTAAATACAGTGCTAGTTTTAGTTAGATCATATTATCTAGTGTGTATTGCGAATTTCAAATGGACAAAAACATCGAACAAGTAGTTTGTCTTAAATTTTGCATCGCCAATGGAATTTCGTGTTCGGAGTCCCTAAAAATGTATTAGAAGGCTTCGATTTTATCAAAACCACGTGCTTATCAGTGGTACAAAGCGTTTAAAAGCGGTCGGCTTTCTTCTTGGAAGATGGGTAAGCATTTAGTATGGGACGCAACTTGCGTCGATACTCTTGCGCCATCACATCTTCCAAGCTCATCGTGCTGTGCTGCCGCTGCGGCAGCGGAAAACTGTAAGCGGCGTAAATATACCTTTGTAGTAACTATATTTTCAAGCCGTTTGGGGTTGAAACTCTAGGGCCGTGGGGTCCGAGTGGTCAGAGCCTTTTTAGGGAAATTTCGGTTACTGTTTCTAGTATTATAATGGTGCCAGTCACCTCTTTTACTAAATAAATACAGATTTATGTTAACGTACATGATGGTTTTGTTGAATGTAATATTCTAATTTTGAATTTCGCGCCTATTTATGTTGCTTACACGCTCATGTTATCGCTGTCTCTCTCTATTCCGTGACATTAAGCGACCGTGTATTACTGTACTCTATAATTGCTAGTTTTATAATAAATAGTTATTAAAACCTGAGCTACATCGTTTAATTCAACAGGTTATGGGCCCAGGAAAGCTCAGAAATAAACACAGTGCAAAATTTAATCGTAAAATCAGTGATCAAAGTCATTGAAGCGAACCTAACCTCAAACCGAAACGTGTTTCGTGTGAACGTATTTTTGTTGGAGTTTTGCGAAGTATTTACGCACTTGAACTCGGTAATCTTATTGAAAATGGCATCAAATATTACTCCTGCGTTCATCGAAAAGCTGTCCGGCCGTGAAAATTACGCAACCTGGCGTTTTGCAATGCAAACATACTTGCAACACGAGGAACTCTGGGATTGCATAGAAGACAACTCAAAAAGTATAGATATGAAACGGGACACTAAAGCGAAGACAAAAATAATACTCTCAGTCGATCCAACAAATTATGTGCACATTCAAGAGGCTCGCACTGCCAAAGAAGTATGGGAGAAATTGTCGTTAGCGTTCGACGACTCGGGGCTGACCCGGCGAGTTGGTCTACTGCGTGATCTATGTAATACATCGCTAAGTGAATGTCAAAATGTAGAGGAGTACGTAAGCAAAATAATGGGTACCGCTCATAAGCTCAGAAACATAGGCTTTAAGGTAGATGACGAATGGCTGGGAACACTACTACTCTCTGGCCTTCCTGATACATATCAACCTATGATAATAGCCATAGAGAGCTCCGGAATGAAAATTACCTCAGATTCTGTTAAGGCAAAGTTACTACAAGATGTAAGACTGTCTGAAAGTGACTCCAAGGCATTTGCAGCAAACAAGAAGTTTCAGAAAAATCATAAGAAGCCATCAAAAGGACCTAGATGCTATACTTGTAATAAATATGGCCATAAAAGTCCAGAATGCGAATCTAAAGCTAAAAGCACACTAAAACCAAGTAGTTCGTCATATGCTGCTGTATTTGTAGCATCATCCTCACAAAATGATGCCTGGTATGTGGACTCCGGTGCAACCTCGCACATGACCAAACACAAGGATTTGCTTCAGAATGAGTCAACTTCTTCTATAAAGAAAATAAGAGTTGCAGACAACAAGGAATTATCTGTACAATCCTCAGGGCAAGTTAGCTTGGACACTTATAATAACAAAGGCCATGAGAAAAAGGTCCTGTTTAACAATGTTTTATATGTTCCCGAACTGGCGACTAACCTGCTATCTGTAAGTCAGATTATTCGAAGTGGTGGCCAAGTAAGATTTGATAAAACAGGCTGTGTTATTATGAACAGTAAAAATGAGATAGTAGCAACAGCTAGTATAATCAACAACATGTACCGGCTGAACACTCCTGGAGGAGGTTATGCATGCATGTCTGATGTTGAAGAACAAGATATCTTCCTGTGGCACCAAAGAATGGGACACCTTAACTTCGACAGTTTAAAGAAAATGCCTAAAAATGCTGACCATGTAACTTTCTCAGCAAATACAGGAAGTCTGTCATGTGTCACCTGTAAAGAAGGTAAGCAAACACGGCTATCTTTTAAAAATGAAGGAAGTAGATCATTGGTTCCTCTTCAACTGATACACTCGGATATATGTGGACCCATGGAAACCCAAACAATAGGTGGTGCCAAATATTTTCTGACCTTCACAGATGATTACACAAAGAAGATTTATGTGTATTTTCTTAGCAAAAAGAGTGACACACTGGGAAAATTCAAAGAGTTTAAAAATGAAGTAGAAAATCAATTGAATAGACACATAAAGATTCTTAGAACAGATAATGGCCTAGAGTATGTCAATAAGGAATTCTCTGAATACTTAAAAGGTGCTGGTATCATACACCAGACTACCACACCATACACTCCTGAACAAAATGGGACTGCAGAAAGAATGAACAGAACCCTCATTGAAAGAGCGAAATGTATGTTACTTAATGCAAAACTACCAAAACAATATTGGGCTGATGCAGTACACACAGCTGCCTATATAATTAATCGTTCTCCGACCAAGTCCCTGTCATTCAAGACTCCAGAAGAACTGTGGTCTGGACGGAAACCAAGTATAAAACACATGCGCATATTTGGTTGTGAAGCCATGGTACATCTACCACAAGAGAAGCGTAAAAAGTGGGACCCAAAGGCACAGAAAATGATATTCATTGGCTATTGTGATCACAGTAAAGGCTATAGATTCATAATACCAAACTCTAGAAAAGTGATAAAAAGCAGGGATGCTATATTTTTTGAATCTACTGTCAAAAGAGATTATGTACCTATACAACTGTCAGAAAAGGATCCTGTAACGAAAATTGATATAAGTGAAGAAAATAATACCACTGAAATAGATGAAGAATCTTCAACAAGTTCACATGATACTGTACGTGAAAATAAAACATCTTCAGACAGTGAGTACTCACCCGACATCAGTTTAGATTCTCCTACAGCTAGTAACATAACATTGAGATCTAGAAAGAAGCGAAATGAAGTAAAACTAGATGATTCTGAAGAAAATACATACCTGTGTCAAAGTGAAGACATATATGTTCCAGTAACATATAAGGAAGCTGTGAACTCAGTTAATAAAGATAAATGGATCAAGTCAATTGGTGAGGAACTGGAAGCTCATCAGAAAAACGACACCTGGACATTGGTTGAAAAACCTCTGAATGCAAAAGTTATACCATGTAAATGGGTATTCCGTATTAAGGATGAACCATCGGGTCTAAGGTACAAATCAAGACTGTGTGCAAAAGGGTATTCACAGACCAAGGGTATTGATTACCATGAAACTTATGCTCCGACGGTCAGGTATGATTCGATACGTTTACTTCTTTCAATTGCAGCACAAAATAATTTAAAAATTATTCAACTGGATGTCAAAACAGCATTTCTTTATGGAGAGCTTGACGAGACCATATTCATGAAACCACCAGAGGGCCTGCACCATGAAGACAAAATGGTATGCAAACTTAATAAATCATTATATGGTCTAAAGCAGGCTTCACGGTGTTGGAATAGTAAATTCGACTCTGTGCTTAAGAAGTTTGGCTTTGTCAACAGCAAAGCAGACCAATGTGTATATGTTGGTGAAATCAATAATAAGAAATGCTATCTATGCTTATATGTCGATGATGGGTTGTTATTTTCCTCAGATGAATGGGCTCTACAGGAAATAACTAAAGAATTGCGAGCCATATTTGATATTAAAATATTCATCAAACCGGGTAACTTTGTGGGAATGCAAATTGAACAATTTAGTAAATGCATATTCATCCATCAGACTAAATATATAGAACAAATATTGGCCAAATTCAACATGACTAATGCCAATTCCATCAGTGTTCCAGTCGACCCCCACATAAAATTGCAAAGAGGAAATGAAGAGGATGAGAAAGATGTACCATACAGAGAAGCAGTAGGCTCTCTGATGCATCTAGCTATTGTGAGTCGACCCGATATCATGTTTGCAGTCAGTCTGGTAAGCCGTTTTCTTAATTGTTATAATCAGATCCATTGGAATGCAGTAAAACGGATTTTCAAATACTTGAAAGATACAAGAGAGTATGGGTTGTGCTATACACAATCTCCACAAACATCAGAAGTCATAGGCTACAGTGACGCAGACTATGCAAATGATATGGATACACGCCGTTCAGTCACTGGCTATGTATTCATCAAGAACGGGGCGGCTGTGACTTGGTCCAGCCAAAGACAACAAACAGTGGCTTTGTCCACGACAGAGGCCGAATTTATGGCAGCCTGTGCTGCTACCAAAGAGGCAATGTGGATCAAACAGTTTTTAAGTGACATTGATGAATATAAACAGGACTCTATATGTCTTAATTTAGATAATCAAAGCGCTATTAGTGTCATTAAAAATATTAATTTCCATAAGAGATGTAAACATATTGAAATTAAATACCACTTTATTAAAGAAAAGTATCATCAAAAATTAATTGTATTAAAGTTTGTTAGTAGTAATTATCAGTTTGCAGATATACTTACAAAAGCTTTATCTAAAGATAAATTTCAATATTTAAGATCAAAGCTTGGAATGTTATCATATAACTTACTTTCTAATTGATTCTGTAATGTATAACTCAGTTTTTTTTTTTGTCCAATTTAATTAATTGTTATGTAACCATTATTGTCATAATGAGGCTCAAATTCAGGAGGAGTGTTGAATGTAATATTCTAATTTTGAATTTCGCGCCTATTTATGTTGCTTACACGCTCATGTTATCGCTGTCTCTCTCTATTCCGTGACATTAAGCGACCGTGTATTACTGTACTCTATAATTGCTAGTTTTATAATAAATAGTTATTAAAACCTGAGCTACATCGTTTAATTCAACAGGTTTAATAGATGTATTGACAAGGTACTGTCATGATGTTAATTTCCTTAAACAGTTCTCTTAGAGAATCGCGCCTACGTAGATTATATATGGCTCTGGTGGCTCTTTTCTGCAGAATAAATATAGACTCGATGTCTGCAGCCCACCCCCATAGTTAAATATAGTACGACATAATACTATGATAATATCTAACATACACTAGCTTCGCGGTATCTACATGAGTAAATTGAATTAATGTAGTTGCGAGCTTGTATAATTTTGGCCCTACAAGGATAATGTTTGCAAACCCACATAATTAGCATTGCGTAAGTGATTTAAGCAAATGCTCGTTATGTAGAAATTATACAGGTGTTCAAACAACGTAAGTCAGAAAACTAGACGTTATAGCCTTTCGCTTGGATTATTCTGGATCTGGGAGGTCTGTGTGCATATAGATACTAAGTGTTGTGAGTTGGTAGCTGTATCAGCTACTTCTAAGAAGGAAATGTTTTCTCTTTATGTCTTGTATCGCAGGTCGGAGCTACTCACAGCAACAACCGTTTAAAACAAAACTCTCTTGTGTGGAAAACTAACTGAAAGTCTGAAGCTACTTTTAATTTGACTGTTCCATGAAGAAGTGTGTTGCGTTAAATATCAAGTTTATAAAACTATGATGCATTACGGTAGGTAAGATCTTTGAACAGTCAGCAAGTAGCCAATACCGGGCTTGAATCGTTGAAATGTGTACTCTAAGTGTAACAAATAAAACCCACTTTACGACGGGAGTAATAGTGTGGTCTATAGGGATAGTTGAACAAGCGCTTGCACCGATGACATCTATTGAAAGGGTAGGCTTTACATTGCCTTGCTGTTGATGAATGTTATCGAACAACCGGCAGAATAATGGATGGTATTAATTTGTAAACCTATGTGTCAGATTTGATCGTTGTCTGCTGATCTACTCCTGTTTTGTTAAGCAAACTAAGATTAAACTTTTATTGAACTTATTCTGTCTTCCTTTTCGTTAATATTTACTTAGTACCGAATGTTTCCGATCTAATTCAGGTTTTAACAACTAAATGACTGGAATGAACAACTGAAATTTCCATAAAAAATAAATAAATAAATTTTATTCCGTTCTCATAACAAGTTCAAAATTAAAAGCTAGTAACAAAAGACAATGATCCTTAAACGCTAGATTTTACATATTCCCTGGACTCCACACTAGGATACCCTGTGTCGTGGAGTCCAGTCTCTTCCCAAGTAAGGGTACTATTTTAGCTTTAACTGAACTAATTACATAAGATAAAGTGAAGAATAATTAACTTAACAAACCAAAAAACTAAATAAAAAAGAAAAAAAAAGAAAAATGTGTTATTAAAAAAAAAAAAAGTGGTAAGACCTCACCCGCGAAACAGAATAGAAGTCTGACCGAGTTCCTGGTTAAACTGCTCGTTATTTAATGATCTAGTGTAGACTAAACCCAAGTGAATGCTATAAAATAACGCGTTGCAATAAAATCGCTTATGTCCAAGTGGAGTTCTTGATAAATCTTATCTCTGAAACTTGACATTGCCACTAGCCGCAGAAACCACGACGCTAAACCTCTTTATCAGTGTCGTAGACTACTTTAATATCTGTGACGAGGACGTAAAGTTCGTGCTTCGATGTGAATATCTGGGACATTCTAAAATAATCGACGTTGGGTTTCTCGTTTTAATAGATTTCTGACGACGATTGTTTCAGTCACTTAACGATTATGGTATAACTTCAGCAATATCGTATTTATTGCTCGGGACTCTGGTGACATAATTTTCAAAACAATGGACTTTCAGAGACGTTGAACTCTCCTTCTATTTGTATTGGTATCTGAGAGTTATTTGTTTCCTCATGGGAAAGTAGTGTAGTACGCATAACGACTAATCACGCTTTACCATGATTATGTACGCATAAACTGGTTGGCTCACTGTGCGGAAAATCTATACAAAGGGAAGGTATGTGATACTGGAAAGGAAGATGTAGCTTGATGAGTCGCCGTATGTACGTAACTTGTATCGTTTGCAAATTATTTAAACAACATATCTTCAGCCTAGCCTTTTCTCAAACTATCTTGGGGTTGGTTCCAGTCTAACCGGATGCAGCTGAGTACTAGTATTTTACATGAAGCGGCTGCCTATCTGACCTCCACAACCCAATAACTGGGTAACACGACACCCCTTGGTAAGACTGGATGTCAGACTTTTGGCTTCTGACTACTCGCAACGACTGTCAAAGATCTACAAATGACAGCCGGGACCAACGGCTTAATGTGCTTTCCGTGGCACGGAGTAAACTCGGTATGTAATTATGATCACCCATCCACGGACCAACCTCGGCAAGCACGGATTAACCTTAAACATCGACCCGTGTGTCTGTTATTATTTAGCCACAAGCTAACGTATAACATACCATAGGAACCATAATTATCATACCCTGTGCTGCCATAAGTTACCTCACTACAGATCTTTATCAAACTTCAACAATAAGCGTCAACTAAATCACTCGTGTGTGAACGCTCGACTGCTCTCTTAACCGTAACATTTAGGATGGTTTATGTTAATTGCCTATTCCGGACAGTGCGGCCTTCCGGGAACATGTCCATAACGACGGAAGGTTATCGTCACTGAACCTTTGTCAATGGCTTCTTTGTCCGCTGTCCGATAAAAGTTGTAATAAATAGCGTGAATGTGGTGGTTTAAAATCTTTGGCATCGTTTTACGCTGCAAAAAAATATCTTAACCGTTTACAAAAATATATAAAATAGGTAGTGTGATGTTATTTCTGCAAAAAAAAATGAACAACAAAAAATTTATACAAGGTATTGTTTTGCATCCTCATCAAATTCAAGGAGGTAACTGTGCTCATGATTCTCGACCCGAATCAATAAAAAAATGGGTATAGGTATTTTTTTTTCTTATTTATGAAAATCGGTAAGTGTGAAACACCCGTGTTTTAAACTCGGCTCGTCTGATCACCGCCCTATAACCGCGCTTTCACACATACAAACAATCTCAAACGTTCATTCGATGATTTCTTAGTCTCTAAACCACGTTAAAGTGGTATTCTGAAATACTGACAAACTTAAACAACCAAAAAAATCCATGTTTATTAATAAATTACTAGGAACCGTAATTTTAATTGATTATTTATCTCTTTTGTGACCACCTCCTGAATTTTGACGAGGATGCAAAACAACACCTTGTATAATGGTGTTACTGTAGGTAAACTGGTCTTTATTTACCAATCTCGACAATTTGCCGCACTACACCACACTTAATACCTTCCATATTACGTGAAATGTTTTATGTTATTTGTAATGCAACAGGCAGATGTTCTATGGGCAGCTGTGTTTCAGAACACAATTCGTTCTAAAATTTTATTCAGAACACAATTCTAGTGCGCTATTGGGCGAAATGTCGAAATGTCCCGGGAGGAATAAGATAGGCTACAAAAGCCTTCGTACGGTATGTCTGATAAGATCGCTACAGGAAAGAGAGGGATTTCCTTTTTCAAAACCGAGGTATGCCGTTTACTGCAATTCAGATCTGACCTGACAGACCAGGGTTTTCAAGAACCTTAACGTAGCTTTTTGTCAAACAAAATGAAGAGACGGTAGGAATAATTTACAGGAGTTTCGTTTTCCAAACTTATAATACTTACATTGAAATAGCCTGCACTGAAATTGTTTTTTTTTATGTTAAGTGATCACCCCAATTTATTCACTTGACTTTTCATGGAACTTGCCAAGTATTTTCTTTTTCTACGCACGAGAAACCTTTGATAAAATTGAATCACAAGACCATTTGTTTCAACATTCTCTTTCACTGGTAGATTAGCGAGAGTATTCATTGTAGATGTATGTTCCCACGTTTGCTTCGGGCGCCCCGAGGGAGTCGACTAAGTGGAAAGGTTGGCGATGCGTCACACACCAGATAATGGTTGAAATATACGCTCCATTACTTAATATCTGAAGTTTCTGTTTGTTCACACATTCATTTAATTTCTTTGAGTTTTGTATACAAACAGTGAATTTATTTTTAGTTTTTGCTGACACTGCACCATTATAGGAAAGTTGCGCGTAGACAATTTTTTGATTGAATCAATAGGTAAATGTTCGCTACACAACACTATTCTAAAAAGAGAAAAATATTAAACTATTTTGTTCGTATATTAAGGTACTCGGAATTCTTGTTAAATGCTTAAATGGCTGAAGGATAACAGGTGAAAATGGATGACGACAGGTAATGGATAACCCAATACTGCGGAATCAGATTGTCATCCAGCATGATGCATGTGGCTCACTGCATAATGTGTGTCAGGTGAATAAGCTCAGGTATTTCATAGTTGCTTTTGATGATAATAAATGCTGCGCAAACTGTATGTAATTTTGTCGACGTTTCATAAGTGCCCATGTAAAATAACATATTTTGATTTTAATTTTGATTCTCAAAGTAACATAATATTCTGTTGTCTCAAATCTCAAGGAACATTATATATTATTTGATTTATTTAAATTATAGCATTTTTTTAATAAGAGATTGTAGCGCAGTTTTATGTCACTTACTGGGGAAGTCCCACCATATCAACAGCCATATTACGCCTAAAACTAGAATAAACAAAAAAATATTATTTTATTCTTAAAATATCAACTATACTTAGGAATAAGATTTGCACAATTATGTTAACTTCTGTACAAAGAATGTTTCAGCAAACCTAATATAAAAAACCTACTAACCAACAGGTGGCCAAAATTAATAATTATTATGCTTTTTGAATGAATTAGCTTCCAAAATTACAGAGAATAATCCCACTACATTAGAACACAGTTCAGCAGTTATATAGTACCCTGCAGCCCATCGTAGGTGAACTGAAATATTTGCCAGTGATTACGCAAAACGACAGGCAACGGGAACGGTCCGGACTAACATGAACGCAGAGGAACAAAACGTGTTTTAAAAACATCTTTGGCAAATGATTTCATCCTTCATAAGTTTGAAAAAATCCACCCATTTCTGTCTTATGTCAACTTTAAACCTTAATAATCTTCATTCTGCTCTAGGTAGGTGCCTATAGACATTCAATTACATAACATCACGCCAGTAATCTCCGATGGGTAAGGCAGAGGTGTACCTAAAAGTACACCCACATTTCGCCTTTTATATTTAAAGTTATTGGGTGCGAGCATATTGCCATCAACCGGGCACAAATCCAGACTGGAATTTATCAGGAGCAGCCTACTGAGAAATTCCAGAAAGGTCAAATTCAAATTTAATTACGCATTGTTAAGTCAGGATGTTCACGTTTTCCTTTTCGTTTTACAAATTGTTACAGCAGAACCGGCGGGAAATAAAGAAATAGAACAATATTTGGTGTGGGTATGGTAAAACTTTATCTAAAGGGTGTAAAACACCTCTTAACGAAGCCGAAAGGCACTGCTTCTCTCTGTCGTTGCGATCATTTTTTTGTTCTACACCATACCTGGGAACCTTATAGTTACGGAGATATTAGGGGTCAAAGTTCCAACTTTTTGACAAGTATTTTTTTAAATACAAGTTTTTAATGTAAGATTTTTACTTTAAACACCTCCACGACCCCCGTACTATTCAATCCGTCCATCAGCACAATGTTTTGAGTGCGTTACATTGAGTTCTACCACCAAACATGATTTTACACCCCCCAAAAAAAACGTTTCCCAGCAATATTTTTTGCGTAAAGTTACTTAGTTTCATGTACATAATGCTTGGTTGACGGCTTCGTGATTAGGTGATTTACACGGTGTATATTATTTTATTGTGATGCGTTCAATGTGGTCACAATAACTTTGGATTAGTGCCGTGTTTATCGTACAGTTATTGATTTGAAATAGTTTGCTACCGGTTTATGGTTTCAATTGCGATTTAGGTTCGAACGAAAAAAAATATATTATGATGGCATTAGAATAAAAAAAAGCAACAACAAGAGACAAAATAAACTTTGAATTTGAATAAATATCATGTCTAAGAACCAATAACTTAATGCAGTATTTATTTAAAATTTTTATGACATGTGTAGTGCCTGAGGCGACACCTTAAATATATCTACTTAATTTGATACTGAAACTTTTTAATAGATCATACAAATGTAAAGAAAGTTCATGCAAAATTAAACTAAAACTGTATTGAAATAATTGATTTTTATTTATGTTATGCGTTATGTTTGTGAACGGGCTATGTTGGGACTGATCATCTTTTCCACGGTCTATTTTAATTACCTTATTTTTGAACTGTTGATTTAGTATTTTTACTCTGAACGTCTAACTATCTCTCTTAACGTGCACGTCTTTCATTCGTCTTTCTTTCGTTCTCAAATATTATTTTGCTATTACGTTAATAATAACGACAACCTAATGTGTATTTTTAAGAAGGGTATTTCTTTAATTTCAAGCAGCGTTATGTGTAAATATAATAATAACGGAAGTTATTTTAGATAAACACAAGAAAATTTCGCGTAATACGTTAATGAGAGGTGTTTACTTCGACGTAACAATATTAGAATTCTAATTCAATTTGAATATTTTGAATACCCTAGAAGTATGTGGAGGTGTGGAGGTACTTTGTGTTTTATAACAGGAAAATAAAGTTTATGAGTTGGTTTCTAAGAGTAGGTGACAATGTAGTAATGAATGTTTCTTTTGAAAAAGACTTACTGAGTTAACAAATTGTCTACCCATGACAATGCAAAACAGAAAAGAAATAAATCGACACTGTTTGATTGGGAATAAAAAGTTTTATGTATTTTTATGACGGGTTTGTTCTAATTAAAGATTAGCAGTTAGACTTTGACGTGACTTAATCGCAGTGCCTTATTTTATACTACGCGAGACACTAGCAGCAATTTTATTAATGGTTTTCATCGTGCATGGATGGGGTTTAAAGCGGAGGTAGTATATTTCATAACAAGTACACAAAACCAGGTCTTTGTATGTATTATTTTGAGCAACAGCAGTAGCTCCCTCTTGAATAAATTTGGCATTTGTTCTCAACGCGTCCACGATGCCGACACTTTAAGGCAATGAAAGTGAAACTCGCGTTAGATTGATTGTTGTGACGCCTACAGAGGACAAATGCTGACATGTTCATACCTAGGACTAGAAACTTTAGAAGAGAAAGAAGTACTTAATTAACAATGAAAGCCTTTGATTTGCTCACATAATTAAAGCAACTCTAGGCTTCATAACAAAAGCCCACGTAAAAACCCTACATTTTAATTAACACACTCAACAACATACGTTAACAGGAAGAAGAGGCTCCATTCCATAAATAGCCTTGTGAAGTCAGACACGTGCAATTGACAGAACAAAGTGTGTTAGTTTACGATTCTCAACAAACTATAAAAATATATCAGTATTTATATGTAAACAGTCTAATTTGTACACCAGACTCGGCATTTATAATGAAGTAACACTTCAGGTTCAGAGTGGAAGATCGTAATAAAATCAGAGCAACTTCAAAACTCAACCTACATTGTCAAAAATATAAGAATTTGGCAACAAAAGCTTTTGTACGTTTTAAAAAGACCGCTTGCCTTCCTTTTACTCATTTTTCTTCGAAAAATAGCGCTATTGTCTTTTCACACTCGCTGCGTTTTAGTTAACTTGGAAGAAAAGAGTGCGGTTAATGTCACAGTCAATAGCTATAAAGGTTTCTTCTGGTTCGTTAAGTGAGTTTTTTTTTTTATAAAGGGTGTATTTGAGGGTGACTTGACGAACTCGAAATGCTCACTTTAATCTTACTGCTTTTGTACGCTAACAAAGCGTTTTTGGGTATTAAATTCGTTTTAGTATCATATAAAACCCTAGTAACATTTTGGCCTGTGACCATAAACGGGCTGAGAATATTATATATTATATTATATTATAATATTATATTATATTATACCAGAGGCCGGAATAAATTACAGCAATAAACAGATTACACCTACATCAAGATAACATTATTATAGTACTTTAGTAGTTTTCTCATACGCAATAGCTTTTTTGTGGTTTATGTGTATTATTTTTATTTTCTTTCTTATTAGTTTGCTAAAGCTTTGCTCTATTCAGAAATAGAATAAAAATAAATAAAATAAATAATAGAATAGTCTTCGTCATAGAATAAGTAATTTTATAATGTTGTTAGGTTTGTCACCGAAACGCAGAGTTTATTAGAACATCAAAATAAAGGGTTTAATTTCTCGAGGTGGCTTGAACTGCAGTCACACTTTTTTTACGGATCGGAAATCATCAAATGATCCCTCCCGCTCTGGGCGGAGCGGAAGGGAGTGTGATGCATTTCTGCTGTCCTCCTTCCTACCCACATGTTCTAATTGTTAACTTATAATAGTCAGTGCACTACTTATGTTGATTGAGTAATAAACCAGCCTTTGTACTATACACTCGTTTGCTTGTTTCGTGCTCCCCTAGTTAAATACTTATCAGAGTGTCAGACTTGTACTGACTAAAACCCATCCATGTTCCTTCTTAGCCCTTTGTGTTCCAGGGCCACGGTATCTCTTTCGAACCATTCCCGCAGCCACCAGACCTGGCAGGCCTGAACTGCAGTCGCCCTTACAAAGAACAGTTGAGAGGAACCTTTAACGGTCACTTTAATCTATTACTTACTCTATACCCTAGTTTCTATGTACGGAGCGCGGTTTTGGTATCATAAATCCATAGAAATGTTTTATCCAGCCAGCCTTTTTATATTTGGGCAATAAGCTGCAAGACTTAAATCAAGATAACAACATTTTAATACTTTAGCATAATAAACAATATTTTTAATGTAATTCTGATATATTAACGGTTTCTATTATTTTTGTTTTCTTGGTTTTAGTTTAGTCGTCTCTAGATATATGAATGTTCGTAAAACTCAGATATAATTAAAACGAAAAGACCCGTCTCTATTAATTAACTCACTTTTAGTTAAACTTCTCAACAATTACTTAGTGGGAAATATTGGCAAATTCGTTAATTGATATTAATAAGGCTTAGCCTTTGATGTTCTGTATGGCTGTAATTTATCTTGACGGCTTTGCCTAATTGTGAAATTAGTATCATTAGACAATCCCATTCTGTCTGCAATAAAATTATAATAGCAATAGAGCTGCTCAGAAAAAGAGCACCTAAGAAATAATATCTTCTAATTAGTGGAATAAAAGGTACCGCTTTCCTTGCTCATTTGAGACTGGTATTCAGTGTTGGCTGTGGGACCTGAATTCTAATTGCTGTCTCAAGATTAATCTGCAAAGTAGTGAAATGTAATAAGAACAAACGAAGGACATTTTTACCAATTATTTTCCTATTATGAAAAAAAGGAAGTGAAATATTACATAAATCTAGAACAGACAATGTTGAATATGATTTTTAAGGTTAGGTTAATAATTAATTTAGGTTCCTACGTTAACTTACATATCAATCTACGTTTAAATAATACACGCAATAAGAGTAGCCCTGGTAAGCCGTGGGTTCAAACCCAGGCAGGCGCATTACTTTGTGTTATTTATTTCATCACATCATCATCAAAAACAGTGAAGAAAACATCGTGAAGAAACCGGCATACCCTAGAACTAAAAATTACCAACCCGCACTGGGCCCGCGTGGTGGATTACAGCCCACTCCGTCTCATAGAGAGGAGACCTGTGTCCCAGCAGTGGGAACATTATAGGCTGATGATGAATAAGAATAGCACTACACCCATTTTCTCGTCATTCAATCCAGTAATCTAATCTCATTAATCATGTGAGAAAAACTTCGTTCAATTCCCCTATTCCATCTGTTAATCACACAATGGCTGCTGTCCGGTCAATTACTCCATAAATAAAGCGCGGTTGTGGCTTCAATGACGAGGGTACATGTCATGTCGCGCGGTACACACACTGTCACACAAAATTGGGTAATAGAGGAGCAATGGTGGACGGGTTAAGTGTAGGGAAAGGTAAGGTAAAGGATATAAGGCGGATTCATTTCATAAGTGCTCTGTATTTGAGGATTTTTGTAATTATCTACAACATAGATAATATAATTAATTAGCCAGTAAATCAAGTGTTTTACGTTTGACTCCTGTGAATACAGTCAAATTTTAATGCTTTTGTAACGTTGTCTTTAAAAGCTAAGCCCTGTTTATCGAATTTGATTTTCTTAGTATTTTGTAAGGAAACAATGCAATAAAAAGAAAGGGCATAATATTATATTTAATTCCGTAGACAAGATCCAGGCTTGGATGTAGCACCATCCAGGAGGGATTCTCCAAAAAAAATCACATGTTTGTTTTATTTTTTAAATGCCAACATCTGTGACAAATTATTTTTAACCAGCCGTTATTTTTAACTGTTAGTAAACATTTTGTATTCCATTATTTTACAAAAAAATAAAAGATCACCCAGCGCCAAACCTTTTATGCGGGTATTATAAAACTTTTTACGATTTCTCAAAAAGAAATAGAACAATTTATTTGACTCAAAGGATCAGTCTTTTCAAAACTTCTATAAATATCAAATTTACGCATTTGCGGCTTTTTTCAAATCTTCAAGATGTATGTGTCCCAACAGAGTGACATATGCATGCAGGTATTACGTTTGGGACCTACATAGATGTTATCTATATACAAATAAATAAAATTGTAATTTCCAAATAACAGCTTCTTACTGAACGCATATAATAATATACATGCATTTAATAGTACGGGGGTCGTGGAGGTATGTCAAGTAAAGTTATAATGTTAATAACTTATATTGAAATAAAAACTTGTGAAAAAGTTGGAACTTTGACCCGACGTGACCATACGTAGAATAAATAAAATAAAATGATGGCAATGACGGAAAGAACAAGTGCCTGTCGGTATTGTTATACATTATTTTATAACCATTACGTGGTAGGTACTTATAACATCAAAACATTTTCAAATTTTTGTCTGTCTGTTTCGGCCAATCGCCAAAACGGCTTGACCGATTCTGACGAGACTTTTACGGGCAGATACCTGATGGTACAAGGAGTAAGGTAAGCATTAAGGATAAGGGTTCCGTGCCAAAAAAATCAAACTCTTGAAATCCGATTTAAATAAGGAAGTACCATTTTTTTTTTATAATTCTTATAACCTACGTACCTACCAAACCAAACTGTGAGTTGATTTGTCTAACTCTGACTAAAAGCACCATTCTAAACAAACACCGTAGTTTTTGAAAGCTTTTAAGTAGCCCGAAACTTTTCCCACAATTTAGGATTGCGATTGTCGAAAACATATTCACGGGATAAAGCACAAGCTCATGCCGCAGTCAATGTATAAATAAAGTGCTTTTTGGCAGCATTTAAGAAACATCATCGTATTAAATACAATGAGTCTTCATCTAAAAATACGAGTTCAAACTAGTAGTAATAACTAGTAGTAACTAGTAGTAATCTAACGGGCAAAAGTGTGTGCATAGTGAGCAAAATATGTCTTTCAAACTACTATGGATACACACGTGCACTTTAGCTGACTTTTAGAATTTAGTATCACACTATTGACAACAGACGTAGTTGCTCGTAGCAATTTTCAAGCAAGGAACAGCGTAGCGGTTCGTAGCTCACAGAAGCAAGACGCGGCGTAGCGGTTCGTAGCACGTCGTATCCGATAATTCGATTGCATACAAATCGATGAAAATGAGCTTTCTTTGCATAGTAAATCGATTGTTTCACTCGAAGGGATTACGAACAGTATTAAATCTATCTCTATCGTTATCTTAAATTGGAAAAACCTAATAAGACAAGTAATTTTAACATTATCTTTAAATAAAATAACTTAAGTTTGTAAAATTGTTATCATATCTTTAAACCATATAAATGAGGCATTTAAAACCACTCACACTCATCTGCCTAGCCTTTTCCCAAACTATCTTGGGGTCGGCTTCCAGTCTAACCGGATGCAGCTGAATACCAGTATTTTACATGAAGCGACTGCCTATCTGACCTCCACAACCCAGTAACTAGGTAATACGATACCCCTTAGTAAGACTGGATGTCAGACTTTTTGGCTTCTGACTACTCGTAACGACTGTCGAAGATCTACAAATAACAGCCGGGACCAACGGCTTAACGTGCTTTCCGAGGCACGGAGGAAACTCGGTATGTAATGATGGGCACCCATCCACGGACCAACCTCGGCAAGCATGGCTTAACCTTAAAGATCGAACCGGGCGGCTGTTAATATTTAGCCACGAGCTCCTCTCACACTGTAGGAAATTAAATTAACAATAACCACAGTTTGGTTTAGCTTACCACTCTAACGCATCATTATGTAGTTAATTTATCAAATTACTACCAGTGCGGAGTGTCGATGAAAGGTAGGCACAATTAAAGCTTGATCCATTTTCTATATTTTAATTTATTAAGCAGCTCAATGTACTTAAAAGTTCCACATTCATATCCCGAGGTTTCTTGTATCCAAACATGATATTACGTACTAGGTAACGGTTACTGTATTAAATATACATTAACACCTGTTGGCAGCTTGCAGTTTGTGATGTGTAATAGCTTTGCATTAAGTTTAAAGCTCAGTTCAGACTTCAACGTAAGTTGTTTAGGGAAAACAGACTTTAAAGTTTTAATCTAGTTTTTGATACATTCGTTGTCTCGTGGTTATGTAAATTGATGTCTTCCTTAAGGAGAGGTATGTTCCATATCTACAAACCGTATTCTGGCTTTTGGAAGATAGCCAGATAATTGATAACCTAAAGCATATAATTTGTAACTTATATCGGAGTACCAAACAAAACAGAGAGAGACAACCGCGGCTGCGTCTGTGTGCTACCACATACAACTGCCAAACGACGGTGTTGCATAGTTCAATTGTATGATAAATAAAGAAGAAATAAAGAAGTTACACATATTACATGAGGATCGAGTAACGACGTGCTGGTTGTGTAGCAAAGGTATATTCAAAGTTAATACAAACAAGCACTGTAATAGCATTAACCTAAAAAATACAGAAAAACAATAGCATATTTTGGAGAAGATTTTTGAAATCTCTTCTATGAAATTTCAATAGATGGAATGGTGAAAAGCCTACGTTTTTCATTGGGCAACATGCAAGACAAAAAGCTGTGCAAACGCACGCCACGTATTTAATACTACAATTCAGTCAGCAGCGATGAACTGTATGGTTAAGAAATATTAGTAGTTAGCTAATGTTTCTGTACGAAGTTACTCGTAAGTGCATTAGCATTCCAGCGGATCCCCGCAACCTTCACCAGGTCATCGGTCCACCTAGTGGGAGGCCTTCCAACGCATCGTCTTCCGTCTCGCGGTCACCATTCCAGAACTTTTCGACCCCATCGGCCATCCGTTCTGCGAGAAATGTGCCCTGCCCACTACCACTTAAATTTGGCAATTCTTCGGGCTACGTCGGTAACCTTGGTTGCTTTGCGGATGTCCTCATTTCTGATTTGATCACGCAAAGAAACTCCGAGCATAGCCCCGTCCGAATCGCACGGGACCAGTAAATGTGGCGATACTTGGGGGAGGCCTATGTCCAGCAGTGGACGTTTTTTGGCATGAAATGATGATAATAACATTAGCAATCCGTTTTGCAGTGTATTTTAGTACTAAAGTCTGTTATCACATTATGCTAGTTTTGGGTCTGAATGTAAAATTAATCGACATTTGTGTCATAAAGCAAGTACGAGTTTGAGTTCAGCATATTATGCTGTACGTGTAAAGTGTTGAATTTACTTCTCTACTAACTTATACTGAATGTTTGATTCCAAACTTGGCTTCAATAATGTTGAGTTCTAGTTGTATTACTTTGATCGCAGAACTTGGTGCAGAAATTCGTAATGGATCATGGTCACCTACCTGTGTTCAAGAGTAAGCTACAGAAAATAATATTGATTTTGCCATCACACGTAAATCAGATTTAAAAGCGAAGAACATAGATTAGGTTATTATCAGCACGCTTGCTCTCAAAAACCCGTCATGTTGTGTTCAGTAATTTCTATACTGGCTTCTATTGGATTTGCATCCCTCGGCAACGAGCACTAAAAATACCTAAAGGTTCATACTACGAACTTATTTCCTAAGTAAATGTCGATTCCCAATGCTATTTTTATTTAGGACTCTTTCGCCGTTTGCGAAGCACAAGTTTTTTGTTATAATATTATTCTGATTGATGGTAAAATCTTTAGTTGTAGAATACGTATGGCACATAACCTGCTTTTACGAGGAAAGGTTTACCCTATTGATAGGCTTTTCCACACCCTTTCTGAGATCATATTTTTAAACATTGTATTTCGTAAAGATTTTTTCCTACTGAAGGAAGGGTCTTGAGAGTTCATACTGTACCCAAACATTTTTCATACTACAAGGTTGCATCCTCGTCAAAATTGAAGTGTAGGTAGGTATGTTACAAAAGACATAAATAATCGATTAAAATTACGGTACCTGGTTAATTATTAATAAACGCTGATTTTTTTGGTAGTTTAAGTTTTTCAGTATTTCAGAATAACCCCCTTAACGTGGTTTAGGGAATAAGAAATTATTGAATAAACGTTTGAGATTGTTTGCATGTATGAAAGCGCGGTTATAGGGCGAGGATCAGGCGGGCCACGTTTAAAACAAGGTGGTCACTTACCGATTTTCGTAAATATGTAAAAATAATGTACCCATTTTATTATTGATTCGGGACGAGACTAACAGCATAGTTACCTCCTTGAATTTGACGAGGATGCAAAACAACAACTTGTGTAGGATGAAGAAATAATATGCATTAAGTTTATCGGATTTTCTATATAACATGTTTGCACATAAAAATAAAATTGCATTTGTTTTTCTTAATTCCCAGTATCCATCCAGAACGTCTCCCATCGACAGTAAGAGTCAGTACAAATAGAGTACGTTGCGCCGACATTACATTTAATTAAAAGATTTCGGAAGACCGTGGAATAAAGTTTTTGAATTTCCTCCCTTGCTGAGGACGAAGTGTGTGGAGAGCAGGTTTGAATAATTGTATAACTTCTTTATCTTATTAGTTTGTCGGAACATTCTAGTGGCTTGAGTTTTAAGAGAGTGTAAAATTATCATGTTTTTTTCCGTTTTTAGTATTTATGATGGTGTTAGTGACCATGTCAGTTTTAAACCTTATATCATTCCCACTTCCCCTCAAATGAAAATAAATTATTCAAGTATTAGCATTTTTAGTATAAGCTTTAAATTATTATTATTGGCAAAATGTAGGCGTACTATTAGGCACACCACAGGCATGATGTAATATAAATGTAAATATTATTCAAAATTCAGAGGAATAATTGAACTGATATTAATTTTAAAACAGTACACAACGTTGCTCAAGCGTAGCTGTAAACCTGTCACATGGTTCATTGGATATTCAATTCTGACTCTTGGGGTAGAATGGAAATAAACTGCGAGTTGTTTAATTTATTCAGTATTCTGTTTTCATTCATAAAAGAAGGCATATTTTTTTTTTAGATAATTGAATATTCACGTCATGGTGATGGTTTAGGTTATCTGTTTCAGCAATATTCAACTGCAAATCAGTGGGTGTATTAATTAATTTATAAATATAGTCATTGTTTACGGATTTTTTTTCTAAAAACCGGCCAAGTGCAAGTTGGACTCGCGCACGAAGGGTTTCGTAACATTATTTATAAAAACGAGCAAATCCCCCCCTTTTAATATTTATAATATTCTGTTTTGAGTATTTGTAGTTATAGCGACAAAAGAAATACATAATCTGTAGAAATTTCAACTGGCTAACTATCGCGGTTCATGAGATACAGCCTGGTGACAGACGGACAGCGAAGTCTCAGTAATAGGGTCCCGTTTGACACTTAGAATACGTAAACCTAAAAACATCAGTAGGCAACAAAATGTTGTTCTGTTTCAATATTGCTATTGTTAAATTGGATAGACATCAATACCAGAAAAAAGTAAACGATAAAAATCTATGTTTCTAAGTTTTTTTTGTTTTCTAAGTCATGTCACTTTTGTAAGTTACTGTCATTTACAAAAGTAATCTCGGTGGCATTTCCTCGTGATAATATGACATTATTAACCATTTTAAGTTTGACCCACTTTTGTTCGACAACTTCTTCCCTCACGGTTGGTACTTCACCAATCAACTGAAGATGTCGGTCGCTCGACCCCTGTCACTCCTACGCAGCTAAAGAAAAATCGAATAGCCTTATATACGGATAGCCTATTTATGTTTTTTTTTGTTTTCGATCAGGATACCCCCCTGACATTATCAGGCTATTGGTATTCAATAGAAAACTAGAACGGTCTTCTTATATGATATAAATCGCAAGCAACTAAACGTTTCCAATAAAGAAGCAATCATTGCTTTGCAGAAAAAAGTAATGGAAAAAGGACAGAGACTAAAATGAAGTCATTTATTAGATGTCCCTTGCGTTACTTTAACTGTCTACTTCGTGATAAATGTCAGCCTCATTTGTCTTTTAAAAATCCTTTAATGCTAATCATTAACCTTCGTCAATGCTCCTTGGTGTTAAGTATAATAGGCTCATTTTGGTTCGTTTTTTTTTTTAATATTAACTTTGTGAATTTGAATGCAGGATAACAAAGAGTTCTCTTATCAAATTAATTTGGTAACGTGACGAAGTTAAGAGGTCGATCGAGCAATACAAGATTTTGTGAGAATTTTTCCTTACCTTCATTATACTATTATTTCTCAGATAATATTGTCTCAGAAGGTTGTGCTGGAAGTGGTTTCTGAAGTTCCAAATTGTAAAAAAATTAGATATAATGGAATTCGATCATTTTTTTCCTATAACATGTTTTTCGAATTCATCGATTTTTCTTGCAAAATCATCTATTTATATACATTGCAACAATGAAAATCCACTTAACTACAGACTTTTTCTATAGCTCCATTTATTTTGAACAAAGTATGAATCTACAAAGGAGCTATAAAAATGTGCATTTTTTAACCACAACTGTGATATATTGCAGCGATGCGTTGACTCCGTCGTCGGTGCGGTTAACGTGAAATATGTTCAACTAGTGTGACAGTATGAGAATTTGATTTCAGTTCCTGGAATGCACGAAGCCGTGTTTCGATCTTATGGTACAAGAATTTTGATCGTATCCGTCCCAGAACGAAGATATTCAGTCTGATATGTGTAGGTCTTGCTTTCGTAGTAAACTGCTGACAGTTTCCTTTCTTATTGATATCTACATCAGCATCATGAATGGCAAAACAAAGTCGTGTGTTTTTGTTTGTCTTACGGTATTTTATCTATTCGTGTCTCCTAGATACAAACAAAATAAACAGGGCGTTATCAAAGCTTTGCGCAATACCCTACAGAGATTAAGAATAAGTTCAAATCAAGTTCCGACCTACAAGAAAAAGTTCAGAAATGAAGAAAATAACACAAAAGAACACCTAAAATCTCCAAGGACAGGTTTACGACGCCGACCCTTTCGTTATTAGGGTATTCTGAATTTTATCAACATTCAGAAACATATCCCTGAGATGTTAAGACGTATTCAGTGACAGTTTGACGCTGAAACTTTCGCACATTTGTCTCCGCGACGTTTGCCGAATACACTTAGACTGTTCAAATAAATGGAACAGAAAATCTGTTGAGAGGATGAAACGTATTTTAACTAGAACCTTGAAAAATTTTAAACTACCGTTTTAAAATTTTTGTTTAAATTGCAGCTTTCTTCTGCAAGTAGTAATAAGAAAAGTTTCAGAGAGAGTTTGTTAATTCTACTAAAAATAGGATTTCAGGACATTGTTACTGGATTATTGATGATCTTTGTATTTCTAAAGGGTGTAAAACTAAAAAATGAGGTAAATAGCTACTGTCGGTTATTACCTTTGTTTTGAAAGAAATAATATTTATATTAAGTTCTTAGGGAAATGTCAATTTTTAGACAGACCTTGTTCTCACTCAGACTTGTATGGGTTCGAATTGTACCCGAGCTTTGAAGATAAAGGTTTGCCTCAGAAAATCTTGGCACGCCGCAATATATTAGATGTGTTCATAAAAGGTGTGTGAAAAAGCTGTAAATAAAGTGAGAGAGGAATACTTTAGAAGCATGGATAACAACATGTATGGCTATTGTGCTTAATCTTTTAAATACGAAATTATTATGTTCCAAAATTCAGGTAGGTTTTTCAGTTTTCATGTTTTATGTTAACATCATCCACATAATAAGTGACATAAGAACTCCAGCTAAGAATTTTATAAGCCAAACTAGTTCGCACTACAAGCAAGCACCTCTTCATGAAGTCTCATCTCTCAAACAGCCAGACCCGGAACAACTATACTGCCTAACTTTAGACGCTCGCATTTAGTTTGAGATTTAGTTTTACAGTCTAAAAAACATCTGCATTTACACAAGCTTTTCGTGTCATAATTGGATATGTTCTTTTTCTGTCGGAATTTTATAATAGGTACACATTGCTTTTCTATCTATGGTACCATCTGCCTAGGCCTTTTCCCAAACTATCTTGAGGTCGGCTTCCAGTCTAACCAGATGCAGCGGAGTACCAGTATTTTACGTGAAGCGACTACCTGTCTGACTTCTACAACCCAGTATCTGGGTAATACGATAACACTTGGTAAGACTGGATGTGAGACTTTTGGCTTCTGACTACTCGTAACGACTGTCAAAGATGTACAAATGACAGCCGGGGTCAACGGCTTAACGTGCTTTCCGAGGCACGGAGGAACCTCGGTATGTAATTATGGTCACCCAGCCACGGACCAAACTCGGCAAGCACGGCTTGACCTTAAAGATCGACCCGTGCGGCTGTTATTATTTGGCACGAGCTCCAACCGTTGTGATAAAAATATAATTTATTTTACTGTAGTAGATACCCGACTCAGTAAAGTTGAATGGAGCAACTTACTCGTACCATCGAATGCAATATTTTTTACTCAGATAGCAGATCGAACCACAACGAGAAAATTATTCGAAACAGTAGATATGCAATCTAAAGGTTGATTGCCAACCGTTTCTATCCCAACAATATTTTTTTCTAAGTTGACTTAAGGAAATAAGTCTTGTTCGTGTGCTTAAAATATTTTCTCCCTCTTCTTGATTTTTTTGTCGCGAGGCAAAATATTCAGTATTGTTCAATAGGAGTTACGGCGTGGGCTTCCTTTTAAACTTGATAATATTACAAAGCCAGAGTAAATATTAAGTGAAGACGCTTTGAATCTTAACCTTTAATAAGTATTCTCAAAATTTACCTTACTTCTAATAATAGAACTCTAAAGTCAAAGGTTAGGGCTTCGGTGTTTCCTTGTTAATTACCATATTGTATAGTATAAAATGCATAGCTTAGCATGCATAGCATGTGGAAGGTGCAATAACTACTAATAAATACCGATAATAGACTACACACAACTAGATAGATTTGATTCTAATAGCTATTTAGACTCTTGGCTAATTTAAAGTCTACCCGATCTCCCTTTCTCTGTGTTCACATCACGCAGCATCCCTTGAGATAAAAAGTGATCCATTCTACTTCCATCTGAGAGATTCTCTTGAAGCTTTAGCGCCAGATGTTTACACTTCAATAACTTTACATACAATATTTACGTAATAAATATTGGATACAGGGTTCTTCTAGGTAGATTTTTGCTTCGGTACACAATCAAATTATATGCAATATGTTAAGTGAAATGTTCTTGTGAATAATGTCTCATATCTACAATCGTTTGAGTGTGAATAATGAAAGAAGTAGCTTCCCTTACATTGTCGCTTACGGTATTTATTTTGAATTATTGTGAGCTCCCCATATTTCGCTGTTAAAAGCGCCATCATCGCGGAATGTCTCTAATTCCATGATGGGATCTTTTAAGTGACAATGTATGTTAGTTTGGTTATAAACCATAAAAGCTTATAGTAGCTACAGGTTACACAAACGTTTACATTTTATAACATTGTGTTGTGCCACTCAAGATAAGCCTCCTCATCCTATTTTCGCTAAACCCGCTGTGAATTCCAATAACACAGCTTTCGGATCGCGTCCACGTGATTTAACTCGTCCACAATGGTCGCTTTTGTAACCGTACGTAAACCAAGAAAATCTCCTCGGAAAAATAAATAGTGAGGTAGTGTTGTCCAGTTATATTTTTGTTTCTGGAAAATTATTGTTGACCCTTTTATTTGCATATTTTCAGGGCTTTAAAAACAAAAGAATACGCTTATATAAAATTCCTTCGTTACACATAACCCAAATAGACATAGCTCAAGTTAGTGTGTGTGGTGGATGACTCGACGGTATGTGCCACAATGAGCATCCGCCTGTAGGGTTACAGCGCTGGGGTTTTGCGTCGCAAAAAAGAAAAACTTCTCGTATGGAAAGGCCATACAAAGCAGGTTGTAGCTGCGTTTTTTTTTTCATTTTTATATTTTCTTTAGAATTATCTTTTCAACCATATTTATTTTAATCTGAAGCAACAGAGGGCTTTGGAGATAATTAAAAATATCTACTATATTATTTCGATGATAAGCTGCCGCCATCTTTTGCTATTTAATATTATTTTACAGAACTGAGTAGTAATTTAATGAAGTGGAAACTATGTCGTTCCTACTAATCCACTGTTATTTTCTGATTAATTTGCGAGATCTAAGACAGAAGATCTTAAATTGTCTTGGCGCTTTTCTGGTGGTCGCCACTATTGATTTTGGCTTCCAGGAGTTGCTGTGGTTCGGGAGTAGAGTGGCAGGCTTGCTTCGCTCTGACTACCAGTCATTTTGGCGCCGGTAAGCTACAGTCGCCAAATGGCGAGTATCAGTATATTATTGTTATTTCCACTTTTAATGGGTTAATTAATAATTAGTTTACGGATAAAACTTAAAAACGATGTTAAATAAGCTAGAATTTTCTATACTTTAACGATCATTTAGTCGAGACGCAAGAACAGCCGCAATCCCATACAGTATTAGGTATTCCAATTTTATAGGATTACCGATGAAAGCATTCATCCGGATGAAAGCAAGAAGAAAGTAAGGGCACGTACAAGCACCTACAAGTCACTCTGAAACTCAGATTAAGCTCCACTTCAAAAAAGGTTTAAGAACCCTGCTAAATATTCAGCTCTTATCAAGAAGCTCCGTAAATATTTTATGCGGCAGTTTCGCTCACAAATCGTCTACAGTATAGGCACTCGAAGCTTCAATTCACGCATCAATACTTAATTCTCTTTATATAGACTTCTTCGCACTTATTGCTTCGCCAGTCATTTTTTTTCTTCTACAGTAAAAAAGTTAGTCTTGTAAGTTTTTTGTACATAGAAGTTGACCAAGGGGACTGCCTTTGCTATGTGTGAGAAATGGAAATAATTTTTCATTTTCCTGAATAAAACATTTTAGATCCAATAACACCAGTTACAGAGCTGTTATTTAATTGCTTCAGAACTTAACTGCGAAGTAGTTGAACAGTTCCCTCAAGATGAAACTTAGTCAGTTCACTAAGTCAGAGATGTATTAATAAAAATGCTTTTAAAACTCAATTATTGTGAAAAATTGGCCTAATAAAGAAAAAAACCTTTGAAAATCTTTGTCGAAGATTTTTCTCAAGTAAGAGTTCGCATCAGGGTGGATGAAAAGCTATATCCGTTTAAAAAGTAATACGAATTTGTTTATCCAGTCATAATCAATCAGTCCTTTAACGTTATAAAATATGACCTTATTCCGTACTGATAACGTTCAAAATGTCGTAAATCACATGAAAATTAATTTTCTGGTGGGACAGATATTAAAGCTACTGTGACTCGCGTGCGTTCGAAACTTAGTTAATATCAGACAAATTGGATGAAATAATTTATGATAGGTTTTTTGTTATTCAGACTTCACAAAGGATCTGAGTTATGAAACACAAATAAGTATAGATCAGTAGGTACGAAATTTTTCATCATCAGCCTATAATGTTCTCACTGCTGCGACACAGGCCTCCTCTTTATGAGAGGGAGTGGGCTTCCTTCACGCGGGTCCAGTGCGGGTTGGTAGATGTCACTTGTCTTCGGATTTTTAGTTCTAGGACATGCCGGTTTCCTCACGTTGTTTATGTGGGTGAACTTGGCAGATCATTTCCCAGCAGAGCATGAAAAGATGGGAGTTCTATTTGCATGCAGCATAGTTCTAGAGTTCCTCATACTTAAAAAAAATAGTTCTAGCGTTTTTGCCCGAAAAAAAGTCGAATGAAAATATGCTCTGCTAACTTCCGTCAGCAGATCATTTTTTCCGAAATTAAAATTTTAAAATTGTTTTATACGCAGAAAGGTCAGTTCTATAGTTCCTAATAATTTTCCTGAAGAGTTCTGTCGACCTAAGCCGGTAAAAAAAAAAAAACTTTTTAGAAAAAAGACAATCATTTTGATAAAACAGGCGTGAATGACGTAATTTGTGCTTTTTCAAAGATATTTCAGGCGCTGATTAGATATCAAGAGCCGAGTAACAGAAAAAAAAACTAAATTAAAGCAGACATCTTCCAAACGGATAAGCAGGGCCTTGTGAAAAGTCAAGATAGAAGAAATCAAAAGATAACTCAACTTTTCAGCTAGAATGATATTAACAAAATTCGAACATATCGAAGAAGCAGGAACTCCTTGTTCCTCGATACATCAGAACTGGAACTATTCAAAAAAGTGCAAAAGCAGCCTAGAACTCTCACTCAAAAATCAGCAGAGCATGGTTTAATAGTAACACTAGCAGAAATAAAGAAACAATTCAATGTTTCAGTTTGTATGGCAAAAAAAAATATCTGGTATTTCTGAGGCCCGTAAACTCCTCGATTCCTGATGCTGGAGTATCAGGCCTATACAAAACGGTGCAGGAACAGCCTAGCACTCGCACTCAGATATCAGCAGAGCATGGTTGAATAGGAACACTAGCAGAAATAGAGAAACAATTCAATGTTTCAGTTGGTATCGCAAAAAAAAATATCTGGTATTCCTGAGGCCCGTGAACTCCTCGATTCCTGATGCTGGAGTATCAGACCTATACAAAACGGTGCAGGAACAGCCTAGCACTCTCACTCAGATACCAGCAGAGCATGGTTGAATAGGAACACTAGCAGAAATAGAGAAACAATTCAATGTTTCAGTTTGTATGGCAAAAAAAAAATCTAGTATTCCTGAGGCCCGAGAACTCCTCGATTCCTGATGCTGGAGTATCAGACCTATACAAAACGGTGCAGGAAGAGCCTAGCACTCTCACTCAGATATCAGCAGAGCATGGTTGAATAGGAACACTAGCAGAAATAGAGAAACAATTCAATGTTTCAGTTTGTATGGCAAAAAAAAATATCTGGTATTCCTGAGGCCCGGGAACTCCTCGATTCCTGATGCTGGAGTATCAGACCTATACAAAACGGTGCAGGAACAGCCTAGCACTCTCATTCAGATATCAGCAGAGCATGGTTGAATCGGAACACTAGCAGAAATAGAGAAACAATTCAATGTTTCAGTTTGTATGGCAATAAAAAAATTCTGGTATGACTGACGCCCGGGAACTCCTCGATTCCTGATGCTGGAGTATCAGACCTATACAAAACGGTGCAGGAACAGCCTAGCACTCTCACTCAGATATCAGCAGAGCATGGTTGAATAGGAACACTAGCAGAAATAGAGAAACAATTCAATGTTTCAGTTTGTATGGCAAAAAAAAATATCTGGTATTCCTGAGGCCCGTGAACTCCTCGATTCCTGATGCTGGAGTATCAGACCTTCAGAATTTTTTTATTGCCATACAAACTGAAACATTGAATTGTTTCTCTATTTCTGCTAGTGTTCCTATTCAACCATGCTCTGCTGATATCTGAGTGAAAGTGCTAGGCTCTTCCTGCACCGTTTTGTATAGGTCTGATACTCCAGCATCAGAAATCGAGGAGTTCCCGGGCCTCAGGAATACCAGTTTTTTTTTTTTGCCATACAAACTGAAACATTGAATTGTTTCTCTATTTCTGCTAGTGTTCCTATTCAACCATGCTCTGCTGATATCTGAGTGAGAGTGCTAGGCTGTTCCTGCACCGTTTTGTATAGGTCTGATACTCCAGCATTAGGAATCGAGGAGTTCTCGGGCCTCAGGAATACCAGATATTTTTTTTTGCCATACAAACTGAAAAATTGAATTGTTTCTCTATTTCTGCTAGTGTTCCTATTCAACCATGCTCTGCTGATATCTGAGTGAGAGTGCTAGGCTGTTCCTGCACCGTTTTGTATAGGTCTGATACTCAAGCATCAGGAATCGAGGAGTTCCCGGGCCTCAGGAATACCAGATAATTTTTTTTGCGATACCAACTGAAACATTGAATTGTTTCTCTATTTCTGCTAGTGTTCCTATTCAACCATGCTCTGCTGATATCTGAGTGCGAGTGCTAGGCTATTCCTGCACCGTTTTGTATAGGCCTGATACTCCAGCATCAGGAATCGAGGAGTTTACGGGCCTCAGAAATACCAGATATTTTTTTTTGCCATACAAACTGAAACATTGAATTGTTTCTTTATTTCTGCTAGTTGTTACTATTAAACCATGCTCTGCTGATTTTTGAGTGAGAGTTCTAGGCTGCTTTTGCACTTTTTTGAATAGTTCCAGTTCCATTGTATCGAGGAACAAGGAGTTCCTGCTTCTTCGATATGTTCGAATTTTGTTAATATCATTCTAGCTGAAAAATTGAGTTATCTTTTGATTTCTTCTATCTTGACTTTTCACAAGGCCCTGCTTATCCGTTTGGAAGATGTCTGCTTTAATTTAGTTTTTTTTTCTGTTACTCGGCTCTTGATATCTAATCAACGCCTGAAATATCTTTGAAAAAGCACAAATTACGTCATTCACGCCTTTTTTATCAAAATGATTGTCTTTTTTCTAAAAAGTTCATATGTTTTTTTTTTTTTTACCGGCTTAGGTCGACAGAACTCTTCAGGAAAATTATTAGGAACTATAGAACTGACCTTTCTGCGTATAAAACAATTTTAAAATTTTAATTTCGGAAAAAATGATCTGCTGACGGAAGTTAGCAGAGCATATTTTCATTCGACTTTTTTTCGGGCAAAAACGCTAGAACTATTTTTTTTAAGTATGAGGAACTCTAGAACTATGCTGCATGCAAATAGAACTCCTATCTTTTCATGCTCTGCTGGGAAATGATCTGCCAAGTTCACCCACATACGTTGTTTTCCTTCACCGTTTTTGAGGGTAGCGGTGATGAAATAAATTACACGAAGTAATGCGCCTGCCTGGGTTCGAACCCACGGCTTACTGCTCGTAAGTCGGGGCTGCCACCACTGGGCCACCACTGCTCTCCTTTGACGTAAACGAAGCACAAATACAAGTTTTATTGCAAATATTCAATATAAATACGTCCTAAGTTGACTTGCGATTTTTCTGCAGACGAATTGAAGTGCGAATGAAAATAAAAAAAGCCGATGTCAGAAAAACGCTTTAAAATACGACAAATATACGCCCTTCATGTAAATTAAGATGCGCAAGGTCGGATATTGAGGAACTAGAAACTTTAAAATATCAGTGACAAAAGAGCAATCTTAGTATCCATGCTCATGTCACGAACAACAATTTGTTGCATAGGTTTAGGTATAAGAACAACTTTATTTCTCATAAGAATTACATAGATAATTCACTTACTGAGAAACACACTAAAATTAAGATTTATAACTAGAGCGCACAGATTATGTGGGTACACAGATAAATAATAACATAAACTCGATCTTATGTTTAACAAAACACAACATGGATATAGGTTGATTTTTACTAGATTTATGTAGGTGCATATAGAAACAATACCAGTCATGTGTGATACACCAATCTGCAGGAAAATATCATAAAGCTGTTAGTTCTGGTTTTCTCATCACAAATCTAGGTCATATAATGTGCAATGTGAGCAATAAATAAAGCCTATCCCAAGTGAACACTGACAGTATCGGGGGCAACTAATGAAGATGTATTCCAAAAACGCATTACCTTCCTCGATACGATGTAATATCGATAACAGAACCATAGAGCCTGAGTAAACCTCGTGAACAGGTATTACTATAACAAATTGTGACACACGAACGTTACTCATGCTGGAACGACGTGAAAATTACGCTGTGAATACATTTACATCGAAGGATGGTGAAAACTTGCTTTATAAGTTGACCTTTTGTGTTGACTTACTAATTTACGATTAGCATAACCTTTGTTCAATATAAAATTTAAGAAAAGAGTTTCATATGCTTTTAGATGTTATCTTACATTGGAAAGATTTTAATTCTAGTATTTTATTTGTTATCTGTCACCGACGACGCGGATGGGTGAAGTGTCGGATTTCAGGGCGAACAAAATACAGTATGTTAGGTTAAACAAGGGACATATTGCGGGAGGGTATTCAGTATTCGATTCTCGTCCCAAATATGTAAAAAACCTATAACGTATATAGAAGAATTTTTAATGTTTTGTTTAGTGCCTAGATATTTTGGACTGTCCTAAGCCAGGTAAGTTGAAAGTATGAAGGGAAAATGGATTATACCTAAGAGTCATTGACCCGCTCACATGTTCTGCGATAGTATTAAGTTGCTAGCGCAAGGGTGTATACACGTTGCGTGACATTTGCGAAAATTTTGGTATGGTTTTGTCTGTTATTTATCAGTGTTTTTTTTTTGTTTATATTTTTATTAGTATCATGTTAGTATGTACTGTTATGGGTTTTAATATGTCCCTCGTTTAAACTAACATACTGTATCAAGACCGACGTGCCAAAGACGACACGAAGAACAAGACCAAGTAAAACTGATTGCTATCTCATAAAACGATCAGGAATCGAGCATCAGTCACACAATTAATAAGGCAATTAATGGAATTAATCTGCCTAAGCATGACTAACATATGGAATACATTACCCGCTAATTATGTAGGTAATTTGTGTGCTCCTGGGAAATTGAGCATGCATCTGAGAAATTAACCGCTATTGGAAAATGCTGTTTGCGTGATGATTATATTACTTCATTGGCTTGCTGATTGCACTCCGGTAGCGATGATATGATTGACTCAGTGAAATCATTGAAACACGGACGTGCGGGGTTTCGGGAAATTGAGGAAAATGTTTGCACGATAATGAAATAGGACCCAATTCATTATGAGGACACGGAATGTCTGTCGACGTGATGAGAGGCGTTTTACTTAGTACACGTCAAGAACTCAATTAGTGCAGATTGGGAAAAAATCATTACCCCGCAGAAAACTTCAGAAGATTTCGCAGTGTCCAGTTGAAGTACGTACATGATAGCATTAAAATAGTAACACAGAGTGAAAAAGTATCCAAAATGAACAAACAACTAAAACCCAACGTTTTAGAATAATGTTTCACTGGTAGCGACCTACAAAAAGCAACTTACAACAAAAAGTACTACAGCGCCATCTATGACACGACCCCAGCAAAGTTTGGCAGCCACTGCGGGCAGTTGCCTACCAGACATAACACCTGGTCGGAGGATCCTCCCTTTACTACTGGGAATGAGGAACTTTACACTTTTTACCTCATACCCCCAAACACTCATCCATATCCATACTAATATTATAATGCGAATGTCACCCTGTTTGTTTGTTTGTATGTTTGTTACCTTTTCACGACTAAACGGCTGATCGGATCTTAATGAAATTTGGCAAGAAGATAGATTTCAACCTGGGGAAGGACATAGGCTATATATCATCACGCTACGACCAATAGGAGCGGAGCAGGCAATAAAAAATGTTGCGAAAACGGGGAAAATGTGACGCAGACGAAGTTGTGCGGGACAGCTAGTTAAATATATAAATAACATTCTGCGGCACGAGTCACGACTCCTTTCACAGAAGACTATTACCGTTTAGTACAACTAAAACCACCATTTCAATTACCAGTCGAAGCCAGAACAGCATTGCTTGGCGCCTGTTGCTAGCTAATTTAATTAAGTGCAAGACTGTACTGCCAAACAATATCGAATTACAGCCAATTCTGGAGTTGCTTTGATGTGAAGACATTTTCTTGGACGTTTTGCCACGATAACAACGATGCTACGTTTTATTCCCTTAACTAGCTGCGCCCCGCGGTTTCAACCGCGCAGACTGTGATAAACACACACACACACACACTCACTCACTCACAAACTTTCGCCTTTATAATATCAGTGTGATGAAATAATCATTGGTCATTTCTAAATGAGGCTGTTAGCCTTTTGAACCTTTTTGCCTTTTTGTTTATACATATTTGAGAAGTCAATTTATCGAAAGCATTCAACTGTTTTGCTATGCACAAAGCTACGCCGGCACCAGTCCGTAACTTTTTAATCCTAGCTCAGATTTTTGGGAAAACAGTATATGCACTTTTTTTTATATAAATCAGAGGCGCATAATCGCTTGGAGAGATAAATTGCTGGCTTTGTGAATATGAACAAGTCATAAAACATATTCCAGGTGGAACAGAAAAAATAAAATAACGCCAGAGCTCGTGCATTACTTCGTGGTATACGGATGCCATGATGTTGGAACTGCGGAGATTTTTCTTATTAGAGACAGGGACATTTTCCGGTCTATCGATTCGGGTATTGATTTTATCAAGACACAAATAAAAAAGAAAAGTAATATTTCCCTGCTTACCTTGTTATTCGTGTGTATAAAAAAAAACGATTGACATTTGTATTCTGTTGCTCATTTCAAACATGTTTTTGCGAGTTTTTCTCTATTGGTCAGCCTGATGTATGGCTTTATTCTAGCAAAAGCTTAAAGTAGTGGATAGTATATAAGCTTGCACCACTCTGTGGTGTTAATGTCCATTCATTGTTGGTAGGTTCCAATCATTTTTAATGGCATATTGAAAAAAAAGTAGCACTATTGATGACGCATAAAAGTGAAATTGAATCACCGCAACAAACGTTTGTTTATCAAAGAGCAGTTCTATAAATTGTGACTTTCAACAAACGTTATCAATTTGAAAAAAAAAATCTTTTGTTTGTACTGTTCAAGTGGGAGGAAAATAAACTCAATTGTGTTGACATTTGCAAATCCCGTACTAAAAGAACTCAAGGATTATCTCAATCTAGTGTAAAGTAGAGAAGCCGGATTATCCTTTTATCTTTTCAACCAATAATCCGTTTTTTAAGATTTTAACCTTTAGTTTCCATTGCTATATTTTAAAATACCAAAGCTGCTAACGTTATTTCTACACAAAATAATTAATTACATTTGGATTAAACTTTGTTCAGAATATCATTACTGCGATGTGCTGCGATGAAAGAACTAATTGCAAAGAAATATTTTAATTAAAGCCGGCTTAAGAATCCTTTTATAATTAGCTTTTCCGGTGGCTATGAAACTATCTAAGAGGTAATTTTACTAGTGTATGCAGAGCCCTCTACAGGGCTCAGTGATAAAGTTCGTCAAGGACAACACTGTTAATTCTACCAACTTAGTGAACAACAGACTAGACTCTCATGTTTTCAGTAAAACAAATGTTTTCACGGTGAACTTGCAAGCCTAGATCTTTAACATCTGTGCAAAAAGGAACCACCGTGTCGTCAAAAAGAACTGGTGGCAGGCTTGTACCATCCAACTTATTAAGATTGCGAGAACTCCCAATGATGATCGCCTGACATTTATTTGGATTAACTGCCACACCAAATTTATCGGACCAGGCTTTTATTGCCATCAGTACAGGCATCGAACATTGTGAGACCTACATAGTTTAATTAAGATTATTTTTTGCATTTGACCCATTTTTGGTTCTGAATAAAGATAATATTATTATTATTTCCTTTATTTATCTTTCCTCTAATTTTTAGGTTTCCGTACCTCGATAAGAGAAAAAGAAAACCTTATAGGAACACTTTGTTGTCCGTCCGTCCGTCTGTCTGTCTGTCAAGACCCTTTTTCTCAGGAACGCATCGAGGTATCATGCTGGAATTTATATTAAATACTCAAATGTACAGTACATTACCCATACCCTTAGAGCTGTGAAAAAATCAAACTTCTAAGCCAACGCAATCAAAAGATAGGCATTTATGCCGTAAATTTTCGACACTCGCAAGGGAATCAAAACTTACAGGGTACTTCCCGTGAACTCAGAATCTTGAAATTTGATACGAAGCAACGTCTTAAAGCATATATAAAGGAAAAAAAATATAAGAAAAAAAAACCTTTTATTTAAATGATCTAAAAAGGAGAAAATAAAATTTTCTTTTAAAATTTTAACTATCAACTTATAACCTCATTATACACAATTTATATGATCACAAAAGCTTGTCGCGAGGTTTACATGTGTAAATAAACTAGCACCTTTTTAATTGATGTACTTAATCCGTTTTGTTTTTTTCTTTTTTAATTTCAGTTTAATAATACTTATAGGTACTTACGCAAACCTCATTTTTTTTCTTATATTTTTATTTTAACATTTTTAGTTACGCCGTAATCGTTTCTGACCACACATCATTATCACAATCTCACTTTTTTCATTTCATGCTGTTAACCGTTGAGGAGTTCCCTCGTGAGAAGATGATCCTGGCTGCAGGATGAGATGATGATAGAATTCATGTTTATCGATTAAATATGAACGTGCATACAAATTTTGGTGTCTGTGCTATTAACCGTTGAGGAGTTCCCTCGTGAGAAGACGATCCTGGCTGTAGGATAAGTTCATGATACAAATCGTGATTATTCATCAAATATGAACTCGTACGCAAAGTTTCGTGTCTGTGCTATTAAACGTTGAGGAGTTTCCTCGTGAGGAGACGATCCTGGCTGCAAGATTAAGTTATGTCTGTCATAAGAATGTATTGTCACTAAAACCAAAGATGTGTGCAAAATTTCAGCTCAATCGGACATTGAGAAGTGGTTCTTATTTAGCTTCCAAGATTCCACCGTAACAAACATACATACATACATTGCAAGTTAAATAAAAGCTTTTAAAATTGCGAAAACCGCCAATTTTTGGTTACATCATATAATAAAAATATTTTTAATAATTTACCCCTTTCCTCATGAACTCGTAGAGGTATTAAATTGAGATTCATATCAAATACTCAAGTCTATAATACCTTTCAGCTGTAATAAAAAAATCAAATTTCTATGTCAAAGCAATCAAAAGAAACAGCTATTTACAAACTCGCAACTACTCGCAAGGGAATCAAAACCTAAAGGGTACTTCTAGTCGACCTAGAATCTTAAAATTTGGCATGAAGCAATTTTATAGCACATATAAAGAAAAAAATACGAAAACCTTACATTTTTAGTAACATCATAAATTTTATTTTTCTGTTCAGTAATTTTGGATTGTACGGAACCCTCAGTGCTCGAGTCCGACTCGCACTTGGCCGGTTTTTTATATTTTATATATTCCTTGAAAAAAAACCGGAAAATAAGGACTTGAAAGTTTACGCAAACGCTCTTAAAAACGACTGAAATCAATGCTCAGATTATTCATGCTAATTTAATGTAGTTGAAACTTGAAAACGGTATAATAAATTGTCATTTTGTCTGGCTTTACCATTATACCCCCAAATGAATGTTTTACATACCAAACCAAAATTTTTACCTTGTCCGGAATTCTGTAAAAAGCGAAAAGTTTTAGACCCTTAACAAAATTAAAACTAAAAGTGTCGTGAAAAGATTTTACTTTATCGCCCGGTTTTAACAACTTATGTCTGGAATCCTAAAATAAGACGTATTCCTAATTGGGACAGCGATGAAAATATAATATTTTTTTCAAGAAATTTGATTTGCATGAAAGAAAAGTTTAATACTCAATTATTACAGAAAAGTTTTATAGACTTTTAAATTACTTTAAATAATGAAAGTAGATTATACTCAATATTTATCTGTGTGTATGTTTTTTGTTAGTTTACGACGAAAAAACTTTTGAAATGATTCACATCTTAAAAAATCACAACTTAATCTTTTACTGTTTTCTGATTTAACAGATTTAGCTGCCTGCCTCGTGAAAAACGCCTTTGAAGATATCTTCCGGTAAACGAACGTCAACATTTTCTTGGAAGCTTCATCTCAAGCTGTGGAGTAAATAAACACCTCTATTTACTCTCCAAAGCCAAGTAAATCTTTTGAAAAATTCAGGAATTACTTCGCGTGAATGAATTGCGGTCGCGTTTTTTAGAAATATTTCCACACGGCGCGTCAGAGAGGGCGGGAATCACATTTTAAGTGATGGAATGTTTCTCAAGGCTCTTGCCGCGTCAGAGAAGATGATCCGTGTGACGAACAAACCCTGTTTTATGCAACTTTACCGAAATTCAGCAAAGTGTATCAAAAGTTAAGGTTAAGGGTTTTTTACACCCATTATAGCTAGCACCTTACTACAAATATCGACAAGGATTTTTTAATCTTTAAGACTATGCGAGGAATGGACAGAAATATCCTACAGCATACAAAAATGATAAGTTGTACAAGCAAATTATAACTTTATTTGTAGGGATATAAAGTTGATTGACGTTTGAGTTTATGTCATTTGAGGAATAAGCATAATAAGGAATTTACCCCTGTCTGCAGCAAATTATTCGTAAAGTAGCACACAAATGTCAAAATAATGAGGCCAGTACAAAACAAAGTACCCCATTACAGCTCACTCGTACATTCTGAACCACATAACATTACATATTACGACAGGATCACCTAAAAATGAATGTGCTTTTACAACCAGTCTAGCAGAATCGCAGTAAATTGCTGGAACCATCCAAAAGTTTTCGTATATCATACAAACGAGGCCATTACAAGAAGTTATTGTTTTATTCGATAATTTTTTTTACTGATCTCAGTAAAACAGCAGCCAGCTGTTTAATAAGTTTGTTTTTTTTTAACAAGATTATTTATTTAAACTTCATGTACGGCTGGTGAATGAAAAATTGTGTGGTACTCGATCATTGTGGTATGGACATGTGCTGCGGAGTAATGAATTGAATGGTACATTAGTGGTACAAAATATCGTAATAAAAAGAACGTTAATTATTTTATTTGTGACTCATAATGCTAAGTTACGCGATAAAGGTGTTTGGCTTGTAGTTTTGAGTTTCGCACATACGGGTTTGGGTTTTTGCGTGTCATAAAGTTCCCAATGCTAAGGAGCATGATTGACTGTGAAAAAGTTTGTACACATTACCGCATCAATGTTAAATGACAATGCCAGATCCTGCCCTAACTTTCATTAGCCTACAAGAAATGTAAATCAATCAAAATTATGCAATGAAAATAGGACCCTTGGTTATTAAACTGTTATTTTGCGAATAAAAAGTTAGTAATAAAAGGAATTTAAAAAACCGAAGTTCTATTTCCTGTTCGTGAGTCGCGATAAAAACAGGAAATAGGACTTCGGTTTTTGCATGCGTACTAAGTTAGTACGCATACACGCGGAACAAAACGAGTTATTTAGTAAAAAAAATTACATCTACGTACGTATTACGTACGGATTTTAATATGTAGTCGGAATAAATACACATTACTTAATGAAAATAATGTTTTTCAACATATATTATTATGAATGTATATTATGATTCTAATAATTATTTCGCATTTGAGCGATAGTGATTAGGTGATTAAGTGCACATTTACGCAGACGCGGCGCGTTGCGCGGGGCGGTGCGCGGCGCGGCCCGCTTTAAATTCAAACATATGGCGATGTATGAGAGCGTTTACGGAGAAGCGGTCTGACGCCCGTTTGTTTGAGATATAGGCGGCCGACGCGGCGTTATGTCAAACGGACAATACAAGCAAACGGCAGTGCCCGGGTTCGATTCCCATACGGAACGAATTTACAATGTCGTAGTTTTATCCTAAAATAATTATTTTGTTTTTATTTTAAATTTTGTAGTGTTTTTTTTTTCGTAAATTGTTCAGTTTTTACTAGCTTTTATTTAACTTGCAATGATTTGTATGTTTGTTTGGGTAGAATCTTGGAAGCTAAATTAGAACCACTTCCCGATGTCCGATTGAGCTGAAATTTTGCACACACCTTTGGTTGTAAGAACAGAATATTAATTTAACAGACATAACTTAATCCTGCAACCTGGATCGTCTCCTCACGAGAGAACTCCTCAACGGTTAATAGCACAGACACGAAACTTTGCATACGATTTCATATTTGATGGATAATTACGATTTGTATCATGAACTTATCCTGCAGCCAGGATCGTCTTCTCACTTGGGAATTCCTCAACGGTTAATAGCACAGACATGGAACTTTGGATAATTATATACGCGTTCACTTTTAAAAACTAAATGCGACAAGTTTTTGTGAAAATTATCCTTTATCGCTTTCATTTACTCAAAGATTTATTTTCTTCTTTTCAGTGCATCTTTATAAAAGCTTGTTTCAAAAAGCTTTTTTAGTATTTTTTTTTTGTTTATAGTTTCTGTGCATTTAATCGTTACAATAGTTATATTTTATCGTTATAATGTATTAATAAGTTACGAAAAAAGATCAAGTTGGGTCCTTAAAAAATTGTTGGTATTTTTAAGAGATAAGTGCCATTTTGGGGTTTTCGAGTTCGCTGATAATCAAAATTAAAATTAAAAAATGCGATGAGGAAAAACAGCTTCCCCTTACAAAATTTTGACCCTTCGCCACTCGCAGTATGATGATGTTCAGCGGATAGCCTTGGTTGTATGCACCTGTCCTAAAAAATAATACATTCTAACAGGAGTAAGATCATAATCTTTAGGGCAAAGTGGCTTACGACCACAGCTATCCTTTGATATCACTACGAATATTTATTTATCTAATGTATCTATACATTAGAATATATAACGTCTAATTTGTTTATTTAATAGACGATAAATATTGAATGGTTTGTTGGTACATAGCAATTTCAGTCGATGATTAAATTTCAGTTGATTTTTCGGTATTTGGGATTTTGTCGCATCAAATCATATTGAGTATAAGACTTACCCAACCCCAATCCTTTGGAAAAACCAAAGTTCTTTGCTTGTAAACCAGCTAATATTCGATTCGTAAAATGATTTTTGTTACTAAATAATCATGTTGTTAAATAAATGATTAATTAGTGACTCATCATCATCAGCCTAACCTTTTCACAACTATGTTAGGGTCGGCTTCCAGATGCAGCTGAATACCAGTATTTTACATGGAGCGACTGCCTATCTGATCATTAAAGAGTAAGCGACCCAAAATCATTAAATATCGTGAAGAGTTGTGCAAGTGCTCCGCAGCCTGAATAACAAGACAGGCCTGAAATTCTATGTAATTTAGTTATATTGGATTGCAAATTAAGATGAAATAATCATTCATCTTATAATAACAATTATAAATTGTCCAATTTACGAAAAAAAATAAACACCAATTTTTTTTTTTTTAAATAAAAATGAAATGCATTATTTTGGGTTAGTCCATCTAGTTATGGATAAAACTACGATATTGTTAATTTGTTCAGTATGGGAATCGAACCCGGGCACTGCCGTATGCTGGAAACTTGTCCGTGTGACATAACGCCGCGTCGACCGCTTGCAGCCCAACGTGGAACCATTTCCTTGTATTTGAGCGTTTGACATAACGCCGCGGCGGACGCTGCGTGGAACGCTTGTAGCCCAACGTGGGACCATATTCTTCAACTGTTTGAAAACTGTCAATTTTCATATCATGCATTAGAATAGAACGTCTATTTCGAATCAGGTGTCAATGAAGTACATAGTATAGTGGTACTGTGACCGGACTGTGAATCAGTAGTTGCAGGATCAAATCCTAACAAGTAAAGATTTTCTTTTTGTGTTTTTTTTGTTAATGATGTTTAAATATTACTTTTTAAAACTAGGACACTGTTTTATTTTAATGCATTATGTAGGATTTTCAAATCATTATAAAATATCTATTTCAAAAATATATACTTACTTTTAGTTTTTGAACCATTCAAAAAACAGATAATCTTAAATAACAAATATAAATCGAACAAAATTTACGAAAAAAAACACAAATAAAAATAAGATATAAACAAAATGATTATTTTTGGAAAAAACTACGACATTGTAAATTTGTTTCATATGGGAATCGAACCCAGGCACTGCCGTATGCTTGTATTGTCCGAGTGACATAACGCCGCGTCAACCGCTTGCAGCCCAACGTGGGAACACTTCTTTCAAGTATTTGAGCGTTTGACATAACGCCGCGGCGGACGCGGCGTCGCACGCTTGTAGCCCAACGTGGGACCATTTTCTTCAATTGTTTGAAAACTGACAACCGTCAATTATCATGTATTAGAATAGAACGTCTATTTTACACAAGTGTCAGTGAAGTAATTGGCCTTGTGGTATTGCGGCCCGACTGTGAAAAAGACGATGCAGGATCAAATCATAGATGTTTAAATAATTGTTTTGGTGTTTTTTCTTTTTGTTTTTTTTTTATGCCGTAAAATATTACTTTTTGTAACTAGGTGTACTGTTTTATTTATATGCATCAGTATGATTTTCAAATCATTATTAAATATGTAGTTTAATAATATATACTTTTAGTTTGTGAACCATTCAAAGAACAGTTAGGTAATCGTGAATAACAAATAAAAAAAGAACCAAATTTACTAAAAAAAAACAGTAAGAAAATTAAAATAAATACAAAATGAGTATTTTTGGATAAAAGTACGACATTGTCAATTTGTTTCGTATGGGAATCGAACCTGGGCACTGCTTTAGGCTTGTATTGTCAGTGTGACATAACAAATCAAATGGTCCCACGTTGGGCTTCAAGCGTTCGACGCGTCTCCGTAAACGGCAAAAACGCCAGACGCGCCGCGCGACGCCTATTGCACCGCCCCGCGCCACGCGCCGCGCCTGCGTAAATGAGCCCTAAGGGTAACGGACCGTCATTGACGCGCTAGTTGTCATGTCAAAAAGTCATTCATTGACATTCGTACTGTTCTGTTTGCATTGCTGTTTGTTATAACGCTCCGTAATCTCTCTGTGATCGTTATCACGACAATTTTTGCTTTTATACAAGGAATCGATCTCGCCTACTCGCGACTTTGTGCTTCTTGCTACAGATTCTGACTTCTTTAACGATGTTGAGGTGCATAAATTGTCACTTGTGCGTCGACAGGATGATAAGACATGTTATGTAATAATTGTTCTTAGTTTTAAACATCAACCGCAAGTTCTAAAGGCTTTTAAACATGTTTTTACTTATCACTAATAAAGCAGCAACAGAATGCTACATTGGCATGCCTGTAGACCAACTTTTTTTGATAGGTCAAAGGTCTATAGAGGTTCTGGCATTGTCCTTTAGAACAAACTAATGACTTACGAACAATTTTACGCTAAAGTAACTCATACCAGATGAAAGTTTATCTAAGGGGGTATCTTACCAAAATTGTAGATTGTTTAGGATTAGGCTAATAAACTGTGGAGTTAATTTAAAATGTTCCACAAAGTATGTGTGTCTAGTAGTCTTGATAATAGCTACGAGGATCGAAAGGAAACGCCATAAAGCGACAAAAATAAGCTTGAACCAAACCCTACCGCTGTTTTTTCTATTAACGGCACGATAGCTTATTAATTCCCTACGCTAAGCACGTGATACGTAATTAATCAAGAGGTAAAACAAAATTGTTAATAAATTTTAATTTTGTTCCATCATTTTCCTGACGCTTTGTTTAGAAAGTTGACCTTATTGACATTAAATTAACAAGTCCGTTTAGAAGCACAGTTTCTATGACGATAAGCATGTAACATTAAAATAATGCAAATAACCCTTTGTGTTGGAAGACATTTAGTTTTTTTTTTGTTTTTTTTTGTGATTGGCATCTCGCAGTTCAGCCTATGAGGTTGTCGTCTGCTTAACCGGACTATCCTGTGGGTGCCTTAAGAGTAGGGCCTCCAGCCAGGGCATACAAACTTACAAACTAAGCGACTGCACGCTAAGGGCACCCCCTGTGGGGTACGAACCTCGGCTTAGGGCGTCGCTGGGGGAGGACTGCATGGGGACAGGCTGGATCGATGGAAACGCTTCGATAGACGTTTCATAAACTGAAGGACGGTGGGCATTCTAAGGTCTACGTGTAGACGGTCATTACGGACATAAAAAGGGGCACCCGTGACTCTACGTAAGAACCGGTTCTGGGAAGACATTTAGGAAAATACGCTGAGATTTAAGTGCAATGACTGCATTGTATGTTCATGCATTGTTGGCTTTTAACGTAGTTCCCAGAGAAAATGATCCAGTGTTTCATTCTTCCAGAAAAAGTTGAGTCCAAATCTAAAACAAAACTAGGGATAATGCAAATGAGTTCACTTCTCGGCGATCGTAAAGTTGAACACAAAGCGCTTGACTTTCCACTAAACTGTGGAATTTGCAATTTATCAAAGTTTGACCACCATAAAGCGAGCTCCTAGCTGACCCTCATGTTTGAAACGGACATAATAGCTTGTACAGACCGCAATGTTGTCCTCAATTCCTAAAATATTCTAACAATCCCAACTATAAGTATTATGTAGTTATTTACGAGTATTGCGGGCACCCTCCCATATGTGAGGTCTCATTAGCTGATGGTAAACTAAAGCTTTACTCACCAGATATTTACGAACGGAGATAAGGCACTACTTTAAGGAATTATGATAGCCATTGAAATCCGCGATGAGTTAATAGAACTGTATCGAAGTTTTACGGCTTTTTTTAAATGCAAACCTTGTTGGGAAGTATTTTCACAAATGAAGAGCGAATTTAACAGGAAAGAAGTATTCCCTAATCTTCTCCAAGAAAAGCTGTTATCTTGCTGCAATTTTAACGATATCGATTGTATTAAATAAGGGCTGGGCTAGCTTTTTTAATTTTCTTGGGTTAGTTACATATTATAAGAAGAACCAAATACGTCCTATTAGTTTTGGGAGAGTTAGTAAAAAAGATCTCCCGATTTGTATCGCTGAACTACGCTCTACCAAAGTACGAAAAAAAGCCCTCGTAGACATATCACGATCCCTGCTACACTCGTATTCCACTTCATTATTTTTTACAAATACACTATTTTCTGTAGAGGGTTGAACATGTTCTGGAGGTACTAACAATGGCTGGGATTTATTGTTACTCGTAAATCAACAAGAGCAAAATACGTTTTATTTTTTCCTAAAATCCTTCACAAAACATAAGTCATAGTTTTTGTTTTTTTTTTTGTCAGAAATAATATAAAGTCGAAAATCTTTTGGAGCTACATCTATTCATTCTGTTTAGGTTTTAGTTGTACCTATTATGTAGAAAGAAAAAGCGTCTCGTATGAGAATATTTTGCAGGGTTCCGTAGCCGAATGGCAAAAAACGGAACCCTTATTGATTCGTCATGTCTGTCCGTCCGTATGTCACAGCCACTTTATTTCGAAACTATTCGGACTACACAGTTGACACTTTGTAGGTAGATGTATTCTGTGAACCGCTTTACGATGATTATACAAAAACAATAAAAGATTAAGGAGGCTAAGATAGAAATTTCCAAAGTGGTAAAATGTTTGCTCTCCCTTCCCTCTAATTTCTAAAGTAAGAAGACGAAAATTCTGAAAAAATATAGAATTGTAGAACGTAAACAAAACTTTCAATGAAAATTGGTTCGAATAAGATTTGATGTTTAATTTTTGAGATACGTGACTTTTTCATAAAACTGCAGCATAAAGTAACTTTGTTTTTCATTAAAATGTAAATAGTAAATAGAAGTAAATAGTAATTACATATAATATGTAAATGTTTGTTGAAAAGCAAATTTAGTTTTGCTGTTGGGTGTAAAATTACTTATGAGTGAGCGTTAAAATATTGTTATTTATTGTTTGGTGCGACGGAATCCTGGGTGAGTACGACTCGTACTTGACTCGCACTCGGATCTTGGTCATTTAATGAGTTTTGGGTTGAATAATTACTAACTTTGCCTACACTAGGAATTTCACCAGTATCGTGGGTGCGTTTACAAACATTTAAACTCACTAAACCTGGCCCAGAAGAACTGATTGCAGCCATTGCAGGTCATACAAATATTTTTCACATGCGAGCCAATCGCTCAGGCACTGCTCCTCCCATGCAGTAAATTTTCTTTATACGGATAAGCAGAGAATGCCATATATAATGCAAGCTAGTGGACGTACGTTTTATGTGGCCACGTCTCGTATTATGTGCCACATTTGATGGTATTGCGGCTATAAACTTTATGAAGAGCATCAGCAGCCGTCACTTTATCTTCTGAGAGAACTGGGGTTTTGTGTTATAAGCTGTAAGTAATAGATCACACTATTATACTATGTAGCTAAGCATCTGCTTCATGGAACGTTGACAAGTTCTGTACGCGATTATTAAGCTTTAAGAGCTTCTCCTGAATACGCACAAAAATCCTCTGTTTAACGCCATAACCGCTTGCAGCTTGAAATTAAATCCCTTAAAAACAGTAGTCGATAGTAAAGGGTTTAGAATTTAATAAGAAATTCATTTCGACGATGTTATCATGTGAAGCAAAATTTTAAATAAATAAAATTGAGTTTAAAAAAGAAGCTTAATTTATTTATTTTAAATTTTGTGTTATTTCTTCAAAATTGTAAAGGTTTGTCAAAAGTTTCACCTATGGGTGAAGCATACGCAGAGGGCTTACAATGCCCTGCGTGTTCAATACAATAACGCTTTCAGGATGTTGATGGGGTTGCCACGTATTTGTAGCGCATCAGGTATGTTTGCAGATGCTCAAGTGGATGGCTTTCAAGCGATACATCGCAAAAGAATAGCGTCTCTGATGCGCCGCATACGGGGCAGCCCCAACAGCTTTCTGCAGCTCATTGCTGGGAGAATGGACATGGAGTGCTCCTTCATGGAGCATTGGACAAGACTGCATGTACGAGTAGTCCGGTCCTAATTCAATGCTTCCATTTCCATTTTTAATTTGTTATCATTGTAGTGTTAATTTTATTTATATTAGTAAACTAATTATTTTTAATATATATTTACTGTGATTGAAATTGTAATTTTTATTATTGTTAATTTTATTGATTTTTAATTATTTAACTTTTAATGATAGTAGTTTTAATTTTAATTTTAATTATTGTGTAAATTTTTATATACTATTTTGATTCTAAATTTATAATAATGGTATTGTGTTGTGTGTATTCATTGTCTCTGATTTTTGAATTACTAACAATATTATTAAGTGTACCTACTAACAAAATTATGGATCATTGTGTCTGAAATAAATGAATTATTATTATAAATTATTATTATAAAAGATGTATTAAGATAAAAACCGATATTAAAATTTGATCAATGACACTTCGTAGCTGGTATGTGAAATTCTATGACACCACCGGGAATCATTTAGGGAAGAGAACCCTCCAGAAATTCGCTTATCGGAATACTGTTTATGATACGTTGAACAACGAGTAATACGATAACATTCTCTCATTTTGTGTAATGTTTCGTGAGAAGCTCTCTTTTTCTATGTGGAACTGAAATTATTTTGTTAAAAGAATATTATAATGATCACCCACAAAAGAACAGCCATGAATTTTTCTTCAGCAGTTCTAAGGTTTGGAATACTCTCTTAATTCACGCAACTATACACTGTATTTATCTTGAATAAATAACTTATAAGTTATTATTCAGTATAAATACAATATTGTTGTTAAAAAAAACCTGTCCGATCCGCGAGGGTGTTTTTAGATATCGCCATTAGATTATATTTATGTAATCCTTTTTGGGTAACAAGTAAAAAATAAATAGTTAAAATACCCCGACAAAAACTAAATAAAATGTACCTACTAAAATTAGGAAACTGACATGGCAACACAGGACAACACTCTGCTCACTTCTCAGGTAATATGCTCATTTCGATTCGGACAGGGTTTTTTAACGTATTGTATATTTTATTTAAATAATGGATTTTGAAAACGAGTAGTAGTACTCTTAATTCGATGATACAATCAAATATTTGAGCAGTACAGAAAGTATGGCTAACAAAAAATAATTAATTTTCCCTCAATTTAAATTTAATTACCTTAAATTTCTTGTCTTAGGTTGGGCTTACATAAACACTTGGGGCCAATTGAAAGAATAATAAGAACCGTCTAGCTAAAAATCACAAAATTACCATTAATCAGAGTGTGTTGACAAGCCGTGTTGACAAGCTCAGGGGAGGAGGTCGTCGCAAAAAAGATGGCTGATGACCCAGTTCTTAAAACCATAAAACTAATTGCTGTGAAAATAGGTTCTTTACAAGCAATTATGTTGATTAAATGTCTCTAATGTAAAAATAATATGGCTCATGTTGGCGTTTAGGGAAACCATTTAAGGATCACGTTTTAGTTCATAAGTCGATGTACCTAAATATAGCGATCAATCGCTATATTTTAGTTAACTGCTTACGTAATTTCAAAGAATGATGGTCGAAAGTAGTCCGACTTAGATGACAACAATGTTTTTCTAAACCTATGTCTAAATGTATATAATTCAAATATACTTTCGTTTACGTTTGACCCTATTATACTGACTATATTAAAACCTACGTCATATCTACATCTTCTGATGGCCGCAGATCCCATTCTCCAAGCACAGGGAAAATGCGTAAATCTCGGTTAATATGCATAAATCCCGCATAATATTCGCGTCGCGTCGGTTGAAGCCCGACATTACCGTAATACGATTTTTAACACCCATCGCAGAAATACGTCGTCGACGTCGTACTTAACTTATGTAGGTACCTACTCACGGATTTTGCGAAAATGATCTAAAAATGTAAATTAATCAATTCGTAATTCGCGGCGATTCCAAGTCCAAGCCTTTCTTTTTACTTTGATGATTTTACCGACTTCGTATACTTTAACAAATAATGAAATATTTACGGATTTTGATAAAACATTTCTGAGTACTATGATTAACTGTCTGTAGGGAAGAACCCTTTCGTATCAAACGCATGTGTATGTAGTAAGTGTTCACTGAGTCTGAGAGGATTATCTAATGTTTCGTGATACAACAGGGGGCTAAGATTAGACCTGGAAAAAATAATCGCTTAGGTACAACTAACACCTCTTGAAACCTTGATTTAACGATTATTTGATCTAAAGAAATTATTCGAACTACAAAACCTTATAACAGAGCACCAAACTGAAACAGAAATACTAAAAACTTATTGAAACTTCAACTGGAACCTTAAGTACGAAGAACGCAAATGAAAACGGTTCTCGTTAGTTGAGTTCGAACATCCGGCACAGAGTACTCTGGGGGCGTCTGTGTTGAGGAAAATGGATGGAAATTGGAAACCTGCAGTGACCTCAAGCTTTAATATTCGCTGTACATTGAATGTGGACGTCATTCAAATTGAAATCGTTTTACTTTTATACGGAGCACTGCTAGTTGAAGAATATTTTTGCATTTACACCCCGCTGACAAAATAAAATTTGAGCTGAACTTTCTGAAATATACTCCAAGAGTATCCCAATCTTCATTGAAAACAAAAAAAACAGCCAAATCACACTCATAATAGCATTGTAATACGTTCCAATTTGAATCTCCCCGACCTTACTCAACTTGCTCCACATTCTTACGTCCAGAATTTTAATTAGTGAAGCATTTCTTCACTGCGGCCTCTCCTGTGGTTCCGAATATTTTACGAATTTCATGAGCGAATCGCATAATGAGACAGGAAATCGATGTTCTAAAAGTGTAGTTACAATAGTTAAAAAGCTCTCGGCTGTAGTTCACGTTGCTAAGTGCACATGTGACGATAAAGTTACCATGGAGACGCAAATGTTTTGTATTGGTAACTGAAATACACACAATTACACCTGCCAAAATCCATCAACAACTGCTACAGAGAATGTTGTTGTTGGTTACTGACAGTTGTGACTTAGTGCTTCTATTTTATGATAAAACTCTGAATTTATCTTCGAAAGTAGCAAGAAAAGACGATACCTATAAGTATACGTTGTTTCAAAAGTAGCAAAAAAAGGCAACGTCCTATAAGTATACATTGTTACCTAGGCGATAGTAATACATCATAAGGCGTCAAAGTTTGCAAACAAAATGGAAAATAACTGACGCTTCCATTTATTTTGTGTAAGTATTCCAAGTTGAAGGTGTTTCACATGAACTGCATATTATACAAGGTGTTGTTTTGCATCCTCGTCAAATTCAAGGAGGTAACTATGCTAATGATTCTCGTCCCGAATCAATAATAATATGGGTAGGTAATTTTTATTTTTGTTCTTATTTACGGAAATCGGTAAGTGTGAAACACGCGTGTTTACAAACGCGGCCCGTCTGGTTCTCGCCCTATAACCTCGCTTACACACATACAAACAATTTAAAACGGTTATTCGATAATTTTTTATTCCCTAAACCACGTTAAGCGGGTTATTCTGAAATATTGACAAACATAAACAACTAAAAAAAATCAGCGTTTATTAATAATTAACTAGGTACCGTAATTTTAGTTGATTATTTATGTCTTCTGTGACCACCTCCTGAAATTTGACGAGGATGCAAAACAACACCTTGTATATATTTTTTTTAATTTCCCAGAGTTTTGTCAAAATTAAGCCAACAACTGCTGAGACACGATGACAAATTGTGATTCGCCCACATAACGTGTTAAGCGTAGTATCTGTGCATCCCTCATGATTCTGCTAAGAAATATGAAACATAATGTGGTCTGTTTAGCTTTGAAATACAATGCTAATAATTTGCAAAGATCGCGGGAATATAGAAAGTTTACCAAAAACTCCACTGAACGATGAGGAGGAATCATTATTCAAGCATTTTTTTTTGTATAAAATAAATCATCAATAAACAACGGTTGAGCGATACCTAAATAAAGCCGTAATTACAGTTCCTTTGTCCCTAGTTGTGCCCGGGTTTTTACATAGCCCAGCAAGTAAAACGTAAATTAGCACCGAGCAATTCTCTGGACTGCGAAATGGGAATTTGGCAAAATCGGGGTTGAAATGGGCATTTGCGACCGAGCTAGTCGGAAGCTACCTTCCTTCACGCGTGATAGCCAAGATCGTTGTTACGTAACCTGCCGATTGGCACCTTATCAAAAGACGTTGTTTAAAAATTTAAAATTTTTGATAGAAGATTTCCTTTTCATCCAAACGAGGTCTTAAGGAAAGAACAAAATGAAACTGTCGTTCTTTAGCATATGGCACAGTAACGTAACTGTAAATGTGTTAAGCTAGAAGACAATTTAAAACTTATCATATTCTGTTGCATAAGTCGGACACTAAATTGTATCTAACACAAAACTATGTTTTACTGTAACAAAACTATTTATGTCGTTAATCCAATATTCTGGTGTTGGAATTACAACTGATGATTAAACTACTTGATACTCTATTACCAAATATTGATGATTATCTGCGGTATTAATGCATAAAATGGCTCGAAAGTAATTGTATTTACCACAATACATTTGCAAACCAACGTAATGAACATCAATGTAAATTCTTGTTTCGATAAACCACTGGATTGTTTTCCATTACTTTGAAAGTGCTCCGATTTAATGTTATTACTAGTAGTCAACCAAACAAATTATTTTAATTTATTTAGTCTTTATCGTTCATTTTGTTAATGTTTCAAATATTTATGCAATGTAATGTAATATAGATGCCGATCACTTCTACGCATTATTAAAACCTTTTGGAGCTCCATTTAACGTGGAATAAATCTAAATATAATTTATTTTGAACTTAATTTTTAACTTGAGGAATTTAATCTGTTCCCGACACGATCCCTTTCTCACTTTACAAATTAACTCGGGGATCGCATGATCCTCTTATTGAAAAATAACATCGAAGAAAAGTATACTTTTGCAAGAGGGTTTACTTTTCTTGAATATAGATAGATCTTTTTCACCGTTCATCATTATCCATTTATCATTTATACCAGTATAGAGGTTGATAAATTCCTTTCTTTTGTTAAGTAAAGAAACAGTTGTAGACTACTTTTAAGGTTCTGTAAAAACTACGCAATTTTATTGAACAAACAGACGCAGTGAGTTAAACCTCACTGCTTTACTGAACGTTTCTCTGCCTCGGGGTGCAATATCGTCTCGTTAGAGACACTTAATTGTACTTTAAAGTTATTCTACGCTAGTTCTTTAAGTGGTATTTATTTACAATCGATAAACACTATTGTGTCCCAATTGGCTTAAGAGTAAATTACTTGCTACACTTATACCATAGCCACAGAATATACACACAGAAAAAGCAGCAACATTTATCTGGAGTTTCTGCATTATAAATTTGGTTCCATCGCAATTATATGACATATCGCTTGTTCTTTGTATGAAATAGTTAATTAAACACGACCAAAACCACGTGTCTTTATAGTATGGACTATAAATATTGCACGCTTGGCGGCAGTCTACACTGCGATGTGACGTCACGCTGATTGTGTGCAGATGACATACACCACAGTGATGACAACCAGCCTGTATTGTATGGCAAAAGTATTTAACAGATTAGGTGGTCCACCTGTGATGATGACGTATTGAAATACAATCCTTTATTTTTTTATTCGAGTTAAGGCTTTCGATGAACTTTAAATTTTCCAATAAGTGCCACAAACTTTCAGAGCGTAATTTACATCAAAAGGCCAACTTCAACTTTTGTAAACAGTCCCACTATTTTACGTGTTTTGAAAGCCCGGTTATCGAAACTAGCACAAATGACTTTCGAATATCATCAATTAAAAGTTTCACAATACAAAAACTTCGTCGCGCAAACTTTGTACTGTATTTTGCAATAGCCGGCACCTCGCTGTAGATTTGCATAAAGTTTTCTAAGGAATAAATAAAAGAAATGCAATAATGCTGTAATAATTAAGTACCATAGCGCCGCGCTGCCTCCTACAGTAAGTGTACAATAAAGCTCCAGTTACTACTTTTATCAGGGTTGTTATCACGGCACGTTAAAGAGAAACGAGTCTTTTGTAAAACGTTCATTGAATGAGCACAATGCAGCTGCTGATAAAGTTTGTCGTTCATTAAGAAAACGCTGTGCAGATATTAAGGTGTTGCGTTAAACAAAAACATTTTAAGCGATCGCTGACAATATTACACCTTTCTTGAGAAACTAAAGTTGTTATAGAGCCAGAATTTATTCTGTTCGAAATTGTGATTATAGAAACACAAGGCACACTAACTTTATTACTAAACTTAGTGAAAAAGTTAGCGAGCCAGCCAGGTTTATCATTCCCACTTGCCAATTGTTTGTACTTCTATACAAGTTACGAGAATGCTTCACAAATGGATACGGTGTTTACCTCCAAATTAAGCCTACCTTAATTAAAATTACGAAGGAACACATATTTTCGAGTTAATGCGATTACATAAACCATTAACCGGTGCGAGGACAACAGGGTGCTCGAGTCGTCGACCGTCGTTGTACACCAGGGTCACGTGAAGAGGAGCTGTGTAAACGTCATGAATGTGCTAATAGGTGACATGGTGGAGGACTTGAACGCATGAAATGCGAACGTTAGTGCATGTTTTGTCTGAGATACATTTTAGAGTTACGAATTTAATTTGAATGTTCTGTAACTTGGAATGATACTATAGTTTTCACTTCAGTAGCTCAAACATGTAGGTTTTGCTGCCTGAAATCAGTGAGCAAAATGCGATTTTGCTCACTGAGTGAGACAAAGTAACTTTTTAATTATTTTTTTCAGAAAGCCCCGAATTTGTTATTCAGCCTTGGGTTAATCATACAATTCGAAACATTCACACTCTATCTCTTTCCCGCCCATTAGAAAGAGAGAGACACAAAGACCAGCCCTTTCGAAGTTCCGTTTTTGAATTCGAACACGTTCGGAATTTCGTACTAACTAAAGAGATTTTGCAAAAATGTCTTTTAATGTAATTTATTGAATTTTTAACTTATTGTTGTATTTAAACGAAAATAAGTATTTACTGCAAATAAAACTGATATTTAACCTGTAAATATTTATTTCTAGTTTCAATAATGTTACGTAATATAATATATTTTGAATAATAAAATATCATGGGTGCTATTTCCGAACACGCCTTAATTTAAATAAAAGAGCGGGAAAAAAAAATCGTGGCTGGCGTAAAGAGTTGAATAAGTTAAAAATAATAAAATAATCGTAAAATATGAGTGAAACTAGCGACGAGAACAGTATTGTAACACCGGAAGAGTTAAAACAACAAGACAGTTATTAATGCAGAATTAAGTTTCCTACCTGAGAAGTCTCGCAAGAAATATCTGAAAGCATACCATGTCTTCAACGAGACTTACAAAGGGCACAAGCAGTTTTTCGGAGACGGTGTTGGTATCTTATTTTTTAGATTTATCACAGACGAGGTGATCACAATAAATAGTTATTTCAATCAATTCCTGTTTATTATTTTATCTCCTAAAGTGTTCTCGCTGCTGAAGTGAAAAGTTATGTGTGTTACACGAGAGCAAAGTTTTTTGCATCTCGTGCCTTTGAATCCCTCGCCACGCTCAGGATTCAAAATCAGCACTCGCAGCAAAAAACGACTTTGCTCTATTGTTGCACAAATAACTATTGAAATTTAAAACAAGAACTAACTGATATAAAAATACTTGAAATATTTTCATTCTATTATTATTATTTTATTTATTTATTCACATAACAATTTGCATTGTGTTTGAATTATGTAGTACATTTATTAATATAAGCTAAAAATAATAAATTATGAATAACAAGACAGACAGAGAACAACAAACATTCACAAAAAATAAAATCAATAACATAAAATATGATAAATATTATTCAAAGAACAAGTATCTAGTTTTTGCTGTTACTCAGATTTAATTACTAAACATCCTGTTTTCATGGAAAATACGAAAACATAGTTTAGTTGCCGGGCCAATTACGTTGTTCTCGAATTTTTTTATCACTGTGTTGGTAAGTATTGCGTACCAAGGTTCAGTTCACAACAATAGGGGATCGGACTGGGTAAAGAAAACGACATTCTATTTTGTCCGTCAGACAGGTAATACAATAATATTAGACACGTATTTTTTGTTTTATCAAAATATCAAAAAATTACTTAGTTAGAACTCATTAAAGTTGGAGAGTGGGGGCTTACTACGTCACAAGTGGGTATAAAACTTACCTACATGTGACGTCATGCGCCGTCGTCGGAAAGGGCAAGAGGAAAAAGGGCAAAAACTCTCAGGCCGCCATGGCCAAAAAATTAGTCGCGCTCCCTCTCATCCCCTCTCCCGAGGCCTCCCGCCCCACCTCCCCGGTCCCCGCACCAAAGTCCGCCGCTGCTCATACCAGCAGACCATCCAGCCCTAAGGCTAACTCTTCAGCCGCTTCTTCAAAGAAGCTGAAGCCCCCTCCCCCGTTGTTCATTCAGGACAAAGGGAAATGGACAGACGTGTCCAAAATGTGTGTTGAGCGCCGCATTCAATACACTAGCGCAAAAAGCACCCAGCAGGGTATCAAAGTGGTAGTCCCTACGACCACCGACTTCAGGGAACTAACCCGTCAGCTGATCGGAAGGCACATAGCCTTCCATACATACTCCCTTCCAGAGGAGAAGCCCACCCGCGTGGTGATCAGGCGGATCCCTAAAGAAATCCCCACGGAGGACATCCTCAATGACCTCCAAAATCAGGACATCCCAGTTTCGGCCGTCCACCGCCTTCATAAGGCGAGAGGCGGAGACCAGTACGATATGGTACTGGTCATCTGTGACCCAGTAGAAGGACACCACCCGATCTTCAAAGTGAAGTCGGTATGCTCCCTTACAGGCATCTCAATAGAGAAGCCTTACCGCTCAAACGTAGTAGGGCAGTGCCACCGCTGCCAGCTGTACGGACACAGCCAAGCCAACTGCCATGCGCCGCACAGATGCGTAAAGTGTCTAGGCGGCCACGGCACGGCCGACTGCCCCCGTCCCAAAGACAGATCTCTATGCTCGGAGCCACCGAGTTGTGTGCTTTGCGGCCAGTCGGGCCACCCGGCTAACTACCGCGGCTGCCCGAATGCCCCCAAAGGCTCCTCCTCTAAACTGGCGAAGCGTGCAAACGCCCGCCAGCAGAGAGAAAGCCCATCGGTGAGGCTACCAACTGCACAGATGCCGGAGAGACTCAGCCCTCAGAGGCCCTCTCCCTGGACCTCGCTGAACCACCAGAGAGCCTTCCCGGCACTCGGCAAAGCAAAGTCCAGCCCCATTCCCGGGCTATTAGATGCCCCAGTCCCCACTCCCGTGGCCCAAGCGAGCGCACCGGCGCCCGCTCGTCCCGCACCTCCCGGCCCCGCGGCCGCGGTCTCCTCTCCTAACGTAACTTTAGAAACGTTAGCAAAGTTAGTCACCCCCGAAGCAGACCGCATGGCGGCAGATCTCAGGGAGGCTAACACTGACGGTGATAAGCTTAAAATTATCATCAAGTCCCTAATCAAGTTAGGCGAAGCCTTCAGCGGCATTAATCTTTAATTCCAATGGATAATACGAGATTAACGTGTACCAAACCCCGATCCCTTAAATTAGGGTACTTTAATGCCAATGGCATCAAAGGCCAGCGTGATGAGATCGCCACTTTCCTCCGCGACCATCAAATTGATATCCTCCTCATACAGGAGACCTTCCTCAAGCCCAGTCACCGCGATCCGAGAATTGCCAACTATCGCATAGTTCGCAACGATCGGTCACGTTGCCACAAGGGCGGTACTCTAATCTATTATAGAAAGGAACTGCACTGCATCCCCTTAGATCCCCCTCCCATGGAGTCTCTGCTCGAGACTTCAGTTTGTCGACTAGGCATGACCGGTCATCAATCGATCACTATCGCCTCCGCGTACATCCCTCCCGGCGGCACGTCCGAGGAGCACACTCTGTTCACCAAAGACCTTGCCGTCCTCTTCGGCTTGAGTGACTCCGTTATCATAGCGGGCGACCTCAACGCCAAACACCCCGCCTGGAACAGCACGACGACCTCTGCCAGAGGACGTCACGTGTATAACCTGGGTGAGTCCCTCAACTTCGATCCCATCGCTCCTATGGAGCACACTCACTATCCCCACGACCCCGACCAACGTCCGGACGTTCTCGACATAGCGCTACTCAAGAATGTCAACCTTAAGTTGCATTCCATCGAGACTTTACATGAGCTTAACTCAGACCATCGACCAGTGCTCATGCACTTAGTTCCCCGCTCGGGTCCCTCTGACCCCAGCCAGCCCCAGCCGACCCAAGTGATAACCGACTGGAGGAAAGTCAGCGAAAAGCTGAAATCCACCACGTCGCCTCACCTGGAGGCCATCCCCGACCACATTGTCTCAGTCGCAGACACGACGGCCGCCATCAACTCGTTTACAGAACACGTGCAATCCGTACTAAAGGATTGCTCACGGGAAGTTCCAGCAATGAGCGATCAACGCTGGATTCTACCCGCTGACGTACGTGAACTGATAACCGAGAAGAACGCGGCCATCCGTGCCTACAGCAACTTTCCCTGCGACGCGAACAAAGCTCACATGCGTTATTTACAGCGTGCTGTAAAGAAGCGCACTAGTGAGCATCGTTCAGATCAATGGGACAAGACGCTTAGCGAGCTCGAGCCTACCCACCTAGCCTTCTGGCAGCTCCAACGCAAGTTGCGCTCCACCGAAGAGGCTTCGATGCCTCCCCTCACCCGACCCGATAAGAGCGTCGCATTCGACGACTCTGAGAAGGCCGAATGCCTAGCCGACAGCCTGGAGTCCCAGTGCTCCCCCAGCTCTCAACCAGTAGACAAGCGACATCTCGATGAGGTGAACGCATTCGTCGAACGTAAAGCCGCCCTCCCTCCCGTAGAAGACCCTGATGATCCTCTGCCTTCGGTTACAGCTGACGAAGTGCAAGACATCATTAATAAGCTTCAACCGCGGAAAGCACCCGGCTCCGACGGAATCACCAATAGGGTGTTAAAACTCCTCCCCGCTCAGCTCATCGTGTTAATGGCGGCCATCTTCAATGGCGCCCTGAGCAACAACGCCTTTCCCCAAATATGGAAAGAGGCCACTGTCATCGGTTTCGCCAAGCCAGGCAAACCCAAGTCTGAGCCCTCAAGCTACAGACCTATCAGTCTCCTGAACGCACTCGGCAAAATCTACGAGAGACTTATTTATAAGCGACTCAAAGACGTCGCCGAGGCTAAGAGTCTCATCCCCAACGAGCAGTTCGGCTTCAGGACCGGACACTCCTGTATTCAACAGGCCCATCGCATCGTAGAACACTTGAGCGCTGGCTTCCAGCGTGGAGCGATGACGGGTGTGTTGTACTTCGACATAGCAAAGGCTTTCGACAAAGTCTGGCACAACGGCTTATTATATAAGCTGTACAAACTGGGAGTGCCGGACCGTCTCGTGCTCATCTTACGAGACTTTCTGTCGGATCGCACCTTCCGCTATCGCATCGGGAAGGCACTGTCTTCCCCCCACCCCATTAGAGCCGGAGTCCCTCAGGGCTCCGTCGTCTCTCCCCTTATCTTTACTCTGTTCACCAGTGACATCCCCAAGAGCAAGAAGGCTCAGTTAGCCCTGTTCGCGGACGACACGGCCATTTATTACACTGGCCGCAGTCACGACGCTATCTATAGCACCCTCCAAACCTCAGCCAACGTCTTAGGCGCTTGGTTCCGGAAATGGAGAATCGAGGTGAACCCCGACAAGAGCCAGGCAGTTCTTTACTCTAAACAGCGTAAAATTAAGCCACCCGCGCTCAGCCCGATCACTATGTACGGTAAGCCTATCCCTTGGGAGAAGCAAGCCAAGTACTTAGGAGTCATACTTGACAACCACTTGTCTTTCGCGGCGCACATCAAAGCAGCTCGCGACCGAGCTGCGTTTGCTATGGGTAGGCTTCATTTCATGATTTCGGCAAAAAGCAAGTTGTCACTCAAGTGCAAGTTGCGCCTTTATACCGCGGTGATCCGCCCCATTATGACGTACGCTTGCGTCGTGTACGCTCACACCAAGCCTAAGTACATCCATAGGATGCAAGTTTTACAGAACCGGTTCTTACGTAGAGTCACGGGAGCCCCTTTTTATGTCCGTAATGACCGTCTACACGTAGACCTTAGAATGCCCACCGTCCTTCAGTTTATGAAACGTCTTTCGAAGCGTTTCTTCGATAACGCCATTAAACACCGTAATCCCCTGATCGCAGCGGCCGCCCGTTACGAACCCTCGCGCATTAGTACAGTACGCCGTCCTAGGCATACCCTTGTCACTCCAGATGATGCTATCACCCTCCTCCAGGAGAGTAGCAAAGAGACTAGCACTCTTAAAAAGTTCCGACTCAAACCGCCGTCTTTCCGACCTCGCCGTCGAGGTCCGTCGCGACGTCCTGGTCCATGCCCTCCCCGACTCTCGCTCGAGCCAGCCTGCGATGCTGTGCCAGTAGTTTTAAATCAGCCCCTAAATAATGATACCATTCAGATCCAGCCTGTCCCCATGCAGTCCTCCCCCAGCGACGCCCTAAGCCGAGGTTCGTACCCCACAGGGGGTGCCCTTAGCGTGCAGTCGCTTAGTTTGTAAGTTTTTATGCCCTGGCTGGAGGCCTTACTCTAAAGGCACCCACAGGATAGTCCGGTTAAGCAGACGACAACCTCATAGGTTGAACTGCGAGATGCCATTCAAAAAAAAAAAAAAAAAAAAAAAAACGTCATGCGCCATTTCAACTCAATATATCTCCGTAATTTTATGACCAAGTGAAAAAAGAAAAAATACGTGTCCAATACTTTTCAATAAACTACCCGATGGACAAAGAAAAAAAAAATGGATTATCCCCTATTACCACTTGGACAGCAATTAATTTTGCTGAACTGGGCCTATTTGGTGCAGCCGTGAGTCACACAATATTTATTGATTAGTTTTAAGTTTTTTTATTTTTTTTTATTGTGTGTACTTGTGGCATGCACCAATAAACGTTTTTTCTTTCTTTCTTTCAATGACCTAAATTACGTCCACACAACTTCCTCGAGTCGCTTGAAGGCTTCGTTCCGAACTTCTCCGCCCCAATCTCGCCTTTTACGATCTACTTACATTACATAACTCCTTCTGCCCAAAGAGATGTATCTTTGTTTTTAGACATGCGTGAAATGTCGAGTAAATCTTAACAGTCTTTCGTTTTGGGAATACGTTATGATTTTCACTAACGCAAACCCATAAAAGCGTCATAATGATAGAATATCTTTCTCGATTGTAATAATCTGCACAACTATCTAAACAGACCGAGCAATGTGTCAAATTAATGACAAAACTTGCCACCTAACGACGGTTAACATTAATCTCAACTGGTAACAACAGATTTCAGATGACAATACTACTTTGGAGTAAGCTGTTTTGTGGTTGAACTAAGCCGTGGTTAATACTGACTCTCCCGGTTCACTGCTGTAGTACATACAGTTTCTACTCAGTAAGAAAGATCCTGCGAACTTGTCGACCCAAGGGGTTGGGATTATCCATACAATGTGTAATTTTGTCAAACTAATAACAACTACGAGTGCAGGAGTTTTGCCTGTTATGGCGTATGTTGCATACCCACTAAAATAGATCTAATTAATCGACTTCTTTTGTATAAATTGTGTGTTAAATTTAACGCGTTATTCGCGCTATACCCAAAGAAGATTAATATCAGGCAGACGGCCGACTGTAAAACCAAAGCCAAGTACTTACATAGTGAAAATAAAATAGAGTAACTTGTTGCGCCGACCCTAAATAACGGGCGAAAGGCATGAAGATGATGATGTAATGCTTATTCAAAACCTGTTTAGTTTGTTTAGCAAGCGTATCATCACATCACAGATAACAGTCAGTAAAAAGTCCAGACTGTTACGCTTGTTGGTACTAGTCAGAGAGACAGCACTCGAGTAGGCAAAAAACTTTACGTATCACCACTTTGAAATAACGTAATGAGGAGACAGTGCAATGAAGATAATTTAATTGTTTTAGTTCGGTTCTACTTTGTTATAAACGTTGATGCAACGTCTTTCGGTTCGCGGTCGCCACTCCAGAACATTACAGCCCGGTTGGCCATTTGTTTTACGAGCAATGTGCCATGCCCACCAGCTACACCTAGCAGTAACTTAATGTTTACGATCAAATAATTGTTTGAGTACCTATTTAATATCTTAAACAGCTCGTGCATTTACCTGTACCGAACTTGAACTGTTCTACAATGAATAAAAGCAATTTCCTCTAAGGCTGTAACTATGGCTCATTTAACTTCGTTTAATAAATGTGTAATTAAATAAAATATACTTTACGGAGCTGAAAACCATTTCACCCCTGTAATACTAAACGTAACAGCGAATATTCTTTCTTTAAAATTACAACGATTAACAAACTAATAAATTAAATAACTAAAATAACTATAAACTATAAAAAGGCGTCAAAAAACTCCTTCTCAACGCCGTCAGCTGGTAATGTGTCCAAGAGACTGGCAGCATTGCCACGTTGTATGGCAATATTTAGCCTTTGGCCAAAGTAAAAGCCAGCCCTTGGGTCAAGGGAAGCGTCAACTAAAATAACATTATAGAAATTATAATATTATGGTTTTATTATAATAATTTTCTTGGACAACATCATCATTCTCCTATCCTAATCCCAAACTCTTTATTTTCGGTTCGCTTTTTCCGTACTTCTCTATTTCTTGTCATCTCATCAGACACCTCATAATTTGTTTAGACAACTTATGGACCAAAATATCCTGTCCTGTCAAATTTCCCAAAGAAAGTCTTTTATTATACCATTCATATTCACGGTCAGGTTAATAAAGTCTGACCTTACCTTCTTATTATAGGCACCCCACGTAAGTCTGTCTAGACCGCTGTTAACCTTTATGATGTCTCGAGAAAATGTCCAAAGGATATTAGTTTGCGGTGACTCGAGAAAACGTCGAGGAGGCATCCTAACGTCTTCTATTGATGTCGAGGTCAAATGGCTTCAGGTGACCACGTAGATTTTATTACTAAACTTGGGAAGAGAAAAATGTTTTATTGCCTTTAGTAGCAATCTGACAGATATAATGGTTTTGTATGTCTACGAAATAGACGCGTTGTTTAGAAGTTAAGGATTACATATTATGGTATTATCTACATGATTATTATTATTTATTTATTTATCAAACAATTTTTATACAAACTTTCATTTAAAAACTAAGCCCCACAAAACTGTTTTCACAGTTTGTCTGTAGGAACGGAACGATATTAAAAAATAAAATAAAAATAAACAATGTTAAACTAATATTACTTAACAATCAACAAATCTTAGAAACTACTTATATACCCTCTCCCAACAATCTGCAAATCACCTTCTTAATAAAAAAAAATAAAAAAAAAATAAGTATGGTTTACAGACTCCTGAGAAAGAATAGTTTAAGCGATTTTGCAAACTTACTTTTCATTTTAGCATGTTAAGTTAAACTAAACTTGATATCTTGTAGATATTATTCTCCCGAGGGCTTTCTCAAATTACATTAACACGCAAGCTGTCAGCAGCATGATTAAAGCAGTTTCTGTGGTGTGATTAGTTTACTAACCTAGGTGATTTTCGATTGGTATTCGCAACTAGCGTGATGTATGCCACTGGAGTTGATCTTCAGCCGTGCTTTCCTAGGTTGGTCCGTGGATGGGAGACAAATTACATGCCGAGTTTCCTCCGTGCCCCGGAAAGCACGATAAGCCTTTGGTCCCAGCTGTCAATTACATCTTTGACAGTCGTTAAGAAGTCAGTGCCCAAAAAGTCTGACAGAAAACAGGTCTTACCAAGGGGTATTGTATTGCCCAGTACTAACTGGGTTGTCGAGATCAAATAGGCAGTCGCTCCATGTAAAATATATGGTATGGTAATGGAATTCAGCTGCATCCGTTTAGACTGGAAGTCAACCCCAAAAAATATGGAGTTAGTTGGAAAAAGGCTAGGTAGAAAAATACAAAAATATGATTATGATTACTGATTACACTGATCTTACATATACGGACTGGGTAAAGAAAACGACATTCTATTTTGTCCGTCAGACAGGTAATACAAAAATATTAGACACGTATTTTTTGTTTTATCAAAATATCAAAAAAATACTTAGTTAAAACTTATTAAAGTTGGAGAGTCGCTCACTACGTCACAAGTAGGTATAAAACTTACCTACATGTGACGTCATGTGCCATTTCAACTCAATATATCTCCGTAATTTTATTACCACGTGAAAAAATAAAAAAAATACGTGTCCAATACTTTTCAATAAACTACCCGACGGACAAAGAAAAAAAAATGTGATCATCCCCTATTAGATGCGATAATAGTCCGGATCCCTTTGTATTTTCTTTAAAGAACTCATGATACCCATACAGACTTTCTAATTTATGTTGTATTGCAGCATTTTGGAACGTAATACTACTAGTTAAAGTTGTGACTAATTAGCAAGTGAACTATCCATTGTCTTATATGCCAAAATAGCGAATTGGTAAGAAAACAGAATAGCTAACTACGTATTCAACTATTTGAGGTTTAGGGCAGTCAATGAACTCTTCGAAAGCTTAGAATTAGATATGACGTTTCCTATTGTAACCAATTAATAATTTGCTGACTAACCAGATTCGATTTCACAAAAATACACAGGTTAGATAATAGAAAAGTAAACACGTAGCGATCTTGGTATTCATTTGATTGATGCTGAATGATTTTGATAATTTGTTGTGTACGTCCCAAGTTGTATTTATTTATTTACTTTTGTTGAATCCAACGTCAGTAGGTGTGTTATAGTCGTTTCATGTTGTTTTGTAAATACTGGTTTAAACAATGCTTAGTGCTTAAAAAATACCGAAGTATACTTTATTTGCAATTCTGAGGCGAAGAAATATTTAATTAAGAAGTCTAGTACAAAGCCAACCTCAACAGAAACGGCTTAGCTATCTAAAATGTATTCAATCTATTTATTTATTTATTTTACTATTTATGTACACACAATAGACAACATAGGAAAAAACATAAAATATTAGAGGACAAAGGTACTGCTTATTTAATATGAAATTTCTGCCAGAAGACCTGCGAAAGGAGAGATGAAAAAGAAATGTAGACGATAGTGTGTGAAAGAAGGAAGAGAAAAAATGAGTTATAGTCTATATTCATTTGCCTTTCCGTAGGAAGACCAAAGAAAAGATGGATAGATTGTGTGAGGCGGATATGTAGGAAAAAGGAGTAAATGATAGCTTAACGATTGACGGGGGAATGGAAAAAAAAAACTTTTACTCGAACTAATCACAAAAGTTTCTCACTATAACGTAAGTACCTATATCAAATTACATTTTTCTACATCTTTTTTACCGTTAGCAACCCGCCACCACTACGTACAACACTAGGAGACACAAACAAGCTTTTTATTCAGAGACACTGTCACAGCAACTTCAACATGGCAGATTTTACGTCTAATCTTGAGAAGCGTATTCAATAGGATTTAAAAAAAACCTCCGTGTTCATCACCAAAATCTCGCGATATATGTAGGTTCTGATCATAGTTCATTCAACATAAGGTTCACACTAATACGTGTACGACGTTTCTTATACGAGTACGTAGAAAATATGAACTCGTATAACCATCTTCCAATATTTCATCGTAATTGAAACTAGAATAATTACGAACCTATCCGACAAACAATATTATTTTCATCCCCCCATCTCGGAAAGAGTGTTTTTGCTCTTCGATATCTGAGTGCAAAAGCCGTTTTTATCCCCTAGAGGATAAAGTAAATTGAATTTAAAACATCGTGTGCACTAAGTTTGTGAATTCAAAACATCATTAAACCTATTTACTTCTACTTCCATGGTGCCGAATTGATCATACAACCTTTTTTAATTTGTAAAAAATTCAGACTCGTAACCTTCTTGGTGTCCATTTTTATAATTTGATTGCGCGCGCCATTTTCTTCTCACGTCATATTGTTAAAACCTTAGGTTAAAAACAAGTAACTTGAATACATGTGAAAAATCTAAAATGAGCGATTCTAGCGACGAGGAAGTTTATTTGACGCCTACAAAATTGGCTGAAATTGTTAATAATGCACACTAGCTAAAGTAGCCAAAACTTTCTCAGAAAACGTTTTGCTGGCATATTTTAATGAATTATCCGAGACCAAGAAATCAAGCACTCTATGGAGTGTATATATATAGAATACGTAACGATTGTTGAGAAATATCAAGTCTTTACGCCCGCCCAACACTCCAATCAATCGTTTTTTTCTACAATATCGCAACGGAAAGTGTGTTAGACAGCCTATGGGTGCTAATAAAATGGGCAGTAAATAGCAACATTTCTTGAACTTCTAGAACCCCTATTGTACTATTGTAATACTTACCTATCATAATGTAGTAGTTAGTACCTAAACTGAAATAAAAGTTAACTTGAGATGGTAAATGTTTTTTTTTTTGTATTTAGTCATTTCCTCGCTGAGGTGGGATGAAAAGTTACGTGTTGCACTCGAGTGCAAAGACCTTGTGCTCTTTAATTTGATTCCCTCGCTAACGCTCAGGATTCTGATTCTTGAATCACTCGCTGCGCTCGTGATTCAATTTTAAAATCCTTCGCTTGCTCGGTCATCAAAATTGAGCACGCGGTTTAAAAGCAACTTTGCACTCTTGTATAACAAATAACTATTAAATTGAATTTCATTGTCGCATTGCGTCCCCGTCGCCGTCGGCGCCTCAATGTTTGTGAAATTATTTAACAAAAATGAAAAGCTAACAATCTGCTAACTGTGCAAACAGAAACTTGTTCTCTCTGGGCTCGTAAAATGAAAAGGCTTTTTATTGACAACTCAACTCGAGGAGCTCGTGACTTAATAATAACAGCCGTCGAGGTTAAGCAGCGCATGCTTAGGTTAGTCCGTGGATGGGTGACCACCCCTTACATATCAAGTTTCCTCCGTGTCTCGGAAAGCACGTTAAGCCGTTGGATCCGGCTGTCAATTGTAGATCTTTGGCAGTCATTGCAAGTAATCAGTGGCCCGAAAGTTTGACACCCAATCTTACCACGGTGTATAAATTGTATTAGGTAGGTACAGTCAGCATCAAAAGTCGGTTAACACTTATAAATATTACACCAAGTGTTGTGCTGGTCAGTGTGATCTGATGTTATATTGTTTTGCGAATTTGTGTAACCATTGATGAAAATACTGTCATGTCTTTTACTCCAGTCTGTTAATATGGATCGTTCTAAAACTAAGACGTCTTATAATTTATATTATATTTATATATGTACAGCGACTTTTGCTGCTGACCGCTAGTACTAACTGGGTTGTGGAAGTTTTTTTTTTTTTTTTAAACTTTGCTCCACTCTAGGAATTTCTCCTGTATCGTGAGTGCGTTTACAAACATTTAAACTCACATACACTAACGGCCAGACCCGGAACAACTATCTGTAGGCCATACACTGTGTTGATCGCTCAACCACTGTGCCAACCGTGCTGACAGGCATTCGCTCCATGTAAAATGTTGTTATTCATCTGCATCCGGTTAGACTGGAAGCCGACGCCAACACAATTGGGAAAAGCCTAGGCATATGATGATATAGTACAACTTAATCAACCGAATTTAAAGCTTTCTTATAGAAGAAAAAAAACACGGACCTACCTAAATGTATCATTATTTCTTAAATTTTCATTTGAAACAAGAATTTATCTTATTTCTGACCAAAACGTTTAATTGTTTTTCCACCGTGTTTTTTTTGGGTATCTTTCTCCATAATTTGAGTAGTTAAGAGTATTTTTTTTTGACGGCTTTCGCACTTTGTCCCGAATGTTCAAAATGGAGGCCAAATACAAGATGTTGTTTTGCATCCTCGTCAAAATTCAGGAGGTTGTCACACAAGACATAAATAAACAATTAAAATTACGGTACCTAGTTAATTATTAATAAACGCTGATTTTTTCGGTTGTTTATGTTGTTAGTATTTCAGAATAACCGAATAAATAATAATAAATAATAAGGTTTAGGAAATAAGAAATTATCGAATGAACGTTTGAGATTGACTGTATTTGTGGAAGCGCAGTTATAGGGCGAGAATCAGATGGCCCGCGTTTAAAACAAGGGTGGTTCACACTTACCGATTTCAGTAAATAAGAAAAAAAAAAAAAATTACCTACCGATTTTATTGTTGATTCGGGACGAGAATCATTAGCATAGTTACCTCCTCGAATTTGACGAGGATGCAAAACAACACCTTGTAGACAAATTGGAAAAGAACAAGTACAACGGTGACAAATTGAACATAATTTAATTTCACATCACGTCTTTGTAGAGATGGTGGGCCGAGATAATGTCGCATCATTGCGGACTGAAAAAAACAGCAAATGTTATCACTACAGATAATGTTATCAGTTCTGTAGCAGTTTGGGTCATGTTCGGAGTATATTCTCTGCTTTGTTTCCATAGTAAGGATCCTTTGTATGTTATGCGTGATTTTTATATTTGAGAGTATGTGCAGTGTTCCTTGTACTTAAGGTTGAGATTACTTTGTAAGGACGTGGGTTAATTTAAAGAGGTGTTGCTTCTTCTGCGTTTATTTGAATACTAACTAGCTATTTGTTATTACACATTTTAAAAGGATAGTTTCTTACACACACAGATATACGTATGACTACACATGCATGCAATATAGGTTTAAATGGTTCGAACATGCAGTTTATGAACAAAAGGCGTGTAGACAATTTAATTGTTTTGACCAGCTTAGCGGCTTTTTGAGTACGAATCAAACTTTTCTCTTGGGTTTATACTCGATGGATCTAGCCTCACCCAGCCATCCATCTATAGTCATAACTCTTTCTAACTCCGCACTAAAATAAAGTGACCACGTACCGCTCAAAGTGAACAGGAATGTCTTTTAGAATATATAACGACCCATTCACTACTTTCAAGTGAGTGCCATTGTATGATAAAATTGATGTTAGATTTCAGATGGATTTCATGGATAGTTTAAATAGCAAAGTTTCTATTTATGAACTGAAAAAGGCGTTTTAGGACAGCTTATGTTCAGTCGCAACACTCTATGAAAGTCCACCCCGCGGCAGTGTCCTGTCCTCACCAATAATAGACATTACTTGACCCAGTCAACGGGCAATCAAATCTCGTTTTCACCCGAGACTGGCTTCTTAAAGCAAGTGCCGCTCTTTTATGAAAATACCGGGGTGGGCCACGCAGCTTTTCAAATAACACACTACACTGTTGAAACAACTTTGATTCTTGAAATGTTGGGATATATCTATTTTAGGATAGTTAGCTTTTAGTCTATTACTTCGCAGTCGAAAATCAAATATCTGTTATAACATTCACAGTTTTCGATGTTAATGTTACACGTGTGATAGCATTGCTCGTTTGATGAAGATTGCGGTTTTTATCATAAGTACGATAATATTGCGAAGACCAGCTGCGTAATTTCTTAATGGGTTTTCATATTTCTGTCTGCTTTATTTGCTTTATTGAATAATTATTATTATTGCAGTCCCGATAGTTCTCAACTCTGGGATTAAAGTGAAATCTCGCCTATACGCGTAACCAAATCATCATTAGTTAATTAATAGTTATCGAAAATGGCTGTAAATAGGCCCCGAAATAGCTCTCAGTATGGCAAATGCGACTAGACGAAACTCTCCAGGAGGCTCCCGGCACTGAAGGTGAGGAATTACTATAATGTAGGATTTAATTCATGTAAATACGAGAGATCTGTTTAATGGTTTTTTTTTTCTAACAACAGAACAATTCACAAACATTCGAAACGTAATTGTACTTGTCGGACCCGTTCATTAGTACGGACAAAAAATGAATCGAAAGCGCGCCAATGGTGTCGTCACACGACCTACTTATCAGTCTACCCCCACCTAAGCGCGCTTTTACAGAGTCATGATGTTTCTTATGCTGGCTGCAGGACAGTGAGTGTCTGACAGCGGCGGAGTCAAGACGTCCCGAACCTGTAGTCCGATTCATGGTGCCTAGTGTTATTGTGTTGGATAGTAATTTCAAGTAATTTGTTCAAGTGTTTGTGTTCTGCCCACATGGTGACCAAGTCTAACGAAATAAAATCCCCTAACTACGACATTTTCAATACGAAAAAGCGAAAACCCAAACACCGTACAAAAACATCATGTAAACAACGAACACAACAGACAACAGATTGTATTTACACATCATTATTTCTGTTCAGCTTTACCGGAGCGCGTAAATCGCAACAACATTGATCACAACATCATTGTTACTAACACAAACAAAATTAAAACCGTCAATAGAGGAAAGTAAATAAAGATAAACGACAGCGACGTCTTAGGGCTCATTTACGCAGGCGCGGCGCGTGGCGCGGGGCGTTGCAATAGGCGTCGCGCGGCGCGTCTGGCGTTTTTGCCGTTTACGGAGACGCGTCGAACGCTTGAAGCCCAACGTGGGACCATTTGATTTGTTATGTCACACTGACAATACAAGCCTAAAGCAGTGCCCAGGTTCGATTCCCATACGAAACAAATTGACAATGTCGTACTTTTATCCAAAATACTCATTTTGTATTTATTTTAATTTTCTTAGTGTTTTTTTTTTCGTAAATTTGGTTCTTTTTTTATTTGTTATTCACGATTACCTAACTGTTCTTTGAATGGTTCACAAACTAAAAGTATATATTATTAAACTACATATTTTATAATGATTTGAAAATCATACAGATGCATATAAATAAAACAGCACACCTAGTTACAAAAAGTAATATTTTACAGCATAAAAAAAAGAACAAAAAGAAAAAATACCAAAACAATTATTTAAACATCTGTGATTTGATCCTGCATCATCTTATTCACAGTCCGGCCGCAATACCACAAGGCCAATTACTTCACTGACACTTGTGTAAAATAGACGTTCTATTCTAATACATGATAATTGACGGTTGTCAGTTTTCAAACAATTGAAGAAAATTGTCCCACGTTGGGCTACAAGCGTGCGACGCCGCGTCCGCCGCGGCGTTATGTCAAACGCTCAAATACTTGAAAGAAGTGGTCCCACGTTGGGCTGCAAGCGGTTGACGCGGCGTTATGTCACTCGGACAATACAAGCATACGGCAGTGCCTGGGTTCGATTCCCATACGGAACAAATTTATAATGTCGTAGTTTTATCCAATAATAATCATTTTATTTTTATTTAAAAAAAAAATGGTGTTTATTTTTTATCGTAAATTGGACAATTTATAATTGTTATTATAAGATGAATGATAATTTCATCTTAATTTACAATCCAATGTAACCTAATTCCGTAAAATTTCAGGCCTGTCTTGTTATCCATGCTGCGGAGCATTTGCACAACTCATCACGATATTTAATGATTTTGGGTCGCTTACTCTTTAATGATCAGATAGGCAGTCGCTCCATGTAAAATACTGGTATTCAGCTGCATCTGCATAGACTGAAAATCGACCGTGTGGGTTACATACCACTACACCAACATAGCTGGGAAAAGGCTAGGCGTCTGCCTAGCCTAGAAGAATCACCGCCATATAGCGGTGATTCTTCTATGGCGTAATTACACTAGTCATCGCAATGGAATACATAGAAGCTTACAATAGTGGAAAAAAAATGTAGTTGGACGAGTGTGTTCGCGTACTCGGCCGCGTTCATTTACACTTAGCAGCATATCATTGTGAACTTATTAGAACTTCTTCAAATAAGAGAGAGCCCAGCGTCGCGGGCATTCTATCAGCATTGGCATTACCATATTCCCCATAGTATGGGAACATCGTATTACGATGTTCCCCACACATGCTAGCCACAACTGTAATCTTTGGCATTGTTTTAGTCGCCATCATCTCTGCACACCTTAACATTCTCGTGTTGTCTACTTCACCACGAAACAAATAAGACGGGTAAATAAATAATATGCAAAACTATTATATATATACACAACAAAACCAAACATTACGATTTTAATTGATCAAGACAGAGAAGTGACAATATTTATGACAAATATGGTATTTTTTGTTTTGATTGACGATGAATGTTGCCATATTAGCTAAATTCTCGAAAAAAAGTTTCGTTCGTACTTTACGTTTTTATCATCAGCAATCACTAGTTAATAAGTTCAGTGGCCCGAAAGTCTGACAACCAGTCCTACCAAGGGGTATCGTATTACCCAGTACTAACTGGGTTGTGGAGGTCAGATATACAAAGGCTCAAAATTTAAATTAAATAAAAATGAAATGATTATTATTGTATAAAACTAAGACATTATAAATTTGTTCCGGATGGGAATCGAACCCGGGCACTGCCGTATGCTGGAAACTTGTCCGTGTGACATACCGCCGCGTGGACCGCTTGCAGCCCAACGTGGAACCATTTTCTTGTATTTGAGCGTTTGACATAACGCCGCGGCGGACGCCGCGTCGCACGCTTGTAGCCCAACGTGGGACCATATTCTTCAACTGTTTGAAAACTGTCAATTTTCATATCATGCATTAGAATAGAATGTCTATTTCGGCTCAAGTGTCAATGAAGTATATAGTCTAACGGTACTGTGATCGGACTGTGAATCAGAAGGTGCAGGATCAAATCCTAGCAAGTAAGGATTTTCTTTTTGTGTTTTTTTTTTTTATCATGTTAAATATTACTTTTTAAAACTAGGACACTGTTTTATTTTAATGCATTATGTAGGGTTTTCAAATCATTATAAAATATCTAGTTTAAAAATATATACTTTTAGTTTTTGAACCATTCAAAAAACAGTTAGATAATCATGAATAACAAATAAAAATCGAACAAAATTTACGAAAAAAAACACAAATAAAATTAAGATAAAAACAAAATGATTATTTTTGGATAAAACTACGATATTGTAAATTTGTTTTATATGGGAATCGAACCCGGGCACTGCCGTATGCTTGTATTGTCGAGTGACATAACGCCGCGTCAACCGCTTGCAGCCCAACGTGGGACTACTTCCTTGTATTTGAGCGTTTGACATAACGCCGCGGCGGACGCGGCGTCGAACGCTTGTAGCCCAACGTGGGACCATATTCATCAACTGTTTGAAAACTGACAATCGTCATAATTATCATGTATTAGAATAGAACGTAGTAAATGGCCTGGTGGCACTGCAATTGGACTGAAAATCAGAAGTTGCAGGATCAAATCACAGGCATTAAGAATATATTTTTTGTGTTTTTTTTTTGTTGTAACATTTCTTAAATTAAACATTACATAAACGATAAAGAATAGTTTTCACATAAGCTGGTCGCGTGAATGGTAAATGCTATAAAAACTATCTTTTATCGTTTCCATTTACTCCAAGATTAGATATCTTCTTTTCGGTGCATCATTATAAAAGTTTGTTTTAAACTTTTTTGATATTTGCTGTAATCGTTTCTGTCACATCATTATCGCAACACTTTTTTCATATCCGTGCTATTAACCGTTGAGGACTTTTGAGAAAAAATCCTGGTCGTGGAAACGACAGGAATTATGTTTATCCAACAAAATGGAACACGTATCTATACAAAGTTTCATGTTTGTGCTATTAACCGTTGAGGAGTGCCCTCGTGAGAAAACGATCCTGGCTGCAGGATGAGTTCATTATACAAATCGTGATTATCCATCAAATATAAACTTGTATGCAAAGTTTCATGTCTGTGCTATTAACCGTTGAGGAGTTCTCTCGTGAGGAGACGATCCAGGCTGCAGGATTAAGTTATGTCTGTCATATTAATATTCTGTTCTTACAACCAAAGGTGTGTGCAAAATTTCAGCTCAATCGGACATCGGGAAGTGGTTCTAATTTAGCTTCCAAGATTCTACCCAAACAAACATACATACATACATTGCAAGTTAAATAAAAGCTAGTAAAAACTGAACAATTTACGAAAAAAAATCACTACAAAATTTAAAATAAAAACAAAATGATTATTTTCGGATAAAACTACGACGTTGTAAATTCGTTCCGTATGGGAATCGAACCCGGGCACTGCCGTTTGCTTGTATTGTCTGTTTGACATAACGCCGCGTCGGCCGCCTATATCTCAAGCAAACGGGCGTCAGACCGCTTCTCCGTAAACGCTCTCATACATCGCCTTATGTTTGAATTTAAAGCGGAACGCGCCGCGCACCGCCCCGCTCCACGCGCCGCGCCTGCGTAAATGGGCACTTAAAGTTTTTACATAACTACTTGGCAGGTTTAGATATAAGAAGAATGTCTATTTTAAATAAAAGTAATCGAAATAAATGACTTGCACCACAAAGCAAATCTTATTATAATAAATTACATATACAAGGTGTTGTTTTGCATCCTCGTCAAAATTCAAGAGGATGTCACAAAATACATAAATACTCAATTAAAATACAACATATCGACGAGTTAGCTTGAGAGCTAACTCGTAGACGATACTTCCACTATAGATCACGACTGAGCAATAGTGGATTATACCTCAGTCCTCACCTGTACATGGTGTTCGGGCTCTCTATCGGCGGCGCTTGCCAGTAGGTGCTAGCGGGTGACACATGAGACGAGGAGCACTCCACCTCGCGAGCTTGCTTTATGAACACTACAACAATGTGATGACAATAGCTTAGATCGTACCGCTTAATTTTATGTTACAATCCTCTAGTAGATACGACTCTTTTAATAATTTTCTGTCCTCAGTAAAAACTGTGCCCGATATTCTGAACGCTTTTCGTTCTCGGGAACAAAAAACAGACGAAATTGAAGATACACGACGCAAAAAGTGAAACAGATACAAACGCTGAATGTGAACCCTTACTTACGAGTATTCACAGATGTGGGTCAGTTTTCGGAAATAAAAAAACAGATCTGTACAGTTAAAAGAAAGTGTGTTTCATTTACATATTCCGCTTTATCTACTTCGGTTTATAACTTCTAAGCATTAATGCATGCGCCAGCGGACTTTTCGACAGAAGCTGTGCCTTATTTGAAAATAAATATTCAAGTTTTCTAAAAAGATATGTATGTCGTAATGAAATTAGTTTTAAACTTTCTCACGTTATCAAAGGTACAAATTGTAAGTTACAGCTTGTACCCGAGTTTTGCACTTAGGTTAGGTTAGTTTAGCTGGGCTGCGGTGGAGCACGTCAGGGAGGAAGAAGCCCTCGCTGACGCGATTCGTCGCACGAGGACAGTGCGGTGGAGGAGGCGCCATGGTGACCCGATGCCGCCCTAGTAGGTGCCAGCGGGCGATAGATCGTGCAGCCTATCGCTGTCGCAGTGCACGGCCGTCGAGAGTGGTGGCGATGAGACAGGTGAGCCGGACATCGCCAAAGGAGTTGGTGCCCGGAGGCGGGCAGCACTGAATGGGTCGCGAATGTCATGAATAGCACTTCTCGTGGCCCATCCACAATGGCAACAGTATGGCCAGCCCCACATAACCAAGCCGTCTCCCCGGACGACGCGATATCCATTAGGCATTTTTCACGACTTCATTAAAAAAAAACCGGCCAAATGCGAGTCAGACTCGCGCACCGAGGGTTCCGTACAAACCAAAATTACCGAAGAGAATAAATAAAAATATTGTGATGTAATAAAAAAATTAAGGTTTTCGGAATTTTTCCTTTATATGTGCTATAAAACATTGCTACACGCCAAATTTCAAGATTCTAGGCGGACTGGACCCTTTAGGTTTACCCTTTAGGATTTGATTCCCGTGCGAGTAGTCGCGAGTTTGAAAATCTGCGGGTTAAATTGCTGTTTCTTTTGATTGCGTTGACATAGAACTTTGATTTTGTTACAGCTTAAAGGTATTATAGACCTGAGTATTTGAAATGAATTTCAATTTTTTACCTTTACGCGTTCATGAGGAAAGGGGAAGAAAGTTAAAAATTATTAAAAATATTTTTATCATATTAAGTAACTAAAAATTTACGGTTTTCGCAATTTTTCCTTTATCTGTGCTATAAGACGTTGCTTCGTACCAAATTTCAAGATTTTGAGTTCATGGGAAGTACCCTGTAGGTTTTGATTCCCCTGCGAGTGTCGAAAATTTGGGGAAATTTGCGATATAAACGGCTATATCTTTTGATTGCGTTGGCTAGAAGTTTGATGTTTTCACAGCTCTAAGGGACAGTAGACTTGAGTATTTGATATAAATTCCAGCTTGATACCTCTACGCGTTCCTGAGAAAAAGAGTCTTGATAGACAGACAGACGGACGGACAACAAAGTGATTTTATAAGGGTTCCGTTTTTTCCTTTTGAGATACGGAACCCTAAAAAGAACTGTTTCCGCACTTTACCTCTTTATTAGGCCATTGATGTAAGTATGAAAATCCTCTTGTTACTCCAACCATCCCAGGTCCTCCCAGAAAGCTAGCAGCCTTTTGCAGGCTGCTGCAGGCTTACGGGAGCGATGTCGGCGATTGTAGAGTCTGTGCCCAAACAGCAACAAATCGCTGCATACCCGCTTAAGTGAACCTACTGCGCGCCACGTGACGGCCAGTTGATGCCCCCGGCATTACGTCACCGCGCGCGCGGGACGGGGCGCCGGCACTTAATGTAAACAAACGATGTTTACGACGTCCTTTCTGAGTATTTCGTTATCGCTTGTTGTTTTTTACAATGCTTATGAACAAGCCCTTTGAAATGTGTTAGTTTTGTTTGAAAATATAATTGCTTTCATTTACAAAATTGGTTGTAAAAAAGAACATTTAGAGATTTTTTCTTATATTTCAAGTAATTAGCAATAACAAAAAATAACAAGTGATGAGCCATATGTTTTAAGATTTTAACTGCATGGTGTGTTTATTCTTAACATAAGAAAAATAGAAAACTGCATTGGATAGTACAATATTTTTTATGTACAAGCACTAATTATGGACTACCTGAGTCGGACCCGTGACTATTTTTTAGGTTTTGAAGTTGAATAGTATTATTTTCGTAATCAATGGACAGATTCATCTTTTAATCATCTTTAAATAACAATTGTTCGAAGATTTGAATCAATAATAGAAGCATTTACAACATAATTACACCAAAAAAAACAAAACATTTCATACTAGCATTGTTCGAATCATGCATTACGGAATATTTTAGAAATTACGTACTAATTAACTTACCTGACTTGAGCCCTGCACAAAAGTTTGTCACAACACTCACACACAACACACACACTTTGTTTTCAGCTGGTTTTAGTTCAGAATTAACCGAAAACTTAACTAAAAACACAGTTCGAAACAAACAAAACAAAAAAAAAACGCTCGTAAAAAACCCCACGCTTCACTGACAGAAAATATTTTTTTTTTAATTTTTGTGTCTCTGATCATAGTGTTGCCGTTATTAGAAACGTTGCTTGTCATTCTGGGAACAAGGTAAAATGATGACATAGAGGGAAAACTTATAGAGTAAGCAAAAAAAATTAAAATTCTATGGCAACTATGTTTGGGACGTGTACTGCCCAGAAGCATCTTGAGGCAAAAAAAAAATGGGACCGGAAGTGCCCAGAACCCGTAAACCGGGTATCGTACGCTGCATACGTGTTGCATGCAACAGGCATGATTTCTGTCACGGCTCCGGCGCTGCGGGGCTCCGGCGGTGGCGGTCGCACGCGAACTTATCATCGCAGATGGTATTAACGCTCACCACCGCCATCGTGCAGAGAACCCACCTGCTCCTCAGCTCGCGGGCCATCCCGCCACCCGCGCCTAAATTACACTCTTGGGGTAGACAAGACTACGTGGAGTTGGTTTTGCAGCGATTTGTTGCTGTCCCTAAATTTTGGTGCACAATATAATATTAGACTTTTAAAGACAATATTTTAATTTAAGGTTATAAATTTGTTGAAATAAAATACCATCGAAACATACATCGAACAAACAATATTCGTTAAAAATATATAATACTGTTTGATAAGTTTATTAAATAAAAAAATGATTGTATAAAATTCATTGAATTGTGTCTCTGTAAAATATGTTTCATTCAATTAAATAGTAGTTGAAATAAAAAATATTCGAAATAAAAATACAAGGACCAAACATTATTTGGAACATTTTCTGGGAAACGAAATTCTGTAAAATTTCTGTCTGCGAAACAAGGTGACGCCATTGCAACACACTCGTTTATACAGGGTGTAACGGAAAGGGTATATACATCCTTAAGGGTGTGCTACAGACCATCAAACTGAACATGTTTCTCATCATAAAAAAAATCTGCTGCCTATACATTTGGGTCGAATAGGTATTGCAATTTTCTATGGGGCAGCAGATATTTTTTTTGATGCAAAATTTTTTTTATGATGAGGAACATGTTCAGTTTGATGGTCTGTAGCACACCCTTAAGGATGTATATACCCTTTCCGTTACACCCTGTATAACCCATCCACCGCAATACGTCAGTTTTATTACTCGCAAATAAAAAGAAAAAATACCTACCACCCTTTTGCAATTTAAATGTAAATCTCGCTCGTGGGAGTAATACGATGAAAACAACTCGATAGAATTTTAAATGTGTTACATGCCTTGAGAAACTTAAGCATTCTAAGTATTGTAGTTGGATTCTCTTCTCCCAAGTCAATGGTGCCAGATTAAGTGGTTTCTTCACATTTTTTCCTATAAGTCAAATCATAAAAGCTCTCTGGGGAAACACTGATATTGAAAAAAAATAAACTTAGACCAATATTAATGCTGTGACGTTTACAAAGTTGTTTAATTATTTGATAATGATTAAATATCAGAGCATCAATTGTGGATAAGGAATATGAGGAAAAAGGATTTTATTTGTTATTGTATGATATGATTATAACATTAAACTTTATTTGAAACAAAAATCGATGATTTGAATGTCTTCAAAGTGAGTATTCTGCGTATTGTTTATTCTGTGAAATGAGAGAATAATATGAGAAACAATTTATGTGAATCGAAATTCGGTGAAGCAATTAGCTAAGAAACGACGCACAACCGTTTTGCAATATTTACGAGTTCTCAGGGGCGAGTAATTTCCGCAGAACTTTTGAATTCATAAGCGTTTGGAACCGTAGCTTTCTTTTTCGGCTCCAAATCTACAGTTGGGATTTAAACGGGACCCATTTGAAAAAATTCTGAACTGCTGCTAGTACAGAAATCTTTATCTTTTTAAGCCTAACTAAAAAAAGCGGCCCACTTTCTAACGAACCACATAACTGCCACTTTGAACCGGTGAAATATATACGCTGCGCTATATAGTTTGCACAAAAATTTTACTGCGAGGTCGTGATCCCATTATATTGTTCAACCTTTTTTTATTTAAGTTAGAATTAGCATTAAACGGAACGAGATGTGGCAAAATGTTAGAATTTCGTAAAAGATTTTTTAAATAATATTTTACTTTGAGTCAGATTTCTGAAGAATGTTTTTATGGTACATTAATTTAATGCTAGTTAGACGTAATTAGATTAGCAAAACTTGTTCTGTCTAATTTGTCTTACCAGGATTACGAGCAGGCCGTGCCGTGCGCAGTGCGGCTCTAGTCGCTCGAGGCGACCGGAGATCAAAGAGACGCCACTCGCCAAGGAATAGATTTTACAACGACATATTTAAACTTTCAGCCACTTGAAAGATAGTCATTGTAAATTCTAGTTTATAAGCACTGAAGGCCAGGGAAGATAACAATATAGATTTTATAGAATAAGCAAGACGGAGAATACTCACTTTGAAGACATTCAAATCATCGATTTTTGTTTCAAATAAAATTTGATGTTAGGATATTCATATCATAGAATAACAAATAATTTGTTTGTGTGTGTGATTTGGCTTACGTTGTCATACCTTCTGAACATAGTCAAACAAGGTAAGTAAGTTTTAAAGCCGCCATTGCTCTTAACATAATAGAATATAATGTTTTACATGACAACATATTATACTTACTGTTTAAACGTCAGAAATTTTTAATAACAGAGATACCCTCTGGGGAGCACACACAGTACCATGTACATAATTAAATGGAGAACATTTGAAATATTAAGTCACGAGCCAACGGGTTAGACTGACGAGGTAATAGGCTCACGTGCTGCATTAGTGTTTATAATGTAAATTATAGCTGTTAAGAGTATTAACGGTTGTATTTTAAACTGTTGCTACGGCGTAGCACACAACCGCTACGTGAGCTACGCTGTCGTAGCACAACATGTTGTAGCCAAGGAAGGGTGACTTACAATTCCAATAATAGATCTACATTAAATGTTATCTTGTTAAATGTCTTTTTAAAACGCAGTGTCATATAAAAAGAATCGAAAAAAAAAAGCTTTTTAAATTTAAAAAGCTCGCGAACATTTCCTCGCCCGGTCGACTGCAACTTTTGATAATTCCCAGAGCACTGCTTATTCGAAAATCCAAAGAAAACTCTCAGTGTCAATACATGTACTTACTTGTATTATGCAACAAGTTTATTTCTGCAAAACAATCTCTTCACTCGCTAATACCTTTTTGTTACTTTGAATAAAGTGTTTGCATTAAGTGGGTGCTTTCATTGTAACAATGGCACCTTGGAGAATAGGTTTGTGTATAAAACGTACTTAAGGACGTTTAAAACAGTAAATTATGTAGTTTAAAGCCAACTAGAAATGATATCGCCAACATTGTACTCTTAGTTCGCAATTAACGTTTTGACTTTGACTTATGAATCAGACATAAAGTTTTTTGTAAACGACCTTTTAGACTGTTGTTAAACATTTTTATTACAAAAGTTTATTAAATTCAACATTTCTGAACTTATTATGAATGAGAAAGTAAGCCATAGAGACTCTTTGAAATGATAAAAAGAGTAAAACCTTTTAACAACTGGTTTTAACCGTTTTAGAAACCCATTCGCTACATGACGTTTCATCGAGCGGAATCATTTGTAAGCAATTTTATGACCAAATAATATTAAAACCGCTTTACACTAAATTAAACATTAGACTGAGATTTATTGATTTATGCAGTTTGATTCAACTTTTTCCGATCAGATTTTCTTGAAGACTGTTCTTGTGCGGATGGATAAGACAAGTATTTCTGAAGTAACAAAAAACCCGTGGATAAGTTCAGATGTTTGATGAATGTCTTGGTCTGAGGATATTTCTTTATCAAATAATACATAATTATGCTAATACCGCAAAATTAATAAACTGTAAAACAAAGTAGGTAACAACGTGAGGAAGTGAATGTTGTTAGTTATGTCTTCGTGAAAACTGTTAAAAATTCAATATCTCTAGTACCCAGTTAGTAAGAATAAGTACAATATTATGTTTCGTTGCAAAATCAGTAAGATGCTAGTTCGATTGAAAAAAACTTGCGACACAGGACCGAATAAGCGGCACGAGTCGGATTGCTTGAGTTTTAAAAAAACATTCATCATCATCATATCAGCCGTAGGACGTCCACTGCTGGACATAGGCCTCCCCCATGGATTTCCAACAGGACCGGTTGGAAGCGGCCTGCGCCCAGCGTCTTCCGGCTACCTTGACTAGGTCGTCGGTCCACCTAGCCGGTGGACGTCCTACGCTGCGCTTGCCGGTCCGCGGTCTCCACTCCAGGACCTTCCGGCCCCATCGGCCATCGGTCCTGCGCACTATGTGGCCAGCCCACTGCCATTTCAACTTGCCAATCCGCTGGACTATGTCGGTTGCTCTCGTTCGTCTACGGACCTCCTCATTTCTGATTCGATCTCGTAGAGAAATCTCAAGCATAGCCCTCTCCATGGCTCGTTGCGCGACTGCGAGCTTCTCCATTAGACCCATAGTGAGAGACCACGTTTCTGTTCCGTATGTCATGACTGGCAACATTGATTGAAGACCTTTGTCTTCAAGCACTGAGGTATTTTTGACGAGAAGACGTTGCGTAGTTTCCCGAACGCTGCCCATCCGACTAAAACATTACCTAGAAACTATAACCAAGAAGGCGTAAAGAATTTGCAATTTAATTAAATATTCCTTCTACTTGATGCTAATCTGTCTTATAAAGCTCAACAAACAAAACATAAAACTGAATAAATGCCAAGCAAATATTAAAAATCAAATTATGCTAAACATAAACTCGTAAGCTGTAATAATTCTTCCAAGTCGAATAAAAGCAAGACATCATAAAAAGAAACGAAATAAAACTGTTATAGCCAATTTTACGAAGGCAGACGTCGAGGTGGCAAATAATAAAGTCGGTATTCATTTAAATGTCTCGCGAAGAATTTGCTGAACATCAAATTAAATAATACTACAAACAGGTGACTGGTAATTTTATCACGAAACTGCGTAAGATTTTCAGTATATAAAAATGTTCTTCTAAAATGTAATTTACAGCAATATGAAATAGCAATCTTTAAACATGAAATCAAACAACGCTTTTCTGAATTTAAAACCTTTCTTATGGAAAAGCTAGCAGAAAAATTTAACTTTGTTAAATCGTATCTATTACATAAATAAATCTTGAACACTCACGATACCATAAAATTTGACCTAAACAAACAAACATTGCAAGTTAAATAAAAGCTTGTAAACAGGCAACAATACTAAATCGTAGATATTATACTATACACATGCGGATGCTCTGGTTCCATAATTATGTAAATGAATGATATTATAACTTGGTTTTGAATGTTCCTTTTGCGAAATTTTCTTTCCTTTTATGATTTGGTTTCCTGATTCTGCTTCCAGTTTCGAAAAATAAAAACAAGAATATTTTTGATATTAATGAGAATTCATATTTTAAATCGTAGTGGCGAATCGAGTTAAAAGCACTCAAAACAGATTGTTTTCAATAACTGAAAATATGTACTACTCAGACACATACAAGATTGAGCATGGGTATTTTCGTGAACCATAATGGTACCGCCATATTTTTTTTTATTTTTTATTTATTCTTTTATCTTGCGATCAGTCTTTCAGACTATGAGCAGATGAGATGGTGCGAATGGCGTGTTGGGCGCTACTCTCAGTAGAGTCTGCCCTAACTTTACGAAGTCATTCTTCGTACTGAGAGTTTAGGTCGAAGATGTCCCGTCGCTTTTTTAATCGACGGATGCTTTCTGGGATAGTAAGCTGCCCCGCAAGCTTATTTGGATGCTTTAGGAGTCGAGATTTGTAGTTTTCACCATGTGTGCTTATCTCCTCGTTGACCAATGGAATATTGAGGATTTCATGGATCTCTGTTGTCTTAATATACCATGGTGCGTTGGATATGTGTTTTAGTATATAATTTTGTGCTCTCTGCAATTTCATTATGTTGGAGGCACTGGCTGATCCCCAAAGTTGGATGCCATACGTCCAGATTGGCTTTAGTATAGTCTTGTAGATGAGTAGTTTGCTGTCTATCGCCAGTTTTGAGTTTCTCCCTAAGAGCCAGAGGAGCTCCCTATATTTAAGGTTAATTTCTTCTCTTTTTGTTTCAACATGTTTCCTCCAAGTGAGCCTGCGGTCAAGATGCATGCCTAAATACTTCACAGACTCTTGATGTGGGAGTTGACTGCCGTTTAGTGTGACCGGGTCACAGTCATTTTTGCAGAGAGTAAATGTGATGTGCACAGACTTGGACACGCTGGCGGCAATTCTCCATTTGGCTAGCCATTTTTCAGTCTCATTTAAGCTGGTTTGCAATATGCGAGATGCTCGTGTTGGACATTTGTGCGAAGCAAGTAAGGCAGTGTCATCTGCAAAGGTGGCCGTTGTGACGTCCGAGCTCTGTGGTAGGTCGGACGTAAACAGGGTGTATAGCACAGGTCCGAGGACCGATCCCTGTGGTACTCCTGCGGATATTTCGTGGAATCTCGGGATTCCGGGAGTAGATTGATTTTCTCGTACTTGGAATATTCTGTTTGTAATGTAGGATTTCATTACACCATAGAAAGTATATGGTAATAGGGTTTTTATCTTGACAAGCAATCCTTTGTGCCAGACTCTGTCAAAGGCCTGTTGTATGTCCAGAAAAGCAGCTGAGCAGTACTCCTTTTGCTCAAAGGATTTCCTAATCGTTCTGTACACTCTATGGACTTGTTCTATAGTAGCATGTTCTTTTCGAAATCCGAATTGGTGATCCGGGATAATGGACTTCTCATTGAGAACATGTAGCATTCTGTGCAGTAGGGACTTTTCGAAGAGCTTAGACATAATCGGTAAGAGACTGATTGGTCTGTATGAGGTAACATCATGTATTGGTTTACCGGGTTTATGGATCATTATTATTTGTGATACTTTCCATATATCTGGAAAGTAACCTACTCGTTGAATTGCATTAAAAAGCATAGCGAGGTATACAATTCCTTTGCGAGGTAATTCTTGTAGGACTTTTTTGTCGATGAGATCATGACCTGGGGCCTTGTTGTTGTCCATTGAGTTTATATTCCTACATATCTCTTTAGGTGTTACTAACTTCAAGGGTAGATCCAGTTGAAGATCTTGGTTGAGGACAATGTCGATATCAGATTCATCTGCGTTTGGTCTCGGGTTATTAGGCTTAAATACTGTGGTGAACTTCTTAGTCGCCACATGAAGACTCCTTAAGAGTCTATGCTTTTCAGTGTTTGAAGTTGTCATGGTATATTAGATAATGTCTGTACAAATTTATAAGTTGAATAAATTGTTATGAATAATAATAATTTCGGTGGATCTAGAAAACCATTACAAATATGTAGTGTGCTGGCTTCATCTGTTCCACCAGTTCCTTTATTTTTTAATTTACATTCTAACTGCTTACCAATTGCTGTAAAGTCTAGAAAATACAGTAACGATGATCTGAAATTCATAGAAACAGAAATAAATCAGCTATTAGCAGACGGAGTTATCGAAGAGAGCAGATCACCTTGGCGAGCACAAGTTCTAATCACCAAAAATGAAAATCACCGCAAACGATTGGTAATAGACTATTCTCAGACCATTAATAAATACACAGATTTGGATGCCTACCCTTTACCAAATATGGAAAAAATGGTGAATGACATTTCAAAATACAACTTCTTTTCTAAAATTGATTTAAAAAGCGCTTACCATCAGGTATCTATAATGGAAGCAGAAAAACAATACACAGCATTTGAGGCATGCGGGAAACTGTATCAATTTTGTCGTATCCCGTTTGGCGTGACAAATGGAGTCAGTGGATTTCAAAGAGTTATGGACTGGTTAATAAAAGAAGAACATTTGGCAGATACATATGCTTATTTAGATGACGTCACTGTATGCGGAAAAGACAAGGAAGAACATGATAAGAATTTAAAAAGATTCATGGATGCAGTTGAGAAGTACAGTTTAACTGTTACCAAAGAGAAATCGGCGTTTTCAATAAACACTATAAACCTACTCGGATACAACATTTCGAAAAAGTCCATTAAACCCGATCCAGACCGACTCCAGCCACTAATTAGTATGCCCATACCGACTGACAACACTTCACTTAAACGAGCTCTCGGTATGTTTTCGCATTAGTCCAAGTGGATACCAAAATTTTCGGAAAGAATATATAGCCTCGTGAATCCATAATTCCCATTAAATGATGAAGCTAAATCTGCTTTTGAAGATCTAAAGAACTGCATTGCAAAGTCTACAATATTTGCTATCGACGAAAACAAAATGTTTACAGTCGAAACAGATGCCTCCGATAATGCTATTGCGGCTACATTGACCCAAGAAGGACGCCCAGTAGCATTCTTTTCGCGCACACTATCCATAGCTGAAAAGTGACATTCAGCCATAGAAAAGGAAGCGTATGCCATTGTCGAAGCTCTCCGTAAGTGGCGGCACTACTTGATTGGAAGATCTTTTCGACTGATTACAGACCAACGATCAGTTTCTTTTATGTTCAATCGCACACGTACAAGCAAGATAAAAAACGAAAAGATAGAAAGATGGCGATTAGAATTATCTTGCTACAAATATGACATTGTCTATAGACCAGGAAATGAAAATGATGCTGCTGACGCGCTGTCACGTATCTGCGCTATTCACTCGGAATCTAAGTTGAAGGACTTGCATAATGAACTATGCCATCCGGGCATTACACGGATGTTTCACTGGGTACGAAGTAAGAATCTACCATTTTCGGTAGATGACGTTAGAAAGATGACAAATGCATGTTCAGTCTGTGCAGTTGTGAAACCTCGTTTTTTCAAAAATAACAGCAAATTAATAAAAGCTACTTCACCATTTGAAAGACTGAATATCGATTTTAAAGGACTAGTACCGTCATCTTCGTGTAATAAGTACTTACTGACCATTGTAGACGAATATTCTCGATTTCCATTCGCATTCCCGTGCCAAGACGTTTCCGCTGCGACTGTAATGAAACATTTATCAAGTCTTTTCTGCACATTTGGATTGCCAGCTTATGTTCATTCCGATCGTGGCTCCGCTTTCATGTCAAAAGAAGTAAAGGATTACTTACATAGTAGAGGTATATCTACAAGTCGAACAACAGCATATAACCCACAGGGTAATGGTCAAATAGAGCGCACAAATGGAACAATTTGGAGGACAATACAATTAGCTCTGAAATCACAGGCATTAAAAATCGAGCAATGGGAAATGGTACTTAATCAAGCACTGCACTCAATGAGATCTCTGCTATGTACAGCAACGAACCAAACTCCTCATGAAATGATGTTTGTACATAGTAGAAAATCTAATAACGGACATTCGGTACCTACTTGGCTTTTAACACCCGGTCCTGTCCTACTCAAGAAGCACAACAGGACCAATAAATACTCTCCCATAGTCGAGGAATTCGAGCTGTTGGAGTCCAATCCGGACTATTCCTTTGTGAGACTAGGCGACGGGCGAGAAACGACCGTGTCTAACAGACACTTAGCCCCAACAGGAATAGAAAGCGGGGAAGAAGACGAACGCACCGAAACTGTAGAAACAGAAAGTGACTCCTCCTTTATCTCTACAGAGAGTACTGCACCAGATACTCCTTCCATTCGGCCAACTACAAGAGATAGAAGACCGCCTGCCTATCTGCAAGACTACGACACCTCAAGCTAGAATGCAGCGGGGGAGAATGTGGTGAACTTCTTAGTCGCCACATGAAGACTCCTTAAGAGTCTATGCTTTTCAGTGTTTGAAGTTGTCATGGTATATTAGATAATGTCTGTACAAATTTATAAGTTGAATAAAGCCAACATTTGGTAATTCGTTATTGTTATTTCATAACAAATACATTGCTGAGATGGTTTGCAAATACATCAGCTTTTTCTTGATCAGTTCTAAACCAGGTTCCATTTGGGTTCCGAATTGGTGGTTTGTGGTGCAATGGTCGATTCAGGTTTCTACAGGCTCTCCATAGTGAGTAGTCAGTTGCTTTCGTAGCTGTGAGACCTTCTAAGTACGTATCTAGAGCAACGTCATCTGCTTCCGTTATAAGGGTTTTTAGTTCTTTAATGGCTTTGTTAAGTGCCGTTTTGTCATTTGGGTGCCTGCTTGTGTGCCATATACGCCGTAGTCTTCTTTTTTCCATAATTTTTGACCGTATGGTTTCCGAGTATACTTTATTATGGTGTGATCGTTCTTTGGCTTCTGGAGTTGACCGCCAACAACTTTGTTGGATAACAGAGGTGAGGTTTCTCGCAGCAAAGTCGATGTCCGACTCAGTTTTCAGTGGTATTTTTAAGTTGATTCCGTCTTCGACACATTCACGAAATGAATACCAATCTGTGCGCTTGTTATATAATTTGGGGTTCCTTTCAGTGTTCAAGACCGTGGTGCCAATCGTCAGTATTACCGGAACATGGTTCGAGTTAGCATCCAGGCTTGTCTCCACATGGTGAAGGGCCTGGATAATCCCTTTACAATAAAAAAGTCTATGACATCCGGGAGTTTATTTGGGTCTGTGGGCCAGTTGGTGGGGTCCGTTGTAGAGATTGTCCTGAGATGGTTTTTGTCTATACTCTTTTTGAGCTCTCTTCCTCTGGTATTAGTGAGTCTGAATGCCCAGTGAACATCATGGGGGTTTCTGGTTTCCGCACTTAGTCCCTTAAGTGGACCATTGTGCGTGAGCCATAGTGGCCGTTATTCCAACCAGCCCACCTCCCTCCAGAAGCAGATTAGACTTCCCGGTCTTCTCAGGGTATCCGCGAGGGATCCTGGTGTTCCCAGGGTTGCCTCGCGAATCTTAGTGACACCGGTGCAGTCAAGCAGCACATGCGCCACCGTTTCCTCCGCATTCATGCATGCTCTGCACAGGGGAGTATCAGTGATTCCTAGAGTGTAAAAGTGTTTATTCAGTGAACAGTGTCCAGTGATGGTCCCCGACACCAGGCGCAGTCCATCCCTGTCCAGACGCAGAAGGCGCCTGGTCAGCTTTGTATCAAGGGATGGCATGGCTTCCTTGGCCTGCCTACATCCGGGTGTCGAGGTCCACCATTTTTCCGCTTGTGTTCGAGTGTGATCCTTTAACCAGTTTCTTAGCTGCTTGAAAGGAACGGGCACAATGGGCTCGGGTCCATAGGGTTTTGTGCTAGATCCTCTTCTGGCGAGTTCATCCGCCGCATCGTTCCCCAGGGATCCACTGTGACCTTTGATCCATTGTAGTGTTACCGTGTTGTGGCTTAGTACCGTGATTCGTTCTAGGGCGTTATGGCATTCTAGTATCAGTTTCGACGTGATCTGATTACTGTTTAGGGATTGGAGAACCGAGGCACTGTCAGAAAGTATACGAATGTTGGTATACGTGACCTCTCTGACCTCTATAGCGTGTGCCGCTTGGATAATACCTACACACTCCGCTTGGTAAACAGAGTTGAGCATTCCAAGTGGTTTGGATATTTTTATATTTAGGTCGTCGGAGAACACTCCGACACCTGTCCCGTCATCGGTTTTTGATCCATCAGTGTAGATTCTTAGCTCTTTTGTGCCTGAGTAGTCACACGACTCCGCTGTGAGTACGACGTTGTAATGTTTTTGGAAGCAGTGGGTTTTCAGGGTTCTGTCGATGGGTGATGCCATCATAGGCTGTTCTTTTATGGCATCTACTCTGATGCGTGTGTGTTTGATTCTGGAGTCATTGCTTAAAGTGCCGGATGCTTCGAGTCTGAAAGTCGCTTTGGCTGCCTCCTCTCTTACGACAAGGTGTAGAGGTGGAAGCCCCAGCATCGCCTGTAAGGCGGCAGTGGGAGAAGTTCTCATACTGCCGGTGATTGCTACGCAGGCAAATCTTTGTAGTTTCTCGAGATCCTTTTGTGTCGTACTAAGATTGGTCCTGGGCCACCAAACTAAAGAGCCGTATGTGATGATTGGTCGGATAACTGTGGTGTATAGCCAGTAGGTGATTTTGGGGCTAATGCCCCAATTCCTCCCGAGTAGTCTTTTGCATTGCCATAAGGCTATACTAGCTTTTGTGGTGATGTAATCAGTGTGTTTCGCCCAGTTCAGCTGTTTGTCCAAAAAGATACCCAGGTATTTGGTTTCAGTCGACAGGCTTAGTGTGGTTCCAAAGAAGCTTGGTAGCTGTAAAGTTGGCAGCTTCCTTTTCTTTGTGAAGAGGACGAGTTCGGTTTTGGTAGGGTTCACTGCTAACTTATGTTCCTTGCACCAGTCTTCTACTATCCTCAAGGCTTGGCGCATAAGGTTGCATAGCGTATTTTCGTGTGTTCCATTTATTATTATGGTCAGATCGTCAGCGTAGCCCACCGTGTAGTAGCCTCTGCTATTTAGACGCTTGATGAGGCTGTCTACTACAAGGTTCCACAGTAGCGGTGAAAGGACACCACCTTGGGGGCAGCCCTTCGCTACCATGGCTCTAGTTGTGTCATTTACCGTAACTTGTACGGCCCTTAGTCGGAGCATGTTTGTGATCCATCCCCGCAGGGTCGAGTCCACACCGTGTTCCTCGAGGGCTGTGCTGATGCTATGGAAGATGGTTTTGTCAAAAGCGCCTTCTATATCAATGAAGACAGCTAGTGAAGAGCATTTGTGGTCCACTGCACATTCGATCTTGGAGATCACACTATGCAGTGCAGATTCTGTTGATTTCCCTGTGGAGTACGCGTGTTGTTGTTTGTGAAGTGGCCGCTCCCGAAGAGGTCCGTCCCGAATATGCCGATCACAGAGTCTCTCGAGAGTTTTCAGTAGGAAGGATGTCAGGCTTATTGGTCTGTACGCCTTGGGTTGTGTATAATCGGGTTTGCCTGGTTTGGGGATGAAAATGACTTTCACCTCCCGCCATGTGAGTGGTATGTATTTCTGTGCTATGCAGGCTTGGAAGATGGCTGTCAGCCATGGCGTTAGGACGTCTACTCCCCATTGTAGCAGGGCCGGGAAGATTTCATCTAAGCCTGCGGATTTGTATGGTTTGAAAGTCTTTATTGCCCATTTTATTTTCTCTGTAGTCACTATGGTGTGGGCTCTGGCCCAGTCTTGGTCATTTGGTATGTGCCTTGGTTCACTCGCCCAGGTTCTGTCTTCAGATAGATTGCAGTCTGGGAAGTGGGTTTCCAGAAGGACTTTGCTAGTTTCGTGGTCCGACTTGGTGTAGGTGTTGTCTGAGGTTTTCAGCGAGCCGAGGGTGCGGTCCTGATCAGTAGATAGGATCTTCCTTACACGCGCGGCTTCGCTGTTTGATTCAATTTCTTCACAGAATTTCCGCCAGGCTGCCCTACTGGCATACCTGACTTGTTTCTTGAAGGTGCATTGTGTTTTCTTGTATGAGTCCCAATCTTCTGGTAGTCTGGAGTTTTTAGCTCTGTTGAATTGTTTGCGCATGGTTTGCCTGAGCTCACTAAGTTCCGCATTCCACCAGGAGTTACCCTTCTTCTTGGTGTTTGGATCTCTGAGCTTGCAACAGGCGTGGTAGGCTTCGATTATCGATTCTGATAGTTTTGTTATGGTGTCTTCTAGTTGTTTGGGGTCCATTAGGATTTGTGGCGTTTGGTGCTGTGCTAGTAGGGAGGCCAGCAGCCGCTTGTAGCCTGGTACATTGGTGCGGCGTGGGTTACGCCTGGGTCCGGGTCTATCTATAGTGGCCACTAGTGAGAAGCGAATCCTTCTATGATCAGAGCAGGAAGGCTCGTTGGATACGTGCCAATTAGTGATAAGTTTTGTCGCGTTATCCGACGCCAGCGTTAGATCAATAATCGTTTGTCCGCGAGATGTGACCCAAGTGGGTTCCGAGCCGCGGTTTGCGATATTAAGGTTAGTGGAAAACAGATATGTGCATAGTACCTCACCTCTAGTGTTGGCTTTGTTGGAACCCCAAAGTGGGTGATGGGCGTTAGAGTCCGTGCAGATGACCAGGTCCAGGTTGGCTTCTTCACAGTACCTTACCAGGTCGGCCATCTCTTTCGGTGGGCAGTCAGCATCCTCGCCTGGCATGTATATCGAGGCTAGGACGATATCGGGTGCGTCGCCGTCGGTTTTGAGCCTGACGGCTGTTTGGTCTCTGGAACATAATTGCGTGAGTGTGGTGGTAGGTATATCTTTGGGTATATAGGCACAGGTTCGTGGTTTATTTGTGCCTTGGGTGTCGAGGATCAGCTTACCTCCAATGTTACCGAGGCCGCATATTCTGTTATTGCGGATCCACGGCTCTTGTATGAGTGCGATAGTCCGGGGTTCCATCTCCAGTGCCCTGCGTAGGCAGGCGGTAGCCGTCTGGCTGTGCTGGAGGTTTGTCTGGATGATGTTTAGGGGTCGGGATGTGGGGGGTAGTGGGGTGGAGTTAGGAGGAGACGGATGCATCGGATAACTCTCCCCCGTCCGTCAGTCCGTGCCGGTCCTCGCTCAGTGCTGGTGACGACGAGAGCAGCTGCTCCGTCCATTTTGACGGTGAGGTTGGCATGCACATAGCGTCGGCGTCAGCCATCGCCGTTTTGGCCATTTCCTCCTCTAGCTGAGTCATTGTCACGTCAAGTGCTGTCGGTGCCGGTATTGTCGGTTCAGTGACCGTCGGGGTGTCGGAGGGATGGGTGTTGGGGAAAAAGCGCACGTATATCGACCCAAGTAGGTACGACACCCGCCGCTCCCTCCCCAAGACCTTTTCGACTTCTTCCGGTGGGATTCCCAGGGTCAAATAAGTCCCGTGGTTATCGCCACCGACCGATGTCGCCCTGTACAAAGACCACCTACCGACGGTGTACCAGGGATTTTGGCGGGTCAGGATAGTTTGCAGCCGCGCTATGTCCCCATTATACCTGGGTACAAAGAGCGCTGCTCGGATCCGGGTCGGTACGTCAGACTGTTTCATGACAGTCATTGTCGCGTCTGTGTTCGGTAGTTTTAGTCTGGGCACGTTCTGGGTCAGCCAAGTCAGGGCATTTTCATCCTCACACCACACGTGTACCGTGCCGTCTGCTACCCTGGGGTACCCTCGGAAGGATGGGATGATGGTTTGGGAGGGGTCGGCACACGTGTCCATGATCAGGTCCTCCAGGCTTAGCTTGATATGCTCCGCCTCGTCAGTTGTCATATCTCTGGATGGAGGCGAGAGGCAGATCGCTACGGCAAGTCTCGCAGGAATATCCCGTGTGGCTCGCGCGTAGGTTCTCTGCTCCCCTTGAGCAGTCTGGGTTCTCAGGCGCTTAGTGTCCCCCTGGAGCATACTCGGCGAGGCCGTGTCGTCCGGTCGGTCCCTCTTTGCCGCTGCCCGGCCACTTGGACCGGGCTGTGGTTCTGTGGGGCCTAGCGAACTTTTATGTGCCAAGGTCACCCCGCGCGAGGACCCAGCCCGCTTGCCTCGTTTCTGTCTCGTGCGTAGTCGGTCCTGGGTCACCTCGATGCGGTTCTGGTTGTTTCCTCCGGATGGTCCTGGTACGGGCAGTGACTTCTCGCGCTGGGTTTCCCCTTCGCGTACTGTTCCCTGCCCGCTCGTTTCCGCGTCCGGCTGCTCTTCGCGCTGGGTTACCCCTTCGCGTATTTGTAGCTGGTCGCGTACTCCCTTACAACTAACCGCTTGCGCTTCGCGCTGGCTATTGCCTTCGCGGGTTCTGCGCAAACGGTTGTTGAGTTCTCTTTCTCTGTTCCGGATCTTTCCGCGCTTGGTTTTCAGCATGCGTACTTCGTCCACAGAGATAAAACCAGAACCACCAGATTCCGCTTCCTTTCCCGTCCCGAGAGAGCCTATGTCTCTCAACCTTACCTCGATCTTCTCGCGCTGGAGTGCCAGCGCGCGGAGTTCGCTGTTAAGGCTGGAGATTCTGGCATTATTAGTGTCGTTGTCAGGGTTGTTCGTCACACTTTTCCTTACAATGCTCTGTTGCCAGGCACTTGTGGAAGGTGTCGCAGTCGTTTTCGTGTCAGTCGGCGCAGAAGTCGCAGCCATTTCAGTGTGTGTGGGCGCGTGATCCGCAGCCGGTGTTGTTGGCGCTAAGGCCAGCCGCGCAGAAGGCGCGGCACTACTTGGCAGATGCCCAGTGAACATTTTTGGCGTTCCAGTCACCTACGGCAATGAAGCGTGTACCTAGGGTGTTAAAATACTCATTATATTGGTCCTCTTTTAGCTTATGTTTGGGGGGGCAGTAGATGGCAGATACATTAAATGTTCCGTTTCGATCTTCAATCGCGACGGTTGCTGCTTGTATATGCTCAGTTTTAAATTGTGGTTGTTCATAGTGTTTTATATTAGACCTTACGACTATAGCCGCTCCGGCGTGTGCAGTGCCATCTGGGTGATCAATGCAGTAGATGTTATAATTCTGTATTTATCACTACTTTTTACTGTTGTATGGGATTCTGGAACTAGTAGTATGTCTATGTTGTGGGAGTGTAACAGAACTTCAACCTCTAATTTATTTGGAGACAGCCCCGCTGGGTTCCATGTTGCTATCTTGAGGGAAGTCATTGTGACATCTTAGTGACTAGGGTCGTTATGAGGTTCATTAATATACTCATGTGTTGTAGGATTAAGTCAAAGAATCATGCCCACTTTCCATACATTTAAAAACCTGATAGTGAAAGTGTATGTATAGTTATAAGGTATAGCAGAAAGACTACTTGTAAGTTTAGAAAATAATGTCTTAGAGTCATTTTTACGATAAAAACGCTACGAAGGCCAGAAAATATTAATCTTAATTTTCTTGGCATAATGGCTGGCATCGCCTTTGCTTGCCTTCGTAAGAAATAGGTAAATAGAAGTTGTAGAACTGTCTAATTACGATTTGCCATTTACCAAATATAAAATAAAGAAATAAGTGTGCTAGAACCTATTATTAACACAAGGGCGGCACAGTAGGTACACAACGAGACGCAAACGCAACATCGAAGGACTGCGCCATCTATATTACTATACTCTTTGCACGCGCCCGGCGCCGATGCCAATCGCAGAACTGTCAAATGCCAAAAAATCCGTTTCACTTGTGCGCACTTATTGACATACTGCATGATTAATATATTTATTTATTATGTTATTTTTAATTAATCTGTACTTTAAAAAGACTAATATAGAAATACTTTCTGATTTTAATAAAACGTAAAATAATATATAAAACTCAGAAACAGAGTTGAATAAAGTCAAGTAGCAGTATGTAAAATGGAACGTCCTAGAAAAAGGTTAGTTGAGATCACAGACTTCATAGAGATACCGTTGAGATGCGTTCAAAATATGGTAAATACGTTAACCCTTGACTTAGAGAAATAATTAAAAATATTTCTTTCCTGCGTTTCTTTTAACATTGTGATAAGCGAAATTAATTTACAATTCAATAAGCTGAATTTTAAGATTTATTTCATCCTTATACATAGTAAGGTGAAAAATGGGCATTCTTCTTTTTCTGCTTGTTTTATAAGTATCTCTTCTATGCTTAGTGTGGAAAAGTTCACATTATTGGAGGTTTTAGTTACTTCAGAGTCTATACTCTGAAGTAACTAAAACCTCCAATAATGAGATATGCTATATGAGATAGCTTTTGTGTGTTATTTTGGGGTTTTGGTCGTGGTTCGATTGTGTAGGCCGCAGGCGTGGATCTGGTCCATTTATTTGGAAGGGATGGGTAGTTTTTCTTTTGTGACTGTACCTCGTCATTTGCATTTGATTTTGGGTTCCCTCTGGCCTTAATATGTGGTTGTGTGTTTGACTTCCTTGCTAGTATTTCTCTATATACTTCGCACCCTTTGAAGTTTGCTGGATGCGCGCCTTGACAAAGGTCACATTTTGCTGGCGTGTTGCGATCTTTCTTAGGGCATTCTGAAGTTTTATGTGATTGTGCGCATTTCACGCATCGGAAGGGCCTCATGCAGTAATTTTTAGAGTGTCCATACTGTTGCCATAATTATAATATTTTAATTTTAGAAAACTGTTGGTTAATTTAATTTTTAGTTTAGTATACTCGTGCAATTCAAGTTACTACGCTTGTATGATTTTAACGAATAATGTTTGCAAAACCAGCCAGTTACCATTGCACGATGATGAAGAGATTTCAGCAAATGCTTGTAATGTGGATATTATACAGGTGTACAAACAACGTTAGTTAGCAAACTCAGTCGGTGCACTGCGTTACAGTGTCTTACTTCAAACATTCTGAAGCTTGTTACACTGTGTGCACATACGAGGGTGCTGTCAGAAGCGTTAGCAGCTAGTTGTTACACAGAAAAGTTTTCTCTTTAAGAGCGTTTACACCTTACATTTCATACAAACTTTCAAGTCGTTATTCTCCGAAATGACTGAACTGATTTTGATGAAACTTTGTACACATAAGCAAGATACACAGATCTAAAAAGTAACTAAAAACATTTTCGAAAAATAGTGTTACAGTTAAATTAGACCGATTATAAATTTTCTATAGAAACAGAAAATTCCAATTATCCTTTTTTTTAAACACATTTTGAAAATATTTTTTAGTAACTTTTTAGACCTATGTATCCTGCTTATGCGTATAAAGTTTCATTTAAATCGGTTCAGTCATTTCGGAAAAAAACGACTTGAAAGTTTGTATGAAAAGCGGTAAGGTATAAACGCTCTTAAGTCTTGTATTGCAAACTATTTAGAAACCTACTTGGGGCTTCTCAAAGCCGAAGTTTTGTGTTGTGTGGAAAGCAAGCAGAAAATAGGTACACAGTCGAAAACTACCACTGACTTGTTTTCATAATCATACTATGAAAAATAAATCTAGTTTTGCTGTTAACTATAATTTCATAATAATATGCTATATTATATTATGCTACAGAACCCTCTGTGCGTGTGAGTACGCACTTGCCTGGTTTTTTAGTTTTCCGTACCTTGAAAGGAAAAAACGGAACCCTTATAGGATCACTTTGTTGTCCGTCCGTCTGTCTGTCTGTCAAGACCCCTTTTCTCAGGAACGCGTAAAGGTTTCAAGCTGGAATTTATATCAAATACTCAAATCTACTGTCACTTAGAGCTGTGAAAAAATCAAACTTCTAAACCAACGCAATCAAAAGATACAGCCGCTTAAACCGCAAATTTCCGCAAATCTTCCACACTTGCAAGGGAATCAAAACCTACAGGGTATTTCCCGTGAACTGAGAATCTTGAAATTTGATACGAAGCAACGTCTTATAGCACAAATAAAGGAAAAATTTAAAAAACCGTAAATTTTTAGTTACATCATATAATATGTTTCTTTCAATAATTTTAAACTTACTACTCCTTTCGTCATGAACGCGTAGAGGTATTAAATTGAAAGTCATACCAAACACTCAAGTCTACTAAAAGGTATTCCTTTTAAGCTGTAACAAAATAAAACTTCTATGTCAACGCAATAAAAAGAAACAGCAATTCAAGCCGCATATTTTTAAACTCGCAACTACTCGCAAGGGAATCAAAACCTAAAGGGTTCTTCTAGTCGACCTAGAATCTTGAATTTTGGCATGAAGCAATGTTCTATAGCACATTTATAGGAAAAAATCCGAATACCTTAAATTTTTAGTTACATCACATATTTTTATTTATTCTCTTCAGTAATTTTGGTTTGACCCTCGGTACGCGAGTCCGACTCGTACTTGGCCGGTTTTTATTTACATGGTGCCTTTATGACAGATTAGATTGTTTACAAAATATTTTGCAATTAACGAAAGCTACGGTACGGTTCTTCATCTCCTATTATATTTTTCTAAACCAATTTGTAAGTCTGAAGTGGAACTTCGATTCAATAACACTGAAATTTCACATCAACATTTCCTGCTGAATTTTGGTGATTCAATTTAGATTGAGACAACTGTACGTCTACCATGAGTTTTAACAATCTATACTCGCTAGCGTCTGTAGTTAAAAAAATGTATGAAAACTTTTACAGCGCCTCTAGTGGATAGTTGGGTACTAAAATGCGCAGTATGAGTCACTATAGTTATCCATCCTACGTCACCGTGTAGTAAACTAAACTACAGCGACTGCAAGTTTGGGCTTCATTTGCTTAGAATTTGGTAGTAAGCACCAACACAGCTCATGGTACCATTGAAAAAGCTAACTGTAGTATTTGCTTATTGACGGAACTATTGCAGTTACGTCAAGCGATCTAAATATGACAACTCGTGGTAGACGTACTGAATGGCTTCTGCCGCCTTATTCAAATTTTTCAAAATTCAAATGCTTCGATTCGATTTTGATTTGGAAAGTATGTCTTTCTTTTTTGACATAATGAAAGCGAGCGAGATAGACATACGACTTTCCGAATCGAAGCGTTTGTGAATAAGGGTGCTTATTTCAATAGTTCATCGAGTTCTCGGTAAACTGGTCTTTATTTAATGGTTCAGTATATACCAACCCAAGTGAATACCATAAATTTAAACGCAATAAAGTCGGTTATGTTTAAGTAACCTCCTCGATAAATCTTATCTCTGAAACTTTTGCGTCTTACATTGTCGCTTGGCACAGAAACTTCGATGTTAAACCTGTTTATCAGCGTCGTCGGCACTTTGACAAAATGATAAGTGATCCAATTTTGAATTTCACCAACTGGATACACGTGTGTCCAGTCTTAAGTATCGAGTTGGTGACAAACCCCTTCAATCTATAAACACTTTGATTTCTAGTTGGCAATTATAAACAAAAAGTACACAACATTTTGAAAAAAAAAATGAATACCATTGTTTTAAGTTTTTTTTTTTCCTACATACAAGTGTCTGTAAAACACGGTATTAAAACCAAAGGGGTTGCGTGGGATCCAATTGCTACGCTTTCCGTTTAGTACTAGGAATTATTTTTCTCTTTAGTTATTCTGGCGGTTGACAACATTTGAAAAGTTTGTCGGTCTCAAATGTGATCGTTGGCGTTTAAGCCTTATATGGTAGTAAAAACTTCTAATTGCCTAAATTAGACAGCAATGAACATACGCGTAACATCATTGTGTCAAGCTAATATTTTGCAAAAAAATTTACTTGCTTTTTGCATAATTATGTTAGCATAACTGAAAAACCTTTTAGCCAACATATACTATAAACAAAATAATAAGCTTCTAAAATAACAGAGATACTAATTCTAATTAAATTATAATACGTTTCGGCAGGTGCCTGTTAACGTTAACTACCCAGCAACCACCGAGCTAAGGTGGACCGGAATATCCGGCCGGTGATTACCCGGTCATTATGCAAAACGTCTGGTGAACGAACCGGATTAACATAAACACGCACGTGAATGCTGAAACCTAATGCTTATAACATTAAAAATAAATATCTTAGTTTCAACCCGAAATTGTTAACGACAAAACATTTTCATTTGTAGAGCTGGGATTGTTTTATATTTCAAAATCTTTCATCCGTCATGCTAAACAAAATTTAATTAAAACCAACCATCAACATTTCAAAACATCTTCAGTTTCTGGTTTCATTCTCCATTGACTTGAACCAATTCACCCATTTGCGTTGAAATGCTCTTGAATACTAATTCTGTCGAAGTTTATAAACATTTTTGTCGCGATCTCTTGAGAAATTTAATTACAAACTAAGTGCTTAGTTCACATTTTGCTTTTCATTTTCCAAATATTTCCAGAAGAATGAATAGGGTATAAATAAATAGAATATTGCTCGGTGTGGGTGAGCAAAGGAGGAGGGGCGAAACTTTAACAATTTATCTGTTTGTGCACTGTTTCATGTGGTCTGTCTCATTATAAGTTAAATACGTGTGGTGGATGATCTGGATAGGAACTATCTGCTATCGTTAACGTTTTAAATCTTAAATTTAAATTTTGTTATTTAAATTAAACATCAAGTTTATGGTTCCTCTGTATACATAAAATGAGTTTTCATTTGTTTTGCAGATTAAATTATCTGCACAACAAAATGACACGTCAAGTAGATAGTATTATATTTTATTTTAATTAAAATTAATTAATTTAAAAAACGAACCACACCGTAGTTGTAAATGCAGTCCATATTCATCTGTATTCAGCACACGCTGCACCAGAACCTCTCTTTCGATATTTACTGCCGGCCGCCATTGTGATCGCCACATCTATATACCCATATAAATTCGAAGTCCTGACTGACTGACAGAGATATCAACGCATAGCCTAAACCGCTGGTCTTAGAGAACTGCAATTTAGACGGTGTGGTCTTTGTGAAGAGTAGATATCCACCTGGGAAGGCAAAATTCCACCCCTAAAGGGCTAAAACAAGGGATAATCGATTGTATAGAAATCGGTCATTTTCAGAGTAAGTCGCATGAAATCTCATATACAAGCTTCTGGTTACAAATAAATAAATAATTATGTATTTTAGCTTTTTTTAAGAGGGTTCGATAGGGGTTGAAAGTTTATATGTGGAATCCGTTATTTTTGAAGTAAGAAGAATAAAATTAAATATAAAAGTTCCTGAACAAAAATTAAATTATGTCGTTTTTGGAAATTCAACCCCAAACGGGAGAAAAGGGGTGGAAACATTAGTACAACAAAAATGGTCTGATCAGCTTGAATTTTTACTTGATTGAATTGATCAACACTATTTCAACGTTTTTTGAAATTCCACCCCTCAGACGATAAAAAGTTTTTTTTTTATGTTTGCTTTGAAGTGTTAGTACGTTATATTATGCTTGCGCGACTCAATGGCTTTATGGGTGTTGTTTTAGTTGTTGGTTGTTGACAACGGAAATGAGGTCAAAATGAAAATGCAAGATGGCGCTGCGAAAAAAAATTTTGTTTTTCCTTCATGGGTGCCGTTTTCAGGGATTTAAGGGTCGCTGATAACGGAAATTAGGTCAAAATAAAGACACAACATTTTCCTTCATGGGTGTAGTTTTTTGGTTTTTGGGGTAAAATAGTTTAGTGTAATCATCAAATACAATAAAAATATTATTCAAACAGCACTAACCAATAATAAATGCGTCATGCATTTATTATTGGTTAGTTGGTTAGTCTTGTCAACAGAAACAACATTCAGGATCTCTGTTTTATTTTCGTATACTTGTATAAGTAGGTTATGTTTGTGTTGCCTCAAGCATTCAATGGAGGAACAACGTTTCAGAGTTTGTACAGTAAATAATGCAAAAGATAAGGTACACAGACAAAAAGTAATATGAATTAATGGTCTTGTTCTTTGTTCACACATAGGTACCTAACCTACATTTTTCCTTCGATCCTTATAAGCATTTATTATCCTGACTCATCGCCATCCCATCAATCGTTTCACAATCAAGTGCTAGCAATTCATCAAGCTCTCGTTTCTAATGTTCCTGCGACCTCTGTTTAATTGTTGGTATCTTGAACCTATGGCCAATAATAGCAGCACACGCTTTATATCCTGCTATGCAAATCCATTTGCTTATCAGGATAAAGCGTATTTACGGCGGTCGCCGAAGGACGTCGTACCGTCCACAGCGTGTCATGTTGTGTCCCAGTGGATTTTAGATGACTATAAACGAAACAGTAAACAAATAAAATGCTGAAACAATAAACAGATCCTTTGATTGGTAATAAAATGTTTTACGTACGTCTATTCACGCTGTGTTCTTAATTTTATAGAAAGTACTCGACTACGATTTAGAATTGGAGATAATCGTTGAGATAATTTATGTACACACAGAATCATTAAGTAGTTACTCCCCTGGCGTACTCGGTGGGACTGTAGAGGGGTTAGCACATACTGCTGTCTGTACATACGAGACTAGACGCAAGCAACCATTTGTTTGCAGTAAACAGTGTAAATGCAATCTTCAATAAAATACTGCGTGGATGAAATCGTAATCGAAGCTAGCCATTCCATAACAAGTAGACAAATAAAGAGACCATGCACGTATTTGAGCAATAAATTGCTAAACTTAGTTGCGGCAGTGGCTCCCTCTTGAATAAATTTCACATTTATTCTGATCCCGTCCTCGTTGCCGACACTTCAGGGCAATGAAAGTGAAACTCGCGTTTGATTAATTGTTGTGACACCTACAGCAAATGCTGACATGTTAATACTTAGGAGATCACAATTGGGAAGAGAAGGTAGTGCTACTTATTACTGGCGATGAAAATATTAAAGAAAAGAGGAGCAAAATAAACAATCAAACTTCTTCTTCGCGTGTCGATCATCATCTCCCTAGCCTTATCCCAAACTATCTTGGGGTCGGCTTCCAGTCTAACCGGATGCAGCTGAGTACCAGTATTTTACATGAAACGACTGCCTATCTGACCTTCACAACCCAGTAACTGGGTAATACGATACTCTTTGGTAAGACTGGATGTCAGACTTTTGGCTTCTGACTACTCGTAACGACTGTCAAAGATCTACAAATGACAGCCGAAACGAACGGCTTAACGTGCTTTCCGAGGCACGGAGGAAACTTGGTATGTAATTATGGTCACCCATCTACGGACCAACCTCAGCAAGCACGGCTTAAACTTAAAGATCTATCAGTGCGGCTTTTATTATTTAGCCACGAGCTCCTCCAAGGACTAAATTAATACCCGACCAGTATAAAGCCACCTGCATAGCTCTTTCGTTAACCTCGTTTAAAACTTTGTAGGTTTAGGTGACTCTGCAGGATGGGCAAGAAAGGAGGTGGGGCTTATGCCCCACCTCCTCCTCCTTGTGAGTGTGGATCCCCTCTGAAGGATATCCTTCTACCACACTCACAACAGCCCATAATTTTTACATAATTAATTTGCTTGAATGTTTGGCGTCGCCGCAAAACGTCTAACTAAGGAGCTTAGTTAGACAAGGTGTTGTTTATTTCTAGCGGCACCGTTTGCTACGAGGAAGAGGCATTAATTGTTCATTTACAGAGTCAGCGTTGTGTTAAGTTAGTTAAGTGCACCGTACAGACACGCGAAAGGGAGAGACCTGAGTGTATTAGTTTAAGATCCTCAACAAAACTTTTTATTTGCAAAAGAAAAGTATGTGTTAATTCAAAATAGGCTTGCCTTTCGTCCGTAAGCTAGATCGGTTTCCTAAGAGGCTTCTTCAAATTTTAACCGAATAATCTTTTCACACTCTATGGTTTTCAGTTGATTTTGAATAAACCTGTATGGCAGTAGTCGCTAACTGTATGGTTCCCTTATGGAACGTTAAGTGTATTTTAATAAAGGACTTAATTTTCCGAGGAAGCTTCAGTAACAGTCAGCCTTTTTAAAGAAAACTTGGATGAACCTCAAGTCCCACTTTAATTTTATCGCTTTTGCTCGTAAAGCGTCCCAGGGTATCATAAAACCCTCCTTACATTTTGTCCTGTGAACATAAAACGGGCTGAGAATATTATCCAGCCCGCATGATTAAATAAGTACAATAAAATGAACAGACTTACATCAATTTAAAATTATTCTTATATCTATTCCAATATTATACCTACTCAATAGCTTTAACGTAATCATGTTTATGTAAATAGTTTAGTTTCGAGACGCAAAATTAATACATTTTTGCGACTTACATTATATTGTCAATAAACTTTTTCACCTTTTTTATTATACAGTCGAGATGACTAATGCCGTAGTATATTACTCCACAGCGTAGAAAAACCTGATGAAATTAAATACAAGAAAGAGAATAATTTTCTTAATTAACTTTTCTATTATGAGAAAAAAGTGATCAAGTTGAATAAAATGAGAAAAACTTACGTAATTTAGGGACCTAACCTACGTTAGCAAACCTTATAGTCTATGCTATTCCGTATCTACTCGAATCACATAAATCACGTGAGCGAAACCTCGTTTATTTCCACTATTCAATCTGATAATCACACAATGGCCGCTGTCCGGTCAATTACTCCATAAATAAAGTGCGGTTGTGGCTTCCATGACGAGGGTACATGTCATGTCGCTCCACACACTGTAGTATGTACGTACAGCGACCAATCAAGCTTTACAAAACCAGTTTATACGGATTTTCCACTGTATTAGAAATCTGTACAAAGCTAGGCCGTATTATATTGGAGAATAGCTTGATGTGTCGCCTGTGTGTACGTTTTTGGGTCATAGAGTAAAACGAGGTAAAGAGGTAAGTTTAGTAAAGTATTTGAAGAATACATTACTTAAGTTTTGTATTTGAGGGTGTTTGTAATGCTGCGGGTTGTTCGAAAGGCCCTGGAACACAAAGGGCTAAGAAGGAACATGGATGGGTTTTAGTCAGTACAAGTCTGACACTCCCTCCCACACCGCCCAGAGCGGGAGAAGTCATTTGAAAATTGATTTCCCATCCTTAAAAAAAAAAAAAAAAAGAAGTGTGTTTGTAATTAAAAAGAGTAATGAATAGGTACTACATGAATTCTTTTTGGAAATGTAAAAGTAACTAGGAACAATGCAACTTCAACAGTTATAAGTTCTAGATAATACATCCTCGTTAATTAATAAATTACCGTAATTAGTAGTAATTGGGGCTTGTATTCTGAGAATTCGTTAAAAGTTTTACAGAACCGGTTCTTACGCAGAGTCACGGGAGCCCCTTTTTATGTCCGTAATGACCGTCTACACGTAGACCTTAGAATGCCCACCGTCCTTCAGTTTATGAAACGTCTTTCGAAGCGTTTCTTCGATAACGCCATTAAACACCGTAATCCCCTGATCGCAGCGGCCGCCCGTTACGAACCCTCGCGCATTAGTACAGTACGCCGTCCTAGGCATACCCTTGTCACTCCAGATGATGCTATCACCCTCCTCCAGGAGAGTAGCAAAGAGACTAGCACTCTTAAAAAGTTCCGACTCAAACCGCCGTCTTTCCGACCTCGCCGTCGAGGTACGTCGCGACGTCCCGGTCCATGCCCTCCCCGACCCTCGCTCGAGCCAGCCCGCGATGCTGTGCCAGTAGTTTTAAATCAGCCCCTAAATAATGATACCATTCAGATCCAGCCTGTCCCCATGCAGTCTTCCCCCAGCGACGCCCTAAGCCGAGGTTCGTACCCCACAGGGGGTGCCCTTAGCGTGCAGTCGCTTAGTTTGTAAGTTTTTATGCCCTGGCTGGAGGCCTTACTCTAAAGGCACCCACAGGATAGTCCGGTTAAGCAGACGACAACCTCATAGGTTGAACTGCGAGATGCCATTCACAAAAAAAAAAAATGAGAATTCGTTAAACAATCTTTGGATCTGGATTTCAAACCCGTTTAATTGAAAAAATGTAGGAGGTACCTACAATTTTTATATCCTATAATATTAAGTTACCAAACGCTATTGGTGCCACGATATCTCATTGACCCTAAAATATTCAAGTTGCTTCTAATATGTTTGGTAATTATACTGATACACTCTAAACCTACGGATTTCATTACAAATATTATGAAATCAATTAATCAAGCGTTATACGTTTGGGCTTCTATGAACATAGTAACATACCGCAGAGCGCAGACCGCAGACTAAATAACTTGAGCAGAGCACGTGAACAGATACAATAGAGCTTCACATGTGATGTTGTACTGTGTCACAAGTTACGCGGGGCGAAGTGCACATGCTTTTTGTATTTAGTAGCTATTCAGTGGCCGTTATCAGTTAATAGCGGCTCCTTGTTCCATAAAAACTAACCCGGCCAAGTGCGAGTCGGACTCGAGCACCGAGAGTTCCATACTATTAAAAGCGTAATTATTAAAAATATTTTTATTATAAATGTAAGTTAAAATTTACGGTTTTCGCAATTTTTCCTTTATCTGTATTTAGACGTTACTTCGTACTAAATTTCAAGATTCTGAGTAAACGGGAAGTACCCTGTAGGTTTTGATTCCCTCTCGACTGTCCAAAATTTGCGGCATAAACGGCTGTATCTTTTTATTGCGTTGGTTTAGAAGTTTAATTTTTTCACAGCTCCAAGGGACTGTAGACCTGAGTATTTGATTTAAATTCCAGCTTGATACCTCCACGCATTCCTGAGAAGAAAGGTCTTGACAGACAGACAGACGGACGGATGGACGGACGGACGGACAACAAAGTGATCCTATAAGGGTTCCGTTTTTTCCTTTCGAGGTACGGAACCTTAAAAATAGTAGTAGTATGTGTCATAATTTTCGGAAATAATGAAATGTATATTAAGGAAAAACAAATTTGGTGTTATTTAAACTTTTTGACCTTAATAAGTAAGGCTTTAATGAAAAAAAATGCTACCTTTATAACAATACACACCACATCCACACACACAAAAACAACACACATACACATTTCACTAACTAAACTAACCTAGTTACTTAACTATTGACTGCCAGTCTGGAATAAAAGTTTAATTTACTTAATTTAATTTATAATATAAAAAAGAAAAGTAGCCCATAACTTAAAAAAAAAACACGTGTTGATATCATTTGCAACAGATGAAAAATCTTTTATTTTCAATCATTCTACAAAAAAAAAACATTAATCATTCGTCAGCGCCCCCTGTCTTCTCTATCTCCGAAAAACGTTGGTTTTTCATTTGTTTCTATTACTCGCCGGCAGCTGGCAAAGCGAACAATCTTATTCAACACGCAGCTCTTGTACTTTTTGCATATCAACTTTTTTTGCAGAGAAACTCGTTTTTGTTGTTGTGTATTCTAGTTCTGATGTTCCGATCCAATCATCATCATCATCAGCCTATATTGTTCCCACTGCTGGGATGCAGGCCTCCTCTCTATGAGAGGGAATGGGCTGTAATCCACCACGCGGGCCCAGTGCGGGTTGGTAGATGGCACATGTCTTCGAATTTTTAGTCCTAGGACATGCCGGTTTCACGATGTTTTCCTTCACCGTTTTTGAGAGCAGCGGTGATGAAATAAATTACACAAAGTAATGTGCCTGCCTGGGTTCGAACGTACGACTTACTGCTCGTAAGTCGGGGCTGCTACCACTGGGCCACCGCTGCTCTCAATCCAATGTTTTTTGGAAATTGTACTAAGTCCTAATGGTACTTAGGTAAATAATTATGTCCAACATTTTTGTATACCACAAAATATTCCTCAATATTCTGCAGTGATTCCCTATTGTATTCTCCTCAATGAGTTCTAAGCTGATTTTTCTCTTAATTTCCGATGAAAAATTTCAATGTTATGGGGGTTCGGAATGATGTACTAAATATGTGGTTATCCTTTTCGTGTCGGCTTCGGTGTCCTTTTCACCTCGTATAATATTACTAGCTGTTCCGCGCAACTTCGTCTGCGTCACATTTTCCCCGTTTTTGCAACATTTTTCGTTGCTGCTTCGCTCCTTTTGGTCGTGATGACATATAGCCTATAGCCTTCCTCAATAAATGGGCTATCTAATACTGAAAGAATTTTTCAAATTGGACCAGTATTTCCTGAGATTAGCGCGTTCAAGCAAACAAACAAACAGACTCTTCAGATTTACAATATTAGTATAGATAAACGCGTATCGTTTGTCACAAGCGAGTTGTTAGCACTCCTGTCAATTAGTTGTAGGTACTGGTTGTATCAAAGAAGTCATAAGAATACAAAATCGTTTAGCTTACTCGTGTATCTGACACGAGTAAGCTAAACGATTTTGTGTTTTTTCAGTGACAAACGAAACATTTCATTACCCTCAGAGGACGAAGCTTTCTTTGCAGAAAACTTTCTCCAAGTACCAAAGTTACGCATTTGCGTTTTGCCCAAATCCTCAAAATGAATGTGCCCCGACAGAGTGAGTTACATGGGTTGTGTTTGTAGGTCGTGGGACGGACACAGATGTTACATGAAATGAAAGTAGATATCTGATATTCAAAAGGGTAAATAAATGCATAAGATAACACAACATGATTTTTTGATGTTATGGAACGATCCTCGAAACCCTCGAAACTTGAAATGTATATCCCTTAAAAAAAACATTAAGTTACTAAATAAATATAGTTGCTTGTGAATAAGTTTTCAAATGTATAAACCTGTTTGTACAGGTACAACCTGAATGTATAAGCTGTTCTTTTTTTATTCGTCTAAACTCTTACTAAAAGCTTCATTCAATACACACTGTAGTTTTGAAAACTTTGCATGAAACATTTTCACCAATTTACGATTCCGAGTGCCGGATAAATATTCAGGGGATAAGGCACAAGCTCTCGCCGCAGTCGATGTTTGAATTTGATAGCACTATTTGGCAGCGTTCAGTAAATACCACCGTATACAACCTTTTAGTCATGCAATTTTGAACTCTATTTGTTTCAATAAGTAGAGTTTCACATCTAACACAAACAACACACAGAACCATTTTTCAAGCAACTCATTGCAAAATCTGACCAACACTGCATGACATTAACAGGTACTTTTTAACATATCTAGTTAAGGTGATAAGTTGAAAAACATGTGGTTTTTCTTTTTTGTCTTGCTTTTTAATGAATGTAGAATTTAATATAAATATTTAAATCGGGTAATGTAGGCAAAATTTGGCAAAAATTGTAAAAGTTTAGATGATGACCTTTCTCCTTATTTTTAAAGATCATAGTAGATTGTAGATTGGGATTTGTTCATACTAAAAAACTTTTTGGAACATACTACGAAATTTATTTTATTTTGAAGAATAGAAAAATACAGATCAATTACAAAGAATCGAACAAAAAATCCGATTCAGTTTAACAACATGAATCATTAACAGATCAGTAGAATTCATCGAAAGTAAAAACAACTCTTAAAACGAATTGGATCTAAACTCCGCGAAACAACCGATTTAACTTTCAAACGACACCTAAAATTAATTTGATTTTTTTGTTTTCCTTCTTATGGCCGCTAAAAGTAAAGTTTAGTAAACAATCATAAGAATGTTTAAGCAAAGTCATCAGCACGAACAAAATTAATAACCAGTAATTGGACAATATAAGGAAACTTCAAAACCATTTCCCAGAATATCACGTTTAGAAGAACTTTTTTTAAGGAAAGAAATGAGCTATTTAATTGAATGAATAAGTGTTTGTCTATATAAAAGCTGATAATTTAAAGAAAACTGAGCTGTTTAAAAATAAATCAGTTAATAAAAGAAAATCTTTGTGAAAAAAGTTTGCGAGCGGACACAGTGAGTTTCGTGTGTTGGGAACAGAATCGAGTTGTGAGTGACAGTGGTAGTGGTACCGAACGAAAAAAACGAACAAGAAGGAAGGGTATACCGATCTGTCTGCTCATAAACCCACCAGCAATTACTTTAGTTTATCCGTGATCATGGTGTTTGCAACAGCGCCGAAATATCGGGACCACAAAACAAAAATTAAACATGGTTAATATCCCGTTTTCAGTGTTAATGATAATGTTTGACATTTATTTCAACACGAAATATATCCGCAACGTTAGTATTTCCAATCAATTGCAGTTGTCCAGCTGACTCCAACACTGTAACCAATATTTTTTTAAATATTTAAATTTTAATATAGAGAGCTCATGGGTTCTATACAGCTATTTCCAGAACAAGTGCAATTATATTTTACCTGTCTCAGAAATACTAATGGTTGGGATTAGCAATTCGTCTTGGATTTTGTTTCAGTAGTTTAAGAACTCAATGTAAGATCAAACGACATTTTGTAAACTTCAATGAGTTTCAGTCAACATACGTTCTATAATTCTACATATTAAATGTACTTCTCTATACAGTATGTTAGTTTAAAAGAGGGACATATTCAAACCCATAATAGTACATGCTAACATGATACTAATAAAAATATAAACAAAAAAAAACACTGTTAAATAACAGACAGAACCATACCAAAATTTTCGCAAATGACACGCAACGTGTATACACCCTTGCGCTAGCGACTTAATACTATCGCAGAACATGTGAGCGGGGCAATGACTCTTAGGTATAATCCATTTTCCCCTCATACTTTAAACTTACCTGGCTAAGGACAGTCCAAAATATCTAGGCACTAAACAAAACATAAAAAAATCTTCTATATATGTTATAGGTTTTTTACATATTTGGGACGAGAAACGAATACTGAATACCCTCCCTCAATATGTCCCTCGTTTAACCTAACATACTGTAGAGTTACAAACTTATGGGTACAAAATTTACTCCGATAATTTTGATAGGACTTCGAGTTGTATTACATTGTGGCAAACTTTTTGAAGAACCTTTCCTTACTAATAATGATCATGCTTGCAGCCTTATAACAAATTCCAAAGCCAAAATCATACTTATTATTAACACTCTCTTGAACACATGTTGTGTTCTGTTATTTTCGTACCGACACGTGTTAGATACAACAATGCGGCTACTTCCCGTGTGGTAGCTTTCCCATTTGGACTACTAAACAAAAAACTTGCAAAACAAGTGAAAAACAGTGCCATTTCGTAACTATTTTAATCTTCATACATTGTGTCCCGTTTCGTAACCCATATTATTTTCAACAGTTTTTTGAGCAGTACAGTCAGCTCTCAAAGTTAGATACTTCTTGTTTTTGCTTTTTGTCTCTCTCTGACTTACAGGCCTACATATGACAATTGAGAAATTGCACAGAAAGTGCTAGGAGAGCAAAATAATGAAGGAGATGTCGGTGCCACTAAAATCGTCTTTTTAGTGAAAATCCTTCAAAGAGTACTAGGCCTGCATGAATTCAGTGACGTAGTTATTTTAACAGTTCCATCTGCACACTTATCAAAGTACTAGGCTTGCAAACATTAAAGGTGGCCAAAATGGGCCCTCAGTCAACATGCATAAAGGGTGTAAAACACCTCTTAACGAAGCCGAAAGGCACTGGTTCTCCCTGTCATTGCGATCATTTTTTTGTTCTACACCATACCTGGGAACCTTCTAGTTACGGAGATATTAGGGGTCAAAGTTCCAACTTTTTGACAAGTATTTTTTTTAAATACAAGTTTTTAATGTAAGATTTTTACTTTAAACACCTCCACGACCCCCGTACTATTCAATCCGTCCATCAGCACAATGTTTTAAGTGTGTTATATTGAGTATATTGAGTTCTACCACAAAACATGATTTTACACCCCCCCAAAAAAAAGTCGTTTCCCAGCAATATTTTTTGCGGCAAGTTACTTAGTTTCATGTACAGAATGCTTGGTTGACGGCTTCGTGGTGTGGTGATTTACACCTTGTATGTACTTGAACATGATACTTTTATTTCCGTATGAACTAAGAAAGAAAAAATTCTAACCTGTTAGAGCCGGGGGTGCAAAAAAGTTTGAGCTCGCTTCGCTCGTTCTTGCATCCTACAAGGGCTCCATTATTCTGAAGTGGCCAGGGTCTCTAACTGGTTAAAGACGGTGCAATGCCGTCTTTAACCAGTTAGAGACCCTGGAAATATTACGTGTGGTATTATTTTTTGTAGTTCACCTGAGACCTAACTGTACTTGCTAAACATAAAGGTTACCAAACGGGAATGAATACACGCATATTCAAAAGGTTACAAAACGAGACTCAATGCATGAAGATCAAAAAAGTTACAAATCGGCACTTGTGTGATGGTATTTTGTTTAGTTGACGAAATGGGAAAATTACCAAACGATATGTACTCAACAATGCTCATGTTTTATACCTATATGTCAAACAATAAAGAAAACTTATATCCAAGTACCCTTATCATACGCGTCCCTTACCGATAAGCACACACTTGTAGCGATAGTATAAATAGAATACTCATTATATCATACTGAGAATCTTGAAGATTCTCAGTAAGAAAATAAATATGTATTTCCAATTGATGTGCTATTTTCTACACAAGTTCTTCATGACTACATTTTGATGATTGATGCTCAAATCTTCAGATGTTTTATACGTACGTAAATAAACCTAATCTTGCAAAGCCTTACCATAATATTGAAAGGCTTTTCAGCACCATTTTAGAGATCAAATTCATTTAAGTTGTATTTGATATAGGTTTTGCCAAGGTACAGAGACAAGCTACAAAAATCTGCCAAATTTCTTTTATAGATTTTCAAACTTATCATTAAAAAAATACGGCTCAAGGTTGATTGGAAAAAGTTTCGGGTGTTTTGACCTGCTGGGTTCTATACCTACTAAGTACAAAAGGTTTCTGAATTTTGAAGTACCACAAATATCTTTCGTACAAAAGGATAATTATATTAAAATGTGTTTATATCTATGTGTATAATCTGGTTTCCAAATATATTTGACATTTTATTACAAACATATCTTCAAAAAGGTTACGGTAGAAACAAAAACTCCCGTGCGCATTCATTATTTTTTTATTAAAATATTTTGCTAGAATTTTAAATTAAGTTTCTGAATTTCCTCTCACGCGAGCGCACCGTGTGTAAATAGCGGTTTTGCATAATCGTGTAACTTCGTATCTTATTAGATAAGGGGGACTCTTAGTGGTTGGAATTGGGAATTACAAATGAATATTTGGTTTTCGTTTGTTCGCTGAGTTCTTTGATACTTTACCCTAACTGTGCTGTGCTAGTGTGCAGTTCTGTTATAATTACAATAGATTCACATACCATGTCAGCATCTGCCTACTACTTTTCCAAACAGCAGAAAAAATCATGAATTCCGTGTCTTAATTTTTCTTTTTTATCGAAGAAGGCAGGAAGATTATGATTTAAAGTCTTCACATCTGAAAATATTGTAGCATAACTCAAGGACGTTAACGTTTGTATCTCGCATTGCCTATTATCAAGAATGAACGTTTAATTTAAAGGGACCCTCGTTTTATTATTACAAAATACCTGCCTGAAATTGCGAAACGTCATACTTATACAGGGTGAAAGGGGCATCGACGCACAAACGGGTAACCGCACACTAACACTCAGAACGCCAAATAGATATTTTTCATCGGCAAATAAAAAAATGGCTATGTAGGTTGGTTCGGAATGATATACTTAACACGTGGTACCCGTTTGTACGTAGATGTCTCCTCCATCCTTTATTAGACACTTTTTAGGGCTCCGTACCCAAAGGGTCAAACGGGACCCTATTGCTGAGACTTCACTGTCCGTCCGTCCGTCTGTCACCAGGCTGTATCTCATGAACCGTGATAGGCAGCCCGTTGAAATTTCTACAGATTATGTATTTCTGTTGATGCTGTAACAACAAATATTAAAAACTGAATTAAATAAATATTTAAGGGGGCTCCCATACAAATAAGTGATTTTTTGCTCATTTTTATAAATAATGGTACGGAACCCTTCGTGCGCGAGTCCAACTCGCACTTGGCCGCTTTTTATTGTAAATTTAACACTGAAATAATACTACCCTCCTAAGTATGTCTTAGTTAGGAGGGCAATCTTATTTCAGTGTTGAACCCGTACCTTGTGAACCTTAACTTGTGTTAAGGCGGCTACTGTGTAAAATTTAGTTTTTTCGCTTAATAACGGTTAACTTATAAAGGAGCGTTGTGGAATCATGGGGGATATGGATATGGGATATGACATCAGCAGCACCAACGTTATTTTTTAAACTACTAAATTTATGCGAACGAAACATCTGTAGAATTTGGAATCACTGGAAAACTTGATATTAATTTAACCTTCGCACTCTCAACCCCATTCGGAATTACCCGCTCTAAAATAGTTTTTTTTTAGTTGGCGAAATGGGAAAGAACCAGTCTGGACGAAGCCGATTTTATGTGTTTCTGTTTTGTTTTTTTTTTAAAGTGCGTGGGAATAAGCCTAAAAGCAGTACACAACGCATCTGAAGCGTAGCTGTGAACCGGGCACGCAGTTTATAGGATATTGAATTGTTGGCTCCATCGACTGACAGCGGGATTAAATTTTTGTAAAAATAAATGTGTGTGATTTGGAAAAACATTAAAATACTCTAAATCAATTAATATGGAATTATGATATTTTCGGTAAATAATCAATGGAATAGTTATATTTTAGTTTACCGAACACCGTTACACCGTACCGTTTTTGTTTAATTGAAATAAAAATCTAGGATCGGGATTTTATTTATATTCAGCGAACAGAATATTCCGGTAAAATTGTCAACGAGTGTGGCTATAAAATGTTATGTGCGCACAAATTGTCTATTTGGTCCTCTAACGCTCGGCACAGATATATAAATGGAACCATTGAATAAATAAAAACGCTGATTCATACTTTTTATATGTTGACATTAGAATAATTGGAGTTTAAGTAAATAAAATTACTGACAAAACGTAATTCTAAAAAAACTTTTTACAAAAAAATATAACCGACTTCCAAAAAAAGTGCAAAATAATATTTTACTTTCGTCAGTCGGTGACTTGTCGGTTGTCTTGTTGTTGTTTCTTTCTTTTTTTTTGCCACCGACTTCCGAAAGTGAAATATTATTTTGCACTTTTTTTGGAAGTCGGTTATATTTTTTTGTAAAAAGTTTTTATTATACCCTTTTCAGTTGTGGTATCTCACTTAAATTCTTGTCTAGTATCATTTTTACATTGTAACTTGACACCAGCACATCGTCCATACATACGACAAAGGACAAAATGCATAATAAAAGGGGATGACTCAAAAAGTACCAAAGCAAAGATAATAAAATTCATATGGGCCAAGTATCATCCCATTAAGCCGACCCCAAGATAGTTTGGGAAAAGGCTAGGCAGGAGAACCGGGCAAGCTTTCTCTACCAAATGAATGAAGATTCATGTAAATCGGTCCAGTAATCACGGAGAAATAGATGTACGTGATAAATTTACAAATAAAATAAAATGAAAACTACAGAGCCAAACTATATAACATTCTTTATGGGACCAAATAGCAACTATTCCGCATCAAACTAAAGAAGTTAGTAAAGTAATAAGTCTCAGCGTAATCGGTGTACATTCAACAAAAACGAATCGAATTGATAACCTTCTCCTTTTAGAAGTCGGTTAAAATAAAAAATAAAAAAAGATTTCTATTTATTTTTAATTATTACTTGTACATACACCTGGAAATTGCATACCGTTACAATTCCAACAAGCCCAAACACAGCTAAGATACATTGTCTTATTATTGAGTTCCGGTGCCTGTCTCTAGGATTCATCATCAGATCTGATGATAGAATGATTCTTATTGAACGCAAATGATTCACTTGTTGTAGAAAATACCAAAACCGCTGTAAGTTTTCCTATAAAATTTGAGGGTTGCCCTCGATTTCTCCAGGATCCAATCATCAGATCCTGACTTGGTGACTATGGGACCACTTCAGAAGTATCTCCTTTCGAACAAAAAAAGAATTTTGAAAATCCGTCCACAATTGGCGGAGTAATCGCGTAACATACACACAAAAAAAAAAACATACCGTCGAATTGAGAACCTTCTCCTTTTTTGAAGTCGGTTAAAAACCTTTTAAAGAAAAACGTGGATATAGCCCCAAGGGCATGGATAGTGCCCAAGGGCACAAATCGATGGCGATAGGCTCGCCTCGGGCTTAAAAAACTGGCGAAATGAGGGCGTACCAAAAAGTACACCTCTGCCTTACCCTTCGGGAGTTTCAGGTGCGATAATTTTACGTTGCGGTCGCTCTGTCGGCTAAAAAATATTCTCCCATCATACATAAAGGTAATGCTTGTACAGTCCCTAATCTTCCCCATAATTGACTATGGTGATGTGTGCTACTACGGCCTGAATGCAGATCTCCTCAATAAACTTGACCGACTTCTTAATAACTGCATTCGATTCGTATTTAATCTTCGTAAGTATGATAACGTCTCCGCACATCGGTCACTTTTAAAATGATTGCCCATCCGACAGCGCAGAGCGTTGAGAGCTTTGACTACCATATTTTCTCTTCGTAACCCTAGAACCATACTGCGAGTTACATAAAAGATAACGATAAAGATTATCAAATGCGTCTATTTAAGAAAATATGTTAGGTAGATTTTTAATAACTTCATCGTTTTAAAGGTTTACTATTAGAGTTAAAATAAAAATACGATTACATTACAGTCAGTGCTATTATAAGTTACTTATTACTAAATGACTTGACCTCTAAAAAAAATAACAAAAATCAACAGTTTTTCTGGTTATGGGACTAATTCTCCGAAATTATAATAAAAATCAACAGTTTTTTCTTATTATCTAGTCATTTTCAATACAATCAGTCTGAAAATAATAATATCATCATACTAAATAGGTTTATAGACAGTCATGACAAACGTCATTCTTGTGGCCGCCTCTCGAGCGCTTCAACTCTTCATGGCTACTAAAGTATTGTATTTACCGCATAGAAACAGCAGTCCCGCGGTAGAGTAGACCGACGTCTGAGTTGGTTGAAAAGCATAAGTTGTTACATGCACGGAATAAAAAACAATGGCGATATATTGTTTTCGCGTGCGCCTTTGGAGTGTAGGTTATCTTTCTAGGTTTAATAAGCCTACTTCTCCTTCTTATGTGACTACTCATTTTCAATATTTATACTCTGCGCACAGTAAGAATCTTCGTTCCTCCAATAATCGTCTTCTACGTTGTCCTTCTCACCGCTCTGGTTTTTTTCAAGTCATCTTTCCTTGTCCAGGCTGTCTTCCTTTGGAATGCGCACCCTCTGAACATCAGGTGGGCCAACAGCCGGTTCACATTTAAAGTTAAAGCTCGCGAACACTTACTTAAGTAGCTGGCAGACTCATCTCATTAAATTGTAGTTAGTTTATCTCTCTCTTCACTTATTTTTGTTTATATGTATGTATGTATCGTTATATTTTATTTGTAAATGTTTTCTTACCATTTGTTATGCTGCACCTTCTATGTTTTCTCTCTGCATCACCCTAAGGTAGACTGGTAGAAAATACCTAAAGCATTAAGTCCGCCTTTGTGCAGTGTTTTTATACTTGTGCATAAAGTTTTAATGAATAAATAATATGTTATTTTAGAATAGTTGAGAACTAACCTGCAGTAGTTGTCTTAACCTTATTGAGACCAAAAGATAAATGAACGCACCGATTTGAAAAAAAAAACTCGAGCCATTGGACGATTATAACTTACAAATAGTAAATTAGTTAGTATCGTTTGTTTAGTTCTCCACAAACACAACAATAACTGCAATCGAAACTTTTCTTGTTTTGTGGAGTTGTGCCGTGAAAGTTGTGAGTGCCCGCACTCGCGGACTACCACATGCTGAGGTCATCTGTTAATGTGTAGAGTTTGTTTGCTAGACCGCCTACCTATGCGAACTTATTGCAATATATAAACTACTACCTGTGCCCGGAGTAAGGCTGTCACGGACGTAAGTAATTAAGGAGTAATTTAGGCTACTTTTTAAGTTCCGCGTGGAATTTAAGAAATAGCCTAAATTACTCCTTATTACATCAGCTATCTGCCAGTGAAAGTCCCATCAAAATCTGTTTCACAGATTATCCGGCACAAACAGACAGGCAGATAGACAATCGTACAAGAATTGTAAAAAAAGTTATTTTATTATACGTACCGTATATACATTCATATGCATGTAGTAAAAAGCAGTTGTTTTAATATTACAAACAGACACTTCAGTTTAATTTATTTGTATGTATAGATGAACAGATATAGATGTATAGATTTGAAGTTTTTTTTCCCTAAAATCAGCAGTGTTCGCACGACTCTCGCTAGCTAGACCATCGGGATGTTGACTTCATGCACCAGTGTGCTTTTACAATACACACTCTACCTCTGCAGTTTGTTCCATTTAGCTGGCTAATTGGATTTCAATCTAATCTACAGCAGCATGGTACGACAAGATGAAATCGAAAACGACGACTACCCAAGCTATACAAAACCAGTTCAAGCTGATAATTTTACGAGAAACCTGAACAGATTCGTTTTGTTTCAAGCGAGGCTATTTTATACTGTTACCAGTATAAAATAGCCTCGCATTTAGCTTGATGTGCCACCGTGAATAGGTCCTTAACATTTTATTAAGGACCATCGATTTCATCTCGCCATAGTATGTACTATAATATATAAAACACATACAGTATAAGGTCAGTTGGCAAAAGCCATTTATGCGATGAAAGAAGCCGTTCTATTAGGACGAAGTCTGATTTCTTTTTACCACTGAAACTCCTGATTTCACATTAACCCTTTTTTCCAATCACCTAAATCGGGTTTAGTTACTGTAGATGCCTACGTTTCGCACAAAAAAGAACTATTTATAATGTTTTTTTTTTTTTTAATTGCAAACAAGGACTAAGTAATTTTTAAACTCACTTCCTCATCCTCTAACGGCTAACCGACAGACTGGCCCACAAAGTTAGTAACTTTTCTCACATTGTGTTGTGCTCACACAAGCCTGCTTGTTACAAACAAAACAACGTACACTCGTGCAGGCGAAGTTTACAACAAAAGAGTTCCGTACGGAGGCAATTAGTCAAGCGGTTGGCGTTTAGCTGTTAGTTATACCTCACCGAGTGCCTTACCATACAAATGAAACAAGATATTTTTAAACGTAGATACGGAACACAACCACTTTAACCTACTTTGTGTTTAAACGTATGTTTTATGAACATTTCGTCACAAAATTATACTCAGCGACAAAAAGATTTTGTCTAAAACATAAATGATGTTTTATGACAAAATCTTTTTGCCTAGCCTTTTCCCAAACTATCTTTGGGTCAGCTTCCAGTCTAACCGAATGCAGCTGAGTACCAGTTTTTTACATGAAGCGACTGCTGACCTCCACAAACCAGTAACTGGGTAATACGATACCCCTTGGTAAGTGGATGATAGACTTTTGGATTCTGACTACTCGTCGACTGTCAAAGATCTACAAATGACAGCCGGGACCAACGGCTTAACGTGATTTCCGAGACACGGAGGAAACTTTGTATGTACCTAATTATGGTCACCCATCCACGGACCAACCTTGGCAAGTATGGCTTAACCTTAAAGATCGACCCTAAGGCTGTTATTATTTAGCCACGAGCTTCCAATTTTGCCATAAAACATAGCGCAATGTTTGAGGAGATCATGTGTTACTGATATTCTTCACGTTTACAAGCAAACGTTTAACGTTACATAAGTTAGATCCCCTAAATGTTTGTGTCACGTGTGTGGCGTGAGTGAGCAATTGAACAGAGCGCAATACAAAAAGCTGTATTTGTAACAATGAGTTATGAGTCTGTGAGATGTGGTTACTATTCCCGTCACGTCTCAGAGACACGAAGCCCTTTCCAAGTAAAAATAACAAAACGTTAAAGGGTAAATATCTAACAATAATAAAGCAATGATGTCGTTCAGCTGTGGAGTGAATTGCATTAAAGTAAGAAAGTTCAAATCATATTTTATTCACGAGACCAATGAAAATCAATCTATCGATAAAAATGCCGACGACAACACTATCAACCAATAATGGCACTGTAGAATTCAACCGTTCCTATCAATATTTTTCCCTACCTACCTGAAAGTGTGCCTACATTCAATATGGATTCGTTATACTGAACGCCAGTAAAATAAAGGGTTTAAGGTTGGATATTGCGTTTGCCGACCAACCATGTGACATACCAGGACGTTCCCACGGTCAATATTTGATTTGGCTTCAAACCGAGCGTGTCACGCGTCGATGTTTTTCAATAACGTTACGCAACGGCTTGGAGAGCTTCCAGCCTATTTCAGCTGTAATTGGTATGGTGCTGATATCAGCGAATGATGTGTCTAATACTGTGGAAATTCGTTGTTTCGATGGTAAGCTGGTAACTGAATGTTTTTCAATAACGTTACGCAAGGGCTTGGAGAGCTTCCAGCCTATTTCAGCTGTAATTGGTATGGTGCTGATATCAGCGAATGATGTGTCTAATACTGTGGAAATTCGTTGTTTCGATGGTAAGCTGGTAACTGAAGGAAATCCATGACGTTCAATTATATGCAAAATATTTAGTTTTAACTCCGCAGATAGATTCATGCTTCGATCATAGCTACAGTACCGCCTTCCCACCTGCTAAAATATACGCATGCAGGAAGTGCGAAAATTAGGAAGCTACATGCAACCAAACATATAAAATCGATAATGAATTTCACCCCACTACAATGGCCCAATAAAGAGGCTAAGTGGGAAAACAGTCCAGCTAACCAATTCAATTGGCATCCATAAGAGATTTTGGCTTGTCTTTGAGTTTTTAGAATTTATAAAAGAGAATTATTGGCCTTATTCTGACTGAATCAGACTTTCGTATGGAAATGTAATAGCAATCGTTCTCTATCGCCACGTGCTCATAGCCTCATGATTCCTACTCGGTCCTCTTTCTCAGTCCGGTTTATTTTTAGTCGGTATATTTTATATTTTTTTTGCCCTCTATTATTATTTTGAACAGAATTCATGATATTATCGGACACCATTTCTAACTGTTTGTTTTTTGTTTTTCTTTTAAAGACATTGCCCCACACTAGGAATTTTCTCCTGTATCGTGGGTGCATTTAAAAACATTTAAACTCACATACACAAACAGCCAGACTCGGAACAACTATCTGTAGGCCTTACAAATATTTGTTTCGTGCGGGGATCGAACACGCGACAAGCGGCGTCAATCGCTTAGCCACTGCGCCCATCGTGCCATCAAATATCATTTTTTTTGTGTAGGTAATTAAAATTAGATGTTGAAAATTAAGGTGAAAACATACTTACGAGTCGTGGCGTGTCGTGACGCGCCAGAAGCAAATCGGTTTCATACATTTAATATGGTTAGGGACATATTTGCATGGCGTGTCGTGTCGCAACGATGTATGAAACCGATTGCTTCTGGCGCGTCACGACACGCCACGACACGTAAGTGTGTTTCCGCCTTTAATCAATACTGATGTGCACGCAATTATTATAAAATAAATAGTGATTATGCTGCAACACGCCCGCAGATGGTGAATAAACATCTACAACAATTTGGCAATTATTAACAACCTGTTTATTCAGTTTGCGGTTTCATGAATAATATGTTTGAAGAGTGGAGTGATTTGTGTCATATTGGACATAACACTTATTTTTAAAGTGAAACTTTTATTACATCGTCTCAAACTTTTTTGTCTGTGTGTTGCATGTCGCGTGACGCTGACGGTCGGCCGCGGAGTAGGGATAAAGTGAAAGGCGCTCGTCAGAGCGCCTTTCACTCTATCCCTACTCCGCGCAATACTGTGAAAAAAGTTTCACTTTAACCGTGGTTTCATAAAACCACACAATCCTTTTTTATTTCAATCACATCCTTAATGTTTACGCAAGAATTAAAATAAAGTGAAATCTATACCTGCACTATATATGACAACTGCTTTGCACGTAATTTCTCCTGGGTCATCTCAAAGCACCAGCAAAGCCAATGTAGTAAGTTCTGATATTGCTAGTCAAGAAAACTAAGAATAATATGAAATGTCATGAACATTATGTTTAGTGCAATAAAAATAAAGAAAGATGTCTAACGGTAGGATGAGATGTAAAAAGATTAGCCGGAAGATAAAAGTAAGACATTTTTGTTGCGGTTTTATGGAAGGGAGTTTTTTTGTTTGTTGTCCGCAAACTCGAGACACCATTCTTTACTTAGGAACATCCAACCGACACTTAATATACGTTACGGTGTTCATAAAACGTTTTAATGCATCTCAGTTTACGCTACAAATAAAATGTTAAGTAGTTAAGAAGGTATTTAATGTTTGACTATGTTGTATGTTTCACTAGTACTAATAGAAAAAAAAAAATATTTTCAAAAATAAGGTACAGGTAATGTTGGTAAAATTGTACAAAATAGTTTTCTTATTCTGCCTTTAATTTCGGCGTGCAAATATAAAATACAGTTACATATTTTATTTAAATTAATTATTGATCAAAGTCCTGCAGTTATTAAACAGATAATCCCATTAAAATTGTATCATTTAAGTAAGTAAATGTCAATATAATAATTAACAAAGAAAAAAAAAAAACCTAAATGCCAATAATAATAATCATGACAATAATGGAAGAGATTCGCCACACAATAACAACATTAATTTAAAATGACCGAGCAATTTACAATACTTAAAGAAAGGAGCCTTTATAATGCCCAGTTGAGTGCATAGTTGAGTTACTTGAAAAAGGTTTTCAGTGAAAGGAAAAGTGGGTACAACATAATTAGCTACCACTAAAACAAGAATAAAATAAACTCTACTTCAATCATAATGTGTAGTCCTAAGCGTATAAAAGTCAACAACATTATTTTCTCATCGCAGTTGCGGTACAGTCGACGACAACATCGTTACGTTGAATAATTGCAGTAATGTGGCGCATTATTATCCTTCTTCACACAGTGAGCCGTTCAAAACTGGAACGTGCACAATTTTTTCCGTCATTGTATAAAAGTCTGCGGCTATTTGTCTCACGTAGGTACCAGTACATCCTCTTATAGATATAAATGTGCATTTCCTTTCTTCCACACTGAGTTATACTGACTAAGACTATTAGTTTTTTTTTTTTAATTTAAGAGTCAGACAGAGTCGTTGACAGAACAACTCGTGAAAGGAAACTGAAGTGAGCACGTAAAAGAGCATTAAATGTATGGTTCTGTGCGAACTTTGGCATAATATTTTATTGGATACAGCTCTATGTAATGTAATATAATGTTGTTTTATTTTAATCACTCATTAACTAAAAAAATCTCCAAAATATGATCCTGAGAACCGAAAAGTAAAGTAGGTATTAATATTCTGTCGATATTAGCCAAATAGGACACATGAACAGGAATACAAAAGTCTCAGGATGCTAAAGTATCATCAACAGTATGAAACTGTAACATACCTGAAGCCACTTGATTCTGGTGATGTTTTCGTCGGTGACGGTGAGCGCTCTCCTCTCGCGCAACTTGTAAGACTCGTCATAATACCTACATGTACTCAGTGAACGTCAACCCACTGGTAGTGTACTGCTGAGTGAAGTATATCGATATAGTTCCATTCACTATGTCGTGTTCTATTATCCATTTACACTTTATCGGGACGGGGAACGGGTTGGGGAAGTTTGGTGTCGTTATCGTGCCTACGGGAAGCTTGATTTGTGCGCCGCAAATTTGTTGTCCCTGGTGCTCCCTGTAGCGATGCTGCGCGTACGAATGCTCTGCGGCGATACTGAGCTGAGCAATGCCGAGCATCACCAGCCTGGAACAATACAAACTATAGTTAATTTTCTATTTAATACCGTCTTGAGTCTACTTGGTAGATAATCCTTCGCTGAGAAGAGGCAAATATGACAACAGTTAGAACATTTGACAGGAAGACAGTTCGTAGTCCAAAAAAAATCTTCAATAGAAATCTACTAGAACTGTCTCTAATGCATTTTTGTATAGCCAGTCAAATGTCCCACTAGGCAAAGACGTCAAAGACGGAAGAAGGCAAAGACGTCCCCTTTTTCCTTCCAAACCTCTCTGTATTGTGCGATCTCTGGACTGGTTCGCCCCGCAAACAGATCAGGGGGGTTACTATGACGCTTAAAACATTATTGTTCCATTCCTATTTCAGAGTGGGAAAGAGATGGAGCTAGACGACCTGTATAGCTCCGTCACTTTTTCACTCTGGAATAAGAATGGAACAATAATGTTTTAAGACATCATGGTACGCCACGAGATCACCAGACCACCTCCGATGAAGTCCACATCGGCATGGATTTAAAATTACATTATCTAAAAAATACTTTAACATTGCTTCTGAGGGAAAACGAATATGAAAAGAATAAAGACTCCAGCTGGCCTACCATGACCTCTTAAAACAGTATTGTTTTACTCTTATTCCAGTGTGGGAAAGAGATGGAGCTATACATGATGTCTAGCGCCATCTCTTTTCCACACTGGAAAAGGAGTAAAACAATAATGTTTTAAGACGTCATGGTGTGCCAGCAGCATCTCATTTGTATTTTTGAAATCCTTAATCAAATAATTTGCCCATGCCATTGCTCGTAATTATCAAATTTAACTTGAGACTCGTTTCGATTCATCTTTTAAACATTGTGAGTGATCCAACGAAAATACAAAAAGTTTTCGAATTTGGCAACGTGACGTCATTCAGAGGTGAGCGATATTAGATTGGCTGAGACCGTAACAGCACAAGTTTTATGAGAGTTATTCCTTACCTTCATAACTTTATTATTCTTCGGACAATGTTATGTTAGAGGCTCACGCTAAGTGGTTCTCTTTGAGAGATTTCGTATTATGCTGTTTTATAAGGGTTTCGGAAGTTAAGTTAAGTAGGTATATTAAAATGTTCTAACTGAGTTAATCCTACATGCTTCTTGAAGCTCCGTTGTCCGTAATTCGACTTAACACTTTGCTATACAAATAACAAGAATTTTTTGACCTGTCGTTACAGCTAGCCTGAAAGTCTGACAACCAGTCTTACCAAGAGCCATTACTAACTGGTCTGTGGAGCCGGTTTCTTGTACTTTATCATCATCTGCCTAGCCTTTTCCCAAACTATCTTGGGGTCGGCTTCCAGTCTAACCAAAACAACAAAAATGCTTAGAGCTAAGTACAATATAGACCCTGTTAGGGCACAGCAATATACATATTTTTATTTTAATAATTATGTTTAATGCTGTGCCCAAGAGTAGCGGTGGCCAAGTGGTAGCAGCCCCGACTTACGAGCAGTAAGTCGTAGGTTCGAACCCAGGCAGGCGCATTACTTTGTGTAATTTATTTCATCACTGCTGCTCTCAAAACGGTGAAGGAAAACATCGTGAGGAAACCGGCATGTCCTAGAACTAAAAATTCGAAGACATGTGACATCTACCAACCCGCACTGGGCCCGCGTGGTGGATTACAGCCCATTCCCTCTCATAGAGAGGAGGCCTGCATCCCAGCAGTGGGAACAATATAGGCTGATGATGATGATGATGATTGCTGTGCCCTAACAGGGTCTATATTGTACTTAGCTCTAAGCATTTTTGTAACACCCTATAAACACTATAGAATGCAAATAAATTGAATATGAATATAACCGGATGCAGCTGAGTACCAGTATTTTACATGAAGCAACTGCCTATCTGACCTCCACAACCCAGTAACTGGGTAATACGATACACCTTGGTAAGACTGGATGTCAGACTTTTTGGCTTCTGACTACTCGTAACGACTGTCAAAGATCTATAAATGACAGCCGGGACCAACGGCTTAACGTGCTTTCCGAGGCTCGGAGGAAACTCGGTATGTAATTATGGTCACCCATCCACGGACCAACCTCGGCAAGCACAGCTTAACCTTAAAGATCGACCCGGGCGGCTGTTATTATTTAGCCACGAGCTCATTCAGTTTCTCGTACTTTATCAGTTCTCAGAAATAGTTCCTGAGATATACAGATACAGTGCCGCAACAGTAACAGATTGATGCTGAAACTTGAACATAATAGGTCTTTACCTATGAAATTGCCGTATTGCAGTACAGACTTTTTCAAACAAAAAAAAGTTTTGATTGGCTATGAGTTCTAAATTCAAATTAATTTTGTTTTAAAAATATGACATTCTATTTACAAAATCAGTCTTTTGTTTATTCATTAGCGTTGTATTTTCATTACATTTCAACATTTTTCCTCATAATGGATACTTTGAAATTTCGTGTAATTATGGAATATGAGTTCCGTCGTGGCACCAACGCGGCACAAACGACCCGTAACATCAACGACGTTTACGGAGAGAACTGTACAAACGAACGCACAACCCGTTATTGGTTTGCTCGGTTTCGTTCTGGGAATTTTGACTTGAAAAATGAACCTCGTGGTCGTCCGGAAACTTTGGTCAACAATGATGAATTAAAGGTGATTGTTGAAGCTGATGAAACTCAATCTACAGCTGAGCTGGCAGCAGCTTTTGATGTTAGCATTAAAACAATATTGGTCCATTTGCGACAGATTGGCAAGATAAAAAAGCTTGATAGATGGGTGCCCCACGAACTTAACGATCGCCAGCGCAACGTACGCGTCGAGACTTGCCTTGCGCTGCTTAACAGGCACAGAAATGAAGGAATTTTGAACCGAATTGTTACGTGCGACGAAAAATGGATTCTTTTTGACAATCGAAAGCGCTCAGCAAGTTGGTTAGATCCTGGTTCGGTACCAAAGCAATGTGCAAAACGAAAAATGACCCCTAGAAAGGTGATGGTCACAGTTTGGTGGTCTAGTGCTGGTGTGATTCATCATAGCTTTTTACAAAACGGCGAGAGCATTACTGCAGATGTGTACATTGAAGAACTGACCACAATGATGGCGAAACTCGCACGTCTGCAACCAGCTTTGGTCAATCGGTCGTCTCCACTGCTACTTCACGACAACGCGCGGCCCCATACTGCACAACAGACCGTCTCTAAGCTGCATGAGTTGGGTTTGGAAGCTCTCCCTCATCCGCCATACTCACCAGATCTTGCGCCTTCCGACTATTACTTTTTCCAAAATTTGGACAACTTTTTAGCGGGAAAAAAATTCAATTCCCGAGAGGCAGTACAAAACGCCTTTGAAGAGTTTGTTGTCTCCCGTCCAGCTGATTTTTTCAAGAAGGGCATCCATAAACTGCCACAGCGTTGGCAAAGATGCATTGATTGCAGGGGTGATTACTTTGAATAAAAGAAATAAACAAGTTCGAAAAAAAAAATACTTTAACTTTTTTCAAACAAAACGGCAATTTCATAGGTAAAGACCTAATATTTGTCTTCGCGACGCCCGAATAAACTCAAGCTGTTCAAGTAAACGGGACAGAACATCTGATTTTGTGGATAGAATGTATTTTTCACACCACCCGGAACCGTAGACAGATTTGTAGATCTTTGACAGTCGTTACGAGTAGTCAGAACCCAAAAAGTCTGACATCCAGTCTTACCAAGGGGTATCGTGCTACCCAGTTACCGAGTTGTGGAGGTCAGATAGGCAGTTGCTTCATGTAAAATACTGGTACTCCGCTGCATCCGGTTAGACTGGAAACCGACCCCAAGATAGTTTGGGAAAAGGCTAGGCAGATAGATATATTTAACATGATAATTTTCTTAACGTACTCTTTAGAAACAACGTTTCAGAGGCAAAAATGTTTTAGTACCTACAATAAATGAGCCAGTTGCTACCTGAGTTCTAGAGATAAACGTTTGACCGCGGAAAGTCGCGACGGGTCGCGATAAATAAGGTGTCGTCATGAAACTTGCAGGGAAATGGTGTAAAAAAGCCGGAACGTTTATGAGACAGCAATATCTTAGAGTATTAACAAGGCGAGGGATTCACGCTCTTATGTTTAACTAGGTCACACTACAAGCAAGCACCGCTTCACTTCGTGGAGTCTCATCTCACGCATGTCACGTACACGCGCGTACACGAACACTGGGATGATGTTTGCAGATCTACTTCAATAAGTCTGAAACAAACTACAGAACATACGACATACAGCCAACGACTGAAGAATTCATACACGGTGAACGGAGTGACAGTCTGTGTAACAACTCGGAATCATGTATAGCATAAGAAGAGAGAGAAATTGATGAAACGACACAAGATTTATGAGTTGTCTAGATATACTCATCGTATTTTGTTGAAGAATTTATTGGACAATCTCGACAAAGGATCAACACGAGTTGGCTCTCCGATGGTGACGTAAATTTTGATTTTGCGTCGATATCGAAAAACAAACCTTTTGTCTAAGTTATGCCGTCAGGATTTTTGTTCAGGATTTTTAAATGGAGATCACAAAGTGTATGTTTACTTGATCGAAGTTTTAATAAAATCACTCAAAAATTAAATAAGGTTTACTTTGTGCTCACCCAAAATAAACGCCAAGTTGATACACGGAAGTTTCCTTGGTTATTCGTATTTTCTCTTTCTTGATTTTTCAGAATGATGTTTTAAGATTTTACTGAAGAACTTTCAGTAAATGGTTAAGACTTTGGCTCTTTGTTGTTTTTCGCCAAATTCATATCTTGAGATTTTTGCTTAAAGGTGAAAATAAGGTATTTTAACGAGGTGATTTCAAAGACATTTTTAGTGAACATTATTATCATTTCACAAGAACATATTATCTGTGTTGGCCATATCTGTAGTATGTAACAGATATAATATATAGATATAAGAATGTGATAAATATGTAAATACCCCGAGATACCTGACGCGGGGTGGCGGAAAGTGATCCGTTCAGCATGTGACGTCACACAGCGGTATTTATTCTTCAGTGAAACGACGTGTGTCACTTATCTTTTAATAAGAGGTGAACGCAGGATAAAGGGAACGAGAAATGAAAATCGTAATACTTTGCTTAAAAGCCACACAACATGAGTTTTGTTTTGGGTTTTATTATACCAAAAAAAAAAATATGGGACAATAATCAGCTACTAAAGGAGATTGACCAAAAGCAGTCTAGAAAAGTTGCACGTATGAAAACCAACAAAATATACAAATTATTTGCTTATTTTTTACAAGCTTTTCACTTCAGGTATTCTTTTTTTCCTATCCGGAATTATGATGTTAAGATAAACAGTAAATTAACGAGTGCTAGGTACATTTCCGTTTAGTCATGATGGACGTTTCGTTTTCTTCATTTGTACGAGTTACGTAAGTATGAGTCTTTACATAAAAACATTACGAAAATGATATTTAACTCATAAATAGCTTAAAAATTATTAATTTCATAATCATAACGTAGGTACTGCAATGTATTTCATAGTTCCGTGAAAATAATTATTTTTTGTGTTTCGTCTCACGCAAATGCGACTGTCAAGGCAGATGACAGACGTACCGGTAGGGATGGCGATTATTCCTAAACAAGATCGATTTTTAAATCTATCCAAATCGCACGAAATAATCGATTCAGAAATAAATTGACTTCTGATAGATCGATTTCCTAGAGATAGATTCGTTGGTTACCCTCTGAGTACTGAATGAATCCTAAAAAGCACGGTAGGTACTGATGATCCATAGAAAATAGGGGCTTGTTGTGTTGTGTAATAAGACCACTCGCATCAGTATAAAATAATATATTTATACTTAATCACCTTTGAAAAACATCGGAACCCGTTTTCAAGTTTCTAAAATCGATTAAAAAAATCTATAATTCATTGTTTATGATCGATAAAGAAATCAATTTACTTGACCAATAAAATCTATGCTAGACCGCCATCCCTAAGCCGGGCGCCTGCGGAAGCCGCCATTACTGTTTATGTGTCGATAGAGAATAGTCACCGCGTTTTTTTTTTTGTGAGTGGCATCTCGTGCTTGCTTTGCAATGCTTTTAACATACAACATACATCCCTTTGATCGGGAATGCTACAAGACTACTTAGCGACAAATGATTATTTCTAAACGACAACAACGACGCGCGAGAGTACTGCAAGAAACATCGTAATGTTTCTTGCAGTACTCTCGCGCGTCGTTGTACACACATTTCACATATATCTACTATGTGAATTGTGAGTGAATATTTGAATTTCGGGGATGGGTGGGGGGGAGTACGCCAATTAATTGTGACGTCACCCCACGGCAGCATGTGTTTCTTCGTATTTGTATGTGACAGGCTAATGCAGTGCGTTGATGTAAGCTGTTAGTTACAATGTTTTATCATAACCGGCCGCGCATTTTCCCGCACCAAACTTGATGACTTGATGTTCTTATCCTAATCAGTTACCAACAAAATATTAATGTTGTGTTCCTTACAACAGATTAATATTACATATTACATTACTAGGTTATTTCACGTTATTTGGTAACAAACCGATTGCGAATAACCTTATTTCCAACATTGAGAAACAGAAAGAAAAGTACAACAAAGAGATTTCTGCTTCTATACAAGGTGTAACGGAAAGGGTATATACATCCTTAAGGGTGTGCTACAGACCATCAAACTGAACATGTTTCTAATCATAAAAAAAAAAATGCAGCAAAAAAAAATATCAGCTGCCTATACATTTGGGTCGAATAGCTATTGCAATTTTCTATGGGGCAGCAGATATTTTTTTTGCTGCAAAAAAATTTTTATGATGAGAAACCTTTCATTTCCGAAAAAATAACAAACAACCTAATTTTCCTTTGCCAGGAATTGTACAGAAGAACAACAAAACAAGTAACTCAACAGGAGTTTATTCTAATAAATTATTGTCGTTATAAAGAAAAGAAGAGCTATTATATTCGAATGTAGTCGGAAACAAAACTTTTAAAACTTAGCTCAGATACTAAGATAAACAATAGCAGAAACTACTTAAACTATCTCTGAACAACAAACAAAAAAGAAATATATTACCCGAACGAAATTTTCAGTGTGGATTTTTCAGAGTTCCTTGTTTTAATTGTTGGTGTACCAACGATCATAAATTTTAATACAGCTTCGGTATAAACAAATATTTCATAAACGCTTATACATTTGTTTTTTTTTCCATATAGGTATTTACAAATTTGCTTTAAGAGTATAAAAAAGCTAGAAAATTTCCTTAACGTTATTTATTCAGGGTTTGGTTTTGCAAAAAATTTAATTCCGATGTGGAATTTGAATTTTTCTAGCTAATTAATTACAAGGTCGTAAAATGAATAAATTTTTGACATCGTACCTAAGCCTTTTATTGAGTAGAGCTACTCAACACTCTGCATTCGAGAATCCCATGGAACCACGGGTAATTAAAATTACCCATGGACCCGGTAATGGGTCAACGGACCGGGACCACGGGTAACAAGTGCGTGGCTAAATAATAACAGCCGCAGGGGTCGATCGCTAATGTTAAGCCGTGCTTGCCGAGGTTGGTTCGTGGATGGGTGACCATAATTACTTAACGAGTTTCCTCCGTGCCTCGGAAAGCACGTTAAGCCGTTGGTTCCGGCTGTCATTTGTAGATCTTTGACAGTCGTTACTAGTAGTCAGAAGCCTGACATCCAGTCTTACCAAGTGGTATCGTATTTCCCAATTACTGGGTTGTGGAGGTCAGATAGGCAGTTGCTTCATGTAAAATACTGGTACTCAGCTGCATCCGGTTAGACTGGAAGCTGACCCTAAGAAAGTTTGGGAAAAGGCTAGGCAGATGATGACTTACGTTTTTTATTGCAAATTATTCTTTAACGAAATTTTCAATTATAATCGACCCAGTTTCGTGATTCGTGCTCGATAAAAGGTTTGCCTGTTGTATACCCAAACATATTATAAAAATATAATAGGTAAGGTAAGTATAATAGAAAACAGAAACACAACATTTTCTTGTGTAAATAAATCCGTTTAGTTCTGTAGTTTAAACAAAGCTCTTGTAGAGCTTTATTTCCTCATCGTCTCTCACTACACACGACTGCTAAAAGGTTAATCTCGAGGGACTGACGTACGTTTGTTAGCTCAGTGGTCGAGTTCACGAAGGTGAACAATTGTTCATAAACAACCCGTAGTTGATGGTGCTTCGTGATTAGCTGCAAAATACTGTTAAATGATAGAACAGCCATAAACAGCGTGTACCAAAAAGGCGTGGTCATATTTAGAAAAAAACTTATAAGTACCATATACTTATATATTTTCATTTGCATTCAGTAACAATAGTAGTATTTTGAAATTACAGACTTAAATTTACAAGGTGTTGTTATGCATCCTCGCCCAAATTCAAGAGGTTGTCACAAAAGATGTAAATGATCAATTTAAATTACGATACCTAGTAAATTATTAACAAACGCACTTTTTTTATTGTTTAAATTTTTCAGTATTTCAGAATAACCCCCTGTCGTGATTTTTTGTAAATTCTTGCAATGTTATAATAATTATTCAATATCAGTAGCTCTTTTGACTTTTTGAATTTGAACGGATACAAATAGTATTGGTACCTAATCCATACTGTGTGTATTTTAACTACATGAAATTATGTTGAGTAAGTATTATGATTGTCTGATATTTATTACAAAAATCTTGTTTAGTCTAGTTGCTGTATTGATGTAAGTAAAGTTGGAAGGGGACATCTCCTCCGTACTGCCAATGGCGGCGATGGCTAGCGATGGCAGAGGCAGTTGTTCGGTGATCGTGGAATGGTGAAGACGATCAGATCGACTCGATCTTAGTTATTTTTGTGTTTATATGAAGTTTAATTTTACCCCTTACATGGTTTAGGGGAGGATAAGAAATGATCAATTAAACGTTTGAGATTATATGTATGTATGTGTGAAAGTGCGGTTATAGGGCGAGGATCAAACAAGACGCGTTTAAAACACTGGTGGTTCACACTTACCAAATTCCGTAAACAAATTATTAAAAATGGCCTGCCCATTTTATTATTGACTAGCGACCCGCCCCGGCTTCGCACGGGTGCAATGCTGATACTAAATACACTACAGAAAAACTGTGAATGTTGTATATAAAAACATAGCGGCCCGCTCTGGCTTCGCACGGGTATAAAATACATAGTTATTATACATATAAACCTTCCTCTTCACCGCCGCAAAATCCGTTGCGTAGTTTTAAAGATTTAAGCATACATAGGGATATAGGGACAGAGAAAGCGACTTTGTTTTATACTATGTAGTGATTCGGGTCGAGAATCATTAGCATAGTACCTCCTTGAATTTGACAAGGATGCAAAACAACAGCTTGTATAGATAACTGCAATTTTTGTATGAATGAATGAATTAATTAAATTCCTAAAGTAAAAGATCCATACAATTTTAGTACCTAACTTAATATTAGTATAGAACATCTGATTTATTTTTCACTTATATCGGTCCCATACAGAAAGTGTATTAGTTGATGGTCTGTACAGCACCTTTAAACATAACTATACCTTTCTGATACTATCAAATAAGTACTACTGTTCAAATTAACCGTAATCATTTTGATTGCGAAATAATTATGTTGGTCTAAAAACAATTTCAATTACTTTATTACACTAATACAACAAATATCGTGTACTCCACCGACAAACAAAATTGATTGCGGAACCCATTTTTCCTTAACCAATAAAATATACGATTCCCATCGGATTCTTTCTGAAACACAAATCGAGATGATGAACAAATTGAATCAAGTATAGTAATAAGTTATTTTAGAACTGGATTGTTGGAATTATTAGAAAAGCTTTTGTAAGGTCCTTACATAAATATGAATAAGAATGAGGACCTTGTGGCTAGATAATAATAGCCGCACGGGTCGATCTTCAAGGTTAAGCCGTGCTTGCTGAGTTCGGTCCGTGGATGGGTAAGCACAATTACATACCGAGTTTCCTCCGTGCCTCGGAAAGCACGTTAAGCCGTCCTGGCTGTCATTTGTAGATCTTTGACAGTCGTTACAAGTAGTCAGAAGCCAAAAGTCTGACAACCAGTCTTACCAAGGGGTTTCGTATTACCCAGTTACTGGGTTGTGGAGGTCAGATAGGCAGTCGCTTCATGTAAAATAGTGGTATTCAGCTGCATCCGGTTAGACTGGAAACCGACCCCAAGATAGTTTGGAAAAAAGGCTACGCAGATGATGTAATTTCACTAGGTGAGTTTTAGGTAGCATGCTTTTAAAATTCCCTTCATTCACCAGGCACCATATTTCATTTTGGACCTATTAATCTTCATAGATTACAGTTAGCCAGGACCTGTTCTTCATTTTCACATCACTTAGCATCCCTTGGGACCATCCATTCTACTTCCATGTGAGGGTATCTCTCAAGAGGGTTAGTACGAGATGTAAACACTTTAATACCGTGGCTTAATAGTACATTATGATATAAGTGCGGTAAGTTGAAAATTACAGCCCAGGCGATATTGCTAGCCCGAGCCGTAGGCGAGGGCTACAAGAAAGCAGAGGCTGTAATTATCAAAGCGCACGTATGTCATACGACGTTTTATAACATATTTGCGAGGAAATAAATAAAACTCGGACGACATTTTCAAATAAAAACAATACAGCGAAAAGAAAAAGCGCGCGGAATAATTTTTGCTTGTTCACAAATTATGAAATTAGCGATGCGCGCGCTTCAGCGCTTTTTTTAAGGCAAAGGCACAAAAACAGTATGTAAGCCAGTATTACTACTAAAGTAAATTAATATTTTTGTGTTTTAGTTGGTTGTAATTTATGGTCAAAATTGATTAAACTAAATAATGAAATGTTTATTTTTTATATTTTATCTCCCAAGCTAATTTTATTCATAAAATGTTGACCACTTTTCTGACATAAAAACTCTTTGCTAATATATTTAAAAAAGTACCGTTCGTTTTAGACGGAGCATTTTGATCAACCGTGAATTTTACATTACATTACCGCACTAGTGCGTAATGAGATACATTACTATACTGAAATTGGTGAAATAAGAGACCCTTTACGAGCAAATGTGTTATAAATGAGATTTACATGTCAGCTTGTAGACTTGCATCTCACGTATACTAATAAAGTACAAATTTTAAGCAAAGGATATACTAAAAAAAACACTCCGAATATATTTAAAATACCGCAATTTTCTTGGCTCGTATCCTGTTTCAGGAAAACCTGTTTTTGACTTTTTCATTTCCATTTTATGCCTCGATAAAAACCTTACATTCTCACATAGCCACAATATAGCTCGAGTTAGTGAATGAGGTGGATGACGTCGCTCGACAGTATGTACCACAATGAGCATCCGCCTGTAGGGTTACTGCGCTCGGTTTTTTACATACATTCCACATAAAAGAAAAAACTGAGTTGTGAGGAAAAACGTACAAAGCCTGCTTTAAAAAAATATACGGATATTTTATGGCTTTTTATATGGCAATGGGTTAAAAACAATCACCCGAAACATAATATAGTATCGTGATTTTAGGGTAAAACTAAAACTCTCAGCACGTATGTGAGTCGCTTATGAAAGTTAATAAACAAAATGTTCAGAATAGGCTCCAAAAAAATGCTGTATATTAATTTTAGAGCAAAAAGCCTTGTCATTTTTTTTTCAAACAATTCAATGCTCCCAAATCGTCTATAAGCACTCCAGGATTCAGTTCGCACATTCAGTTCAATATTTAAACATCTCTATCGACTTCTTCGTAGTTTGGGCCTTGCTTTAGGTATTTGGAATACTTGGTATTATTGTGTACGTGTCGTAGTACTGTGGAATATTAACATTGCGGTGGGAGCTAACCTTGCGTGCTCAGTCTCTTAGTGGTATCTCGGTTATCTTTACGAACTCCGAATATATTGTACAAGAGGACACTGAGCAGTTCGGTTAAGTTATAAATTGAATATGTAGGTGTTCTGCATGAGATAGTAACTAAGGTAAATGTAGTGTCTAGCAATAGTAATGTGTGGTACTGATAAACATTAACGCCTAAGTGTAACCACACTCAATCTACATCCATTGATACACATAGGAAATTGTGGTCTTGATGCCCGTTGAGGTTCGTTTCGATGCCGTGTCGACGGCGCGTTCGTGTTCCACGCGCGCCTCAAGGAGATGTCAGCAAACCGGAAGGGGTCCGAGAGGGCCGATGCCTGCCAGGGTTGCGGGACTATTCGAAAGAGATACCGTGGCCCTGGAACACAAAGGGCTAAGAAGGAACATGGATGGGTTTTAGTCAGTATAAGTCTGACACTCCTGGGGGAGTCATTTGATGATTTCCAATCCGTAAAAAAAAGGTTCGTTTCGATTCCTCATTCAAATTTGAAGTAATATCGACATAATGAAATTATAAATTTCAGGCAATTAAGTGCTACCGCAAAATGAACCGTGTGTGGTTGATATAATAACAAATTCTGGACTTTTTAACTTTATACACTCGGTACAATTTGTTTTGTGTTTTATCCAACGATTTACGCATAGTAGTTTTAGCTCTAGGAGGAAGTTTCATAAGTATAACCTCGACCTGCTGAAGAAAGTTGAGATTCAAATGGAGTTTCTCAAGTTTTAATGCATTGTCGAGCTGTAGGATTTGCATGAATGATGCAGACAAACAGCTCTCTCTTTTAAATTAAAGGGAAATTCAAAACAAGTATTATTAGACATGGTCTGTAACATACCATCGTATCGTATCGTACCCAGTTACTGGGGGTTGTGGAGGTCAGATAGGCAGTCGCTTCATGTAAAATACTGATACAAGCAAGTTTGGGAAAAGGCAAGGCTGTCTATCAAATGTTGTGGCATCTTACAAAGTGACAAGGCAATTTACATTTTGCCTTCGGCATATTTTAAAACAGCGAGCGTTTTTAAACGGACGACGCCGTTTGTAAAACGCCGTTACATACAAATTGACACACACCACATATATGTCTCAGAGAATAATAATATTCAAGGTGTTGTTTTGCATCCTCGTCAAACAGGAAGTGGTCACAATGGACTTAAATAATCAATTTAAATTCCGGTATACCTGCTTAATCCTAACTTATATTATAAATGCGAAAGTAAGTTTGTTTGTTACGCATACACGCAAAAACTACTCAACCAATCATCATGAAATTTGGTACACATATTCTTGGAGGTATTAGAAGTAACATAGGCTATATACACTACAGTCCCTCCTCTTTTAATTAAAGGTCACCCGATAAACAGGGTATACAAATTTAAATGCTGGGGTCATCGGGGTTACGGATTATCTGAAAGACGACCTGGATCTAGTGAGGAAGCGCAGAGCATTATCATTTAGGGCAAATTTGGCATTTGGCATTTTGGGCATACTACGCGGCAGGCCGTATGGCGGTGTCGCTCTGTTGTGGAGAAATAGTGTCTTCCAGCAAGTGTCAGTGTTGCGGTGTGATTGTGCTCGGATATGTGCTATTAAGATAACGAGTGTTCGCCCAGTGATTGTAGTAATAAGTATCTATATGCCTACGAATTCGGTGGAAAACCTGCCTGATTTTACGGACTGTCTAAGTACTGTAAGTGCGATTGTAGATGAATATGGCATTGAGTCTGTATTTGTGTTAGGCGATTTCAATGCTGATTTACATGAATTGTTTTTTAGCGAACTTGGGCATTTCTGTAGTGAGCAGTGTTGGTCGTGTGTAGATGTTGATTTTCTGGGTACAAATTCGGGAGCTTACACTTTTATTAGTGAGGCGCACGGGTCATGTAGCTGGTTGGATCACTGTATTGTGACTCAGGCGGCCAAGCGAGCTGTCGTGAATGTTTTTATTGAATATGACACTAATTGGTCTGACCATTTTCCCTTAGTTCTTGAATGCAACTTAAATCTATTGACACCAAAGTTATCCAATACTACAAGTACTTATAACAACGTTGTGTGGGGTGTTAGAAATGAGAAACAGGTCGTTAAATATACCAATGAGTGTCATAAACGACTAAATTTAATTGATTTTCCTGCCGAGTGTGTGAGTTGTGCGGATAAACATTGTAATGACTATGGTCACTTGCGTACTCTGGACAGTTTGTACTATGACATTGTGTCTGCCCTTCGTGGTGCGTCTTTGGTGAGTCGAGGGGGCACTAGGGCGGGTGGTAGTGGTCCGCGTGTAGTGGGATGGAACGAGCTTGTCAGAGAGGCTCACGGAAAGGCTCGGTTGAAGTTTTCAGAGTGGGTTGCGTGTGGTAGGCCTAGGTCTGGCATCATGTATGCAGAAATGTGTAAGAGCAGAAGGGTGTTTAAATCACGATTAAAGGCATGTCAAGATCGTGAAGTACAGATTAGGATGGACACCCTTGCGGAGAAGCATTCTGGTGGTGACTTCTGTGGGTTTTGGAAACACACGAGCAAAGCAAACGGTAGGCCGAGTCTTCCTGTGAGCGTTGATGGAGTTAGTGACCATAAGGAAATTGCGAACGTTTTTAAGGAGCATTTTTCCATACAATCCCCACTGGGTGCGGCAAGTGGAGTGTTCAGTGCTGGGTTGTCTAATGAGGTTGTTGGGGTTCGATACTTGGCTAAAGACGTGGCCTCAATTATCAAGAATATGACGCGAGGCAAATCGCCTGGGCATGACGGTCTTAGCGTTGAACACCTGCAACATGCTGGCCCACATATTAATCGAGTCCTCGCGATGTTTTTCTCACTGTGCGCGAGCCACTCTTACCTACCCATGGATCTTATGAGGGCTGTGGTGGTGCCTGTTGTGAAAAATAAAACCGGTGACCTTGCTGATAAAGCTAACTATAGGCCTATCACGCTGGCCACCATCATAGCCAAGGTGTTTGACGGTTTGCTTAATACACAGTTGAGGAAGTATGTAAACTTACATGATAACCAATTTGGCTTCAGACCACAACTGTCTACGGAGAGTGCCATACTGTGTCTTAAGCACACCGTCAGATACTATACGGACCGTAGGACCCCCGTATACGCGTGTTTCCTCGACTTATCCAGGGCTTTTGACCTGGTTGCGTATGATATCCTGTGGGATAAGCTCGCGAGCATTAATCTGCCGCACGATCTTGTGGCTATGTTCAGGTATTGGTATACGCATCAGGTCAACAGCGTCAGGTGGGTGGAGGCAGTGTCAGAGCCGTATCGATTGGAGTGCGGTGTGAGGCAGGGCGGCTTGACCTCACCCACCCTTTTTAACCTCTATATGGATGCACTCATCGTCGCGCTCAGCAGTGAGCATGTTGGTTGTCATGTTGACGGTGTATGTGTCAACAATCTAAGCTATGCTGACGACATGGTTCTGCTGAGCGCGTCGGTTTGTGGTCTGAGGAGGTTGGTACAGATTTGTGAGGATTACGCGGGTGAGCATGGTCTAAAATATAATGTGTCAAAAAGCCAATGCATGGTCTTTGCGACTAGTGGTGCTAAGTGCCCAGAAACGGTACCTCCGCTTTATCTGTATGGTGTTCCTCTGGATAGAGTGGATCAATTTAAGTACCTTGGGCATTTGGTCACGTCTGATCTCAGAGACCATGCTGACATCGAACGGGAGCGGAGGGCTTTGTCGAAAAGAGCAAACATGCTCGCCCGCAGGTTTGCACGTTGTTCTAATCCAGTTAAAATCACCCTTTTCAAGGCGTACTGCACCTCTTTGTACACGTGCAGTCTGTGGGTTCGCTACACACAAGCTAGCTACAATGCCCTCCGCGTCCAGTATAATAATGCGTTTAGGGCAGTGTTGGGGCTGCCTCGTTTCTGCAGTGCCTCGGGCATGTTTGCGGAAGCGCGCACCGACTGTTTCCACGCCACCATGCGCAAGCGGTGCGCGTCCTTGGTGCGCAGGGTGCGAGCCAGCTCCAACGCTGTCCTGGCAATGATTGCGGGAAGACTTGATTGTCCCTATATGAGGCACTGCTGTAACCGGCATGTTGTTAAGGTCGACTAGCTATTACTTAGTTTAATTTAATTGATTTGAAATTTTATATATTATTCTCTTTTTAAATTGTAATTTCTCATTTTCATTTAATAATATGAGTATTTCATTTGACATTTATTCTAATTTGAAACTAATTTTAATTTGACAGTTATTGTAATTTGACATTTATTCTAATTTGACATTTATTTTTAATTTTACTATCTACTTTTTAATTAAATTCAATAATTTACTTATCTAATTTAACTTTGAAATGTAGAATATCAAGCCGACCAATAATTTATGTTTGTGTGTGAGTAATTTATGTGTTTGGATTTTTATTTATTTTTGTTTTATATGGGTCACGGACCTGAAATAAATTATTATTATTAAATATGCTGGCCCTCAGGTTTTCTCGTTGTACAGCTTCGGTTAAAAAAGTTCTTTTTAAGGCATATTGCACATCGCTGTACTCGGGAGCCCTGTGGTTCTTCTTCTTAGTCGTTACGCTTTTGACAGAGCGGTCGTGGTCGTCATAAAGTGTTGCTACTACTTGCGGCAGATGTAATACGCCTCACGATGTCCCGCCACCTCGCCCGATCAGAAGTCATCCGGGTACATTCGTGCACGGGACCGCCCACAGCAGACTTGATCTGGTGGTTCACTTATACCCAAAAGGCTTATAATGCTCTGCGTATCCAACATAATAATACGTTCAGGGTATTGTTGCGACTGCCACGCTTCTGTAGTGCATCAGCAATGTTTGCCGACGCACGCACTGACAGTTTTGATGCGTTGTGGCGTAAAAAATCTGCCTAACTACTCCGTAGGTTGCGTGGCAGTCCCAACACTATTCTGCAATCGATAGCCGCCCGGGCAGACAGCCCGCTAGTGTGGGCGCTATTCCAATTGCACTCGATCTCTTCTAGTTATTAAGTACTAACATAGGCTAAGTTATTTGTTACTAACAAAGTGGACCGTTATAATATAAGTACTCTGATTAATAAATAAATAATAATAATATATCATAACGCTACGACCAATAGGTGTGGAGCAGCAATGACAATTGTTGCGAAAACGGGGAAAATGTGACGCAGACGAAGTTGCGTGGGACAGCTAGTTATTAATAAACCCTGCTTTTTTTGTTTAAATTTGTAACTATTTCAGAGTAACCCTCTTAACATGGTTTAGGGAATAGGAAATCATAGAATAAATGTTTGAAATTGTTTGTATGTATGAAAGCGCGGTTATAGGGCGAGGATCAGACGGACCACTTGGTCGTAATTAATAAGGCTTCATCATAAAATACAACCTTATTTCTCGCTAGCAACGATTAAACTCATGATCGTGCTCAAAACAATATACAGATTCAGATAAATGTGACAGATGTGTCACATAGCTACCGTGACTCGCGAGCGCACGAAACTTAGCTAATATCAAACAATTTGGTTCAGGTAGGTAATTTATTATTCAGACCTCACAAAGGGTGTGAGTTATGAAGCTCAAAAAAGTATGGAGCGGCACCTAGTTCTTAATTTTCTGGTCTGTTGAACGCTGTGGAGTAATAAAGATTTTCCGGGTTGTAGTTTAAAGAACCGCGCTTTGAGAATGTTTTATGATACAGAAATTTAATTCTTACAGAATTATGTTTGTGCTGGATCACTTTTATCTTGAGAAAAGTTTGATACTGTACTGCAAACAATGGTTTTCAGAACTTTAATTACATTTTGTAAATTCCTGGAACAATATTAGCAGTAATAAACTAAAAATTTACATAAGAATGTTCTATGAACGTTTCATATTATTGAAGCACCAGAATTCAATACGCTAAATCTTTTTATGTTCTAACTCAATTCAATTTATCCTAATGGAGGACTTAATTATCTTAAAAACTAATTTCATACTCAATAAAAGTACTTTAATAAAAGAAGTAATTATCTGATATCTACTAAAGAGATGCGCCGCGTTTGAAGTGTTCACATAGTGTTGGGAGCGCGTCTTTTGTGACGCTTTGTTCAGTGAAGAAAGCCATTTCTTACAAATGGCTTTCTTCACTGAACAACACTTAAAAATATGGAAGAGAAAACCATTTTAGTACTTGACGTAGCTGTTGCGTGACCCATGTAAATTTAATTAAAATAATTTCAACTTTCTCCAGGAATCAAAATGTGCACGCTGTTATTTAATACTTAACTACTCAAATTCTTATAATTGATAATACCACAAAATAATTATATTCGTGGAAAACGTTCGGTCTTTGTGACACTGATAAATTGTGTCCTAGAAACTAGGAAGCTATGTCTATATAGAAGTCTAATCAATTACTGCTTCCACGTAAACAGTAGCAACGTACCATATTACTTTAGCTTCCATTGCGTCTCTCCTTCACATTGAGATACTGAATGTCCTCAAAACCGCGTAACGTGTGCGTCGCACTCCAAGTTATCTTGATAGCCTCTCTGATTATACTCCGACATTGAAGACTTGATTAGCTCAGTGACGTCACTGAGACACGGACGTGCAGTTCGCTCAGCATAGTTCCTGGTAATTGAGGAAAACGTTTGAACGACGAAGAAACGGGATCCAATTAATTATGAAGACATTTATGGCTGTGCATCGACGTATTATTTACTATATTTAGTAGAAGATATCAAAGATTCACTTTGTGCTGGGTAGGAAAAAGTACAATACGCCACGCAACGGAAATGCAATCCACCTAAAAAAGTATTCACAATACTTTGAATAATAAAACTGTCTTTTATTAATGGCATTCTGCAACACTTATATAAGAAATTATATAAAAGAAGAAATAATTGGGAAACCTTGCAGTAACACCTGTTAACGCTTTTAATAATGAATTTCACCATTTCGATTTTTGAAGCCAAACTAGTGGCTAGCACGGAGAAAATTTAATTAGTGCGAGACTGTAGCTAATTGAAAGCAAATTGCGGCCAATTATGGAGAAGCTTTGATGTAAAAATATTTCTTAGAACCTTTTGCTATAGTAACAACGACGCTTTGTGTTATTCCAGTGATAGAAAAAACAAAAGTCTCTTAGTTATTTCAACAAAATATCGACTATTCGTATCGTTCGGGAAGTTGCGTGGTATCTTCTCGTCCAACTACTAATTACATACGGGACCGAAACGTGGTCACTCACAATGGGCCTCATCAGAAATGATGGTTTAAAGCCAACGTAACAAAAGTCACCCAAAGGGCAATGGAGAGGGCTATGCTCGGAGTTTCCTTGCGTGATCAAATCAGAAATGAGGACATCCGCAAGAGAACCAAGGTTACCGACGTAGCCCGAAGAATTGCCAAACTTAAGTGGCAGTGGGCAGGGCACATTGCTCGCAGAACGGTTGGATTATGGGGCCGAAAAGTTCTGGAATGGAGACCGCGAACCGGAAGACGACGCGTTGAAAGGCCTCCCACTACGTGATCCGATGACCTGGGGAAGGTTGCGGGGATCTGCTGGATGCGAGTCGCACGGGACCGGTGACCGGTCACCGGTCAATATGGCGACACTTGGGGGAGGCCTTTGTCCAGCAATGGACGTCTTTCGGCTGAAATTATGATGATGATGAATATCGATTATTCGAGCGATCAGTCAATCATTTGAAAAATGTCAACTGTTTTGCTATGTACAAAAGCTACCCCAGTGCCTGCCGATCATACAAATATTTTTAATACAAAATTAATTTTATAAAATGGAATATTGCGAAAGAGACGAGTCGTGTAATCTTTTAATAACCCCAAGATATGTAAGCTTTGCGAATATGAACAAACCATAAAACATGTTCTATGTGGGACAAAAAAATAACGACAGTTGCTTGGCTTATAGCTCGTGCGTAGCCAATTCCTGTGAAAACCACGACGTTGGATCTACTGAGAATTTCCCTATTTACACACAAACACAAAGTCTATATATATTCACGTGTGCCGATATCTTGACACTGAATCTGCCCATCCGTAAAATATTAATTTTTATGTTCCCTTGTGACCATTTAGGAACTATTCGTATAATCCATATAATGATTTCTTACTTTTTTTTTTTAATCTTCCCTTAATCCAGTAGGGACATAATTAATTCCTTTTTAATTTTTCTTGTATGTTAAGTATGCTATGAAATATATTTTTAACGTAATTATTTTCAAAACTTTCATGTATAAAAAATACAAGTATACAACATGTAACTTAATTAACGCACATCCTGAAAATAGTTTGTTCAGAATCGTTTACTGAATCGATTTCTATCATTTTTAATATAGGTAATTTTTTATCCCAAAAATAATTAAAACTACGGAAATTATTGTCATATTAACCCTGTACAGTCAAAACAAATTTAAATGTACGTAGTTTCGTTATGTTGTGTCGAGCGGCGCGATAACTGCTTGTGCGAAAGTGTGCGTTGCGTACGTAGTAGTATGAGCATAACGTCCTCCAAGAATTGGTATAACTAATTTAATAAAGAACAATGCATATACATGTTAAATTAAAAATTCAGTATATGTATTATGATTATAACATAAAATTCTAATTGGGGTGTTTTAGGGTGTGCGTTAATTACGTTACATGTTGTATATAAAATAAACCAACTAAATAGACTAACTTAAAAAACAACAAGAAGCTTAGGCGACAAATTACTCCTCCACGTCGCTGTCATCTGGAATCGGGCCCAAAAGAGTGGCACGTTTTTCCTCATAAAAAATAGAAAATCAAAATAAATCATTTGTGTACGAAATATCTTTTTAGGGTTCCGTACCCAAAGGGTCAAACGGGACCCTATTACTGAGACTTCGCTGTCCGTCCGTCCATCCGTCCGTCCGTCCGTCCGTCTGTCACCAGGCTGTATCTCATGAACCGTGATAGTTAGCCGGTTGAAATTTCTACAGATTATGTATTTCTGTTGATGCTAAAACAACAAATACTAAAAACAGAATAATACTTATAAATATTTAAGGGAACTCCCATACAAGAAAGTGATTTCTTTGCTCGTTTTTATAAATAATGGTACGGAACCCTTCGTGCGCGAGTCCGAGTCGCACTTGGCCGGTATTTTTAAAGGTATCATGTAGGTCGAGTTGGTGTTACAAGCTGTTCATTTTGAAATTATTTTGCCGAGTTTTATCTTTCTATTATTAAAAATAGAAGCTACGAAACCTCTTTTTCTCCAAAAAAATATAAAATAAAATGGTTTTTAATTTTATTTCATCATCATCATCATCAGCCTATAATGTTCCCACTGCTGGAACTCAGGCCTCCTCTCCATAAGAGGAAATGGGCAGTAATCCACCACGCGGGCCCAGTGCGCTTTGGTAGATGTCACATGTCTTCGAATTTTTGGTTCTAGGACATGCCGGTTTCCTCATGATGTTTTCCTTCACCGTTTTTGAGGGCAGCGATGATGAAATAAATTACACAAAGTAATGCGCCTGCCTGGGTTCGAACCCACGGCTTAATATTTGTAAGTCGGGGCTGCCACCATTGGGCCACCGCTGCTCACCAATGGTATAAATTTTATTTAGAATCTCATTAATCCTCCATTGAATGCTGCGATGGAAGAATTAATTACAATGAGATTTTAATTAACACTGGCTCGGGAATCCTTTTCTTTACATTTTTATTTTCCTATTATTTGTACTACCACAAAATTAACTAATAAATTAGTTTACAAGTGTAAGTACAGTATAGGAATAATACTTAGGTACGAACCAAAAGTGAATAACAGACTCAGTACTCATGTTTCTAGTACAGCAGCAATCTGAATTCTATCAAAACTTTCTATCAAAATAATTTCACAGTGAATATCTAAGATGTAGATCTGTGTTATTTATGCTCCGTCAGTCACTAGTTGCTCTCAGTACTAACTCAAACACAAAGTCAATTTAACACAAGTGGCTCCGGACCGCGATTGATAAAGTTCTCTTTGCTAAACTGGCAAAAGAACAGTATTTAAGACCGACATTTAATTGCATCTTAATTAACGTAATTAGTTCCAGAATATTAATGCCACTTAAAAGCTTTGTGGAATTAACTTCATTGGGATTAATCTTTCTAACTCCAATTTAAATACAAACCTGAAACAAAAGCAAACATTACGTCAGTCAAGAAGTCTCCGGTTAAAAAAGTATCTTTCAAACAACTCACAATGGTATGAATTAAAGATCTCGGCTAAATAGTAAATCTTGTGAACATTATTGTGATAAGAGATTTAAATCTCGGCGAGCATTTAAAATGCTGTAGTGTTGGTAGTCGCAGTAAGCGAATTCTCTTTCTTCAAAGCAGTATTTGAGCCAGTGACTATGACGTCACAGTTCTGCGTCACCGTTTCCCGCACTCTTTCGCTTTGTCTCGAGACCGGGCAATGCGGCTTTTGATATGCTAATCAGACTGGACAATGATATCTCTTTATTCATGCTTTGTATCAGATTAGCGGCTTTGTTTTAATAAGATGTTGACCTCATTTTAGACCTGACTACTGGATACATATAAATGCTAGCAATAGTTACTATTTACTGTCATATTTAATATTCAAAAGGTGGGTTAACTGTTGTAACGGTGAAATACAAAATAAGTTCGCTATCTACGAGTACTGATTTTTTTATACTTCAATATTTATTATTCATTTCTTATAGCTGGCTCTGGTTTTGAACATTTATTAAGACTAATTAATTAATTAGGAGACCATTAAAGTTTCCGTTTTGTAAAGGTTAAAGTATTGAAAAGAAACTTAAACGATAAAGCTTTCCCGTAATTATGGTCATAAATAATTATAATTTAGATTGGAGAGAGCGAAATTAATAAAGAGAGAGAAATTAACTTGAGAAAGAAGAAAACTGTGACTCTTTGAGTTGATAGATCTATTTTAATCTTGTAAGAAAAATAACGACAAATAACTGTATTTCCTGAATAACCGGTTGCAACCAGTTCTATACAATCAGCAACCAACACCCGAAGCTATTCTCCTTATCTTACTGCACATTCAGACACAGTGCGGTGTGACTATTGTCGAAGTGACAATAACATAGTATACGTTCTACATCTACGTCAATGTCGGTTATAAAAATGCAATTATAGGAGATCGAGTCATGTGATACACATTGGTGTGTAGGTGTTATTGTTGATGTTTAAGATCATTCCGGTAATTTTGTAATAATTTCATATGAACCTTACGTAGTTCAATACATGGTGTAATGGACCGTGGTGTTAGTCTAAAACTTGGGCAAACCTAAGTAATTTATTGATAAACAGTTCCGGTATCCACGAGACTACACCTGAAACTTTCCAAATATGTAGTTCGCAGTTTAGGTACGATCGGTACCTGCTACTACAGCTTTTATGTTCAACGGTTCTCGATACATTAAATTGAATTAGATCTTGGTAATTAAATTGTATTTGACAGAAATAACATTTTCATAAGTAAGGCATGCCAGTTACTAGCTCACCGTCGGTCTGTCTTATGACGACAGCCGTGTCGACGGCGGGTTCATGTTCCCGGCGCGCCTCAAGGAGATGTCAGCAAATCGGAAAGGATCCAAGAGGGCCAATGACTGCCAGGGTTGCGGGTTGTTCGAAAGAGATACCGTGGCCCTGAACACAAAGGGCTAGGAAGGAACATGGATGGGTTTTAGTCAGTCAAGTCTGACACTCCCTTTCGCTCCGCTCAGAGCAGGAGCGGTAATTTGATGATTTCCCATCCGTAAAAAAAGGCATGCCAGTTAGTTCTGTATTTGTTTGTAAGTTGAAAAAAGCATCGGACGGTTTCCCCGCCTGGTTAACAGCATTTATTATAGATGTGGTCCTAAATGTGGTTTAGTTTCTTTCTAAAACGCCGAAACGTAGCTTTGTGCGTTTCGCGTGAGCTACGCCGTAGCTCAGTCCGAGCTACATCGTAGCGACATCACTACGAAAGTAAAACCTAAAATATTAGCAGTCGTTTTTAATACTAGAAGGGTTAGTAATCTGACGATCTCGTATATGCAAACTGCACCATTAGTGCTGCACCAGTCTAACATAATTATATCAACTCCAAACCGTTGCACCGGATACAGCAATTCAGTATATCGAATTATGATTCTCCCGCATATTGCAAGGTAAATTGTATTATCAGCTCACACAGTGTGTTCCGTATTGTTTAATTAAATGATGTTTTGGAAGAGGTAACCGAAACTCGTGATGATGTCTTGAGTTAACAATATACGATGTATGCTAAGATAACATGAAATTCTGTATTGTTATTCAAGTATATAAACTTTTGTAGGTAATGACTAAGGTCGGGCATGTATTTACATACATATTTCGTTTGTTGAGGTGCGTGTCTTTAATAAAGGTGAATATTGATATCGTAACATTAGTATTCATCATCGAGTAATAACCGTAATATTTCTACACCGTATCAAATTCAATGAGATGCCGTAAAATCACTAAGCATCTATCACAATAATGTAAGTGCGTATATTTTATGTATTTACGTAGAGTTTCTTTCACACTGTCGCTATCCACGGAAGCGCAGCGCAGCATTTTTAAAAAAAGTCGCGAAAAATGATCAATTTGGCTTTGCATATGGACTAAAGCCACCGGGATGGATCGGTGAATTTAATTATTTTCATAGCATTTTGATTTCATCACGAAATTCAGATGCAGTGCAAATTACCTATCCAAATAATATACGTCATCATAAAAATTTCATAGGTAAGCACAAAACGTAATATTAGACAAGTACAATTCTATCCTGACCCCAACCAAAAAACCCTGCTGTCTTGTATGGATCAGAATGTTGGACCGCAAAAGGGATGAGTGAAAGGCATTTGCATGTGTCTGAGATGAGAATGCTAAGGGGGATGCGCGGTGTTACGCGAATAGATAGAATAAGGAGTGAGAACATAGGAACACAGAGAAAGTCTTAAAGTGGCGTCGATACTGAAAGGATGTGTGGGCGGGCATGTGATGCGGAGGAATGAGGAAAATGTCGTGAGGGAAGTTTTGAGTATGAATGTGGATGGGTATAAAACTAGAGGAAGACCAATAAACGATGGATGGACTGTGTGAAGGATGATATGGCAAGAAGGGAGTTATCTCATGAGATGACAAGTAATAGTGAAGTATGGAAGAAGAAGACATGCTGTGCCGACCCCAAATAAATTGGAATAAGGGCAGGAAGGAATGATAATGACCCCAACCAAATGCGCAGCTAGAATCCTGAAATTAAACCTGCGACCCGAGCACAGAATCTCTTCAATCATGACTCAGATCCCACATTTTAATAATACCCGCAACTTGTACACAATTAACCGGAAATTAAACACACGCTTAACTGCACAGAGACACTGCGGATGTTTATAGAGAAACCTGCCAAGTGATGAATCTTGAATGAACTATATCATCATCATCATTAGCCTATAATGCTCCCACTGCTGGGACAAAGGCCTCCTCTCCTATGAGAGGGAGTGGGCTGTAATCCACCACGCGGGCCCAGTGCGGGTTAGTAGATGTCACATGTCTTCGAATTTTTGGTTCTAGGACATGCCGGTTTCCTCACGATGTTTTCCTTCACCGTTCACCGTTCATGAACTATATCTGACCGATTATTTACATTGTTGCTATGTTGTTTTGGCCAAAGTGATTATGTTAGTGGAAGCCATTACATCTAACATTCTACTAAAATATGCAGCTTACGAACTTCCACCGAACAGAAATCATCGTATTCCAAAATTCTGAAAAATCTATGGTGATCACCACAACTATATAACTTGGAGTGTGTTCTGTGAATTGTTCAAGCTCACTGTTTAGGTACAATTACCACATTAGTTACCAAAACAGATCTACTAGCAGTCTGGATTATGGAAAATTATCGAATTGGCGGACAACATTTCTATTTAAGGTAGGTATCTTGTGTTATTTAAGGTATCTATCTAAAGAGATACCGCGGCCCTGGAACACAAAGGGCGAAGAAGGAACATGGATGGGTTTTAGTCAGTACAAGTCTGACACTCCCTCCCGCTCCGCCCAGAGCGGGAGAAGTCATTTGATGATTTCCCATCCGTTACAAAAAGGTAGGTATCTAAAGTTAACTAATTACGCTCTGAATTTTATCATAATTTTCAAAGCGTGGTTTATTTTAAGTTATCGCAAGCTCAAAATGTAATACGTCAAATATAGATTTCGATGAATCTCAACCAATTACGTTCAATCAATTTATCATAATTATTGAATGCTTCATTTTGTAGTATTTGAATATAATAACCTTGTAGTAAGGTTTGTTCTGATTTTGTAGCCAATTTTAGTTCTGTCATGGGCTAACGAAGCGTTTTAATGAACATGACTCTTATTCTTACCTTTAGCACTGCTAACTTATTTTTAGCGTGTGGAAGGTCTACATGAACTAAGTTCGAGTAAGTTCGGGTAATATTTCACGTAGAAAGACAATAAATCAGGGTCTCATGTTGTCGCAGAACTTCGGATCTAATTATTACCTAGGGGAGACTGGCTGTCTTGGAGAATGTAACTGTAGATATGTCTGAACTGTCAATTGTACTGTCTTGGCAGTTGTTTCGAGTCGTCATAAGCCAAAAATTTAACATCCAGTCTGACCAAGGGGTATCGTATTACCAAGTTACTGGGTTGTAGAGGTCAGATAGGCAGTCGCTTCATGTAAAATACTGGTACTCAGCTGCATCCAGTTAGACTGGAAGCCGACCCCAAGACAGTTTGGCTAAGGGCAAGGAAAAGATAATATGGGCAGACTGGCTGTCAACAGTCACCTTGACTGTGTAAACCTGTGTCTCTTTCTATAGTAAATTATTGTCACTGTAACTAGAAACTTTGCGATTTTGGTTCCGATTGACAGCTAACACTTGTTATCATGTGCTTCTTAACCTAAATTTTACTTACTTTTTTTACCGCTAGTTTGTTATTCAAGCATATTTTTTTATTGTGATAATATATCTTATGCCGCAATTAAGTGAAAAAATAGTATTTAACGGTTGTTGTTGAAATGTTAACGATGTTTTAATGAGAGCTCAATTCATTACTGGTACTCACGAATATAATCGTTTCATTATCACATTGTGCTCGACCACATTCTGTATGGTTGAGTTTTCATGAACGAGTCCCTTTAGTTTTAAAATTCATTTGTGAGCACGAATATATTATGAAGTTTTTCAATTCAATTAAACTAAGCCAACGGTTGACGGTAGAGAATACAAATGATTGTATGTTATATTATCTACAGAGCAATTTCATCTGTTGTTTAGCAACATTTTAAAACTACATCAACATAGTTCTTCCAATCTTGTTTTACCTCAATAACAGCACGTGATCATATCTGATGTTCTATGAAAGTCAACTTATCAAAAATGTATGAAAGGTCAAGTTCTCGCACATATCGCGCATGTTCATGAAATCTATCAGGCGAGTTGGCGACTCCTGCTCTTTATCTGATCGTAAGCTTACCGAGTGCGAGTTTAGATAGGAAGGCTGTTTATAATGTACAGCCTCACTTTGAAGTCGAGATAAGCCTGTACTAGTCGCTGTGTGTATCTAAATTACTGTGATCTTCATAGAGGTTTAATGGATAATTGCTGAAGTAGGGGAATGTTTGATTTAATTTATCTCTTTGAAAATGGTATACGTTAGTTAAAAAAAGTAAACACCTTTATACTTGAACTAAAGATTCCAAATGATCAAAATCAAAACAGCAATTACGTAAGGGTTTTCTTAGTTATGCCCTTTGACAGGCTTTTCTACTCTTCGTAAATTGGATATTATTAATAGATCAGGACTACTGAATTCACTACTGGAGATCACGGTTCTCAATGCAGTTCCAACAATAGGGATGATGACTGGGTAAAGAAAACGAAATTCTATTTTCTCCGTCAATCAGGTAATACAAAAATATTAGATACGTATTTTTTGTTTTATCAAGTTAACAAAAGAATACTTAGTTAAAACGCATTAAAGTTGGAGAGTGGGGGCTCACTACGTCACAACTAGGTATAAAATGTACTGAGCCGTGACGTCATGCGCCATTTCAACTCAAAATATCTCCGTAATTTTACGATTACGTGAAAAAAGAAAAAATACGTGTCAAATACTTTTTAATAATCTACCCGATAGACAAATAAAAAAAATGAGTCACCATCCCTATTCTAAGGATTTTTGCTACATTCGCCTGTTTCACTATGTGTCCATTTGTCACAGTTATCCTAAAATGATAAATTATTCTTTCTTTTTCCGCAAAAATCATTCCATTAATTGTCTGTGGGACAATTAAAAAATGCGCTAGCAAATTGTTTTCCATTTACGTATCAAGTTTGTAAATGTTGTATGTCTTTACAGCACGAAATACCTACAATATTCTTAGTGCTCGAACTGGAAACTCATGAGGTCAAATGTATTTGTTAGCGTTGCCCTATTAGTAAAATTTTCTGTAAACTGGAACTTTCGCTCAATTAATACAATTAAATGAAAATAGGACAGTGGCAGCGACCTAAGTTGTCCTCTCTACGAAGTAAATTATGCACAACTTGAAGGAAATCAGACTGAAACTTTATTCTGCTCTGTCTAATTAGATCCTCAGGATAGCTATAGAGTCTAATTAATTATTTTTTTAAATACTTCTTTAATTATGAGGCAAGACGTATTTAAAAATGGCGTATTTTATCGTTTGTGAAGATTTAGTTTAGTCAAACTTTACTGAAATGTCAGAAGTTTCTAGTTTTTCTAATGTAACTAGAAACTTAAAAGATTTTTGTTTTAGCATACCTATTAAAGACTGGGATGAAATTAAAGATCAGACTACAGTTGTAGTACTTTGCAAAATTAGTTATAATTCAATTCTAATATAGACACAGTAACACTGTGACCCGTTTCACACGGTGACAGGTATTTGTGCAGAATCCCAAGCATGTACCGGAATTAAAACTTATAGTGTAGTAAAATAAAACTCACTTTAACTCTTAATTACAACAACTTTTATCTGAAACCCTAATAACACCTCCTACTAATTGGGACTGAGAGCAAAACATATTACTTTTAATAGCAGAGTTGATTTATGTGAAAGACAAACTTTGGAACAAAGATAAAACTGTTTTCTTAACCCAATTTTTCAGGAAGAGATTATGGAGTGTTTAAAAGACTCGAACAAAATGTGAGTTGATGATTCTCATTATCTGTAAATGGAGTTTTGTGTTTTTAAAGTTAATGTAATGTGATTTATATTTTGTAAAGATAAACCTAATCTAAAAAAATCTTTGTCTATTTATGAGACAGGACTCAATTTTTGGTAAGTCTTGAGAAAAAATGATTTGAATAATAACTAAATGCATCCGTGAGTATATCAAAGTTTATATCCGCTTGTATTTAAGTGAATTGTGTGTATCATTTGCAAATTTTTATCGCTAGATGTCATAAAACTGTCCAGTTAATTACTGGCAACACTCGATAATGAAGCACACGCGTGCTTGACGTGCTAACGTGAAAGTATTCAACTACTTGAAAATTAAATGCTGGTCAACCTAGTCGAAGGGTGATCGTTCATATAATACGAGTATGTGTGATAATGTTGGTTGCTATACCTACACAGAATTATAAATAAGTTTGATATATACAAGGTGTTGTTTTGCATCCTCGTCAAATTCAAGGAGGTAACTATGCTAATGATTCTCGTGCCCAATCAATAATAAAATGGGTAGGTAATTTTTATTTTTGTTCTTTTTTACGGAAATCGGTAAATGTGAACTACCCGTGTTTTAAACGCGGCCTGTCTGGTTCTTGGCCTATAACCTCGCTTACACACATAGGTACAAACAATCTCAAACGTTTATTCGATAAATTTTTCTTATTCCTTAAACCACGTTAAGGGGTTATTCTGAAATATTGTCAAACTTAAACAACCAAAAAAATCAGTTATTATTAATAATTAACTAGATACCGTAATTTTAATTGATTATTTGTGTCTTTTGTGAACACCTCCTGAAATTTGACGAGGTTGCAAAACAACACCTTGTATACTTATATAGTAACTATCCAGAGTCCTAAAGCACTCTTCTCACTTGATACAATATAATGTATAGAGCAATTACGCGTGAACTAAAGCAACACACAAATAGCATTAAATAATGAAGCCATAACATAAGAAAGTACTGTTGGCCTAACATGTTGTCTTAAAACATTATTGTTTCATTCTTATTCCACAGTGGGAAAGAGACGGAGCTATACAGGTCGTCTAGCTCCATCTCTTTCCCACTCTGAAATAAAAATGAAACAATGATGTTTTAGAATGTCATAGTAACTCCCCTGGTCGCTCGTACATTCTGAACCATACAGCTTTAGATATTACGAAAGGATCACCTAAAAATAAATGTGCGTTTATAACCAGTGAAGCGCAAACTCAGCAAAATGCTGAAAACGCTCAAAAGCTTTCGCATATCATACAAACGAGGTCATTATAACGTTATTGTTTTATTTTATTGCCACACAAGATAAGGCTTGTTGAATGGTTACTGAACACAAATAGTAGACTTAGTGAAATGATAATAATTAATTTATGAAAGGAAGGCTGTTCCACAACGAAATTTTAAATACATTAGTGTTTCTTTCATATTTGTAGCATTCTTTCAGAAAAATCTACGTTATGATTGAACTGTTTTACTAAGTGTAACATAGATGTTACCAACTATTAATTAAGCCTTATTGAACAGTTCGGCCCTTACTGACAAAGCACGTCATCGAAATTCAAATCGTGTAGGAAACACAAATACGCATCCATGTTTGAAACTTTTACCTCACATTGTGTCCACGTGTTCCATTTAATACAAGCGGTGTGATTCTGTAAGACCTCACTTAGAACTTCGAATCTGAATCGGCTGTGAGTTTCTTGATTGGCATTCTAAAAACCCGGTTGATAATTCGAATTTACACTAGCGCCACCACTTTGAGCGTGTCAGCGAGTTGAACTAAATTAACAGGGAGATTTTGACAGATAAAGTATGAGATGACGTAAGAAGTGGCATTCAGTAAGGTAATTCCCCTGTCACTTCGACGCTCCCTTGGCTACAAAATCAAGGTCATTTTGAACCTTACGCGAAGTGACAGTGGATAGCGATGTGAGATGTGAGTTGTCGTCTGAATTTTACAGAATCGACGGACAGCACTAACTAATCAGTGCCGTGTTATCTAGGAGACACGTTGTAAACAATCGATGGTACAGTCAAGAATACGTTTGTAACTCGTAACATAAAGTTACGTCATAAAACTGTTTGGCTTGTGTTTGACTGTTTCGGACATACGGGTTCGGGAACGAAGTTGCTAAAAACTCCTTGTGGTAGTAAAATGTTTGTCATGTTATCGAATCCGTCAAAAAATCGTAGTAAACCATTGTTTACGAACTATTCTGCTGTAAAGTTGCTCATACCAGATCAAAGTTTTTCCATTACCTAACCAAGGGTACGCATATAACCCAAATTGTGATTACTTAAGGGTACTTAACTGTACATTTAATTAAAAAATCACCATAAAAAACAACATTTTAAACGCGCGGGACTATACAAGGTGTTGTTTTGCATCGTCGTCAAAATTCAGGAGGTTGTCACTAAAGAAATAAATAATCAATTTAAATTACGGTACCTAGTTAATTATTAAGAAACGCAGATATTTTTGGTTGTTTCAGATTGTCAGTATATTTTATCAGAATAACCTCCTTAACGTGGTTTAGGGAATAAGAAATTATCAAATAAACTTTGAGATGGTTTGTATGTGTGGAAGCGCATTTATAGCGCGAGATTCAGACAGCCTGCGTTTAAAACACGGGTGGTTCACAATATTACCGATTGCCATAAATAAGAAAAATAAATACCTACCCATTTTATTATTGATTCGGGTCGAGAATCATTAGCATAGTTATACCTCCTTAAATTTGACAAGGATGCAAAACAACACCTTGTAGTGTTACAGTAAACAATTCTGCATGGTTTCGTCCCGTATTTTACACGTTTGTATTGATGCCAACAGCTTTTTATTAATACAGATTTTACGTGGCTGAAATTTTGAAAATAAAATAACGGATGTTAAACTTGCCAAAATATTCCAACCGCTATATTCTTCATAATGGATACGATATCTGATAATTTCCTACACGGAAAATAAACAAAAGACTCGAAATTAACCTAGCGATTTAAAAGGTTTTTAAATTTTATTGATTTCCAGTTGTTTTCCGAATATTTCTTTAGAAATTCAAAAGCAGCATCTAACATCAAATATTGTGAACGGACTTTTCTCCAGCCGGCCTAGCATGACCGCCGTAGAAACTAGCTATGTCTACGGAAGAATCGACAATTTGACAGATATTTCTATCGTCCCAAGCATGGCGATATTAAGAATGTAGAAAAGAAATGTTTCTTTTCTTCAGTCGACACAAGTCTACAACGTCGAGCATGACGACCATATTTTCTCTTCTTTTGACATTTGGGGGTAGAAACATTACTTCTGACAAATGTCAAACTAGTCTTAATAAAAACTAAATACGAGAAATACGTTTCGTGGTTGCGTTGAGTTACGTTCAAAAGGTTGAAATGTTATGTAAAATATTTAGGTTTAATTTCGCGAAAAAGATCCAGGCCTGGATGCAGGATGCAGCAACACCATCCCGCCCACGAAAAATGAAAAACTCGTGCAATTGGCAACTTTTTTTTGTTAACTAAACGTAACCTTTTAACTTTTCATAGCAACGTCCCCGTTGCTATGGAAAGAATTTCTGTCTATGTCTTCGTAGAAACGCGAGTCGACGGTGCGCGCCATGCTCGGGCAGAAGAAATGACAAGTTGTAAAGAAAAGATTTCTTGACGTTTCTTGGTAGAATAGAGATAGAACGGTCATGCTAGGGGGGCTGGAAAGCAATTAACAAAAATGAGCCGAGATCATAGTGCAACGATTAGCGATCTTTATCCCACTGCTTGATTCTCCACGAAATCGGGGAATTCACAATTTTTCAAAGGCCAATTGGTGGATGCCTACCACAAAGCAAATTTCTAGCTGACCCTTATATTAAAAAAAAGTAAAAGCTCATACAGACTGCAGGGTTGACCGCAAGAGCTAAAGTATTCCGAAACTTCCAACTATGAGTGTTATTCAGTTATTTACGAGTATTGCGTCCTCCATTATTGAGGTCTCGTTAGCTGCTGGTAAACAAAACCAAGAGATTATTAAAGGAGACAAGCTACTACTTGGTGGAATTTTGATAGTCATTTAAATCTTTAAAGAGTTGTAAGATAACGAAGCTTTTACGGCTTTGCTGAAATGAAAACCTTGTTGAAGAAATATTAAAACAAATGAAGAACGAAGATAATAGGAAACGTCAGTAAGAGATATTCACTTTTCCTTACGAAGGTAAGCTAACACAGCCTTTGCCTTTGAAAGATAAATACGGTCATGTTATTTAATACCGCACCATAATAGGGGATAATCCATTTTTTTTTTCTTTGTCTTTCGGGTAGTTTATTGAAAAGTATTGGACACGTATTTTTTCTTTTTTCACGTGGTCATAAAATTACGGAGATATATTGAGTTGAAATGGCGCATGACGTCACATGTAGGTAAGTTTTATACCTACTTGTGACGTAGTAAGCCCCCACTCTCTAACTTTAATGAGTTTTAACTAAGTATTTTTTTGATATTTTAATAAAACAAAAAATACGTGTCTAATATTTTTGTATTACCTGTCTGACGGACAAAATAGAATGTCGTTTTCTTTACCCAGTCCGCACCCCTATTGCTTCATAATAATTTCTAAGTGTTTTCGATGAAAGTTAAATATGAAGCAAAGGTTTTTCCTCAAGCAAATACGCGTGTTTCTCCCGATTGATTGTTGTTTATCCCTGGTGGCGTACCATGACGTCTTAAAACATTATTGTTCCATTCTTATTCCAGAGTGAAAAAGAGACGGAGCTATACAGGTCGTCTAGCTCCATCTCTTTGTTACTCTGGAATAGGAATGGAACAATAATGTTTTAAGCGTCATAGTAACCCCCTGAACTACGTCCTACCAACACAAGCTCTCATAGATATTTATCACGACCTCTGTTACACTTGTTCCGATTCATTATTTACGAGGCTCCTATTTTTTTACTAAGCTGAACATCTTCTGAAGGTACTAACAGGGATTTATTGTCACTCGTAAATCAGCAAGGGTAAGAAACTATTTATTTTTTCCTGATGCCTTTCACAAGAATGGTTTGTACACTTGTACAGGGCCTCAAGTCTGCTATTTTTATAAACATGGTCATTCTATCACGATCCCATTGTCATTCTGCTAAAAGTCCGTAATCTGCTTAATTAATAATGGTCTGTCAAATTCTATGCAATTTCTTTCAATCGAGTGTCAGTGGTTGACCATTGTGAAGTCATGATGACGCCATTATATTAGTAGATTACCAAACTTGTCAAAATCAACAATTATGAAATCAATGATAGGCCATTTTGACACTATTGTAATAGCAGACTTGAGGCCCAGTTCATAAAACATACATTCTGTAGTTGTTAATACAGTTATTATTTTCTCAAAAATTATCATAATCCTTCGGGCCTACTTTTGTTAGCTGCGCTACAGTTTATACTTTTGCAGCTACCATCGTTTTACTTGTTGTACCTAGTCTTGTTTTTTTTTTGTTCCGAAATAAACTTTTATTATTATTTTATTATTATTACTTCTCCACGTTTTACCTATTCATCCAATCATCCATTAAACATTATAGGTCATTTATATTTCGTCTGGTCAGGTTTATAATGTCAGAAAATTCAAAAAAATTGACAAACGCAAGACCTGTTCAACCTGTAAAAAAACCCAAGAAAAAACGCAAATCAGCTTACATGTGTTTTGCATGTTGAATCCGAATTGAATTGAATGCAGCCAAAAAAAATCGTATGTTTGTTTAAATGTTTGTAAACGCAACCACAGCACAGGAGAAATTCCTAGGTTCCTGTTTTTTTAGGGATCCGTACCCGAAGGGTCAAACGGGACCCTATTACTTAAATTTCGCTGTCCGTCCGTCTGTCCCCAGGCTGTATCTCATGAACCATGATAGTCAGCCAGTTGAAATTTCTACAAATTATGTATTTCTGTTGCCGCTATAACAACAAATACTAAAAACAGAATAAAATAAATATTTTAGGGGGCTTCCGTACAAAAAAAGTGATTTTTATAAATAATGGTACAAAACTCTTCTTGCGCGAGTAAAACTCGCACTTGCCGTTTTTTTTTAAACAGAGGGCTCATAAAACTACACCAATATTTTTGCTCGAATTTCACAATTATCTGAAAAATCAAATCTATATCGACCAGTTGCGGTTTATGTATGTCAGATGGAACCCTCACAGAAAACTAAGAGCTTACGATTGTTGGAGTGGGTCCAGGAGACTCCCGTTCGTTGCCAAAGCCTACATACTCCGCTGTTCTTGTTCTTTTTTTTTCTTCATACAACTGTCGGAACGATGCAAAAACTGTTTGTGTGTGAGAGTTTTATGCAGTTCAGCGTATTATTATATTATATATGTGCACACTACGCTGACTTCCAAATCTCCGTAACTAAAAGAACAAAAAATAATCGTCATGTCATGCATGACGATCATTTTTGTCATGTGGCTAATTCAAAAATATTTATGTTTTTGATTGAAAATAAACGGTTAAACATAATTGAATTGCGTAATAAAAATGCTCAAACAGAATAATTATATATAAAATGCTAAAACAGAATAATTTATACGATGCTATGGAAAATCTAAGGATCTTTAAAAGATTGTCTGTATCTTGACAGCAGAGCACATATAATAGTTACACGATTATTTGTCTACTGATAGATATTAAGTCAAAATACTGTTACCACAAAATCTGAATGGAAAAAAGAAAATTTTGTCTACAGCCAGAATGTCCTCATCTATTGAACAAATAAAAAGGCGTCTTTATTGAAAATAATGAAGTGTTAACTTTCGTCCGTCGAGCAGTCGAGACCCTGTCTCTTTCTTGACTGTTATTAAAGGAGCAGAGACGCCACAAATCATCTTGGGTGATAAAAAGAACAATATAAATGCTTCTTTTAAGATTTCCTCGCTATAAACTGAGCATGATTTGTACCCGTCATTGTAGAAGTCGACATTTTACCCGTTTCAGTGTGTTGCCCTTGCTGTCAAAAAAAGTGACGCAATTTATTTGTGCTCAAATTCGCGTGGCTGGCTGAATAAATCTTATTACTCCAGAGTTGCAATGAAAAATTGCTTATTACTTTCTGAACAAAGTAAGTCAATATAAAGATTTTAATGCAACATTATAAAAACCTATCGGAACTAAAAAGTTCTATAAACCATTTGATTGAATAAATTCGGTGCCAAACAAGAAAGCCAATTGTTTTTAACTACGTGGCAGAATAACATATTGACATGAGTACTCAACTAACACTCCACATCTGAGTTCAGTAGCATGACAACACACAAACGCGGCGATGGTTGTACTAATTGCATTTCCGTAGTTACATCAACAACACATTTCTTGTTATAAAGCCGAAGAAAAAATAATGTTTTTATTTATTTAATAATTGTGTATGCGTTGCAATGCACCTTTTCTAACCTACTACCTCCTAGAGAAATTCCTGAGACTCCTTTACGAATAAATTATTTGGTACCAGGAAATTAAACCAATGTTATTTAATCTTGGTTTTGCAAAATAATGAAATATGAAAGCTGCAGTAAAAATAATGGTGCCGTACCGATATAATGTCAGGTCAAAAATTTAAAAATCCTTTAAACGAAAACCAAAAACTATCATTCCTATACCATGCCGCCTGAAATAGTTAAATGATATAGTTTTTACGGGGCTCGCGAGGGGCACAAAAATAAAAAGAACTTTTTGGTTCGGGAAAGCAGCCAATATTCTCTCACTCAGGGTGGCCATCGATTCGGATTTCACGAGGAACTGTTCATAGTACCGTAGTAGCTACACTATCCGATGTTAAAAGGGTCCTTTTTCAAAGTCCCAGTGATGGATGAAAGGGTTACGAGCCATTCTTTTTGCTTTGGTGTTTTACGGGCTCTACAATATTCCTATGGGGTTCCTGAAAACAGATGATGGAGAAATATTCCCAACATTATTTTGGTTTGAATTTCCTGAACCAATAAATTACCTAATAAAGATTTGTTTACATTCAAACAGCTCATTCAAACTATCCCGGAAATAAAATCGATTCAAGCATTTTTATCAGAATCAGAATCATGGCATTAAATTGATGCAAAAGTCGAAGAATAAATGAAACGTCAACTACCTTAAGTACAAAGAAAGCAAATAAAAGCGGTTCTCGTTTGTGGATTCGATGTTCGAACATTCGCCACAGATTACTCCAGGGGCGTCAGTCAATGTTGAGGATAGCCCGTTGAGCTCTTAAAAAACATATGTTGCTTTGAACAACAGTTAAATCAATTATATAAACGGTACAAGTGATTATTACCTATGTCTTCTTAGTAAAAAAAAAAACCTTAGTTTCACTTCCTTTTCCATGCCTAGACATTAGTTATTTAGGTCAACGGTCAGCAAATGGTTCTAACACAAAAAACAGATAAGACCTAAATCATTTTTCTAGACTTGAAAAAAAATGGGTTTGAACAAGCAAATTCGTTCGATCTATTTTGAAATAACCTTTCCTAATTAGGTACTTAAACCATTTGTCATGAAAAAACATTCATTAGTGAATCCGCGTTAAATGAAAGTTGCATTAGTAGAAGATGATTCTTCCATGAAATGGTGTGGCTTGAAGATGTCGCGCGTCAGAGGCATGTTTGTAATAAAATCCGCGCTAGGTCTTGATTTTAGACATTTTAGGTCTTAACATAAAATAAAATAATAAAAGATAATTAGAGTTCACGTTTTAATATTTGAATAGGTAGGTGGTATTTTCTTGACAAGCCCTAGTTTGTTGAATGAGTGAAAATGAAATCTTTATTAGGAAACGTAAAAATAATTTGTTAATCTTTTTCGCTTTTATTTAATCCTGCCAAACGGTGACTTCAAAGGCGGTTAGCAAGCGACGGAGTTATGCGCGAACAAACATAAAAAAAATACAAACATCCGAGTTGAGAACCTCCTCCTTTTTTAGAAGTCGGTTAAAAAGATATTTGTAAAACTATTTTTGATATCCTGTAACCGTTTGTGTAAACATGTACAAATTTAACAATGGATAGCATACAACTGATAATTAATCGTGTTAAGAGAGTTTAAATTATCGCGAGGTGCACCAAATTGAATGCTGTAGTCGACTTGAACAGAACAAATAAACCCTGAACATCTTGAATATTCTAGACGTTTGATGGCATTTATGTTGTTATTATTGGCAGTAATATTGCAGTGGCGTGTATAGTAAGTACGTCATAAAAGCGGTCAGTGTTAAACTGAACTGCACAGATTAGTATCCCAACAGTAACGCGAAAAAGCAACTGATTCAATAAAAACCCTTATTATTGTATAAAATTGCTAAATAATACCGAAAATTTTCGTCGGCGCCATCTTGGATTTTCATTTCAACCTTATTTTTGTTATCAATAAAACCTCGAAAACGACACTTATGAAGTTCATTAAGTTGCGCAAATGTTTGTCGCGCTAATGTGTTTTCCCGCATGTCCATTCGCGCAAGTGTCCATGTGTGCAAATGTCCGCAGCAAATGTATTATTATTTATTATAACTGAAACTTATTGTTTCTCCGCTCCAAAAAGGAAAACGCTATATAATGAAAGCCCATATTTGATAGATAACCAGATATAAAACCACTTAACCATCGAACTAATAACTTATAATAAAGCAATATGTCTATGTCTAAGTGTAAACAAACGACAAAAGTTAGAATATCAGCGCATAAATATATCTGAAAGTACCTCATTTCTAACCAATTCTCACGAACGTGGTTCATCCTATATCTGAGCAAAAAGTTTAATAATGTATGGATGTTTACAAAGATTTTTCCAGTTTCTTTGGTTTTTTTCTCTTTCTTTGGAGTGTGTTAAGAAGAATCTCTTTTAAGACATCTGACACACATTATTGCATATGTTCAACCGATATAAGAGCTAAACAGAAACATTGTTAAAGGTCAGTACAACGGAGAGAAATAGAAAATAATAATTCACGTCACATCTCTCACAATGGTGAGCCGAGATAATTCCGCGCAATACCGCTTAGTAAATGTCTGATATTATCTTAATATCTTATGTTTAGCTATGTTTAGCTAAACATCAAATGTATCACTTTGAATAGATCAAAGTCAATTACCTCTCGTTTAGTTATGCCTCTTGAGTCTTATTAACACGTAAACAAAACACATTGTTGTTTGATCAACACATAGTGCATTGAATTCTCCTTAAAGCATTACTTCCGAAATACAATACAACAACGTTTGTGTCAGTTTACTAACAGCAATTGATATCAATACAGGGATAATTATTCGGATATACGTTAATATTATATTGTTTGTTGAAGATATATGTATATCATTAATTAATACATCAATATACAGAAAGTCTAATATTAAAGTAAAATAATCAATTGAGCTCAGCATAACGTTAAGTTTGTTACTGCTTTTTGTACACTCACCAACCTCCGCGCGTTATGGAAGGTACTCGTATATCAGCGTGAAAGCGAGTGTCGTCATGTAAACCGATCACGTCTACCCTCGGGGACACGCACGTGAACCAATGTCCAACATTATTACCTACCCTCTCGAGACCAATAACTTAAAACGTGCACATACTTCACACGCGCCTCACACATACACAATTAAGACACTGTGGTTCTACTTTTTCAGGTTTATTATAACGTGTATACTTGCCCAGTAGGTGCTATGCTGACATGGGTCGAAGGTAACTAAATGGCTGAATCGAAATACAAGGTGTAGTTTTACATCCACGTAAAAATTCAGGAGGTTGTCACATCATCATCTGCCTAGCCTTTTCCCAAACTTTGTTGGGGTCGGCTTCCAGTCTAACCGGATGCAACTGAGTATCAGTATTTTACATGAAGTGACTGCCTATCTGACCTTTACAACCCAGTAACTGGGTAATACGATATCAGGAGGTTATCACAATCAATTAAAATAATCTAATCTATAATAATTTCAGGTTCAGGTTCGCGTTCAAAACACAAGTGGTTCACACTTACCGATTTCCGTAAAGAAGAAAAACAAAAAAAATACCAACTCACTTTATTATTGATTCGGGTCGAGAATCATTAGCATAGTTGTTTCCTTGAATTTGACGAGGATGCAAAACAACACCTTGTATAAACCAATAACTTAACAGTACTGACGTGGCATTAGCTAAGGTCCTGCGAATACTACTCGTACGTTCTAATATTGTCTAAAACCGCCTCTTCGTTCATTAGAAACAATGGTATATCTTAATAAATGACGATCATTTACAAATTCTCTCAAACGGTACAGAGTAAACATTTAGAACAACATTTTGGTCTTACTCGAACTTTTTGACGGAAACCTTGGCACGCTCCTTAATTACAATAATAACAACGTATACTGCACTGGTTCTCTCTTTCAAAAGTTTTAGTTTGAGACACGAGCAAAAGAAGCCATAGTAGGGTGCTTTTACTATTTCTGACTTAAATAAGTTGCTGCGAAAAAGCTTTTTAACCCCCGACCAAAAAAGAGGGGTGTTATAAGTTTGACGTGTGTATCTGTGTATCTGTGTGTCTGTCTGTGGTATCGTACCTCCTAAACGGATGAACCGATTTTGATTAATTTGGTTTCTTTTGAAAAGTGTTTTAATCGAGAGTGTTCTTAGCTATGTTTCAAGAAAATCTGCTCAGCCGTTTGAAGGTTATCATCTCTTTTCTAGTTGAAGGGAAATAAACAACTTCCACAGGACGGTCTGGTCGATTCGAAATTTGAAATCTTTTTATTTGTAGCCATGGACATCGCCGGGGGAACCTGCATCCCCCCCCACTCCCCCCTAAAAGCTCGGGTTTTTTGAACTTATAACTTTCGTTGTTTTCTTTAATTAGCGAGAAGAGGCACAACACCGAGAACAAGACAGTCAAGGCTAAGATAAAATAATATAAGTTTAAAAAGCATGAAATAAAAACGGGGAACGGGGTCGGGGGACCGCTAAGTAGATCGCTTAGGACAAGCACAAAGCAAAGCGGACCCCCGACGCTACGACGCTTGGATTATTTTATTTATGGTTTTTTAGGGGATTTTTGTGTCGGGGGTTTTTTTTATGGAACATGACGTTATTTTATTAACCAACATACATTGTCTTTATCATCAATTAAACATTATCATATTGATAACAAGCATCTTTCATTTCACCCTTCATCCCCCATCAAACACATTAATTCATTTTTTTAAACAATAAAACGCATTAATCAAGGTTCCAGATATTTTCACCAAACAATTTTTCAACAAAAATACATCATCCGACCACGAGAACTTGAATGTATTACACGCACTTTACGAGATAATAATTTGAATTTTCTTCTCATAGGAAAAGAATTACGAAAAATATTATTACATCAGATTTCTCAAGCGTCTAAATGAAAAGAGGAAGAGTTTTATTTTTGCATGAACTAATATTGCATATTTAAGGTTTTTAGAGTAATATTTTTGAAAATACTTCGTAAATCCATGCTTTATATAAACAGTTTAATTAGATTGATGAGCTGTACACAACCTGAATGTAAGCACGGAATTGTAGTCCTTACTTTTATATTTTTAAGGGTGAAAAACGTCTGGATAAGGAAACAGTTAAATGATCAAGTTGGAAGCGTCTCCAGCGCGTCCTAATTGACTGCGACATAATGCTTCAACAAAGTTGGTCACTTTGGTCGTGCAGCTTTATGAACGAGTTTAAAAACAGGATAGCCCAGGTACATTATAAGAAATGTGTGTGATTTTGAACATAAGCTTAACATGGTAGAATGATATAATATCATCTTTCATCAGCAGAAAATACGGTAATGGAATAACTTAACTAAATGAATCTAACTTAAAACCTCTTCAAAACATAAATACTAATTTACAAAACTTGTCTGTCAACAGTCAAAAGAATGTTCTCGAAATTCTGCAACAAACGTAACTACGTATATTTATAATAGAAGCATATTATTAGTTTGTTACAAAATGATTGTTTTTTTTCTTCCTTTTATTACTAGTGTCAAAGGTATCAATTATATACAGGTTGTATTAATAAATGATTACTGCTCCAATATGTCATAGTAGGACGAACAGATTACTATACATAAAATAATAAAAATATAATATATTGATACTATTTTTGTCATACTAGTAGCACCACAGTCTCCCTTGTGGTGCTACTAGTAGGACAAAATAGTATGACAAAATAGTATCAATATATTATAGACCACGAGAAAACGGCGCAAAATTTTACTCTACTTTATTTCTAACCCTTTTTTGTTCCAGAACAAAATACAGGCGACATTAAGAAAAAAAAAAAATTGTTTCAAACACTAAATGTGACCCTTCCATACAGATGTGACTTCGTCTCCGGAAACAAAAAACTAGCTAAAACAAGAACACATTTTCCTGCTTTTTTCTACAACATTTAAGTTATTGAAAGTAATAATCAGCTCAGCTCAACAGTAAAATTTTATAGGTACATAAACATCGTTCAATGAACTTAATTACAATCATTAGAACGAGGTGGAGCCATAAAAAACTTGTCATAAGTTCACTCACCTGCAGGTGCCGCCGTTCTGACACATGCTGGAGGTCTTCGGGCACAGCGGCCCCTCTCCTTAGTCTGCTCCGGAGAAACTAGAGAAACACGAACCAGTAGAACTGACTGCGATGCAGAAAATGTTGTGTCCTGCGATGCAATCGCAAACAAATGTTTAATTAAGTTTATGTATTGTACTCGTATGTAATTCACAGATAATCCTTTGTGGTGAAGCAGTGGCCCAGCAGCCTGCACTTGATGGCGCTGCATAAAACTAAAACTTATGGTCGCATAAGTACGTCGTTCCTAAGGTTTTTAAGGACAACGTAACAATTGTTTTCATATTTGGCAGCCTCGTTCTGAATTCAACAACAAAGAAGCCATACATAGGTCAAAGAATAGCCTACTTATTTATGAAGATATTTGCCGGCCACTAAGACGGCAATAACGAATCTACGGCGTATTTGGGTTTACTTAACTTATATTATAAGTAATTTAAAATCCTATAGCTTTTTACTGCAGGGTTTACATTTAAATTGCAAAAGGTTGAGTTGACATTTTAGCTTTATTTTTATTTTTACCCGTAGTGCCTCTACACAAACAGTAGTTATATGATAAAACAAGCTCTCTAGCTTGTTTTATTATTTCTAAAATAAATGCATATTCGTCATTAGTTGGACTTTTCGCATACCTGATTGTCCTCCCTATATACATAAATAATATTACTTAATTCCAAAGAAGAAATTGTGAATCTCCGAAATAAGTGTAAGAAACTATCTCTGAAAGTGAATCAAGTATGACTATGTCGGTTTAGTTTATGATTTACAAATTACAATACATAAAACGCAATGCACCGTTTTTTGAGTAGAATACAGTGACGATTACACACACACATTGCAAAGGGCCCTAGTGCTTCCTAAAAATGTAAGGGTTCTGGAGAAACCTTGAAGGCATTTTATGGGGTATATAACCGGCGAAATCTTCTAACGTTGCGACGTTTCCCACAGAAATCGTTGACAAGAGCTTCGTATTTACTGACCGGTGCGAGTTTCACTTTGTTTATATTTTCATTAGTAAAATAATTAATTTTAATACCTAGATTTGGTTTCAATCAACATGACGGTATACTTTCGTTTTGTTTTGATGTAAGAGAATAATAACCACATGTTGAGTTTCTTTGTCACAAAATTGCCATCGAGCCATAACGCTACAACATCACCAATATTGCTGCTTAACTATACAGAAAAGATTAAGGTAAAGTATATAAATAAGCTACAATGTTGCTTCAGGGACACATGATGCAATACTATCTGAAAATTGCTTCTTCTAAGCTGTTCTATGAAACTTGCGTGAATTTTCAACATTCTATTTTGTGCACATCTGCGTCTGGGGAGTTTTGCTGTTCAGCGTTTTAGAATAACAAGTGTTATATCCGCAAAACGTTGCAAAGTAAGTAGCTGCTACTCTAGTTTATAAAATAGTATTAGTTGTTACCTATAAGTGTCAATCAAACATCAAGTCTGACAAGAAATCAGTAAACCAATAAGTTTATAGAAGCAGTAGCGGTACGACCGAACGAGTCCATAAGCTTGGCTTGACTACAACTTCTTATTTAAAGGTATTTGGACAGTCTGCTTGGCTAAGCTTGCCGTAATGTTGACTCACCACGAAATTGAAGTATTATTGGAACCTTCGAATTGTCTTGTCGTAATTGACGTTCGTCTTACGTCGAAGGTGTGTTTGGCTACTTGTGTGTGTGTTACTTGGCATGAAGAGTAGGTCGCAGAAAGAATAAGGATGGAGATATACCTGATGCTGGTACGGAAGCTTTTTCTTGTTACGGCTTAAATATATGAGTGGCGCAAATTCAAACCACCAAGATGCTGCTTACATTTATGGGCATAGTCCAGGTTTCTACCTACATGATCCTAGAATTTGTATTCATGAGACGAACACTATAAAGGTCCAAAAGCGATAGATATTTAGTATCATAGTTTATGTCCTCTGTCTCCTTGCTGTAAGAAATAATTAATCGGTTAAGATAACGATATAAATTCTGACTGATTTTTTCTTGCTTTGACATTTTGTTTTAGAAAGTAACCATGTGCTTTATTGCAAGTTGGAGGATGTTTATTACAGGTAAATTCCAAAACAGTGCAACGGCGCCTGTGTAACGATCCAGCTAACAGCGACCTGCTAATGACCCGGGATGGGACATTCAGCAACACAGACATCTCAGTAGTAATTACAGATAAGCTACTGCTGAGTGCACGTGACATCATGCGTCCGGTTTATTGTGAAACAATAGCATTTAATCCTTAATTTCTATCGTAGTTTAATTCTTAGAAAGGTAGACGAGCAAGATATGGCAAAACAGAAAACGGCTACAACTGTACCGTGATTAAAAGTCTGATACCCAGGTGATTTTTGATTACGGTCGAATGGTACGCGGTCCATTTGTTTTGAGCCGTTCAGACTAAATACCTGGTGGATGGGTAGTACTTCACTGTGACATTTTTTTTTGTCTCAAAGCAAGTTCATTCTTGTCAAAATTTGTCAGTTCGTTGTACAACTATTACAAGTAATACCCTAATCTCTTTAAAGTTACAGTCAACAGGCTTCTTTTGGGTAAGCTCATACCATTGTCGACTTTGTCTCTTTCATCTCTGACCTAGACTAGAGTCAAGAGCAAACCCATCGCAAATAATTATTAATAAAAAAAAACTTTTTTCTTTTTTTGTTAGGTGTTGTCTTCTTAAATCCGCATTACTGGAAGGTTCAAGATTACAAGGAAGTGTTTTATGGGTACTTAATTTAGTTAGATGACCCAAATCTTATTGAATTAATTCGGAGGTTGCTCAGAAAAGGAATTTCCACTTACTCACCACCTGTTGATAACCGAAGCTCCGCGTATAATGGAAGGTTATCAATGAGTAGGTATATATTAAGCAATATCGACCCGCGCCCGCTAGAATGGGGGATGTTTTAGTGTTGGGATATATTTTTAGAACAATGCAGATTGGATGATTCGATAAAATTACGTTATTTTACAATTCGCGCGAATCATTTCTGTCTTTTTGAATTTGGGTCTAACTTAGTAAAAGCTAGAGTAGACCGTGAAGGTTCTGAAAAGGTAGTTTAGTTATAATATTGTATACAAGTCGAACAAGACTATTATATGATAGTTACTCTTTGTTAATCTTCCTTTTGACGTGACAACGTCTTATAATTCGATAGAGCCAGCTGCACGCACGAAAAAACATGACTCATGCGGCGTTACCTCGCTCTGAGGCGTTCCATGTAAGGCTTGAAGTGCAAGCGAGAGCGCGGAACGAGCGACAAAGAAGCACAATCGGCCTTTGCGTTCGGCAGCGTTCGACATCCGTCTCTCTCCTACTTGAGTGAGCGATGCGTCTGCGTGGACAGCTGCTATACTATAGTACATTTACATGTTTTGATCGAGTATCAAGTGCAGTGAAAAGTGAATGTGGTGTCAATTGTTTATAGCAACGATAATTTTTACTACTTCTTTCTTCTCATTCTTAAAACATAATTCAATTTCAAAAAGCGAGTAGTTTGGTTAGTTACCGGTGACGATCGAATTTGCGTACTTAACACATTTTCATTCTTCCTGTACATATCGTTGCTACTATAATAATATAGCCAATACATTCTACAGCCGATAAATTCAAATTTGATTCGATTGCGAAGTCCGACGGAATATCACAAGTAAATACCGTGCAAGGAGGTGGAATAATAAATGTAACGCGTTCCAACTTTGTAGCTGAGGCTCGAGCGAGTTCAAATAAGCTATAAGAGGCTACAGATGGGAGCTGGTGCGGCACGCCGTGAATAATGCATGGCTTGTTGCTCTCAGCGACGACGCTCGGACGCTGGATAGACTTCAGTATCGGAAGTGTCATACAACATCGATACTGCGATTGTTTTATTCAAACCAAACAAGCCAAAGAAAAGTTTTGACATTTGAATGTCAAAACTTTTCTTTGGCTGGTCCATAATCTTGAACTCTCGTTTACATTGCTGCTTAGAATATTATAGATATTGATTGAAATGCAATATAGTTGGACTAAAATTAAAACATTATGAAGCTAAAACTATCAATAATAGCATATTTTGTGAGTAATGAGCTTATAAGTAAGCTGGCAGTATACATTTTTACGGTACACTTTTTTTGTATATTTCCGGTATTATCATCGGTCATAAAAGTCAACGCATCTGTGTTGCGGTTTTATAGATGAGGTTATGTTGGTTTAACTGCACGATATGAAAATAAAAAAAGAATAGAGTTGCTACAGAGTATTGCGAGAATTAAAATATGAAAATGCGAAGTTTGGTTTTATTTATTTATATTTTTGATAAAATAAATAGTGGTATATTAAGCATAAACAGTTTTGTCTTAACATTTACTATAAAGGATGTAAAACACCTCTTAACGAAGCCGAAAGGCACTGGTTCTCCCTGTCATTACGATCATTTTTTTGTTCTACACCATATCTGGGAACCTTCTAGTTACGGAGATATTAGGGGTCAAAGTTTCAACTTTTTGACAAGTATTTTTTAAAATACAAGTTTTTAATGTAAGATTTTTACTTTAAACACCTCCACGACCCCCGTCGACCCCCGTACTATTCGATCCGTCCATCACAATGTTTTGAGTGCGTTACATTGAGTTCTACCACAAAACATGATTTTACACCCCCCAAAAAAAATTCGTTTCCCAGCAATAATTTTTACGTAAAGTTATTTAGTTTCATGTACAGAATGCTTGGTTGACGGCTTCGTGATAGGTGATTTACACGGTGAATAAAACAAATATAATACACACAAAATTTGCCTTTGTTTTATATACCTATATTGTAATTTAAAAAAGAGGTAACAAACAAAAATTCATATAACGAAGTTAGTGACGAGTATTATAACAGTAGTTTCACTAAAAACCTGGTACATATGATACATTTAACGCTTTTTGCTTAGGTTTACTGTCGCGTATACGTTCATAATCAGGGTGTTTTATGAGCATAAATGAGATGAAAAGTTAATTAACTGCCGCACCACACATTATGTGTAATTTGTGGTCGGGCAGTTAATTAACTTTACCTACTGTTCGCGCACATTATGTATCAACTTTTGTGAACAATCTCATTGATAACACTTTATTTCGTAATTTTCCTTATTGCACTGTATTGGTTGTAATAATTCGTGTTCAGACAGAATAATTAGTAGCATCTTTACCGCAGTGCGGAACACTCGAGAGGCCTTTTTGCTCAAGTTATGATAAATTAGTTGTTTTCTCACTATGTAATCTGAAAATGATTTACGATCGTTCGCTAAGCTGAAGCGCTTATTTTTTATCAGCTTTCGGCGCAATTAGGATATAATGGTTTTTTTTTCAGATTGAACTTCGCTATTTTATCTTTATAGATACCGCAAACGAAAAGGAAAGCTAAATACAAGATCTCATACACGATCCTCACAACAGCAACTTAAATAGGTTGGTTCATAGCCGAGGAAGTCATGGCTTTGTTTGCGAATAATGTATAATTTATGTACTAGTTCTTTGGTGAAGGAAAATATTCTGAAGCTCGTGTGTATTAGGTACGATGAAATGTTGATGACGTCAACGTAAAACGCTCTTTAAATATTCTCACTAATAAAGAAATGAGTGTATCTAAAGATAGAAATGATGGAGGTCTCGTTAGTGCAGAACTGACCTTGATATTTCAATACGGAGGGAGGTCGTGACCTCATTATACTGTTCAAAGCTTTTCTTATCTAAATTAAAAATAACATTATGCGCCAAAATTTTGGAATTTTGCAATTTTTTCAGTTTTGTAATTCATTAATATTTCCTAATATACTTTTAGCTTTGTGCTCCTCTGCCTTACCCTTCGGGAGTACCAGGCGTACGCGTTTTACGTTGACGTCATCAACATTTCATCGTACCTAACGATGAAATGTTGATGACGTCAACGTAAAACGCTCTTTAAATATTCTCACTAATAAAGAAATGAGTGTATCTAAAGATAGAAATGATGGAGGTCTCGTTAGTGCAGAACTGACCTTGATATTTCAATACGGAGGGAGGTCGTGACCTCATTATACTGTTCAAAGCTTTTCTTATCTAAATTAAAAATAACATTATGCGACAAAATTATGGAATTTTGCAATTTTTTCAGTTTTGTAATTCATTAATATTTCCTAATATACTTTTAGCTTTGTGCTCCTCTGCCTTACCCTTCGGGAGTACCGGGCGTGATGTTATGTGTGTGTTTTAGCTTTATAGATTTCAAATAAATAATTTAGGTTATATCTGATTTGGTTGCAGTGAAGCGAGTGTGAGCGGCCCTGAGTCCACACTTGCCACGGCATAGATTTGAATTTCAGGTGCAGGAGGTCAGGGCAAAGGTCTTCTCCTCGACGACTTCAGTAAAGGTAGATTAATTTCAGAGCGGCCAATGCTTTTAATATATTAAATAATGTTTCACAATACAACATACTATTACAGCAGTGGAAATAACAGAGGTACCCTCGGGGGTGTTCACACACTACTGGGTGAACACAATAAAGGGCGAACATTTGAAACATTAAGTAATGAGCCGACGCGTTCAATGACTAGTATATGATCAAGTGAATGAGAACCTACTTACATTTATGTACTAAACTGTTGCTACGCTGTAGCGGAGGACCGCTACGTGTGCTACGTTACTACGCCGTACCGCACGACCGCCACGTGAGCTGTGCTGTATGGGACAAAAGTAAAATACGTTTCTTTTTTTTATCCAACTGGTTGGCTGTTCATATAAAAAATTAAACAGAATCTAAATTAAAAACAGTATACATGATGTACACAAACAAAGAGTAAACATCTTAAGACAAGATTTTTAAAATCATGCGAACATTTTAAATTCTGTCGTCGTCCGGGATTGCTCTGTCGTTTTTCCAGAGCATTATTTCTTCTGGAAAATCCAGATTAAATCTGAGAATCTTAGGCCAGGTATTATGCAACCACAAGTTTATTTTAGCAAAACAGTCTCTTCTATCGCTACTGCCTTCCTATTTCTTGTAATCAAGTTTTCTATAAAGATAATGTTTTGTTTTAGCCGCACACTTTTTCGGTAGTTATTTAAGGGCCTTTTCATTGCCATGCATTTTTGCGCCCGCGTGCAGGCCAGGCACGCATGCGTGCTGCCTGCAACCTATCGTATCATTCATGTTTTTATTGTCATGAGCGCCAAACGCGCGCCGGCGTGGCGAAAATAATCTGCTCTGCGGGCGGCGCGCAACAAGCATGGCCGCCTGGCCTGCACGCAATTACGCATGACAATGAAAAGGCCCTTATTGTGAATCTTAAAACAATCTTTTGAATTTTGTACTTAAAATACGATCAAAGGGAGGGACTTTTATTCATTGCAAATTATATTATACAATTAAAAACCAATAATATTATCAAAAGTGAAATCTATTTAGACTTACCGAGACTACACAAAGAGAAATATATCTCTTGTTTTAAAAAACCCATTAGCTTTAGAACGTTTTATCGAGGGGAACTAACTCAATTTGTGACCGATTTTTAAACAAGGATATTTTAAAACTGCTTTCCTGGAGGCATCGTTTCATCCATGTTTATTCATAAAGCAGAGAATGTTGCGATACTCAAGTAGCTGCAGAATTAACAACACAGAAGTACTACTATAATAAAAGACTTCCATTAAGACAATTTGCATTCTGCATCATCTTTCTTAACCCCCATAAACATGTACCAAAAAAAACAAATAAACAGAAAAACAAAGTAATTTCGTGAGGAAGTGAATGTTACAGGCGAGGAGCCGGGGAGTCCTGCTGTAAGTTATGTCTTCCGGAAACAATTTATGTACCTGAAAGAAGCAGAATTATTCATGGCGAGGTGTTAAAAGATGTGACGCAATGATGACTTTTTATGTTTGTTTTATGATAAGTAGGATGAATGGCCTCTGTTTTTATTAGGGCACATAATGCTCCTAAGTGGATCTAAATTATAACTTGGTGTCACAATATTACTAGCTATGTAATATCTCTATCTAAAAAAAATTGTTTTAAAAATTTAGCAATTTGTATTTAGTTTTTCCGACATCAACATCAACAATCTTGCATCAACCAGACAAAAAGTTTAACCTACGAACGTTTCCTTAGCTAGAGGCTAAGGAAAAGTGTTCCTTTTTTCAAATTAATAATTTTTCAAATACATGCATGACGGCCAAGCTAACAATTCGCTTTATGATATCAAAACGAGTTTCAGCATACCGATGATTCGGTGAATTGAGTATTCATCGCTGGTTCTGAGGAAAATCGATACAGAACTGAAATGATTTTTATTTTTAACCGGATTTGTATGTATTCTAAGGTTTACTGGCTCGAAAGACTTCATGTTACCAATTCCAGTTGATGTTTCATTTGTTTTGTTTGTTGTCAAATGCTGTACTTTATATTATCGCGGTTACTTAATCACAAACATGTAAGGGTACGCTTACAGCTACCAGTCGGAAAATTGTGAGGCATACCATTATAGTGGCTTTTATTCAACCGCAACGGTTCTGAACGTAGTTTGTTATCCGATAATGCATTACTTTTAGAACGTTTTCCAAGTTCCGACGAAGCAAATTAATTTGCTGGATCAAAGGTTAAAGTTTTCAAGATTTCTATATAAAAAAAATGCATCATCGCTAAAAACCTTGACTGCTCTATAATACTGTCTTAGTAACCAATAGTTTCAATAAGAATGAATAAAATGAGTAAATACGATGAGTTATTAATATTTCTTGTATATTTTTATTGATGGAAACCATTTAAAAATCAAATCTAATATTTCCTGACTTACATATTTGCGTTTCTATGTTGCCTGTTCGACGACACTCTAAAAAACAACCCACCACAAAGCTGGCAAATACCAAACAAATATGTAATATAAAATTACGCATGACATTAAACTTGAAAGCTGATATCATTCCGAAAAGGAAAAGAATAACATTTGCTTTTTGTTTGAAGTAAAATATCAATTTCGGATTCGGAGTACTTGAGATATGAATAAGTAGATTTGAAGATTGATAAGCAATTTCGAAGGCCATCAAAAAGCGAAAATAACTTCGAGAGAATATTGATATTTACTTAGCAGGTTCGTTTTCAATTACTTGTTAGGCCTACATAGTAACGTGGAAATAATGTTCTTGCTTATAAATGGAGGTCAATTAGATAAGTATGGAATATTTTAAGACCTTTGGCATTATTGATGTCAACGAATATATAAATTTAATATAATAGGAGAAGTGGTGGCCCAGTGGTGGCAGCCCCGACTTCCGAGCAGTAAGCCGTGGGTTCGAACCCAGGTAGGCACATTACTTTGTGTAATTCATTTCATCACCGCTGCTCTTAAAAACGGTGAAGGAAAACATCGTGAGGAAACCGGCATGTCCTAGAACAAAAAATTCAAATTCAAACATTATAGGCTGATGATGATGATGCCCTTTCCACTAAAAAAAATATTTGGAAAGAACTAGGAACCACTAGGCTATTTCTCCAAAGAAGCTGAAAGAACCCGAAACGTGTTGTTGAAGTGATAACGTAACTTTTGTTCAAATGCTCGCCAATATCAGGACACATGTCACGTAGCGCCATTTGACGAATACGCTAATTTAGTGGGTTCAAACTGCTAGTGGTATCAGTACCAGCGAACGCCGTGCGGGAGCACTATAAATCATAGCACTTCAAAGGTGAGGAAGTGTGGAATCCCGGAATACGTTACACGCGTCATCGATCTATTGCATCGTCAATCATCACTACAGGTGATTTATAGGTATTTCAGATGGACTTATTCGTTTTTCCATAAAATCCTTTACCAAATGTAGAATTGATTGATAATCTGAATAAGGATCATCATCATCTGCCTAGCCTTTTCCCAAACTATCTTGGGGTCGGCTTCCAGTCTAACTGGATGCAGAGTACCAGTATTTTACATGAAGCGACTGCCCATCTGACCTCCACAAACCAGTGACTGGGTAATACGATACCCCTTGGTAAGACTGGATGTCAGAATTTTGGCTTCTGACTACTCGTAACGACTGTCAAAGATCTACAAATGACAGCCGGGGCCAACGGCTTAACGTGCTTTCCGAGGCACGGAGGAAACTCGTTATGTGATTATGGTCACCCATCCACGGACCAACCTCGGCAAGCACGGCTTAACCTTCAAGATCGACCCGCGCGGCTGTTAATATTTAGCCACGAGCTCCTAATAATAATAATCTGAATAAGGATATTATACTTTAACTGTATTCATTTCAAAAAGCTTTTGTGACGCTGATTAAATTCAGCATTAAATACATGGAGTTGCGCTTGTATAATTTCAGCGTCCCTCTTAAGTGCGACAAGCATATTGTTTGCGCAAAATCAGCATCTTGGCATTGCACTAGTGATAAAAGCAAAATGCTTTTAATTCGGTTAAAATACAGATGTTCAAACAATGGTAGTTAATAAACTCAGTCAGAGCATTGTGTTACAGTGTCTCGCTTCAAACATTCTCCAGCTTGTTACCGTGTGCACATACGAGGGTGTTGTGAGAAGCGGTAGCAGCTACATGTTATACGGGAAAGTTTTCTCTTTATTAAGTCTTATATTGCAAACTAATACGGAAACTACGCGAAGCTGCTCAAAGTCGTTTCTGAACGGCACGAGCACCTGAACTTCTGTGTTGTGTGGAAAGTGGAAACGAAAGCTAAACCCGCGAACAATCGATTGCTCTGATGGCATGTATTGAAAATGCAGGCTTCAAACTGCCGTGTTGTTGATTAATGTTTTCGAATAATCGTGAGGTAGTATGCATTGTGGACGGTGAGTAATGGGCCAGCTCACCGTCCGTCCGTCTTATGACGACAGGCCGTGCCGACGGCGCGTCTGTGTTCCACGCGCGCCTCAAGAAGATGTCAGCAAATCGGAAGGGGTCCGAGAGGGCCGATGTCTGCCAGAGCTGCGGGTTGTTCGAAAGAGATACCGTGGCCCTGGAACACAAAGGGCGAAGAAGGAACATGGGTGGGTTTTAGTCAGTACAAGTCTGACACTCCCTCCCGCTCCGCCCAGAGCGGGAGAAGTCATTTGAAGATTTCTCATCCGTAAAAAAAAAAAAGGTAATATGCATTTATACAGAACCTATGTGGCAATAAGATTATTGATTGACATGTTATTTGCAATGTTCCCACCTATTGTACTAGCCCAACTTAAGTTTTCTTCTTCTACTTTGATTAAATGAGACTGAAATTATAGTGGAATTTACAAAATTTACTGCCAGTTTTTGATGGTCCAATTTAGATTATTTAGACAATATACAAGGTGTTGTTTTGCATCCTCGTCAAATTCAAGGAGGTAACTATGTTAATGATTCTCGTTCCGAATCAATAATAAAATGGGTATGTAGTTTTTTTTTATTTTTTTCTTGTTTACGGAAATCAGTAAATGTCAACCACCCGTGTTTTAAACGCGGGCTGTCTGATTCTCGCCCTATACCCGCGCTTCCACAAATACAAACAATCTCAAACGTTTATTCGATAATTACTTATTTCCTAAACCATGTTAAGGGGCTTATTCTGAAATACTGAAAAACATAAACAACCAAAAAAAACAGGGTTTATTAATAATTAACTAGGTACCGTAATTTTAACTAATTATTTATGTCTTGTGTGACAACCTCCTGAATTTTGACGAGAATGTAAAACAACACCTTTACGATAGAAAACCTTCAATCATCATCATCTGCCTAGCCTTTTCCCAAACTATCTTGGGGTTGGATTACCAGTATTTTACATGCAGCGACTGCCTATCTGACTTTCACAACCCAGTAACTGGGTAATACGATACCCCTTGGTAGGACTGGATGTATGACTACTCTTAACGACTGTCGATCTACAAATGACAGCCAGGACCAACGGCTTAATATTTAGAATGGTTTATGTTAATTGCCTATTCCCGACAGTGCGGCCTCCCGGGAACATGTCCATAACGATGGAAGGATATCGCCACTGAACCTTTGTTAACGGCTTCTTTGTCCGCTCCTACTACATAAGCTTTTCCTGCTGCGAAAAGGAATGTCTGCAATAATGTTAATCCTGCAGCTTCAAATCTTGTTATCGCTTTAAGCGAGTACATACAATTTCTTACAAAAAACAAATGCGAAACGGGATGTGCAGCGACAGTGCTGTTATTTCGTTCGAAAAATGCATGTTCAAACATTTTATTTATGATTTTACAATCGGTTTGTTTTAACCAATATAAATTTGCATACAACACGACTTCGGATACCATGTTGCTTCTATTTAAATACGTGTAATGTTTCATGTTGTGCAGTTTATTTAAAATTCAACACAAAGATGTTGCCTTTATTTACTCGTACCAGTTTTACAGGCTGGGTTTCAGCGCCCATAAAATTCTTTCTAGATTATGTGTTTAGAAGAAAATTCTGCTGTCGGACGGATATACCTCAGTAGAATGAGGTAGGCTTCAAGTGCCAGCTTACAGTGTGCTTGAATCTGAGAATATCGCTACGGGCAAGAGAGGGATTTTCGTATTTAAAGCCGAAGTAAGCGGTTTATTACAGACCAATGAAGATTAGAAACGAAATTTTAACTGTTTTATTTATATTTAAGTATCTTAGCGTTGAGGAGGAGTTTTTGATGCGCTTTTATAGTTTGTTTTTTGTTTAGTTATTTTATTTCCTCATTTTAATTGCTATAATGTATTAGTTAGTCTTAGAATATAATAGTTTTTTTTTTTAATTTGCGATTAGTTACTTCTTGACTCTAGTCTAGGTCAAAGATGATAGTGACAAACTCCACGATAGTATTTTTTTTTTTTTAATGAAAATGAGTAAATACTAACATTACTCTTTAATTATGTTCTGCAAGTAGACACTCTATAAATTTGTCCCTCTGTGACAGTTCTGTGCAAAAATTTCGCATAGTTATTTGTGTTCCGTTAACGGCCGGCGGTTAGGCGATTTGTGGCTCGATGTTTACTGTTCAATCCAGTTCTGACCTACACTCGGGTTGTATATTTTCCTATGTTTGATGTCGAGACCGTTGCATTGGTAGCATTGAACTTGGTATTATAGATCAGTAGAAATTATTGACGTACATACATATGAGTAAGATATGTCATGTTTAAAAAACTGGCCAAGTGCGAGTCGGACTCGCGCACCGAAGGTTCCGTACAAACCAAAATTACTGAAGAGAATGAATAAAAATATGCGATGTAACTAAAAATTGAAGGTTTTCGGAATTTTTCCTTTATATGAGCTATAAAACATTGTTTCATGCCAAATTTCAAGATTCTAGGTCGACTGAAAGTACCCTTTAGGTTTTGATTCCCTTGCGAGTAGTTGCGAGTTTGAAAATATTATGCGGCTTATATTGCTTTTTTTTTATTGCGTTGACATAGAAGTTTGATTTTGTTACAGCTTAAAGGTATTATAGACCTCAGTATTTGATATGAATTTCAATTTAATACCTCTACGCGTTCATGAGGAAAGAGGTAGTAAGTGCAAAATTCTTAAAAGTATTTTTATTATATGATGTAACAAAAAATTTACGGTTTTAGCAATTTTTCCTTTATTTTTGCTACAACACGTTGCTTCGTACCAAATTTCAAGATTCTGAGTTCACGGGAAGTACCCTGTAGGTTCTGATTCCCATGCCAGTGTCGAAAATTTGCGGCATAAACGGCTGTATCTTTTGATTGCGTTGGTTTAGAAGTTTGATTTTTTCACAGCTCCAAGGGACAGTAGATTTAAGTATTTGATAAATTCCAGCTTGATAACTCCACGCGTTCCTGACAAAAAGGGTCTTGACAGACAGACAGACGGACGGACAACAAAGTGATCCTATAAGGGTTCCGTTTTTTCCTTTCGAGGTACGGAACCCTAAAAACAAGTCAACAAAGTAATATTAGACCAAAAAACTCTATTTTCTCCATAAGCTGCAAAAAGAAACAAATCTCTAAATAATTGGTCCCAGGTAAGCTTAGACGTGACCAAATAAACGAATTCCAATTCTACCGAATATGAAAAATATTCTGTAATACACAGAAAATGAATCAATAATTTTCTTTGTCTGGCTATCGTGATTACAGAAATTGTATTTTTAATACGAAACAAAAGGCAAAAATGCTTTTTAAAAACAAAAGAATTTCACTAAGTCCTTTGTGATAAAGCAACAAAAACAAATGAGTTAAATTTAGGTTAGCTGTCTGCTGCAAATACATTTGTGTGCAGTATGAGGTATCTGTTAGACATGTTTGTATGCTCGACCCACGTCTTCTTAACATTTATTTTAATAAACAGCTTGCTTTAAGCTTTTGTTCCTCGAACACTGTGGAAATACCCACACCATGTGAGCCCAGCGGCAACACGTTATGGTGTAGGTACGTGAAGCGGCGCTCTGTGCCGTAGCACGCACACAAAATGTGCAGCACATTTTAACAAACGTATTGCAAGGCAAATACACTTACTAAATTAAAAACCTTAGACTTCATTAGGTGAAAAAAGAAAAAAATACAGATCCTCTGATCACTCTCTTGCTACACCAAACAATGTTTCTTTCAAATAATAGATGAAATTTTGTACTGCAGAATCCGCCATTAACCAAACTCAGAATTATTGCTTCTGTCTTAAACGTAAACGAAAAATATCTTTATAAGAGTTCTTGCTTTTTCATAAATAGGTAAGTTATTTCTTTCTCGGGTCATTACAGTTTGGTTACATAATGTTCACTACAGCATATGGCAAGGGTTTTTCATAGAACAAAAACACATAAGTACACAGAAGACAACGTGACGATATTTTCAACAAGTAGGCCTAAGGCCTAAGTATAGTTTGTAGCTTCGTTCTACGAGCTAGACTAACTTCTAATACCATTAATAAATTTCATCGAAGTTAGCTGCTCACCTAGCCATTACAAGGTACGTTAAAACTAATAAATGTTCAAATACAAGTTAGTCGTGCCGAGCACTTGTGGCCGATAAACTGACTATACGCCTGATTAACTTTAATCAACAGTTTGTGAGGAAGCCACTGTTTATTTAAGTCACGTACAGTTCAGTACAGTTTGTTGACTTAGTAAATTTAAGTTAAGCTAAACGCATCATTGTCTAGCTTAGATTGCCTAACGAACATATTAACCCTTAATCATTATAGAAGTTGAGAAATAACGCGTTTGGATACGCGCGGATATACGTGAAGTGTTTCTGAAAAAAATGATAATGGTAGTGATTATTTTATTAATTATTTTGATTAAATTTTTATCATCAAGATATTTTAAGAATCAAGAAATATCAAGGTATTATTGATGAGCACGTTACTAAATATAACCCGCCGCTCTAGTCGACCTTCAGGTAAATCCTTACTTGCCTAGGTTGGTCCAAGGATGGGTGACGACCCAATACATACCGAATTTCCTCCGTGCCTCGGAAAGCACATTAAGCCGTTGGTCCTGGATGTCAATTGTAGATTTTAACAGTTGTTCAGTAGTCAGTGTCCCGAAAATCTAACATTCAGTCTTACCAAAGGGGTTGCGCATTACACAGTACTAACTGGGTTGTAGAGGTCCGATAATCAGTCGCTCCGTGCGCATCCAGCTGTACAAAAGACCCGCTCCAACACAGTTGGGTAAAGGCTTGACAGATGATGAATTATCAAGACTATATGATAATTTTCAAGATAATTGGTAATGATAACTATTACTTCGTACCTTGCAGACTAGTATACCGCAGCTCATTACCTACATTAGCGTTAGCGGTGGTTTTGATTAGGCATGAATAGCTTCACTTGGTTGCCGTTATTGCGTTTGTGTTTGAAGTTTGTGTTAATTAAGGCGGAAACATTCTTACGTGTCGTGGCGTGTCGTGACGCGCCAGAAGCAAATCGGTTTCATACATTTAATATGGTTAGGGACATATTTGCATGGCGTGTCGTGTCGCAACGATGTATGAAAACGTATGCTTCTGGCGCGTCACGACACGCCACGACACGTAAGTGTATTTCCGCCTTTATTTTTATCTTTTTTTATCATTTGTATTTTAAAAACTTTGCCCCAAACTAGGAATTTCTCCTGTATTGTGGGTGCGTTTACAAACATGTATCTCATGTCTTTAATGTGTTACTTGACGTACAAATCCCTTGATCCTTGGTCCCTTGACGTACCTCGCAATCGAGGGAGAGGACTATTTTATTACTCCTATTTCGCGAGGAATATGTTTATTATTGGCTCCCTTAAAGTTATTACATTAAAAAAGATTTATTGCCACAATAAAACACAAATGTAAGAAAGAAAATCTGGAAAATGTTGTAATACAGATTGTTTGTGTCCTGCCTTGTCGATGCTCACTTAATCGATATTTTACGTTTTTTATAAGCTAAGGTTACATTACAGTATGATAATTATCATGTAACAAAAAGGAAATAGCTCAGAAGCGTACGTATTTACTGTAAGAAAAGCATGATAATTAGAACTCGCAAAAACTATTGGAAGTTTTAGTTCACCAAAGCACTAACCGGTACTTCTATATCTATGTATATAGTTACACTATCTATAACTCAAGAACGGCTGGACCAATTTTAATGTTTTTTGTGTTTTTGGATCTGTCTTCATCAGGGATAGATAATAAGTATTTAAATATGACATTCCTAAAAAAGGTAGGGTAGTAGGTAGGGTCGGGTAGGTAGGTAGGTGGGGTAGGGTCGAGTAGGTAGGTAGGTAGGGTAGGTAGGTAGGTAGGTAGGCAGGTAGGGCCTACCCTACGCGTTGCGTATGCGTACCCCACACCTTAGGAGGTAGGTAGGTAAAACTGCATTGCAACGCATGCCGATGCCGGGTACAGCTAGTAGTTGAATATAAAAGCATTATATCGCAATGCCTCTGAAATATATAAAGCTTACCTTTTGACATGTGTGCCTGCATGATTCAGTAAATGTCATTTACTACTACATTTACTATAAAGTGTTCTTCTAGCCTTTTTGATTCTTTCACTCGACTTTCGTTTGTTTCTCTTTCTACGTGCCTAATGACGTAAAAAAATATAACTTATAAACTATTCGAGCAAAGTTAATCAATTTTATATTGGACCACTGCGCGAGCTTCATCAAAAAATACGAATCACTTAAATTTCCCAGTAATAATAACGGAGAAATCGGAGTACATACATTGAAGAAAAAGATAAAGGATGAATAAATATCTCCCTCTCTTCCTTTTTAAGAAGTCGGTAAAAAATGTCGTCAGTATTTAAGTCTTATACGAGTAATGCATCTGCTAGAAGCACTTACAATAAAAAAGAATATTGCTACCCGGAGCTTGCCCATTAAAAGCTTCTAACTTAGTGCCTACTTAGTCAAGTTGTAATGGAACGCCTCGAGAAAATCACTACCGCCACAAGTTTTGGCATAACTTGTATTACTTTTTTCCTTTAAAGTGGAAGCCATTTGGCATTTTTTCCATTTCAAATTCAGAATCAATACCCCTTAGTAACTGGTTGCATCGTTCATAATGTAATTTTTTCACTGGCATACAGAACCATCGGGACATCCAATTCAACGAGAATGATTAAAAACACTCGTGTTTATAGTCAAAGGCCACTACTGTTGCCTGTCAGGCTGTCACATATTTGATTGTATGGAACGTTCACGGTTTCATGCATTTTCATTAAAATTTGCTTGGGGTCAAAAGAGTTTTGTTGCAAACATTTAAAACGTAGCTTTTTGTAAAACAAAAAAAAAACATTATAAGAGTAAAACAGTATAAGTTCTGAGTTTCGTTTATAAACTTCAAACGGTTACTTTTGAGGTAACTGTATTCTTTTTTTCATTAATTCGTAAAGCCGTGATAGCCTAGTGGTGTGACCGTCGGACTGCCAAGTCATATTTCTCAAGTTCGAACCCAAGACACGGACCTTTACCGTCCGTCCGTCTCATGACGACAGGCCGTGTCGACGGCGCGTACGTGTTCCACGCGCGCCTCAAGGAGATGTCAGCAAACAGGAAGGGGCCCGAGAGGGCCGATGCCTGCCAGGGCTGCGGGTTGTTCGAAAGAGATACCGCGGCCCTGGAACTCAAAGGGCTTAGAAGGAACATGGGTGGGTTTTAGTCAGTCAAGTCTGACACTCCATCTCGTTCCGCCCAGAGTGGGAGAAGTCATTTGATGATTTCCCATCCGCAAAAAAAAAAAAAAAAATTCGTGTGCATATTGTATAACTATCACTTGCTTCAGTGAAGGAAAATATAGCAAGGAAACCAATATGGCTGAGAGATATTTCGCATGAAAGCCTATAATAAACTTGAGTTCACACGATCATTCGTTTCCTTATTCTCTTTCAACGCTAGATTAGCGAGAGTATTAATTGTAGATCTGTGTTTCCACGTTTGCTCCGGCGCCCCGAGGGAGTCGACTGAGTGGAAAGGTTGACGATGCGTCACACACCAGATAATTATTGATATACGCTCCATTACATTATAGCTAGATTTTCTGTAACCCTCATTCATTGCGATCAGTCCTTAGTATGTTTGAGAAAATATATTATTTGTGGTTTATATAAAAAAAAGTAGTAAGTAGTTAAGTATCTTACAGATATTTAAAGCTGTTAGTAACAGCAAATCACGTGCTTAGTTAATTATTTTTTTCAAAGAATGCATTGTCAATAATTCAATCAAATAATGAATGAACATTCAACCATTTAGATTAAGGTACTTAGCATTCCTGTTCAATGTTTAAATGGCAGTAGGATAACAAATAAAATTGATGGCAACAAGAGATCGGATGTAATGCATAACCCAATACTGCAGAGTACGATTGCCACCCTGCATGATGTATTTGGCTCACTCGCATTAAGACTGTCAAGTCAAATTTCCAAGTCATATTTTGATAAGGATAAACGCGGCGCAAAATCAAAATATTTACTTGAAAATGCAGAAAAGACGACACAAACCAGCTGTCGATCAAAAACTGAAATGGGAAAGTTATAATAGTTAATTGTTCTGTTAGAAAAACTCAGGCAACTCATAGTGATAAAATAATTGCTAAATGTAAATAATACAAAAGTATCAGGATGTTCAGACCCTCAACAATCATTTTAATTTAACTGCTTCTGTACGGTAATAAAGTGGCCCTTGGTATTAAACTCTTTTTATGTGTCATAAAACTCTCCAAAAATGTTGTCCTGTGAACATTATTTGGAGTGTTGCGGTTTAAAACACTGCTGGTTCCTAAACCGCAGAGACCCTGTTCCTCATATTTAAATACGATACCTTTAAATTGGGACCCTTCTTTCTTTCTATATTATATAAAACTCAGATCACTGTATACACTTTAATTTACTTTAAATCACTTAGCAAATTACATCTTCATATTAAATATTCCCAAAAGCACCATATCAAAACGAGCCACACTTTCAGACTACACACTAACTTCAGTTTTGTTTTCTATCTTTCAAACTACAAAACATTCTTATTCTAAAGACCATAAACAATTCAACCTGCCAGTAAATCAAATACATTAAATTACTATTTCCATAACAAGGAGGTCAATATTATCCAGCCTGCCTGAATAAATTAGAGCAATAAGCAACTCGTGATTCAAAATTTATTTTCTTCCTTATTAGTTCGCTGATGAAAATTAAATGACATTTTGTTAAAGATTTTTTTTACGAAGTTACTTTTGGCACCAAAACACAGACTACATTAAAACATATTATATATCATTAAATCGCAATAACTGTACTCTCACTGAGGTATTACTACTCGTATAGAGAAGACAACGCGTTGCATGATTTTGCGCCACGCTTTGCGGTGAGCTGTACTGCAACCATCCAGTAAGTATCCAACGCCCGCAGAGACATGTCGTGTGTGGCTCGCATAAATAGCAACATCAAAATGCCTGGTTGTATACTTAAAGACTGCCGTAAACACTCCAGAACATCAAAAAAAAGTGATGGTATGACATATAATCAATAAGTAGACATATAAACGTTTAAAACTCTGATTTAAAGTTTTTCGCGATGTAATAATGCTCACGAGAATCGGGTTGCCGGGCGCCGCCATTTTGCAATACAACATACGACTTGCAGTTACACTACGTTGAACGAAACGCGTAAGCGCCATGAAATTCCTGGCGCTTACGACGTTTTGGTCGCGACTAAAACTATTTCTTCTATGCGATCTAGCGCTGCATGTTGTAATAGTTTGGTTAGACGACATAATTATTCTTTTAGCGCTGCAGCGAACTTTAGTTCTAACTCTTACAAAAATGAAGCAAATCTTTGGTTCGGCGTGTCTGTTCTATACGCTAGCAATATAGTTCAATGCTCTCCCCTAAACTTATCAAGCGTGAACCATAATTGTGTCTAAGCTTAAAAACGTCCTTAATAACTTACTTTCGGTTAAACTTCTCAACTATTACTAAGAGAGAAAAATTTGTGAATTACGTAATTTATATTAATAGACTAAAATTGAATAGGGGTTGAAGTTCTGTGTTTCATATTATTCCCAAATTTAACGTATTAACCCTGACGGCTTCAAAATTAATATCATTAGACAACCCAAATTTGTCTGCTACTATAAAAGCGCTAAAGCTTGTAAATAGACAACGTTCGTGCCTAAGAATTGCTGAAATAATAATATCGTCTAATTAGAACAGTAAAAGGGACCGCTTAACTTGCTCAGTCGGGAGTAGTATTCAGGGTTGGCTGTAAGATCTGGACTCTGGAAACTGTCTTAAGATTAATCTGCAGAGTAGTGCAGACAAATTTAATTAGAACAAAAGGAGGATCTTTTTCCTTATAGAACCTTTTTCAAGAAAAAATAGTAAAAGGGAAGTTTTATAATTTATATAGCTTATTTAGCTCATCTCCCTTTTCAGTCATTCAATGAATAGGTAGGTACGTACGTATGTAAACAATACTTAGTAAACAGCACTACTTTTAGGGTTCCGTACCCAAAGGGTCAAACGGGACCCTATTACTGAGACTTCGCTGTCCGTCCGTCCGTCTGTCACCAGGCTGTATCTCATGAACTGAGACAGTTAACCAGTTGAAATTTTTACAGATTATGTATTTCTGTTGCCGCTATAACAACAAATACTAAAAACAGAATTAAATAAATATTTAAGGGGGAATGGTTTTTTTGCTCGTTTTATAAATAATGGTACGAAAACCTTCGTGCGCGAGTCCGACTCGCACTTGGCCGGTTTTTAATACCGAGGGTTAGCGCGTTCCACAGCTATATTGATGAGACAGCGTATGAATTTGACATAAAGCCGGTACGGTGTGAAACTTGGCCGGATTTTTTATTTTCTTTTCCATTTCATCTAGCAATCTAATCACAGTAATAACGTGAGAAAAACCTCATCTATTTCCACTCTTCAATCTGTTAATCACACAATGGCTGCCATACGGTCAAGTACCATAAATAAATAAAGCACGGTTGTGGCTTCCATGACGAGGGTACATGTGATGTCGGTACACTCATTATAGAACGTAGGTAATTGGATAATAGAGGGAAAACTGGTTTGTGCTTTAAGGGAACTAGTATTTCTAAATGGCTCTCTAGTAGTTTTGATATGCTACTACGGTTGAACGTCACTTTCGTTAGCACTGTTAAATAAATTTTACATTACGGAGCTGTCTGATTTGGTATTCTATGTAATGCGTATTATGGTTGGGTTCACCGAATATATGAAATGGTTTTGGTGATAACTAAGCCGTTGAGATTTAATATTTTTTATATTGATAAACAGGTCTTATATAAGGTATAAGTTTTTAAACTGACATGGTCACTAACACTATTAATAACACTTGCAACGGGATATTTACCATGTGTATTATTTGTTTCGAGTTCCCGATATTTCGGCGCTGTTGCAAACGCCATGATCACGGATAAACTCAAATGACTCAACTCAAAATATACTCAAACTCTTTGATTTCCGTAAATAAGAAAAAAATACTCATTTTATTATTGATTCGTGTCGAGAATCATAAGCATAGTTACCTGCTTGAATTTGACGAGGATGCAAAACAACACCTTGTATAATGATACAATTCTGAGAATTTTCCCAAGATTAAAATAGGATAATGTAGTGTGCAAGAAATCGAGCGTGTTACGTTAGGCTTCTTTGAATATATTTAGTATCAATTCAAAGAAAGAGACCAAAAAAACGAAATATAATTATTCATACAAAGCCCATGCAGTGAAAAAGGTTAACAAACCTGAGTACCCTATTTTATTACATGAAACCTCTCCATTTCTGCAAATGTTTTGCTGAAAAATAAATGTTAGTACGGGTCAGCAGTCAAAGGTCTTTCTCGGATTACCAAGGCAATCCTTTTGCCAGAAACTTTAATCGAAAAAGATCACATTGTTATACAACAACAAAATTATAACATTTTGTCAGTATACGAGAGAGCAAACAAACTATAATTTGACGTATGTCTTGAAAAACGTTATAAGGAACTACGAGTACAATTAAGTTAGGTGTTGTAAGTTGGGCAACTCTGTTATATTCAGACCATTACTTTTATTATAGTAACACATTTCTTGAAGAATCATTTTAATTTAAAAAAATCTCTACATTTTATAGTGAGCGTTGGAACCTTAAGATTTCAAGTCATAGCTCTTTTGTAACTCACTGGCAGTTTCTTGTAATAAAAAAAAAATAGTGCGTGGAATCCCTCCGCGCGGAAGAAGTGAAACTTCGTAATACTACACGCATGCGTTCGAGTGCCACACATTCACTCTCGTTATTTTATTGAGCTACTTAATAATATATTGTTGTTTTCTTGTTGTATTATTTTAATTACATAATTATTACATAAGTTTATCGAGATTATTCTACTCATGGAAATTGAGCGAAGGCTGGTCACATCGAAGACTCGAATGCATGACTGTGTGCACGCTATCTTGCGTATCTAGTAGAACTACGTAGTCACAAATCTTGTTATACTAATAATCTATTATTGAGTTATAGAAAATATTCCCCCTCCATGGTAGCGTTAAACTTCTTGGAAGTCGCATAAGAAGTTTCACTTCAAAAAGGAAACCTCAAACATTTTGCCCTTACGCCAACTGCTTCTTTCACGGTCGGTACCTCACCAATCCACTGACGAAGGTCTCAGCCGTTTAATTCCGGTCACATACACATCGCAATACAAAAATCAGAAACGGATAAATTTAATTTAGTAATAAAATATCATCTCGTTTGGAAAAAGAATAAAAAGAAAAAGTTGCTATTGTATTTCGGGGGCAATTTAATTTGTAAAAGATTGTGGTATTCTGTTTTAAAAGCTCCTTGTTGAGACAAAAGAAAGAAATCTTTTCGAAGAAGAAAATATAATGTTTCAGGGGTTACCTGGCAATTACTAGTATTACCGTTTGTATAATTCCTTATATAAACGGAAAAAAAATCACATACATTATCATACCTACAATACACGAAAAAACCAGTAGAAGTGCAATTATAAAAAATGATTCCTATGAGTGCGTATTGTATTTAGGTGTCCTTGTGCATTTTTAAGACCAAAACAATATTTTCAACCTCACCCTTATTATTCGTTTTTACATAAATACAACAAAATCCATATTATTAATATTATAAATGCGAAAGTCACTCTGTTTGTTTGTATGTTTGTTTGTTACCTTTTCACGACTAAACGACTGATCGGATCTTAATGAAATTTGGCAAGGAGATAGATTTCAACCTGGGGAAGGACATAGGCTACATATCATCACGCTACGACCAATTGGAGCGGAGCAGCAATGAAAAATTTTGCGAAAACGGGGAAAATGTGTCGCAGACGAAGTTGCGCGGGACAGCTAGTTCATTATAAATAAATACTGTGCTGTTTCCAGAACAAACAAAGCCATTACATCAAGTGGGAGCAAAGCAAAGCCAATATTTAAAGACGTGAACAAACAGAACAAAAAGCAGCTAAACCTGGGCATTTTTTTTCCGCGACGGTGTTGTACTTGACTCTTAATTGTAATGATGCTCAGTTTTATAAGTTTTGTTTGCAAACTCTTATGGTTAATATAATAAATAGGCTTTATGATCCTCCTGTATGCATTTTTAGATTTGATATTTTATGCTATTGAGGAATAACACATTTGTTTGTCGTTACTGCTGTACAAACAACGTACACTCATAGAGGTGAAGTTTACAACAGAAAAGTTCCGTTCGGAGGCACTTAGTCAAAGTGGTTGGCGATTACCTGATACTTTTGTTACGTGAATGTCTACTATACATTTGACGAATCCTTATTTTTATTGCATTGTTTTTTTATGGGGGAATTACATATTGGAAAACAATCTTATAATCTAGAGGCGATATTTTGCACGACTCGTATCGCAAATTTCAATTTCTGTACTTCAGCGCCAAACGTAAACTTTAACTTGAAAAGCTATTAAGTGGCCAACTTTTAAAGAGCTCTTTAACTAATTGAGTATTATTTCTAAGATTAGTAGGTAAATTCCTTTAATATAAAGGCGAAAAGGGAAGAAACATTATAAAAACCACTTTTGTTACGCACAAAAGCAGGATTTACTTTGTGAAACGAACGAAAATCCGGCTCGAACAGACTTATCTATAAAAAGAGGAAACGATTCGTAACACTCTTATTGTTCGAAACCATATTATTTTACTTTCGCCGAAGTTTGAAAGAGGAGTTACGCCAAAAGAAACTTTTGGCGAACAATTTCGTCATGCTACTACCTTAAAGTATATAATGAAGTATCTTTACTATTGGGAATCACAAAACAAACTTTCTAAGAAACAAACATATTGTGTCTGCTGAACTCCTGACAGTAAGCCGTTCTGAATTGATTGTACTGGGACATCTTAGAGCTTCCATTATATAACTTGATGGTAAAATACCCATTGTTTAGATATACAAGGTGTTGTTTTGCTTCCTACGAGGATGCAAAAATACAGCTTGTATATTTGTTCCGTGCGTATATTGTAAGTCTAAATTGTAAGTTCAATTCGTAACACAACCAAATGACCCATTCAGTGTCACATATAAATACGAGGTAACAGATGAACAACGAGATATCATCACAAATAAGTGACGCACACCCCGTCTCCACATTTAAACGTATATTCACATTCGTACTGCAAATGGCGTGTACAAGGACGCGTGAAAGTGTTAGATATAGCGAGATGTTACTCACATGAAAGCTCAGGATAAGATAGGAGTATTTTATATTTCCTTTGACAAAGAAAATTTCAAGGGGATGTATCCTTCATCGCTTTTAAGTCTTGTAGCATTCTCGTTTAAAGGTTCACACTTTAAAGGAATCAAAGATTCGATACTAAAAAACCCAACTGAAAAGTTAAAAAAGTGTGCTTCCAAATGCGACTTTGCCTTTTTATTTAAATTTCCCGGTAGATAATGACAGAGTTTATCCGATTAGAACCCTTTTCATAAAATATTTTACTCAGCATAGATTCAGATATCGTGATTGTACAACAAACTTTTCCACAAAATGCAAGGACAGTGTCATGTAACTTAATCAACTTTATTCTTGATTTCCAAGTATAGTTTTCTACAAATTATTACCAACCATCTAAACTTTATGGTTTTGTTTTCGTTCAGATTGTGGTTCTTCTACTTTCCGCGTATGTTATCCTCGGTAGAAAACTTTGTATCTAGGTATGTGACATGTTCTATATTATATTCCATTTATTGTGATATATCTCCAAACATCATCATGTTTGTACGATTACATCGAACATGTACAAGCATTTTTACCTTATTGTAAAGTAAATATTGAATTATAATTGAGTATTTCGTCCGTTTTATTGTACCTTTGTTACAATAAATAAATATTTTATCAAGAAATCAGCAATTTTTCTTGCATTGAAATTTATCAAATAAATAATAGTTTGCAAGCGAAGGCTCGTGCAATGTTCGTGCTTCTGTACGTTTTCGTAAGTACGCTCTTGTGATAAAACGTACGAAGTAAAACGGTTCTTGTCACGTAGTGCGCAAAAGTTAAACTTTTTTGTATTCAAATGCAGTGCGAAACGACCTTATTTGCTTTACTATAATTAGTGTGCTTTAGTGGAATTATTCCCGCTATGTCGATTCCTTTTTCTACGACTATTATAGATGATATTTGATAGTTTTCTATGTGCCTTTACCATAACCAATTAATATACCTGTTAAAATACCTATATAAGATTTTGGTTTCTAATATCTTGTTTTAAACCGCTCTATAGCTGTAGCACGTAGCAATTCGCTATAACAAGGGATTTAAGGACTAAAATAGCTTCTTAATAATATGTTCTTATTTAAACTTCAATAAATTGCACTCTCACGTTCACACCGTTCTTGCTTCTTCGTAAATTTACCTGCAAGTTTTATGGAGACACCTTATTTATGCCGACCCTAAACGACTTTCCGCGGTTAACGGTTATCTTTTGAACTCAGGTATGTACAATTCAACTCTTACCTGGAGCGATTCGTTCTTGTCCTTTGTAGAAACCTATTTTGTATTTTTGAGAATACTGTTTACATTCTCAAAACAAAGCTTATTAACATTGCTAACTTGAATTGCTTTTGAAAAAACAATTTGCTTAATTATAAGTAAAATTTGCCAAGCTTTATTAACTTTTGTTTCAACTACACCCTGAACAAAGCTTCAATAAAAAGAAAACTTCTGCGGATGGTGCCCCTAAAAATACGTTTTATCCTCCAAACAGATTTTCTGTTCCGTTAACTTGAACTGTCCGAGTTTATTCGGGTAACGTCGCTGAGACAAATGATCGTAAGTTTCAGCGTCGAATTGCGGCAGAATGCGTGTGTACAACTCAGGGGATGTTCCTGAATGAAGACAAAAAATTTAAAAAAATGTATATCCTTTCGTTATTAAGGTTTTTTTTTTATATATTTGCATATACCTCCTTCTAGATTTGAGATGTCTTTTGTGTTGTTTTCTTCAAACTTGTAGCATTTTGCTTTAATCTTCGTAAATCGTTTGGTTTGTATGCGAGTCTGACTCGATCTTGGCCGGTTTTTATTTGAAGTGTCCTTATCTCTATAGGGTATTTTACACATAACATTGGACAATTTTCATTTATTGGTTTGTTTTTAGGTTTTATACGACAGAACATAGAGGAGCTCGTGGCTAAATAATAACAGCCGCCCGGGTCGATCTTTTTATGTTAAGCTTTCCGAGGTTGGTCCGTGGATGGGTGGCCATAATTACATACAAAGTTTCCTCCGTGCCTCAGAAAACACGTTAAGCCGTTGGTCCCGGCTGTCATTTGTAGATCTTTGATAATCGTTACGAGTAGTCAGAAGCTAAAAAGTCTGACGTCCAGTCTTACCAAGGGGTATCGTATTACCCAGTTACTGGGTTGTGGAGGTCAAATAGGCAGTCGCTTCATGTAAAACACTGATACTAAGCTGCATCCGGTTAGACTGGAAGCCGACCCCAAGATAGTTGGGGAAAAAGGCTAGGCAGATGATGATGATGACGATAGAAAATGTAAAAAAATATTTAGCCAAAAAAAAGTAAGATTTGGATAAGAAAATAAAAACGAAATCTATGTCAGCCGTTCAATACAACGGCAAGAACAACACATCTCAGGCTGCTTTTCTTTCTCATCCGAAAAAAAAGGCTAGTTTTTCTTCGTCTTGCGACGGATACTATCAAAACTCCTGTAACATAACATCAAAATGTTGCTTTGTAGATTGTAGGAACTAAACTCACATTGTGGAGCCGACTACAGTTGAAAATATTTTATGTTCAACGCAACGCTGTAATCTATCACGGACGTGCTTCAGAAACTGCGCATTTTTACATCTCTGAACATATTATGTTTTATTTTTAATACCTCTAGGCATTGTTCAGAAATAGGACACCGGAATAGCGTTATAGCTTGACGATTTTTAGTTTTGCGGGAATTCAACAATGATTTTGTTATTCCGGTATACCAATTATTCTCATTTATTTATTTTTGTACATATAATTTAAATTTTTAATTATTTCTATTTAAAATAATATTTAAAAAAAAAAAACATTTAAAAATATAAAAAGTAGCCCATCCGTATCGGGAACAGGGTCCAAGCTACCCGTCAGGGCCCGGTCAGGGCTCCAGAGAGAGGCCAGAGAAAGCCTAACAATACGAGCCATGTCCAGGAGTACCGCTTTCTGAATCAAGCCCCTGATCCAGCTGCCTTACGAGAGCCTCATCAGAGATTGGTCGAGGCTCTTGGCACTTAGGCTATTAGCTAATACGACTATCGGCACAATGATCGCTGAGTCAACATCCTGTGAGATTTCGACAACCTCGTGAGCCAAGTCAAGATACTTGATTCAACAATTATTTCCTATATTCATTTTCATACATATTAATTACATTTTTAAATATTTTTACAAAAGTAATATAAAAAACATTTAAAAATATAAAAATAGTAGCCCACCGGCATCGGGAACAGGGTCCGGGCTACCGGTGGTCAGGGTTCTTGAGAGAGGAACCTCCTAACAATACGTGCCGTTTCCAGAAGTACTGCTTTCTGAATCAAGCCCTTGATCCAGCTGCCAAGCGAAAGCCTACTCATATGTTGGTCGAGGCTTTTGGCAATTAAGCAATTGGCCGACACGACTATCAGCACAATGACTGCTGTACCCACGTCCCACATGTCTACAACCTCGCGAGCCAGATCTAGATACTTGAATTGTTTATCTTTCTCTGCTTTCACGAGGTTCTCGTCATGACGGGACCGTTATATTAACAATCATTACGCGACGCTCCAATCGGTCCATCAACACAATGTCAGGCTTATTGGCAACAATAGTCCTGTCAGTGATGATAGGTCGATCCCAATACAACGTGATAGTACCATTATCAAGAACTGGTTCGGGCGCATACCTATAGTATGGCACTTCCGATTCCACAAGGTTGTATTTCAACAATTATTATTATTATAGTTAACAATAATTTGGTACAAAAATATTGTTTTGATACAATTTGGTAACTTCTCAACAATATAAGCACAATCTGATACAAGGGAACCATTTTCAGCGCAAGCCTCTAACACAAAATTGTACATGAAATAATAAAGTTATGAAGGTAAGAAAAACCCTCATAAAAATTGAGCTGTTTCGTTTTCAGCCAATCCAATATTGCTTTGACGGACCCCACTAAACTTCGTCACGCCAATTTATTCTAATACGAAAATTCTGATGGCGCTCACAGAGCTTATATCTTGAAAAAGAATAACCATAATGATCCCATTAAACTTTTCACCAAAAAACAATGACGAGGGTCAATGATTAGAATTAAAGAACTTTAAAGAGCCGAAAGAGGCGGATATTATAAATTGGTCACGAGTAACGCAAATGTTATCTTAGCTTCGTTTTTGTCTGTTTTTTTTACCACTATTTATTTTTCTATCATATTTTTTTATTGGAATCGTTCATTAGCGGGTAAGTCAATAGAGTCGATATTGCCTTGTTGCAGGCTAGTGTCCGGGTCTGCTCGGCCTCGCTCTGTTCAGCGTCTAAAATAATGTTGTTGTCTTTATACGTTTGGCGCAAGCAGAATGCTGGAAGTCGAGTTTAAAGCTCATATTATTATAATATAATAGCTTAACAGCTAATTATTTTGTTCTCACTTGTTCTTATTACTGATAACTTTTATATTTAACTAGCTTCCGCCTGCGGCTTCATCTGCGTAAATTCATTTTTTTACATAATAGCTTTATTTTATGTGTTATACTGATATTTAAGTTTTTTCGTGAAAGAGTATCAAACATACATCCATATATCCTCACAAACTTTTACGGTTATAATATCAAGTAAGACAGTCAAGTAAGACGAGATTCTTTTAAAAGTTTCACGAGCAGCGTAATGTTTATTAATTTTTTGACGGAAGTTCCAAAGTGAAGAATAGTGTCTCCAGCTTGCGGACATCAAACAGCCGAAGTGGCTCGTTTCCACGAAGCCGGAACAAATACGTCTCAGTCTTAAACAAAAACTAAACTTTTTTACAATCATTCCACATTTCGACACTTTTCTTCATTTACAAAACTCTGAAAATTTTCTCATACCCAGTTTTCTAGACATGGTTAATCAGGATTTATTACCCTAGTTTTGATTGTGACACTAATTTATTTATAGAAGAAGATAGTTTTGCATTCAGTAAAATATGATCGTTTATTCATCTTTCTCATTTACTTTTTACATTGTTAAATATTCCTATAAATTTAAAAATATAACAAATAGTAGCCCACCGGTATCGGGAACAAGGTCCAAGCTACTGGCGGTTAGAGCTCCAGAGAAAGGAACCTCCTAACAATTCGCGCCGTGTCCAAGAGTACCGCTTTCTGAATCAAGCCCTTGATCCAGCTGCCTAACTAGAGCCTCATCAGATATTGGTGAAAATAAATTAAAGAAAGGGAAGAAGGATATTAATTGAAATGCACAGGCAAGCCGTTTGCTCTCGGCTGTTATTTGTAGTTCTTTGACATTCGTAACAGGTAGTCAGTCGGTCAAGAAGGTCTGTCAACCAGTCTTAATAAAGGGGTTTCGTATTACCCAGTACTAACTGGGTATATATTCGTGAAATCTATAAATATGGCTTTCTCTCTTCCACAACAGAACCCCAAGAATTTTCATTATTAAACCACTGTTGCATCGTTGTTGTCAAAACATTTTCCCTTCAAGTATAATGTTTTCCTACATATTCGGTTTTGTTATTTTTACCTACAATGGGTTTCGTGTCCCAGAGACGTGACGGGCATAAAAAAAAAACACCTCTCGTCATTCATGAACAACTTTGTGTTGTGTTGTGTGGTGCTTGTTTTCTTTCAATTGGCCACAAATATACCTATGTCAATGGTATTTTATTTTGTACTTCTTAAAACCATACATTGAAATATCTTTCGTAGCATGTTAATATAGTCAGCGATATCCGAAACAGAAATATTCATGAAATAGATAAGTGGTACCTAAAAAAATGTGGACAGGAACACTTTATTTCGAACCAAACGTTCACGTAATAAAATGTTCCACCGTAATATTTATTGTAACAACGTGATACGAACAATGAGAGAGTTACGAATCGTTTCCTTACTTTTTCATAAGTGTGTTTCAGAAATAAAAGTAAATCCTGCTCTTGTGCGTAACAAAAGAGATTTTTATAATATTTTTACCGTTTTCGGCATTTATACTAACGAAATGTACCTACTTACCTTTGAAATAATACTTTATTAAATATAATTGCATAAATATTATAACTTTAGAAAACAGAGCCTTATAACAATAGAGTCAAGCGTCGCGAAACACAATTGTCCAGGTTTAGCTGCTTTTTGTTCGTTTGGTTCAAGGCTTTGAATATCGGCTTCAGTTTGCTCGCACTTGATCTAACCGGCATTGTTTGTGCACGCACCAGCTGAATGTTTTATTTATCGCTGGCTTTTTCAGGATTTTGTAGTATAAACGACAAAACTAATAATAAGGCTACGGTTGCAAGTATTGCTTTGGTCATAAAAGTATACCTTAACAAGATTGTTGCTGTCGCATGAAATAATTCTTACAAGTCTACCCCTAATCCAAACCGTCGGGGATTACAGCTGTTATGTGATGTAAGTGAATACTTTCTTGACGTTTACCATTATTTAAAATGAAATTCATTTAGTACAAGCAAATCCTAAAACCCAATTATAGTTTCTCCGAAACTCTTTGATTTCTTTCTTTCGTCCGTATCAAGGAGCTTTTAGAACAAACTTCTACAAAATCTTACAAATTAAATTGACCCTGAAATACAAGAACAATTTTTCCTCGAGCTTGTTTTTCCAAACGAGATGATTTTTTATTACTTAGTTTTCCTTTTCTGATTTTTCTATTGCTGCGTGGGTGTTACAAGGGTCGAGCGGCAAAGACCTCCGTCAGTTGAATGGTGGTAAGGTACCGACCGTGAAATTAATCAATATATCCTACAGATGTTTCAGCCCCAGACGTAATAAATAATCAGCTTCAAGAACATGATGTTCTTACAGAACGTCGATGAAGACACTGGAGGGGTTTATTTAACAGAATTTGTTCTGATAGTACGTTACTAAGGGATCAGCGTTAATACCTAGTGTACACCTATTTAAATTTAAATAAACTAATGTATTTTGCATAAGTGGCCTGTAAGAAACGTATCTGCCAAAAAGTTATGCCAAAAATGTCAAGTTTAGTATGACTTACCCGAGCACGTCTTAAAATTTTAAATTCGAAAAGAAAACGAAACTTATTTATCACATCATATTACTGACCAGAATAGACGACAGAGCTCACAGAGTAGGTAAGGGGCCGGCCATATTAGCCGAAGAACCAATGACCGTTGGGGTAGACGTGTTCAAGAGTGGAGACCGCGAATCCACAAGCGTAAGGTGAGACGCCCTCAGTGAGTTAAGTGGCGATTAAAGAGGCCTATGTCCAGCAGTGGACTGCTGTAGACTGATGATGATGATTACTGAGTATATAATTAATACGAGTATGACGTAACTGAAATGTTTAAATTAAATAAAGGAAAATAAAATGATGAGACTGTTTATTTTCAACAATCAAAATGTAAAACCCTGGGACTCAGGGTGGTGATAAGTGTAATTTCAATAGGAGTGGTGAACTAAGGGATAAAATGGCTTCGATCAATGTTCAATCAATCATCATCAAGCAAAAATTTATTTGTGACTTTTGGGAGCGTACAAAAACAGTTGATAATTATGGTTGGCGAAATAGGACTCAATGATGTAAATTAAAATAGTTTCGAAATGGTACTGTTTTTCACTTGTTTAGCACATCTTTTGTTTAATTGTCGAAATTCGAAAGTTACCAAACGGGATGTAGACGTTCAATGTTCAATCTTACGGCGCGTTCCCACTATGTCGTGACGATTAATTGATAGTTGGATGACTGTCGTCTCTAGCTATTCCCATTATACCGACTTGACTTGACTTGACTCAATTACAAAGTGAGGTTATTGTGAAAGCTGCAGAAGATTGTAAAAATATATTTGCATTGTATAGATTCAATCTCTTAGTATTATACAGGGTTATTGGGAAAACACCAACAACCTCTTAAGAGGTCATTCTACTCATCATTATGAAAAACTTTTACTATGAGACTAAACCCAAAATAGTGAAAAAAAAACAGTTGTTCCCTACATTTTGACGAGTTATGTGAACATAAAGTACAGAACAGCAGATTTTTTTTTCGCGATTTCTTTTTTGGTCCCATAGTAAATGTTGTTCATAATGATGAGTACAACGACCTCTTGAGAGGTTGTTGGTGTTTTACAAATAACCCTGTATAATTGCATAGCACATGTGTGAGTACTATGTAATGTAAAGCCACCATTTAATGAGTACCTACATCTTTCATTGACGCGAAATTACTCTGGTGGTTGAGTGAATGGCATGCTCACTTAAATGTCACGCTGATGGTGGCGGGTGTGTCGGGTCGTTTAGTTCCCTTCAAAATGGTTGAGTTGAATGATGGTTGATACATGCGTCATTTTCGTGAACGGGCGCTGTCATTTGTGACTGGTCATCTCTTAGCTGCCACGGTTTATTTTAATTATTTTATTTTTAATTACTGATTTAATCTTTTACTCTGGACGCTCTTAACTTGCCCGTATTTCTACATTGTTCTCACATATTGTGTTATGTAACCAAGATTTTGTAACATATTTTGGTTTAAAAGAGTGTCCATGGAGTTTCTTGCCCGTTCTTCTCCATAGAGATCTACGCTACGGAATGGGCAACTACAGTACTTTCATAAGTTATTATGCCTTGTGACTGGGACTGTAGCTTCGCGTTTTATTTTGATTATTTTTTTTGACTTTCAAAAGTGCCTGTAATGGTCTAATTGAAATAAATGCTTTGACTTTGACTTGACAATCAATCGTCACTGGAAAAAAGTCGTGGACGACAGTCAATCGTTTCGTCATATATGTGATCACCTCCATTTAAAAACACTAGCCACGACGCTTTAAACGACACGATAATCTGTCAGCACGACATAGTGGCAACGCGCCTTTATGTTCTCCTTTCAACCATGAATATTGTAGGACTTAATGAAGGAAAAAGAAGAAATGAATGAAAGAAATGAAGTACTACGTTTTTCTCCTGCGTTGGTAAACAAATCATCATATAGAACCATAAAAGGTGTAGCTAATTTCCCTCAGTCAAAGTACCTACATGTATTGTATTCTGAGCTTGACAGTATAAATCGTCGCTTATATTTTTTATTTAACGGTTCCATTTATCCGTGCCGAGCGTTAGAGGACGAAATGGACAGTATGGGCGCACATAACATTTTATATGCTCACTCGTCTACAATTTTACTGGAATAGTCTATTTCACAGGATCGAGAATTTTTATTTCTATTGAAAAAGTTTATTCAGTTAAAAATTCTGGAGTGTGGAAAGTTGAAATATTCTCAAGCCAATCATGGCATGGGTGGTTTTTCGAAACAAATGTTATTCGGGATTTTGATGTTTAGCTAATTCAACATAAGTTATAATTCACCATTTTCGTGAACCGAGTCAAGACTATGTTTATCCAGAAAAACCTAATTTATTTATTTATTTATACAAGTACTCGCTGCACTTACAGTTTGCACCAAAGCGTGCAGCAAGCCAAAAACATAACATTAACTAAATAAATTTTGACAATTTTGAAATTTACAGAATAATTCAGCATAGCCTTATTGCTGCACGTAAACACATCGAGATCCGGTTCCTGAGCAATCAAGGCGTTAAGCAGATTTATCGCCTGGGCTGTGGGCACATATCGAGCAGTTTGGGTACGCACAGAAGGAGGCGCGAACAAGCCCCGTGAGAAACAGGCCCGCGACCGCCGCAGCCGGTCCGGAGCAAACAATGAACAACGAGCTAGAGTAGTCGCGTCGTCAATTTTATTATTTAGTAATTGATAGTAGTGCATCAACAGCGCACACTTACGTCTCAGTTCTAACGTGTTGATGCCTACCATTCCTGAGACAAACAGAGAATGCCAGTGAGTGTCATCATCATCATCATCATTAGCCTACAATGTTCCCACTGCTGGGACACAGGCCTCCTCTCTATGAGAGGGAGTGGGCTGTAATCCACCACGCGGGCCCAGTGCGGGTTGGTAGATGTCACATGTCTTCGAATTTTCAGTTCTAGGACATGCCGGTTTCCTCACGATGTTTTCCTTCACCGTTTTTGAGGGCAGCGGTGATGAAATAAATTACACAAAGTAATGCGCCTGCCTGGGTTCGAACCCACGGCTTACTGCTTGTAAGTCGGGGCTGCCACCACTGGGCCACCGCTGCTCTCCCAGTGAGTGTACTGACTGAATATCCCAAAAAACAGTCTATACACGTTGCCACCCAAATACAAATCATAACCATCACGTTAATCTTCAATTGGCTGGTCCAAAAAATAAAAAAACCTTCATTTCATTCATTAGAATACGGGAAAAAATATTCAACTCGCAGTTTATTTTAACAATTAAAATTATAATCCTGTTGTTAGTCGTTGGAACTGACAATTGAAAACCCAGTGAAACATGTGACAGATTCACAGCAACGCCACACTTATTTTAAAACAGTACACAACGTATGTTGTGTACTGTTTTAAAATTAATATCATTTCAATTACTCCTGTAAACGTTAGTTAATTATAATCTAATTCAAAATGATTCCCGTATAAAAGCATACAATGAATTATTTTACAAAATAATGTTCAAACCCATAGTTCAACGCCACATAAAAACCGCGCACATCATTACCTAGGTTCCCAATCGTTGGACAATGCAAGGAGTTTGTGTGAAATTGTATTATTATGAACATGTTCAAAAGAAGTACTCGTATGATAGCATTGAATAATTTGAGCAGTTCATTATATTGAATTTTAATTTAATTAAACATTAAGTTATGCTATTTAGCTATTCTGAGTTTAATAAATCCTTCTTATTCCACTAATGGGTGTTGTATAATGTTTCATACAAGTAAATTTAGCCTTATTCCATGACGAGTAGGTACTTAAAATTAAGTACATCAGTCAGACACAGTAGCTAAGAAGTTTGTGTAGAACGGAATATACCAGTAGCTATACCTATTAACATTTTATCCACGAAGATACTGATTTCGGCATTGAAATATTATTTTATACATTCTATTCAAAATGAACCGCTATATTTTTACTTACTACATGTTTTCGTAGGTATCTAAAACAATATATTATGACAATAGGGGACCGGCCTGGGTAAAGAAAACTACATTCTATTTTGTCCGTCAGACAGGTAATACAAAAATATTAGAAACGTATTTTTTGTTTTATCAAAATATCAAAAAAATACTTAGTTAAAACTCATTAAAGTTGGAGAGTGGGGGCTTACTACGTCACAAGTAGGTATAAAACTTACCTACATGTGACGTCATGCGTCATTTCAACTCAATATACTCCGTAATTTTATGACCACGTGAAAAAAGAAAAAATACGTGTCCAATACTTTTCAATAAACTACCCGACGGACAAAGAAAAAAAAATTGGATTATCCCCTATTATTCATAATTATTATTTTACTATTAGACGCGCTGGCATAGCGCGTTAGTACCTATCGATGTAACTCCGCGCTAGTCGACAGAATGCGAAAAAGTCGTCCGCATAATACAATTTATGAACGTGTGAGTAGGTAAATTGGTAATCTCGCGTTTGCACCGCGTTACATTTGCGTGCGACGCACGTCGACGGCGCCTGAAAAACGTGGTGTGTAAGAGCCTTATGATAAAGAAGTTATACAATTATGCAAACCGCTATCCACACACTTCGTCCTCAGCAAAAAGGAAATTCAGAAACATTATGCCACGTTTTTCCTAAATCTTTTAATAAAATGTAATGTCGTCGATCGATCTCTGTTTGTACCGACTCTCTGTTGATGTGTTAGACTTCTGTTATGTTTGAATAGTTGCAGATTAATGGCCCGAAAGTCTGACAACCAGTTTTACCAAGGAATATCGTATTACCCAGTACCTGGGTTGTGGAGGTCAAATAGGCAGTCGCTCCATGTAACATACTGGTATTTCACTGGATGTCGACCCGCACAATGTTGGTAAAGGCTAGGCAGATGATGAAGATGAATTAAGTGCAAACATGTTTCGTAAGCAGATTATCTCAATTCATATTTCTTTACCTTTTTTGTGTGAAAAACATTTTAGTAGAGTATACAATCTCAGGACCCTATCTCCTGAAGTTAATGTAATCTCTGAAAGGGTGTGGAAAAGCCTGTCAGTATGGTACACCTTTTTTGCTCGTAAAAGCAGGTTAAGTGCCGAGTGCCGTCAACTAAAAATTTTTCATCAATCAGAATAGTGTTATAATAAAAAACTGTATTTCACGAACGGCGAAAGAATACCGAATGAAAAAGCATTGATTTGGAAGTTAGCTTAGCAGCGCTCGCTTTTTTTTTGTCCCATGGAATGGTAAATTCCCATGGATGTCCACTGCACTGAGGCGAGCGAGGGGTCTGTCAGACTCTAACAGACTAAAAACCACCCCGGTGTTCCCTTCTAACACTTGCACCGGGGATCATGGGAATTAGTACGGTAAAAAAGCCGCGCTTGTCTAGGTTGGTCCGTAGATGGGTGTTCGTGCCTCGGAAATGTTAAACGTTATCCCATCTGTCATTTGCAGATCTGTGACAGTCGTTACAGGTGGCCTGAAAATCTGTCAACCAGCCTTACCAAGGGGAATTGCCCAGTACTAACTGGGTTGCAGAAGTTCCATGCAGCTCCATCCGGTTGGACTGGAAGCCGACCCCAATATAGTTGGGTAAAGGCTAGGCAAATAATGATGTATCAAAACATGTCGAAATGGAACACAATAACAAGAACACGTGTTTTGAGAGTGGACTCATAATGTTTTCCTTTTTTTTTTTTTGAAGTGAAACTTCTTATGCGATTTCCAACAAGTTTAACGTTTTATTGGACGGGGAATATTTTCTATTACCCACAAAGAGCGCTATTACAATATTTGTGACTACGTAGTTCTACTAGGTACGCAAGATGGCGTGCAAACAGTCATGCATTCGACTCTTCGGTGTGACCAACCTTCGCTCAATTTCCATGAGTAGAATAACCTCGATAAACTTATGTAATAAAAAGTGTACAACAATAAAATATTATTTAGAAGCTCAATAAAATATCGAGAGTGAATGCGTGGCACTCGAACGCATGCGTGTAGCATTACGAAGTTTCACTTCTTCCGTGCGGAGGAACTCCACGCACAATTTTTTTTTTTTTGCATTTGCTACGAGTTTGCTCTTGACTCTAGTCTAGGTCAGAGATGACAGAGACAAAGGCGACGATGATACGAGCTTACCCAGAAGAAGCCTGCTCACTCTAACTTTGAAGTCTGATCAGGCTTACCCGAAACACTCACTAGAGAGTTCCACTCCTTTGCTGTGTTCATTATGAAAGACGTTTGAAAACACGTATTATGATTCCTCCTAACGAAAGGGTCAGAAGTTTATAGTTAATAGGATTGTTGCGGTTGAATGTTTCTGAAGTTTGCAGCATGGTATTACTGCGAAGACAAAACTTTTGATTGGTAAGGATTGATTATAAGTCGGCTTATCTGACGTTTATTGATTAAGTGTTATTCGTATAACTCTGAATACTTCGTGAATATCTGTCTAATCCAAATGGAACACATTTGAACTCAATACAGAGAGATCATAGCTAAAGCGTCTGATTGATCTACAATTCGAAATACACCACGTATCGATTGTCAGTCTTATCATAGCTATATATTGTTTCTAACTAAGTAAGGGCTTTCAGTTGAACCGTAGTATTCTGCTAGTCTTAACTGATTCATTGCCTCAACCTCTCAGTAACTATAACTGAAAAAAGTTTAAAAGTAAAAGTTTCTTTGAGATAAAAAGTAACACTGTCTACATCCGCTAAGACCTTTTTTGAGAGACCATTTCTTTAATAAGGAAATTTTGTAACGAAATATATGGGTAATATATTCGGTTGGATCATTTCCCAGAGGATATGACCGCAAAACGAATTTATATTTTCAGCTGCTGGGCCCTGTAGGGTAGGCGTTTTTTACGCAGGTTACATAGCATTATGTAATCGCAAACTTATTCTAAAGGAGTTTTAAAATAAACTCATGATAATTTAGAAGTGATTTTATGATTTTCCATAATGATGTTCTCTCTTGTGTGTACATAAATTTTAAAATTAAAAGACTGAAACTGTTGGCAAGCCTTCGATTAAAGTAATCAGTTCACCATGAAAAGGAAACTCATTGTTATCGATTTATATTCAATCGCATACGACGTGCTACGAACCGCGTCTTGCACACATACTACGAACAAGACATGCTACGAACGACTACGCTAATAGGGGATCGGACTGGGTAAAGAAAACGACATTCTATTTTGTCCGTCAGACAGGTAATACAAAAATGTTAGACACGTATTTTTTGTTTTATCAAAATATCAAAAAAATTCTTAGTTAGAGCTCATTAAAGTTGGAGAGTGGGGGCTTACTACGTCACAAGTGGGTATAAAACTTACCTACATGTGACGTCATGCGCCATTTCAACTCAATATATCTCCGTAATTTTATGACCACGTGAAAAAAGAAAAAATACTTGTCCAATACTTTTCAATAAACTACCCGAGGGACAAAGAAAAAAAAAATAGGATTATCCCCTATTACCACTGTCTAGTAAGTACATACGATACTACATTCAAAGAACCAGTGAAATTGCACGTATACTTGTAATTACTCGGTAATTTGAGATATGTTTGCTAACCTGGTATTTTTTTTTCATCACTCTTTTATTTTAAAATAACTCACTGACAATCAAAAAGTTCCTCTCTATTTTAAGATAATAAAAACTCATCATAACCGAGATTGACACGGCTCTAGCTCAGTTATTAAGAACTGCAAGCACACATCTTTATGTTTTAGCAAATCGAAATGAGTTCAACTTGAGCACTCATCTATAGAATAGAATAGAATAGAAAATATTTATTTCAGACTAGCACACATTAAATGAGATATAAGTCCATATTATGTTAGTAGGCAGACAGGTACTTAAAGCTATGTTAGTAAAATTTAAAATTAATATTACTTTGGACATGCATGAGCGACCAATGCCTCAGGATTTGGCTGTCCACTCTGTCCGACACCACGCTCAGAAGTGTGTTGGTGCTACTTTTTATCCGGGACCGCAGGGACGCCGTTCTTATGCGTAGCACCGCCTGGAAGCCGTCCGTGCTGTGGTCGGCGAACATGCCGGAGGCACTGCACCGCCATGGGAGCCCCAACAAACCCCTGAACGCGTTGTTATACTGGACGCGCAGGGCATTGCAGGCTTTTTTAGTGTAATTGCTCCACAGGTTGCACGTGTATAACGTTTGGCAATAGCTTTTAAATAGTGTGACTTTTACATCACGTGAGCATCGCGCAAACCTGCGAGCCAGCATATTACCCCTTACCGACAATGCCCTGCGCTCCCTATCCATGTCCATATCATCACTTTGATTCTCATTGACCCAGTGACCCAAGTACTTAAATTTGGACACTTGCTGTAGAACGGTTCCATTTAGTGCCGCTATGCTGCAAGGCAGTTAATACCAAGAATTTAATAAAATACAGAACTCCACCCTACATTTCACTCAACTTTCTTCAAGTTAAAAGATTCAGAAATTCACAATCACAAACTGTATAGTCGGTGTCTCAAGTGTTGATGCGATAGACAATAGATTGTAGCGTGATCTCTAATCTGAATATTAAAACAGTATCATCGAGTACACTAGACTAGATGAAAATAGGATCGAGTCACAAACGATTATCTACATCTGAACACAAGAGTAGAATTTAAATTGGAAAGCAAAAAAGGGCGCAATAATTGGGCTTTATATTCAGTGAGGGAAGGTATTATGCAGTAGTGTTGGGTAGATGTACGGATAACAATCTAATAGGCAAGCTTTGTTGTACGTGAGAGCCTTTCGATTAAAACTTGGTTTGATCATAACTATTACGGCGTAAAAGCCCATTTTATTATATCGTTACGGCCGCACAAACTTTCCTTTTTTTTGTTGGGTTTCTCATTTAGTATTCATGAACTTGGTGTGTAAACTTAGCTTATATTATATTCTCTAAAAGTTTATTGTACAAGGATTTTTGAGGTAATTTATTTGTGTAAAAACAAATTATACTAGCATTAACAGACTACGGTTTTCGTTGCCCGCAATTAATTAGAATTTAACTTTAACAAATTAGAATGTAGGCCGAAATTGCTAGCTTATTGCGAAAAGGAATCTGTTCAAAATACCTGCGTAAACTAGGTTACATCAATATTTCTCAGACGACCACTGAAGGGGGTGTGTGTGGATGTGACTGACTGACAGACGCAAACGGCTTAGCGTGCTTTCCACATAATTTTTTGCACTCATAAAACTCGGTTTGTAACACGTGGTCACCCATCCACGGACCAACCCCGGCAAGCACGGCTTAACCTGAAGGTCGAACCAAGTGGCTGTTATTGTTTAGAGTCCTCGTTACACTCACAGTTTATTTAATTCGTCAGTTTTATGCTACTAATATTATAAATGCGAAAGTTTGTGAGGATGGATGGATGGATCAGTCACTGTGTGGGTGGATCAAAGGCCAAGTAAACACAATCAAAGTAACTTAAAAGGTTGTCTCTTAAGTATCAACACTGCCCAGATCTGTTTATTAAATATTTTCGGGAAATTAGCCTATGTGCTCGTTGTTTAATTTATTTACTGCCTACCTTTACTACTTTGGTAAACTAAAAAGTATATCGTGGAAACATAATCTGAACAATGCAGTTAACTTAAACTAGCCATCATTTAATTGATTGCGAACACAGATCTATCGCAAAATCAAATCCATTCAAATAGGTCAAACGAATATCAAACGTGTGTCAAGTCATGTTCAATGTTCGTATCAAAAGTGATTTTGTTTTTGAGCTCAATAGAACAACATGCACGTGGCATAGCGGATACGAAAATAAATTATGTGAACCACATATTGCGGAGCCTGCAGCACAAAATGACATCCACAACCACATTATTTGACTCGACAGAAATTGGAATTTCAGTCGTTGTACCATCAGAAAAATCCATTCTTAGGCAGGATATGTTACTTTGATGAAATAAGATTTTACTTCCAGTGTGCAGCAAGATAGTAAGCAAACATCCTCAGGAAAAAGTATGGATGCAAGCTCCTTTTTATTTTATTGTCAGCTTTAATTTTAGACTATGTATATTTTAGAAAAAAATAAAACTATCTGAAATAATCTTTTTTCTTCGACTTTTCTGACATCAGTCATCTTTTGATACAGTACCTCCCACGTCACATGTATCTCACGTCTCTATGTACGTCTCTATTATTTTGAACTGTTCCACGTACTCCGCTACCGTTATTTAGTCTGCTGCGGTCTGTACTCCATACTGTTACACTTGATGTATTGCGTACATATTTGTAATGAAATGCGTGAGTTTGCAGTCTAGAGAATTCATTACAAAATAAACAGAATAGCGATTTGAAAAAACAGGTTTTAACGTCAAAGTACCAGTTCAGTATCAAAAGCATTTGTTATCTATGTTATTGTAGATATTAATAGAAGTCAATCCTAACACGCTTGATTGATTAAATACCTGTACTCTTGGAATAAATTCTGTATCACTTACAGAACCTACATAAAACCGGTTTGAACAGAATCCTTGGAATAGAAACATAAAAAATATATAATGCACCTACATTAGAAATACTTAGTGCGAATATAACCAATCAAACTGAACTCAATTTGTACATTTAACTACATTTAACACATTTAACACTGCGTTACGCCCTATCATTGCTATAAAATATTGATCTGATACTGACAGCTCCTGCAAATGGTTTTGATGCGCTGATTGCGGGCAGCTTTATTAGTAAAATTCTATCTCAAAGTCAAAGTCAAAGCATTTATTTCAATTAGACCATTACAGGCACTTTTGAAAGTCAAAAAAAAATAAAACGCGAAGCTACAGTCCCAGTCACAAGGCATAATAACTTATGAAAGTACTGTAGTTGCCCATTCCGTAGCGTAGATCTCTATGGAGAAGAACGGGCAAGAAACTCCATGGACACTCTTTTAAATCAAAATATGTTACAAAATCTTGGTTACATCATTCATGTTAAGAGTTACAAATATGTGAGAACAATGTAGAAATACGGGCAAGTTAAGAGCGTCCAGAGTAAAAGATTAAATCAGTAATTAAAAATAAAGTAATTAAAATAAACCGTGGCAGCTAAGAGATGACCAGTCACAACTGACAGCGCCCGTTCACGAACATGACGCATGTATCAGCCATCATTCAACTCAACCATTTTGAAGGGAACTAAATCTCAGAGGTTAACTAGAACTTCATTCCGGGGTACAAGAAGACTATTTGGTAATTTCCAGTCGCAGCTGCTTCCAGGCTTGCACATACTACCAAAGTACTCGTATGATCTTTGCAGTACAACAAATCATTTCATATTCACTGTTCTCAATTTAAAACACAAAGCACTTTAATATAACTTTTAGTACCTACTCTCCTACACTTAACCTGTTTACCATTTTTCTCTGCATTACCCAATTACCTGCGTTCTATAGTGAGTGGAGCGACATGACATGTACCCTCGTCATGGAAGCCACAACCGCTCTTTACCCATGGTATAATTGACCGGATGGCTATAACTAAACTTTTTTTTTCTTTTTAATAAATATTTGACCCACATTACGAATTTCTCCTGTATCGTGTTTATGTTTACAAACATTAAAACTCACATACACAAATAGCCAGACACGGAACAACTATGATAGTTGTTCCGGGTCTGGCTATTTGTGTATGAAATCTGTAGACCATACAAATATTTGTTCCGTGCGGGGATCGAACCCGCGACACGCAGCGCAGCGGTCGATCGCTCAGCCACTGAGCCAACCGTGCCATAATCAAATTACTACTTATTGGCTATAGATAAACTAAGTTTGCCTCACGAGATTAATCTAGTTAGATTGCTGGAGAGTGGGAAAGAAAATAACGAAGTATAATACGTCACGCGTATTCTTAGAATTACTAAATAAAAAGTAATTAAGTTAGTTAACATAGGTTCCTTCATTAATAAAATCTTGTAACGAAGTAAACAATGCGCGCACGGTTAACTCGAACGCCCACCTGCATACATTCTCAAGATCGCGACACATACGCACACTTACGTGCCGCCGCGTAAGGACCTCGCAGGTATATAAGGCGTGCGCCCGCCGGTTAGCTCAGTAGGATTAGCCTGTGGCCTCTCCACTTGCTAAGAAGTTTTTAGTGCCGCGACCTATATCCGACCGGTATCGTCCAATCACATCTGAAGTGTGCAGGCCTCCGCTGGCCGCCACCGAAGTCCCCTGCGCCACCTCTGGCGCGGGCTGTGATTGGTCGACCTCCCAGTTTTTATAAACTAGGTTGAGGGTAGGCGCGCCAAAAAGTTTTTATGCATACCGTCCGAACCGGAATAATAATTTTTTTTTAATTAAAGTTTTAATTACGGTAGGCGCCGGCTGGATACCCATGGCTACCTAGCTCCGTGGGTAACCAGCGGGTGCCACCTGTGCTGCCCGGTGCAGCTGCACCGTGCCGGTTGCGGTAGGGCCACACCCAACAAGATGCCGAAGAAGACGCCGCCGCCTAAACCAAACCCCAAGGGGGATCAAGCGCCGCCGCTGCCGACCACTCGGAGCCCGTCGCTTGAGACCGCCTTCGATAGGGCCACAGCTGCAGTCGCGGAGGTAAGGAGAAGGAGGGCCATCCAGGCCTCACCTCCCTCGCCGACGCCGAGCCACAGCCCCAGCAACACGACGCCGCCGCCAGTGCGTGCCCCAACCGCCCCGGTTCGCCCACCCGCGTTCCGTCCCGTGCCCACCCTGGCCCCGGGTCCTCCTGGGCCCAGCAACCGCGCGCCCGCTGCTCGCGCTGTCGCCCCCCCCCTACGCACCTCTGCGCAGGCGGACCGGGCGACCGCGATGCAAGCGCCTCGCGCCGCGAACCCGCGCAACACGCGCCCACCAAAAACGACCGCCGTCACCCAGGCCGCGCCCGCCGCGTCGCGCCCCGTCGCGAGTGTTTCTACACAAGCGCGGCCGGCCGCCGCTGCCGCTGCGCCGAGAGCCGAACGCGCCGCATCACCCGCACCACACCGCTTGCTGGCAGGCTCAGCCGCCGCAGCGACGTCTGTGCAGGGATTGATGTCGCCGCCCCCGCCCCGCAGCGCAGCCCAGGACTCGCCCGCGCCCGCGCCCATGTCGCCCTGCTACTCAAGTGAGGGCAGTGACGTGGAGCAGAGCGACATGGACGACGAGGACTATGAGGTAGGTGCCCCTACCTCCACTAAAGTGACGCCTCATGAATTGGCGCTAGAGCGCGATGTCTCGCCTGAGACCCGCGCACAGCGCCGACCACGCAGCTCGGACGACGAGGCCGCCGAAGAGGCGAAGCGCGTCTGCCCCGACTCCCCGCTCCCACAGCGTGCACCGCGTGGTCGAGCCGGAGCCGGGTCGCCGACGTTCGCCGAGGCGGCTCGCCGCCCGCCTATTGAACGCGACTGTGAAGGGACGCCTCCCGCTGCCGCAGCCCCCGCGCCTAGTACGAGCGCGGACGCAGCGGCCCAAGCCAAGAAGCGGGACCAGCCACGATACCCGCCGCTGGTGGTTGAGAGGTTACCAAATTGGGCCTTTCATTTTAAGGCTGTGCGGACCATTTTGGGTCACCCACCTAATGCTCGTCCTTATCAGGGCGGAATTCGTTTTCTGCCTGAAACAGAGGGCGAGTATAGGGTGATCCAAAGGTACCTCACGGACCTGGAGAGATCGGAGGGCCTAAGTTGGTTCTCATACTCACTGCCAGCGGAGCGGAGTATCAAGGTGGCCATCAGGGGCCTGCCAGCGGACACGGACCCTGAGGACATCCTAGAGGAGCTGAGGTCGCGTGGATACGAGCCGGAGTACGTCCGCAATATTAAAGCGCGCGGCGGACGACCTGGCTGTCTATTCTATGCGACACTCAGAAGGCAAACAGATATCCGCACTATCTACGACACCACCGAGCTACTAAGCATGCGGGGTGTTCGTATCGTTGCCTGGCGGAGCAAACAAGGGCCCGCCCAGTGCCACCGGTGCCAGCTGTTTCGACACAGCTCGCACCGGTGCCACCGCCCGCTCGCATGCGTGCGATGCGGGGACAACCACGCCGCCCAAGACTGTCCACGCCCTAAGACCGAGAAGGCCACCTGCGTGAACTGCGCGGGTGACCATCCGGCCAACAGTGGCGGATGTCCAGTGTTCCGGAGAGAGCTCCGGAACAAGCGAGCGGGCACTGTCGCCATCTCTCGGCAGCGCCGAGAAACGGTGGCTGCAGCCACCCAAGTAGAGGCCCATGAGGCCCCCAGCACATCGCTGATGGCGACAGCGAACGGGCCCTCAAAGGTAACACCAGATGCTCCCGCCAAGAGGCGGAGAAAGAAGAGACCACGCGGGGGGAGAAACAGGAAGGGGAAAAAGCCCCACCCTCCCGCGGTGCAATCCAGACAGGACCCTGGCCCTGTCCCTGCGCAGGCGTCGACTCAGGCGCTCGCGGCACCCACTGCCACCACAGCCGCCATCCAAACCGCCGATGCCGCTACAGGCGCCGGCAGGAAGAAGGGGAAGAGGGCGGGGAAACCCGCCCCACCCACAGACACGGCTACGGCCGCCGCCCACACAGTAGCGGCGCCGAGCACACGCCAGCCGCTAGCCGGCGCCCCAGCGCAACAGCGCCTTGTCCCGCCAATGCCGGACTTCACCGCCTGCGCCATTAGGCTACTTTATGACCTCATCAGGGCCATAAAGGAGGGCCAGGACGCAGAGGACGTCATACTCGACGGGCTTATGGAGCTACTACAGCTCCATTACGCAAGCCAGTCGGGTAAATAGTCTGGATTGCCGCGGCCTTATGTATAGGGCCGCCCCTCTCCGCCTCCTCCTCTAGGTTGTAGGACTAACCCCGGATCGACAGGAGCCGGCGTCGCACGGTAGCCCCAGGTAATGCACCAAGGGAGCACCTGCGACCGCCGACTCACGATGGCATGTCACGTCCGCGGCACCTCGCCAACCGCAGGAGCGCCCGCTTCCTGCCTTGTCGCTTTAGCGACCTGGTGCCTGCGGATGTGACGTAGCCGTCGTCATTCCTCGGACTTGACCCGCCCGGGTAGGCCGCTCCAGTCTACACGCGACCTACCCAACCACTGAGACTCCACAATCAGTACATACACTCGAAGCGCGTCATGACCTAGGTTAATATAGGCATAACGCGCATCGAACATGCATTCATTACTCCACACGCATCCAAACTCACGCGATGAATGTGCGGCGCGGGCTCGCTATTCATTCGCTTACAAGAGCGGCGTTACACAATACAATGCCGCTCTAACTCATACACCACGACCCCTTAGTCTGGAACGCAATCGGCTAGCTCTGAGAGCGCAACGGACGGGGGTCAAACGCCTTAGCGGTAGGGTGCGCCATCAGAGTCGCCTCTGGCAGGTCTGCATCTGCTGGGCCTCCTCCGGGTAACCGGAGGTCTCACCTGGCGATGACAAGCCGCCGAGGCGGCGTGAAGAAAGCGGCGCTCGCTACGGTAACGTTGTACCGTAGCTAAGCGCGCAGCGCTAGCGCCGCTGGCGCCTCCTACCGGACAATAATGACAACCACACACAGGCGAGTTGCGCTTTTTACACGCACTCGCCAAGTACCACGCCTATACAGGCAACCAAATTGAGGTGCCCGTCGTAACTCGGGCACTGTGTTGATCCCGCGGGGAAAGGGCTTGCCCATATCCCGCCCGCCACGCCCCCATGTCGGGGACGTAGCGATTGCCCAACGCTTAGCTCAGTTCGACTCTGCGTGGGCATTGCATCCGACGACTCGGAACAACTTCCCAAGAGAGTTGAGCGCTCTGCGTAGGATACGTCACGCTTGGTGGTGCTTTCGTAATACGGAATATCACCAGTGTGCTGTGTTGTACGTGGAGTTATTTTGCTTTTAGCGCTTCACGCATTTATAGCTGATAGTTAGTTTTAATCTTGTTTCCACTGTTATTCATTCTCTTTTCTCGCTTGCTATTTGATTTATTCCATTCGTTTTGTATAAGTGTTAAGTAAATCATTATTTGTGCTTTAACGTGTAACTTGTGCCCAATCCTTGCTATTAGCCTACAGATCAGTTTCTTTATTGTATTCTCTTAACGTAAAATAGGCTTAGCAATTTGTTTACTTTATTTTCTGCTACCCTCATTTGTTTTTTTTATTGTAACATTGTTTGTGTATCGTGTGAAATTTCAAATATAGGTTTTAAGTGTCATCCTGGAGTATTATTTATATTGAAACCCACTACAAATTGACGCCCATCGTGGATCCTCCAGAGAAAAACCTGAGACCTAGACCAACAGCACGAACACAGAGGTTTACAATACAGGACAACCCGCAGAAAGGGCAGAAAAAGGTCACAATGGAAGGTAACAAGAGTGGTTCCGGTTCAGCTTCATCACCAACAACAATGTCGTCTGAACAATTCCACCAACTGCTGGCAGCAGTTGCTTCAGGGTCAAAGCACAAGAGTTCCATGGTAAGATGTCCAGTGAAATTTAGTGGCAATAAGAGCGCTTCTGAGGTCGAGTCTTTCTTAGCAGCGGTGTGTGTGTTCAAGAAGGTGGAGCTTATAGAAGACGAAGATGCATTAACAGGGCTGCCATTAATATTAACAAATGATGCTGCTACTTGGTGGCAAGGCATTAAGAAACAGGTTAAAAATTGGAGCCAGTTCGAGGAACGCTTGCGGCACGCATTTGCGCCCAAGAAGTTGGCGTATAAAATATATCAAGACATTGTGGAAATAAAGCAAAAGAAGGATACATTAACGGAAATATTTATATCCGAAAAACGTGCTCTCATGGCTGAATTTCCTGCTCCAGGTCATACTGAACAGCAGGAGATAGACTTAGTATTCGGCCAAATTCGTTTTGAAATCAGAGAAAAACTATCCAGGGAAGCTATAGAAAATTTCGATGATTTATTAGAGAAAGCTAGAGAGATTGAGCGTAATTTGGGAGAGAAAACTGAAGAGAAGCAGATACCTAAAACATCGGAAAGCATTCCTAAGGCTAAAACTAGATGCAACTACTGTAGACTTCCAGGACACACTGTGGATGTCTGTAGAAAACGTCAGAAAGCTGAGCAGCAGAAACCCACAGGGAAGCTAGTAGAAATTAAACCTGATGATAAAGTGAAGCCAAAATTTTCGTGTTACGGATGCGGCGAACCAGGTGTCGTCCGAAGTCGCTGTCCAAAGTGTAATGTACAGCACGTGGGAACAGAAGACATCAATTTCTGTTCCATCACCACTAGAGCAAAACGCCGCAGGTCAACAGTACCCATTAGTATTGGTGGCATAAAAGGTACTGGATTCGTAGACACATGTGCAAAATCAAGTGTAGCCTCATATCAGCTTTTCATTTGTTTGAAGCGAAACGGATATAAGTTCAAAGAGGAAACTATGAACATAACGTTGGCCGATGGTATACCAAAAATGCAGACTGTCTTGACTTTTACAGCGCCCGTTACTTGTTATGAAAGAACAGTCAATACTGCTTTCATAGTGTTGCCTTATGCAAAATGTAACAAGACATTACTGGGAGTTGGTTTTATCGAAGATGCTATGATGGTCCTAAACTTACCTCAGCTAACATGTCGATTCCTAGATGACCCCGCGAAAGTCTATGACTTGAAACAAGAAGATGTCTGCGAGACTATGATCGCCGATTTGATATGCATCGCTAATCTGCCAGATATCATTTCTCCAATGTCAAATTCATCGGGAAATTCTGTTACTGTGCAAACTTTAACATCGAGTCATGTCGAACAAAATTTGATCCGACCCTATGGTCCCATAGTGAGTGTGTGTTCTCCTGGCGTATCCAAAGATGCAACTACACAATCTCAAAGTTATCCGTTAGTTGGTATTGACGCGCCTACAAATATGGAGATTTATCATGCTAGTGCAGTACGTTCACAGACACCAAAGTATGGTCCAATGGCACAAATTGATTTCTCTTCTCCGCCGAGTAAGCGCCAGCGACTGTTTGATGGCCATTCTCCAGTAGTAGATGCATTGTATCGAGATGCTAGAAGGTCGATAGCAGAAAGCACTATAGAATTGTCACCAGATTCCAGATGCCTGTTTAATTCGCCTAGTACTGATATTTCAGCGATAGATGCCGATGAGTCTGAATGTGTTCTAAGTGACAAGGAGCTTGTACGAGTACAAAATCTTTTAGAGAAAAATGCAGATGCATTTGTTCCCAATGGAAAACCTACAACTCAAACAGAGCACTTTATCGACACAGGAGATCATAGACCTACTTCCGTCCCACCATATCGCTTGCCACCTGGAAAAACACAAATCCTGAAGGATGAAATAAACAGAATGCTTGCAGAAGGCATAATAGAGCCATGTAACTCTCCGTGGTCTGCGCCGGTAGTTATGGTTCCTAAAAAAGATGGTGGAACACGAGTTTGCATTGACTACCGCCAACTCAATGCGGTTACTACGCCGGATGTGTATCCACTACCTCGCATAGATGATTTATTGCACGATGCTAAACCGACGCCATATATGTCTACAATAGATCTCCGAGCAGGCTACTGGCAAATCAGAGTAAAGAAGGAGGACCAATGCAAAACTGCTTTTGTAACGCCATTTGGCATGTATAAGTTTTTAAGGATGCCCTTCGGTTTGCGCAATGCCCCAGCCACCTTTCAACGATTGATGGATGGTTTCCGCGTGTCTCTGAGCCATGTTAAAATGTGTATTTATATCGACGATCTGATTGTCCTGTCTCCAACATTTGAGCAACATCTGAGCGATCTTCAGGACGTCTTCGCTCGATTTCAAGAATATAACTTGACAGCCAATAGGGAGAAATGCAAATTCTGTTGTGCAAGGGTTAAGTACCTCGAGCATTATATTACCCCAAAAGGCTTACAGATGGATCCTAATAAAGTTAGTGCGATTGTTAACATGCCTGCACCCACTAATCTAAAACATTTACTTTCATTCTTGCAAATGTGTTCTTGGTACAGAAGATTCATTCCTGGATTCGCTAAAGTTGCCGAACCCCTTACCCGGCTAACCAAGAAACAGGCTAAATGGCTGTGGGAAGAACCACAGAAAGCTGCCTACGATAATCTAAAAGAACTTCTCACGACTAGTCCCATATTGGCTCAAGCAAATGACTCAAAACCCTATATTATCAAAACCGATGCCAGCAACTATGCTATCGGTGCAGTTCTTGTGCAGGGGGAGGGAGAACAGGAACATCCCGTAGAATACGCTAGTCGATTGCTAAATCAAGCCGAAAGAAATTACTCTACGACTGAACGTGAGGCACTTGCAGTTGTATGGGCACTTAACAAGTTTAGAGGATATATAGAAGGGACGCCTATTACAATCCTGACGGATCATCAGGCTCTCAAATGGCTAATGTCATTAAAATCCCCAACTGGACGATTAGCAAGATGGGCTCTCCAGCTACAGCCGTATGATATCACAATAAAGTACATCACTGGAAAGACGAACGTTGTAGCTGATGCGTTGTCTCGCCCTAATTGTGCTGCTGAAACTAAAGATAGCTGTGGAATATGTAGTATTGTGGTAGAAACGCCAAGAAAGAATCCTAAAGAAATAAGAGAAGCGCAAATGAAAGACAAAGACATAGAAAAGATAGTAAAGACATTTGAGAGTAATAATGAAGAAGAAGCACGGTACTGGTGTCAAAAAGGTTACGTCATGAATAACGGTTTGCTATACCGCTATAATCCTGATGGTGATAATGATAACTGTCAGCTTCTTGTACCTAAACAAGAACAAACTCATGTTATATCGGCGTACCATGATGAACCTACTGCCGGTCATTACGGTACAGATAAAACACTTGCTAGAATAGCTCAAAGATATTATTGGAAAGGCATGAGGAAGGACATTGAGAACTACATTCGAAACTGTTTGTCATGCCAAAGATACAAGCCGTCGAATATGAAACCAGCTGGACTTCTTCAAACAACTGCAATGAACAAAAGGTTTGAAGTGGTCGCATTTGATCTATTTGGCCCATTACCTGCGTCAACCAACGGAATGTCCTGGATACTCATCGTTGAGGATCTTGCTTCTAGATGGATAGAGTTATTCCCGTTAGATCATGCAACTGCAACGAATTGCGCAATGACTCTCATTAATGAAGTATTTTTAAGGTATGGCATGCCACGACGAATAATCAGCGACAATGGCACTCAGTTTGTCAGCGCTGTTATGCAGCAAGTAGCCTATTGTTTGGACATTAAGCATGCATTTACGCCCGTCTACCATCCGGAAACTAATCCGGTAGAACGTCGCAATCGGGATCTTAAAACTCAGCTCGCCATCCTAGTGGGAGATGATCATCGGACCTGGTCAGAGAAACTACCAAGCATTCGATTTGCCATGAACACTGCAGTTTGTTCCTCGACTGAGCATACTCCAGCATACCTTACTTTCGGTCGACAATTAAGAACGCCCGATGACAATGAACACGACCTCCGTGAAATAATCTTGTCTGAAAATATTATTCCTGAAATCACACCCAAACTGTTAGTATTAGCTGAAACATTAAAAAGAGTTAAAGAAGTACAGGAAGTAAAAGAAGAAAAGCGAAAGGAATATGTAGATAAAAACAGAAGACCTAGCCCTAAATATAAACCTGGAGATCAAGTTCTCGTTGATTCACACACCCTCAGTAAGACCGCCCAAGGATTCAGCTCAAAACTTGCCCCACGCCGAGATGGGCCCTATATCATTTTGAGGAATCATGGACCAAGCTCTTACCATGTCGCAGACCCTAAAAAACCAAACCAGAGTGTAGGGCTATACCATTCATCTGCTTTACGCCCTTTCCAAGGTGATACTAAAAGTCCATTACCAGCACCAGCTTTGCCAATTCGAAAGCGTGGACGACCACCTAAAACAGCTGAGCCACTTACCTCTGATAAAGTTACCACCACTCAACTTCCGAAACCAGCTCGAGGACGACCACGAAAAGAATCTTCGAGCCTGCCTTCCTCGTCGAGACGACTTCGGAGCCAGAGGGGGAGACTGTAACGAAGTAAACAATGCGCGCACGGTTAACTCGAACGCCCACCTGCATACATTCTCAAGATCGCGACACATACGCACACTTACGTGCCGCCGCGTAAGGACCTCGCAGGTATATAAGGCGTGCGCCCGCCGGTTAGCTCAGTAAGCAGACGACAACCTCATAGGTTGAACTGCGAGATGCCATTCAAAAAAAGGTTAGCTCAGTTCGACTCTGCGTGGGCATTGCATCCGACGACTCGGAACAACTTCCCAAGAGAGTTGAGCGCTCTGCGTAGGATACGTCACGCTTGGTGGTGCTTTCGTAATACGGAATATCACCAGTGTGCTGTGTTGTACGTGGAGTTATTTTGCTTTTAGCGCTTCACGCATTTATAGCTGATAGTTAGTTTTAATCTTGTTTCCACTGTTATTCATTCTCTTTTCTCGCTTGCTATTTGATTTATTCCATTCGTTTTGTATAAGTGTTAAGTAAATCATTATTTGTGCTTTAACGTGTAACTTGTGCCCAATCCTTGCTATTAGCCTACAGATCAGTTTCTTTATTGTATTCTCTTAACGTAAAATAGGCTTAGCAATTTGTTTACTTTATTTTCTGCTACCCTCATTTGTTTTTTTTATTGTAACATTGTTTGTGTATCGTGTGAAATTTCAAATATAGGTTTTAAGTGTCATCCTGGAGTATTATTTATATTGAAACCCACTACAATCTTCTATTTTCTTATTTTATATATTTTTTTCTCATAATAAAAAGTTAATTAAGCAGAAAGGCCTTTTTCCTTGTCCCTAATTAGATTTAGTTATAGTCTAATCTACTGCAGTAAGCAAAATCCAGATCTTAGACCCAGAATACTACACCCAAAACCGCAAATAAAGCCTCCCCTTTGTTCCTTTAATTACACAATATTCCTACAACAATACTTAGGCAAAAAGGACCCTATTTCCAAGCTCTCACTTTTATAACTGCAAACAGAATGGGGTAGTCTAACGATATTACTTTCTAAAGAAGACAAAGCCGGCTACTTTTTATATGGTACACTTTGCTACATCCTAGGACGCATCCTCGTTTCACAGCAGATGAGCTGCGGCCAAACGCAAGCCTATTTAGTGTATAATCCTCATCTGCCTAGCCTTTTCCCAAACTATCTTAGGGTCGGCTTCCAGTCTAACCGGATGCAGCTGAGTACCAGAATTTTACATGAAGCGACTGCCTATCTGACCTCCACAACCCAGTAACTAGGTAATGTGAAACCCCTTGGTAAGACTGGATGTCAGACTTTTTGGCTTCTGACTACTCGTAACGACTTTCAAAGATGTAGATCTTAGATCTTTCTAGACGAAATGACAGCCGGGACCAATGGCTTAACGTGCGTTCCGAGGCACGGAGGAAACTCGGTATATAATTATGGTCACTCATCCACGGACCAACCTCGGCAAGCAGGGCTTAACCTTAAAGATCAACCCGTGCGGCTGCTATTATTTAGGCACTAGCTCCTCCCTATTTACTGTATAAAATACGGGTTAAGAAAAAACACAGTTATCCATACATTTGTGCGTCGACGTCCACCCTGTGTAGACACATGGAAATCTAAACCCTATTCATTTAATTAAGTGATGTTTATCTCAATGTTATTGAAGTGAAACTTCTTATGCAACTTCCAACAAGCTTGCATTAAACGTTTAACGCTACCATGGAGGGGGAATAGAAAGAGACAGAGCGAGAGTGAATTCGTGGCACTCGAACGCATGCGTGTAGTATTACGAAGTTTCACTTCTTCCGCGCGGAGGGACTCCACGCACTATTTTGTTGAAAGTTGTAGTAATTAATAGGGACATTTCAAGCTTTGACACGCTAGAGAGTTAGAATCATCGATAGCAAACCTCACTTAGTGAAAGAAGTTATGAACGAAGAGTCATGCATCTTTAGACGACAAAATAATCACGACTTAACTTATAAGAAAGAAAATAAAGATATCACAATCCACAGATATGAAAAAGTTTGCTATTGTGTAGTATACTAAAGTATACGATGTAGGTCTATTTAGTTTATTGTTATAATTTATTAAGTCGGGCTGGATATTATTCACAGCCCGTTTATAGTCACAGGACAAAATGTTACGAGGGTTTTATGATACAATAACAGCTTTGAATACCCAGAGACGCTTTATTACCTTACAGAAGAAGTAAAAAGTGACCGTTGAGGTTTCTCCAAGTTTTATTTAAAAGATGACTTTAGTTCCAGCCACCTCGGAAAATCAAACCCTTTCTAAGAACCCATACAAAAACATTTATAGCTACCGACTGTTACTGTGACCTTTTAGTCTCCAAACAACGCAGCGAGTGTGAAACGACTATTAGTGTATTTCGAAGAAGCCTATTAGAAATACGGAAGTAGCTAAAATATAAAAGAAAACCGCTTTAGCTAGAATTTACTAAAACTTTTCTAAAGGATTATTTTGTAATAGACTTTTATATGTTGACTTTTACATTTGTAAGTCGAGCTCTGAACTTGTTCTGATTTTATGACGATCCTTCACTCTGGAGTCTCATTATAAATGCCGTGTCTGGTGAGTAATTAGACTGTTCATATTTACAAAGTTATTTTATTATTCTAAACTAACTTAGCTCCGTTTGCACGTGTCTGTACGATGCACTTAACTAACTGTACATCTCTTTAACAGAGCTTGAATATAATGTTGAGTGTGTGGATTAACGGAGGAGGAGAAATTCAAGAGTTATTTTATTTATTTGAACGAATCAACTGAATATTATCATCGCCACTGTCGCCCTTCCTTTTTTTCTGAAGCTACAAGTTTATACCAATGACCTGAAGTGCTGTACGCGTCACAACAGTTAATCAAACGCGAGTTTCACTTTCATTGTCCTGAAGTGTCGGCATCGAGGACAAGTTTAGAATAAATGTGAAATTTATTCAAAAGGGGGCCACTGCTGCTGCTAAGTTTAGCAATTTATTGCTCAAATACGTGCATGGTCCCGTTGTGTACTGGTTATCAAATATATTAGCTTTGCTAGCGATTTCAGCCGAAGTATTTTGAATAACTTAACAGTTTCTGCATACATTGTATATTTAATTTACACTGTTTACAGGAACTATTAATAAAATTGCTACTTGTCACTCGTCTCGTTTTATATGTATTCGACGACTACACACCATGTCACATAGTTACACACCATGTCACATGTCACATAATCGGGTTTACCTGCTCCAGAAATAGAACATAGCTTATATCAAACACTAGCTTCTGCCCGCGGCTTCGCCTGCGTGAAGTTCGGCAATTACCTACGTGTGCGTTACGAAATAATGCCTTAATGCGAATAATGAAATTATACCCCAGCAAAATAATGTCGAAAATAGTCATTTAAATAAGTAAGTGTAAGTACAGGATGAATGGTTGTGAAAAAGTCTGTGATTTTCAAAGTAAGAAGCCAGAGAATTCACTCTGGTTAGAAAAAAGTATATTACAATTTTTTTATTCAAAAATACTCACATTCAACAAAACTATTTAATTTTATTTTCCTCGGCGCCATCCTGGATTTTCAGTTTGACCTCATTTTCAATGGTAAAAAAAGACACTGATTTAAAGAGGCAGTTGTAAGTAGCAGTTTTGGTAAGTTAAAAATTATAAATGGCACGTTTAATAACTAGTTCAGCAGTTAAAACCAAGCAGTAAAGTAAACAAAGATGAGTAATAAAAAATAATGAAATGGATCAGTGAATATATTTTATAAATGAGCAGGAAAATAATTAAATGGGCGGTAAAAATTATTGAACGAGCGGTTACGTGTGGGCAGTAATATGTCGGAATTTGTCGGTAAGAAATCTCATTCTAAGCAATTCTATAAACAATGAGGTGTAAGGGGCGGTGTACTCCTTCTCCCCTGGCACCACTCCCATTTTATATTCGCTTAAAAAGCATAGTCGATGTAGCCCCGCTACGCGGGGCTCCTTTTCCTTCTTCTTCGAACCTAACCTGTCCGAGTCAGGGTGCCCCAAGTCCAGAGAGCAGTCCAAATGCAAGAATTCAAAATGCGAGCTCACTCGAACCGCTCATTCCATCATTTTTACCGCTCATTCAGTTATTGGACTGCTCAATTATTTTTAGAATTAACATTGTATGATAAAATAACCGACTAATTGATTTTTTATTACTGTCCATGTTTTACCGTCGCAATAATTAATCAACCAGCATTAAATTAAATAACTGCTCAATATGTTTTCCAACTGATGATAATAACATCTCGAATATTTAAACAACAGCTAAAAAAATCCAAAAAAAACACTAAAAATAGCTAATTAAGTAAATCTGTACAAATAGATCAGATACGAGAGGATAACTTAATCATACTACCAACTTCTAAAGTTTTTCTGTGTCTGTGTAATTAAGTATCGCTAAATAATCCGACACTGCATTTTTTATAACTTAAACTATAGAAGTTTAGTATCTTGTTAAGACTATTATTTAAAGAAAACATCCTAAAAACACATAAAATCGATTAACGAACGAAATATGCGGAATTTTAACTTTGTCAAAGGTAATTATGCCAAATAAAATTCTGCCATTTTAAAAGTATGCCATTGTAAATTCGGACATGTTAACATTCGGGCAAATAATAAATATGTTAAAAAGGTTTTATGCCTTAAAAAATATGACAAGTGTGTTATGTCAAATAGATTTCGGAGCATTAAGAGTCTGCCAGATAGGGAACCCGTTACGTTAACACCGCTCATTATCGTACATTCCCTCGTATTTAGGTACTCGAAATTTTCGCATGTTTAACCAAAATAATTACTTCAATTAATTATATTTACACTTAACGCTCCTTTCTTAATACAAAATTCTCTAATTAGAATTAACCTTAATTTGTTTAAATAATTAACAGCGTATTTTAGGTACATGGAGCGAAATTAATCATCAATGTAATATTTGCATAAGATGAAATTTTCATATTTACAGAAATTATTTTGTATTCACTGTAGCTGTGCTAAAATCTTAAACCAAATTAACTCGTATCGTTGAAATTTCAATATTTACTGAACGCTTTGATAAAAATTAATGCTTAAAAAAATTTTAAGAGTTAAAATATACCAGCCAACTTTTCATTCTGTATACAGCCAACTTACTAAAACACAAAGCTGGACCCAAAACTCGTTACTCACACAATAGACTTTCGGGACACAATAAAAACGTGACCAAACACGTTTGATAAAACCAACCAATTACAAAATAACATCACAAACGTAGCGTTCCGAGAGTAAGTTATGAAATCGAAAATTAGTTGGATGTCAGCGTTGTCCGAGCATTCCGTCAGTAAATTCCTAAGATTGCAGGCTATTGCGGTATTTATAATTAGACGGAAGTAGGAGATTAGAAGCGAAAGCTTGATTAATTGCTAGCACTTGACTGTGAAACAATTGATGAGGTAGCGATGAGACAGCGTATTCTTTTTGGTAAGATTCGAAGGTTAGGATATGTGAGTGAATGAAAAAGAAATTGTTGGCCTCCTCCACGATTTGAAACAAATATAATCTCTCCTATTCTGTACAATTCACATATCTTTTGAGATGCACGAATCCCTTAAATAAATAAATGTCGTGTTTATAATAAAATGCAGTAGGTATTTACTCGTAGTCTCGTAGAGCTCTGAAACCACGATATAATGCCTGAGGCAACAACACAAATACAAGGTGTAAATCACCTCATCACGAAGCCGTCAACCAAGCATTCTGTACATGAAACTAAGTAACTTTATGCAAAAATTATTGCTGGGAAACGACTTTTTTTTGGGGGGTGTAAAATCATGTTTTGTGGTAGAACTCAATGTAACGCACTCAAAACATTGTGCTGATGGACGGATTGAATAGTACGGGGTCGTGGAGGTGTTTAAAGTAAAAATCTTGCATTAAAAACTTGTATTTAAAAAAATACTTGTCATAAAGTTGGAACTTTGACCCCTAATATCTCCGTAACTAGAAGGTTCCCAGGTATGGTGTAGAACAAAAAAATGATCGCAATGACAGGGAGAACCAGTGCCTTTCGGCTTCGTTAAGAGGTGTTTTACACCCTTTATAACTACATAATTGGATACGAAAACATTATCATAGATCATACGAATGTTGTTTCTGCCGAGAAAATTAATGCATAATATTATAATACTGTGATACTATGTTTGAACAATTGATTGTTATTTTGAATTTTCATATCAATGCAGTTACACAAAGTTTTGTTCCTTTTTAATGAGTTTGACGATAATAAACAGTTCTATAAAATGAACAAATTCTATCAAAGATTCTTGGAAAAGCCTGTGTGAATACACAATCATCATCTGCCTAGCCTTTTCCCAAACTCTCTTGGGGTCGGCTTCCAGTCTAACCGGATGCAGTTGAGTACCAGTATTTTACATGAAGCGACTGCCTATCTGACCTCCACAACCCAGTAACTGGGTAATACGATACCCCTTGGTAAGACTGGATGTCAGACTTTTTTTTGGCTTCTGACTACTCGTAACGACTGTCAAAGATCTACAAATGACAGCCGGGACCAACGGCTTAACGTGCTTTCCGAGGCACGGAGGAAATTCGGTATGTAATGATGGTCACCCATCCACGGACCAACCTCGGCAAGCACGGCTTAACCTTATTGTGAATACACAATATACTCCACAAATGCCATACAGGTCTCAGGGCATGGTTAATCTTTGAGTGAAAAGTACTTGTACAGTTTTTTTTTCTTGCCTAGTTGACGCTGCCCGTGACCCAAGGGCTGGTTTTACTTTGGCCAGAAGCCATACAACATGGCAATGCTGCCAGTCTCTTGGGCACATTACCAGCTGCTAGCGTTGAGGAGGAGTGTTTTGACACCCTTTTATAGTTCATTGTTATTTTAGTTATTTAAGTTATTGTTTGTTACTCGTTGTAATGTTTATAGTTAGGTTTCAAAATAAAATATTATGTTTTCTAAGTTAATGAACATTTTATTTCAAACTGAATTATTCCACACAACATACAGGGTGAAATTGAACAGATGCGACAAATTTAAATATACAATAATACGTGTTGTCAACAAAATTTAGAACATATCAAATGAAAAATTAAAAAAGAATCTAACAGTGTTACGAAAAACGTTAAAATAATTAATTATCAAAGAATTTCGCGTACTACCGTTTTCGCGTAGTGGGCACGATTTAGGTATACATTCTCGCTATGAATGAATCGCGCCGCCCCCGTCCGTCCGGCCGCCCGCGCATCTCTTTCCCGCGCGCACGATTAATAAAAATTTTGTAAACGTTTCCCTTCATACTTTTGTCGGCTGAGGACGATCAAAAATACAATAAAAGTAAATAGTAAAACAATATTTTAGTAAGAGGTATAACCTGAATAATGTTTGTTACAACAACAAATCAATTATTGTATTTTTGGCGTATTTAAAAAGTTGGAATCACAGTATTTACAATAATTAGTAAGTATTTACACTAAATCAAATCAGTACACTTACGTGTATTTTAATAATTGTTCAAAATGTCCACCTCAGTTTTGTAAACACAATAACACACAACAGTTTCGAATGCACTCCTGATTTTTTGTTTTTTAGCTCGTCTGTCCAGCATGTTTTGAGTGATTCTTAGAATTCTTCCCAATGAAGGTGGGACATTAGGATATTTTAGCCGAAATCTTCGCTGTGTTTCACGTAGATTTCTTACGGTGTTGTACCACACAACAATATCAAGATACTGTACGTTTGTTAACGGTTCACAACTATTTTGTCTCGTCCTAGGCATTGTTATGACAAACACAAGACAAAAATACAAATTATTCGCAATACGTAAAGTGGGATTTGCGGAATGCGCGCGCGACCGTGACCTACAAACGTTTTAGGACGACTAATGAACTTAGGAAGGGTGTGCGGGCGGGGCGGTCGCCGGGAAGTGAAAGGAATGTCGGCGCTGGCGCTCATGCGAGGTTTGGCAACGTCGCGCGATACTTACACTAGAAAATAGGCAAAATTAGGTAAATGACCGCTATGAACGGCAACGGGATTATTGTGCACTGCGATGAGTAGGACGAGATTTTTTGATACTTTAATTTTTCTTATTTATTTTGCATATTAATTTATTTTGCTGGAGTACCGATAATTCGTACTTAAATAAAGATAATAACATCAATGGACCATTTTAAAGCGATAAAAACGTAATTTTTTTTAACGATTTAGATTGTAGAAAAAACAGTTTATAATTACTATGTTACTGTAACTGAAGCTCCCATTTCTTTTTGTCGCATTTATTCAAAGTCAGCCTGTATATAAAGATGTGGGTGAAACGTTTTCAGATAGTGAACATTTTGAAACGATGTCGAACAATACGTGTTAAATATTATAGTATGGTAAGCACAATGGACGACGGCAGTGAGTATCGGAAGTGAGGATGCAGTGCGGTAGTGCATCGTGTGTCGTTACTCGTGGGCGAGCATAAACACAGATGGATATGAACAGACTGTCTCTATAATAATTATTATCCACTAAGTAATAGGTCTCCAGTTCGAACCCAAGTCACGCATCTTTGATTTTCGGATGCATATGCGTATTGTATAATTATCACTTGCTTTGGTGAAAGAAAAGATCGTGAGGAAACCAGCATGCTTGAGAGATATTTCTCGATGACATGTAAAACCAAGTCAGACTCAGAGGCCTATGGGCGGCATAGGAACTCTGACACCAGATAAATTAGGCAAACCACACGATAAAGAAGAAGAAGATTGACCGCTTATTTCAAAAGTGCTATAATGAAACAACGTAGCAAGATTTCATTTCATTTCTAATCAAAATCGCATTTGACAACATTAAAAGGTTAGCCGACCATTTTGAACCAACAACTATGCAAAACACTTATCCAACTTGTAATAAGATAGACCACATGGAACCGTACACAAACAAATAAATTGTTAAAGTTTCACGGCTCCTCTTCTCTTTACCCTTCACAAATAATTATCAAGTTATTTACTCCGCGTCCGATCTGCTATAAAACGAAAAGCAAAATGTGAATACCTCGACTCAGCATTGTGAAATTAACTATCTCAAGAGTCCCAGAAAGAAATGTTGAATTAGAACGACTGAATTGGTATTCAAGAACTTTTCAATGCGAATGGATGAATCAATGGAGAATGAAATCACAAACTGAAGATATTTTGAAATAGGTACTGATGGAATTTGTTGGTTTAAAATGAACTTTTCAATATCTGAAATAATGAACGAAATCTATAAATACATACATTAAAACATTGTTTTCTCTTAAACAATTTTGTTTCTTAATTAACTATCTTGGCGCAGCATTCACATGTGTATAGTTACCCAGTTCGTTCAGCAGTTATTATGCATAATGTCCGGCTAATCACCGGCGGATATTCCAGTTCACCTTTGCCCCACCGGCCGCTACCGACATAACTTATTCAGGATTAAGTTATCATCCTAAGGATTATTCTCTTCAACCAGTGGCCCCCGACCACCGTAGGCGCGAGCCTGTGGACGGTGAGTAATGGGCTAGCTCACCGTCCGTCCGTCTAATGATGACAGGCCGTGTCAACGGCGCGTACGTGTTCCACGCGCGCCTCAAGGAGATGTCAGCAAACCGGAAGGGGTCCGAAAGGGCCGATGCCTGCCAGGGCTACGGGTTGTTCGAAAGAGATACCGCGGCCCTGGAACACAAAGGGCTTAGAAAGAACATGGGTGGGTTTTAGTCAGTCAAGTCTGACACTCCCTCCCGCTCCGCCCAGAGCGGGAGAAGTCATTTGATGATTTCCCATCCGCAAAAAAAAAAAGAATTATTCTCTTTGTAATTTTAGAAGCTTATTCATTCAAAATGAATAATACATTTTGACTACCTATCGGTTTTAAAATTAAGCTGGTACCAGTACATTCTCAGATGGAATTGTTTGTTGTTTTAATTGTCACACGTATGAAATGCACACATTGCACACATTATGAAAAAAGCGCCGGTGACTGAAAAATTGTGTGGTAATCGGTTGGCTTGGTATGGTCATGTGTATGCTGAGGAATGAGGAAAATGTCGTGAGTAAAATTTTGGGTATGAATGTGCATGAAAAAAAAAAAAAAAAATCCTAGATGGCGTCGAGCAAAATTTTCAATTTTTCCTTTATTGTCGTTTTCGTAAATTTAGGGGTCAGTAGTCGTTGTTGTCATTTTCGTAATCAGTGACCCCTAAAACCACGAAAAAGACACACATTATGGAAAAATCTAAATTTTTTCCTCGGCACTATCTTGGATTTCATTTTGACCCGATTTTCGTAATCACCATGAAGCCATTAAGTCGCGTAAGTATAAGTTGTGTAAAATGTTTATTCGCGCAAGTGTCCATCGTGCAAATGTCCGTTCGCGCAAAAGTCACAGAACGCAAATGTCCCAGCGCACAAATGGGTTTGCGCAAGTGACCTTCGCGCAGATGTATTTTGCGCAAATGTCCTGATACCTTAATTTTCACATGGATCTTAAACGAAAATGTTCAAGGTTGATACATAAACTTAACATGTTACTGCCAGAATAAATAGAAAGAGAAAAAAATAAGCGTTACATTATTTCTGAAAGAAAATGTGGGTCTAACGTTTCCATTCACGTTACAGGCGTGGATCTCACATGACATAATATGACGGTGATTATTGCGAGCATTTGAATTGTAGATAAAAATGTATGCAACGACAAAACGTTAGAATATCCTGTTTTACTGAAAAAGTTAGTAAATTACTGTTAACAGCAGACATAAACAATTGAAATATTATTTCATTTCTACAAACATTATTATATGTTTGCATCAATTTTCGCGTAATCCATTATTCATGTTTTTGTCTACACTCGGCCGTTTCACTCGTTTCATTCATTTGTTTTTCTGATTTACTGCAAATAGTATTTTATACGATGAAATTCATTTGTTTTGTTTTTCTTTGTCTGTGTGATTTTTTTAGACATTTAATACAATCGTAAATGAAAGGAAATGCGAATTATGAAAAAAATTGTGGCGGTAGTGATTCCTCGAGGCGTGCCATTACAACTTGACTAAGTAGACACTAAGTTAGACTTTTAATGGCCAAGTTCCGGGTATCAATATTCTTTTCAATTGTAAGAACTTCCAGCGGGTTTTAATAATATGTTGACGAACTAAACTTTTACGTAAAAGTTTTTCTAGGTAGTGACATTTACCGATCAATGCATATTTACATGTCAAGAGGATAACAGATTCTGATACTTACATTATAAGTAATAAAAGTCAATTATATAATATTTTACTTTAAAATAATATTTTAAAGTAATAAAAGCATCCTTTTAACGTAAAGTATCATCATACTTTACATTACAAGTATTAAAAGTAAAAAAAAAATGAGAAACGACGAAGTAGTATTTGTTACATGTTATCATAATGCCACTTCGACTTGTGTTGATTCTACACAAAAAATAAAATATCGAATGAGTGAGCATCGGAACCACAAACACAACAAGTTTTTCGTTTTCCTTCCTCACATTCGTGTTTTATTGCGACGGTAAATCTTACTTAATGTAATAACTTTAAGGGGACTAACAATAAACATATTGCTCAAAATAGGAGTGATAGTCCTCTCCCTCGAGTGCGATTAGCATGTCAAGTAAGAACATTAATTTACGAACTTCAACCACAACCTCATTAACGTCAATCAAGATAAATCAATCAAAACCTAATTTCCGCAGCTGCAGGCTGTCAACAGATGCAGACGCAAATGCGGAACACTAGTTTGTGAATATGAGGGAGCATAACAATTGATAGAAATGCCTTGAGCTTTTTGAAATCAAATGATAATAATGTAATTTGTATTTAAGTTTTAATATGACATGCTATGCCATGTTTCCATGTGACCATTCACTATAGGCATCACCATTATAGAGCGTATTTCAGATGACTGTTCATTAAAAACAACAACAACATACATTTATTTTCAGACAACTTGGCCATAGATCCTGACCTTACCGACTAACATACATAATGATAAAATGTGTTAGTTAATAAAACCTTAAAACTAAATATGTTAGTAACACTTCACTTGTGCACTATGTTACATTGCGGTCATGTGTGTTCACTTGCCCGCGGAAGCTGAACCACTGCCTGCGGCCAAAAGTCTGCTTCCACGACGAGGTGCAGATAACAAGTTGGCTGGTTGGTTTCTTAAAGAAAACTATTTTATATAAAGGGTAAGTATGCTAAAGCTAAGCTAGACAGTGATGAGCTTAGCCAAACAAACTTCTCAAGGCAACTAACTCTGTATGTGAAACAAACAAACACAGCCCTCCTTACAAAATGTTGATTAACCTTTAGGATGGATGGAACGTGGATCCGCACAATTTCGTTGTACTGCCGGAACTTTCGTTCGCGGTTAACGTCAATCAGGAGTATAGTCAGTTTATCGGCCGCAGGTATCGGCACAACTAACTTGTATTTGAACTGTTTTAAGTTGTAACGCACTGTGGCTAGGCAAGCTAACGTAGCTGAAAGCCATTTATGAAACTTGTTTGTGGTATTAAAAATTACTCTAGCTCTTATAACGAAGTTACAAACAATACATAGGTACTATTTACTGTGCTTCTTGAAAATACTGTGATGTCTAACTTTGGTAACATTTTTTCTTCTATGTAAAACACACATATATTCATACTTTGTAGGACAAGTAAAGTTAGGTTACAAACAATGTATGGTTCTAATTCGTAGGACATAATTAAATAGTCTTCCCGAGTTTTCTTCGTTTCAATATCAAACACTGTTTTAAACTTTCACGGTTTTTATCTAAACTTACACTAATCACGGGAAAAAACATTAATCACGGAAGATATCCCGTAAGTATTGCAACATTACATTTGAAGCGCCATCTGCGGACGACAGCAAAGAAATTAACATCAATGAAGGCAGTTTCATATTGCTGAGGTTCCATGGGGGTACCTGAAGCTTTAAAACGGCGAAGCACAAGCGGAACGGACTCTTGGACTTTCAGATTTTGGATAGTTCACTATTCTTATTCCTTTCCATTTAGAAGCTATAAGACGGAGTTTTTTTCTATCTTGGGATACGAGGAAATTCTGCAGCACAAAATTTTAATATCATAGCAGTTACGCAACACCGTAGCTTGCGGCAAACTGTTTACAGAAATAAATGTCAAGTTGACGTGGGTTGGGCATAAAATCAAGTGAAGCAGAAAATATTGGTCACCAATATAATTTCTGCAGACAGCTAACCTAATTAAATTCTCTTGTTTCTGTTGCTACAAAGGACCTTTGTAAAAAAGTCTTTTATTTTTAAGAGGCACTTTTGTTTTTTGTTCTGTATTTAAAATCACGATAACCGAAAGAAATTATTGATATTTTAAATATTTGGTGAATTGTTTACTTTTTTGGGAATAAGGGACAATTTGAGTTTGTAATGTAGCACCCTGTTGATTAAATTTAAAATATCATATTGAAACGTTTGCACGTTATTAAAAAAAAACAGTTGAAAAGTATATATTCAATGCAGATCTGAACTGAATTGAACAGTAAACTTCGACACGAAAATCGAATAACTGCGGTAAACCGAACACAAATTATGCGAACTAGTCATACAGAGTTGTCACAGAGGGACAGATTTATGGAGGAAGTATTGCAGGTCATAAATTATATGGGAATGTTAGTTATTAATACTGATAATAGGAATTTTCTACTCATCCAGTTAATTCCCAAATTATAAAACACTCAAAATACGATTTCGTTTCTATTTTCGGTTCTGAAAAAAGTACATCATTCTCTTCCCTATAGCGATCTTATAATTTGGTCATACAGTAAGAAGGACTATATTCTTCAGAGACCTATCTGCATAGAAACCATTGACATTGTTCGATATCCTTTCGTCATTATGGACATGTTCCCGGGAGGCCGCACTGTTCAGAATAGGCAATTAACATAAACCATTCTAAATGTTACGGTTAAGAGAGCAGTCAAGCGTTCACGTGACACAAGTGATTTATTTGACGCATAATGTTCAGTTTGATAGAGGTCAGCGGTGAGGATCCGAAATACATATGGCAGCGTGGTATGATTATGCTACTTATTTTATTTTTTTACATGTGTTGCTATTTTGAGGATAATACTATTACATCCACGGATATTTGTAAATGTAACTAGTTTATTTACACTAAAGGCAGTAATTATTTAAATTCGACGATCGTCATTTTACTACAAAACTTTTCCATGTATAAAAAAATAACACTCAGATACTCATACAAAATGAAGTTGATGTCAACAATTTTGAAGAGCCATTGGTTCGGAAAATTGTGTCACCGAAGCCCCGAGCAATAAATTGGATATTGCTAAAGTTATTTCATAATCGTTAAGTGAATGAGGCAATCGACATCAGTAATCTATTAAAACAGTTCTAACAATAAAATATAAATGTCGGTTATTTAGAATGTCCTAGATACTCTCATCGTAGCACAAACTTTACGTCATGCTGACAGATATTGAAGTAGTCAACGACGCTGATAAAGAGGTTTTAACGTCGAGGGTTCTGCGCCAAGTGACAATGTAAGACGTTCCAGTTTCAAAGTTCAGACTTATCGGAGAGTTTACTAAGACATAACCGATTCTATTGCAACGCTTGGATTTATGGCATTGACTTTGGTTTGGTCTACACTGAACTATTAAATAACGACCAGTTTAAACAAGAGCTCGGTCAACTATTGAATGGTTCGCATCGTTAAACTATTGAAATCAAAGGCCATTCAGTTGCTTCAATCCAAATTGGATTACCAAAATTGAGCCGAATATTTACGAGTAGTGAAACCCGTAAAACTTCCATTTCAATTAAATTGAATCTAAGTACGAATTAAAGCTATGGTGCCTTCTCTCGTCGTATGTGTTTCCAACACAATTTGTAATTGAGAGAAGGCATTTTTATTATTTTTATGATCTGATCTGACACTAAGGCTTGTTGACAGATGATTATCATCCTGTCCTTGTTCCATGTTACATTCTCCTCCGTCAACCGTTACGCTTTCATTTATTCTTTTCTCTTTTATATCATTGCTCACATAATCCATCCATCGTTTCCTTGGTTTTTCTCTTCCTCTCCATCTATCAACATTCGTAACTCCTCATCATATGCTCATACCATAACAGTCAATTCCATTTCAACTTTTCTGTAAGTGGAGCAACATTCAAATTTCCCCCAATTTACTCATTCCTTACTTTATCCATTCTTGTCACACCACACATCCACCTCAACATTCTCATATACTATCCAATACCATGACAGTTGTTCCGTGTCATTCATCAATAGCGTGGCAGGGGAGCACACTATTTTCAATGAGTTAAACGTCAATATAGGCCAATGATAGTCTGTTCAAAGATCTTATCCACCACAATGAATTCTTCCTTTTCATGTGTTTGTTGTATCACTTTTTTACTTCTTCAACTCATTTGATTATAAGTAGTTTAAATGCATTTGTTTTGAAAAATATGGAACGTTCTCATGTTCATAAAGGCTTTGTAGTTCAGAGCATTTTTATAGTTTATTAAAGTTATAGACCGCTTTACCAAGCGGGCGCTCCGGCTGACCAAGCTACAGGTCCGCACAGTCACATTTAGTTTAATAAACACCTCTTTGTCCTAGGAGTCACAGATAGCCCACTGTGCAGAGCTTGCATGGAGGAAGATGAGACAGCAGTCCACGTGCTTCTACACTGCCCAGAGGTTGCAACATACAGGTCAAAGTACTTTTGTAACCCAGGTACTCTCCGCGAGATCGTCAGCAACACCAAGGATCTGGGCCTATCTTGGAGAACTAGGGTGGATCGAATAATGTTCCCACCCGTACGCAAAATACGCGCTTTAGACGTAGATTTGCAGGAACCCGCTATACAATACAATACAAAGTTATAGCGAAGCAAGCCGTTAAGAAGAACCTTTCCGCCTAGTAACTAGCAAATACCGCCACTGGCCGACAGCTCCTTGAAACTTATGTGCACACATACTAACAAACTTCACAATGTTTGAAGTGTGAAACTGTTACCAAAAGCAGAGACTGAGTTTCCTAACTAACGTTGTTTGAACACCTGCATAATTTCCGCATTACAAGCATTTGCTTAAATCACTCGTGCAATGCTAATTAGCTGGTTTTGCAAACATTATGCTTGTTGCAGTTAAGAGCAGCGCCGAATTTACACAAGCGCATCTTGTTATATGGTGTACTAAATCAGCTTATCTTTTTGGAATAAATACGGCCAAAGTAAATTATTCAAATCCAGATAATCAATCAAGTCTATAGTCAGCAATAGGCGTTCATGCAAATGAATAAAACCTAAACTCACCTGATTACAGTGGGCTTGACTTTCTGTATTACCCTTCACATAAATTTATAAATGTATGCTAATTTTATGAATGTATTATAATTTGATAAATGTATGATAATTTTATAAATGTATAATAATTTGAATAATGAAAGTATGATAAATTAAACTAATAATTTATAATTACATTATTGTACTTAGAGAAAGAGGACTATCCTCTCTTCTAATGTTGCTGAGCCCGACAGGGTCCATACTGATCACTTATTTGAAAACACTATCTTTGTAATACATATGGAATGCAATAAATAATTGAGTATTGAGTATTAAATCACTTGTAACATGACTGACGATGTAACAGAGCGATGACCCGTGTAACGTATTTCTGGATCCGACGGTCCCTTACATTTGTAACGCTATGATGTATAGTGCACGCACGCGGCATTTACTAATACTTCACTGACCCCACAGTCCAAATCCGATCTTCAGAATTTCCAAACTTAATGGAAGTCAAAAGAGGGAATGAAGTTTTACAAACCCGAAAGTCGTAAACGAACAATGTTATTTAGGATATGGTAATCATTCAATTGCATACTTTTGAAGCCAGATCAGCCGTATGTGCACCTATAGTAAAAAAGTGAATTTCTCATCTCTTTTTAAAACAAACTGAACAAATATTATCAGGAATGGCCAAATTTTCACTAAAACTAATTCTTAACATCTCAAGACAAGAGATACCTAAACAGCCAGTATTCAATTACATTTACCAGCAACGTAATTATAAAGAAGACGCGATATTTTCAGTTCAACTAATTCAGTGTACTGTGGCTGGGTTTTAAATGTTCTATTTCAAGAAAACTTCGTGATAAAAACTAACGGGAAAATAATAATGTATTTTACTTGAGTTTACGAAAATAGACTTCTACAACAATTTTATTAATGTTCCGTTGAAATTAAACTGCAGAACGATGTCGTTATCAATGCCTGCAGCAAGTTTTTAACTGCGAGTACTTTTACTTAAAAACTTTATTAAATATTCGTGAGTGTTTACTGTTTTAATTCTCTGAATGTTTTAAAGTTTATAACAATTTTGAGCACAGAAATTGTAGCCCGTTTTCTTTCCATTAGGCTCACAATTTTATTGAGTCCACGAGTAGGTATCGTGTTCTACAATCTACTGAACAGGTACGACAAATAAAAGGTCGTTTCTTCTGCTTGTTCTTCCATAAAAGCAAACAGCTGTAGTAAATGCGTTGTTTCATTTGTTATTTTGAGATTTTTCCGTTTTCCTAGTGTACGTACCGCTGTTTTTGTTCCAAAAATAGAAAACGGTTCATAAAATAAAATCCGAGGCAGAATATTTCTTTCTCTGGAAGTTCAATGAATGAAATGATCAATTTCTGGTTTCTTGTTTAAATGACCTGTTTGTACAATTATTTTATTTGTTTTTTAACAAATTCATCGCGAGACGTTTAAATGAATAATGTCTTTATTATTTGCCACCTCGACGTCTGCCTTTGTTACACAGACGGCAATTTTTTTTTTTTTTTTTATAATTTATTTCGTTTCTCGTGTCATTCTTGCTTTTATTTGACTTGGAAGAATTATGCCAGCTTTCAAGTTTATGTTTTTCATAATTTGAGATTAAATATTTAGTGCTTTTTTGTTTGTTTGTTATGTCAGACAGACAGTTAATAGAGTATTTAATAAGATAATTAATTCTTTGTAACAGATTCTGACTGATGTTGTTTTAAAATCACAATCATACTACGAGTATTTTAAATCTAAAGGAGGAGCTCGTGCCTAAATAATAACAGTCGTACGGGTCGATCTTTAAGGTTAAGCCGTGCTTGCCGAGGTTGGTTCGTGGATGGGTGACAATAATTACATAACGAGTTTCCTCCGTGCCTCGGAAAGTACGTAAAGCCGTTGGTCCCGGCAGTCATATTTTGTAGATCTTTGACAGTCGTCACGAGTAGTCAGAAGCAAAAAGTGACGATGACTATGTTAAATCTAAACCCATTTACTGATTGTATATTATTCTTTTAGCATAAAATTGTCGTCACCAAAATCGAAAAAGGCTGTATATTACGCCACGGCCGAATAAAAGGCACTATAATGGTGAGCCTTACAATTTTCCGGCTGGTGGACTTGATATTTTCCTTAACGCATTCTGTCATGTTTGTGATAAAGGAGCCGTGAAAATCTTGCAGCTACGGAATTGACCAGAAATCAAACAAAACGAAACGTCGAAAGTCTTTTGAGCCAGGCTCCTCGCCTATAACGTTCACTTCCTCTCGAAATTATTTTGTTTTAAGTTGTCTATTTTTGTGTATATTATATAACTTTGGAAGACTGACGTAGGACAACAAGGCTGACTGAGGAGCTCGTGGCTAAACAATAACAGCCGTGCGGGTCGATCTTTAAGGTTAAGTCGTGCTTGCCGAGGTTGGTCCGTGGATGGGTGACAATAATTACATACCGAGTTTCCTCCGTGCCTTGGAAAGCAAGTTAAGCTTTTGATCTCGGCTGTCATTTGTAGATCTTTGACAGTCGTTACGAGTAGTCAGACGCCAAAAGTCTGACATCCAGTCTTACCAAGGGGTATTGTATTACCCAGTTACTGGGTTGTGGAGGTCAGATAGGCAGTCGCTTCATGTAAAATACTGGTACTCAGCTGCATCCGGTTAGACTGGAAGCCTAGATAGATAGTTTAGGAAAAGGCTAGGCAGATGATGAGGATAAGACTGACGCAGCATGCATATCGTCTTAATGTTATACTGTCATAATAATTCATGGTAGCGTGTTTAGTTGGATTGTTACTTCTACAGCATCTTAGGTACTACATTCTCATCCAACTGTCTCACCCAAACTGCTGTGTATGAAAATATGATAAACTTTAAATGAAAGAAATCAGTTTTAATTTCCCATTTAAATGAAATTTACTGGATGAAACGTTCTGTTCTTTAGCAAGCGAGCTTTATAAAATAAACGGGTTTACTCTTTGTGTAATTTCGGTGAGTCTTAATGGATTTCTTCATGAACTTTAGTGAGTGAATGACACTTCAGGTTTCGAAAAACATGTTTCACAGAATGCAAAAGTCCGTAATTTAAATAGTGTTACGCCGACTGCTTTACGAGAACATTCTAGGACTACGGTCGAGTCTAGAATGTTACACGATGGAAGTGTCTAGAAAGTTCGAGAAAGTTCTGGACCTTTCTGGAACCTTCTAGAAGGATTGGTTCCACTATAGGGCCATCTAGAAGGTTCGGGAAGGTTGTAGAACTTTCTCGAAGGATGGGTTCCCCCTAAGGAACTACCTAGACATTGACGGAAGTTGTGGAAGTTTCTCGAAAGTGGGCCGGCCGTATAAATAGGCGACGGGTTAGCGGAAGGAGTCAGTCTGATTTTGGCTACGAAACGAAGCGATCGAAGTGAACGACTAGTGCGATATCTAAGTGATTAGGGATAAATTCTGTAATTGTGATTAGGTTTAAGTGTTTGTGAAGTGTTTTAACTGTTTTAAGTTAATTAAAGATTTTTAGTGTTTATTTGGTAGTGTGTTAATTTGTCCTATACCCAGCTCGTAACAATAGTAATCTTAAACTAAGTACTTGTTTTCTACATTCAAAATTTCAGTAACTATGAGTAAACCAACCAAACGGTTCAAAAAGTCCTCGCAAAAACTGAACATTATCTGACAGACATCTCTTTTTCCAAGAAACAGGAAGGTATTAGCGAATGAAGAGATTGTTTTGTAAAAACAAACTTGTTGTTGCATTATGCATGTCTTGAGACTCTGAGAGCTTTATCCGGATTTTCAAACAATGAGTGCTCTGGGAATTATCACAACAATCCGCACTCGACCGGGTGACGATAAAGTGGAAAATGTTCGCGAAGTGTTAAAAAGCTGGATGTTGTTAGATACGTTTTCGACTCTTTTTATTATCATTTCGGATATTGCATTTTATAAATAAAAGAAGCTATCAAATTCAAACTTTTGGTCGAATATCGAGTCTCCTTTGGCTACGACAGCGTAGCTCGCGTAGCAATGTTGTGCTACGCCACCTGTAGCAAAAAAAAAACGTAAGTACAAATTGTAATTAAACTTCGTGCAACTGAATTGTTGCAAGAACAGTTTTAATAAAAATACAAAATAGTTTTACGGTCACAGTTAGCATAATCGGTACCCGTAGACGTACCTGAAGCCTCCTTTTAAGCGAAACAATGCCTGTATTAGGAGACACCACGCTTCCATAATAACAAATAATATAAAATAAGATTTTTACTTTAAATATACCTCCACGACCCCCGTACTATTCAATCCGTCCATCAGCACAATGTTTTGAGTGCGTTACATTGAGTTCTACCACAAAACATGATTTTACACCCCCCAAAAAAAAGTCGTTTCCCAGCAATAATTTTTGCGTAAAGTTACTTAGTTTCATGTACAGAATGCTTGGTTGACGGCTTCGTGATGAGGTGATTTACACGGTGTATACTAAGACAAATGTATACTTAGGTTAATTATTTATGTATGGGTTGGGTTAGGTTAGCTGGGCGGTTTCCGCACTTAGCCTCTTTCTTTGGCCACTGTTTATGTATGGGTATTAGTAACCTGAAAATAAATGGATCATTATTATTTAAGAAAAACACTAAGGCAGGTGAGCCTATTAACTCATCAGTCTAACCCGTGGGCTCGTTACTTAATGTTTCAAATGTTCTCCCTTTAATTATGTACATAGTAATGTGTGTACTCTCCTGAGGATACCTCTGTTATTAAACATTTCTGCCGTTTTAGCAGTATCAACATACTACATACGTAGCAACCTACGTGATACATTATTTAAAATGTTAAGAGCATTGGTCGCTCTGAAACTTACTCACCTTAAGTCGCTAAGTTAGGCGCAATTCTACTTGGGCTGTCTAAAGACAAAAAAACTCTCTTTTTTTGTTACTCATATTAAACTTATTCTCTCTATACTTCTTCGCGTTGTACTCAAGTGCATAAAAATTTGCATTTCTATGGACCACGCTTAAGTATGTCAAAGTTTAAACCATAAATCTAGTTATTAACGCTACTCCCGGGTAAGTGGTCTCTTTGATCTCCGGCCGCCACTAAGAGCCTCTCACACTCGTTTTACAAAGACGAGCAACAAACGACAGCTGCTGGTTTGCAAGCTTTAATCAAAGCACGTATAACCTAAATTACTTCTTTAAAAACTTTAAAATCTTCAAGGCTACAAGTCCCCAGCGAAATATTTCGTAGCTACACTTAAAACTTTGCAAAACTCTGAAAAGCCGCATCTCGTTATACTAAATGCTAATTCTAACTCAGCTGAGAAAAACGTGGAGCAGTATAATGAGGTCACGACCTAGCTCCGTGTGGAAGTGTCAAGGTCAGTTCTCTGACTTAACGAGACCTCTACCGGAATTACTGTTTCTTTAGGCACATTAATTCCTTAATTGCCGCACGTCTTTAATTAACAGTACTACAGCATAAACTTTTGCCAGTCTTAGCTTTATGTCTTCCTTAACTCTAGGAGTACACAGCTTCATTTCCCATTGACTACATGCCCCTAACGTCACCTACATTTAATCTTACCACAAGCACATGAATCATGTAACAAACATGTAACTTAAAATCTCTAGACTAAAACGAAATTCGTGCTAACTTTAAGGCACTTTTATAATGTTAACATGAAGAAAAAAACGATATTATCAAGCAACGGATAATCAAATAAAAGGAGCCAGGTATCCAGCTAAACTGAAAAAAAAAACATTATCAAAGCCAGACATTTAGTGGCGATCTCTAAAAGAGGCTTGATTGAATAAACGGTGAATTAGACCTTATAAGTGACTCCTTAGGTTTCGTCCAAACATAGCAATTTGTATTAAGCTTCCCTTTTTTAACCCCCGACCGAAAAAGAGGAGTGTTATAAGTTTGACGTGTGTATCTGTGTGTCTGTGTGTGGCATCGTAGCTCCTAAACGGATGTACCGATTTTGATAAACTTGGTTTCGTTTGAAAGGTGTTTTAATCGAGAGTGTTCTTAGCTATGTTTGGAAAAAATCTACTCAGCCGTTTGATGGTAATCACGTCTTTTCTAGTTGAAGGGAAATTAACAACTTCCACAGGTCTCGTCGATTCGAAATTTGAAATCTTGTCACTTGTCAACATGGGCATCGCCAGGGGGGTGGTTGCACCCCAAAAACGTTTTTTTTTATTATTTAGCTGTTTCGTTTATTGGCGAGAAATCGCGCAACACCGAGAAAAGTGGAAGCAATGGGGAGTCCTATGCCCAAGATTGGGACAGTCAAGGCTTAGATAAAATAATATAAGTTTAAAAAGCATGAAATAAAAATTAAATTAAAAAAACCCCCGACACAAAAAACCTCTAATTTAATTTTTTGTTTACTTCACATTTATCTGTAAAGGTAAAATACGAGTAGCCAATTTCCACTCTAAATTAAAAGCACCAGTATCTCCTAATTGCGCTAAAAGCAGATAACAAAAGTGCTTCGAGTAAGCGAAAGATCGTAAATCATTATCGGCTTACATAGTAAGAAAATAACTAGTTTATTATAACTCGAACATATTTTTCACACAAAATATCTCTTGAATATTCCGCACTGCGGTATAGTTGGTACATTACAATTATTCTGCGAGGACACGATTTATTACAGACATTACAATACACCAAGGATAATCACGAAAATAAAGTCTAATCCACGAGATTGTTCATTAAAAACATATTTTACGATTTATTCCGTTCTAATACCGCTGGTATTCGTTTCAAACACTGGTTGTTCAGTTGTTGAAACAAATTATTGTGGTAATTATTATTTTTTACTAGTCTTCACCGTGTCCCACTGTTGGTCAAAGGCCTACCCTTTCCCCTTCCATACCTCTATATTCTGTGCGATCTCTGACCATGTTAGGCCCGCAAACATGATCAGATCGTCACGCCACCTTCACCGCGCTCATGGCACTGAGGAAGGATAGCGCAGTCGAGGTCTTGGTATTAGAACGGAATAAATCAATTTTATGCGAACAGAATGTACAGTTGTACATATCTATAATTCAAATACGTAGTGTGTCAGTTAATTACTAAGGTTTCATTTTTAATCGTAAAACAGCCTTTTTTTTAAGGATGGGAAATCATCAAATGACCTCCCCCCACTCTGAGTGGAGCGGAAGGCAGTGTCAGACTTGACTGACTAAAACCCATCCATGTTCCTTCTTAGCCCTTTGTGTTCCAGGGCCACGGTATCTCTTTCAAACAACCCGCAGCCCTGGCAATCGTAAAACAGCCTGATTATGAATTCTCGCATTCTTAAAAAAAAATGAATAAGCTCAACTAAAAAGTATCATAATAAACCTGTTTTTTAGTAAACATACTGTTCTTATACTATTACATAGTTTCGCATTCACATTGAGACAGCAGTTTCTATTCTCAGTCATATTTTCCGCATGCAAGTAACTCTTTTCAACATTACGCGAGATTAAACAAACATAACCTCGACTATAAAACCGCTTTGAATTTTATGGCCGAAAATAAGTTCGAAAATATGCGAAGCAAATGTACCATACAAGTATATTGTCTGTTTCCTTATTAAAAGCCACTACATAACATATTTCTAGTAAGCCATGCAACTTGATAATATTAGTTTCACAATTCGAAGTGTTTGGATGACTGTTATAACTTATGGAAGAAATAATTATTATATTCTAAGCATCATTTAAATTAAACCCACTGCCTGTGACAATTTTGCCTAGATCAAGTTTTTGGAAATCAATTTATTGTAAACCTCATTCAATCGAAATCACCTATCTGTATTATTCCCAAAATATATCCCAAAACTGAAACACCCACTATTTAAGCCCACACGGGTCGTCTATTGGTAAATTAATACCTATTCATTGATAACCTTCCATTATACGCGGAGCTTCAGTAATCAACAGATAGCGAGTAAGTGGAAATCCCTTTCCCGAGCAGCCTCTTAATTAATTCAATTCAGATTTGGGTCACCTAACTAAATTAAATACCCTTAAAACACTTCCTTGTTACGATGTACCTTTTTGTAATGCTATTTAAAAGGCAACAGGGTGCTTTTTTGTTACCGAAATAGGTTGTGTAGGCAGTAGTTTTGTTTTATATAGGGTGACTGGAAATTAGTGACCGATACCTACTTAAACACGTGATTATACTCATGATAACAAACAACTTTTCCCAAAAAAACATTTTTTTATACTCATTCACTTTCATCGCAAGCTGATAGGTTAGAGGCGCGCGCGAGAATTTCATACGACTTAAGGCGGAAACACACTTACGTGTCGTGGCGTGTCGTGACGCGCCAGAAGCGTATCGGTTTCATATATCGTTGCGACATGACACGCCATTTATTAAATGTATGAAACCGATTTGCTTCTGGCGCGTCACGACGCGCTACGACACGTAAGTATGTTTCCACCTTCACAACAGTCTTATATTATGTATTAGATTATAGTTATTGTTTATATGCTTAGATATATATGGAGTTTTATGGGCCTTAGTTGCCTGAAATAAAGGATTGTATTGTATGAGGAGGTTGTTCGCAAGATCATTATACTGCCGACGTGGCACGCTGTTGGCCGTTTACCTTTTATTAATATTAAAGGACGTTTAATATGTATGACCTATAAATGAACAATCATCAGTCATCCTTTCTTAAACGTGATTTTGCTGCAACAGAAATCCAATCAGAATTTGTATGTCATCCTAACCAATAAATTCTGTCTTACAGCAATAAGAAAGAGGACGTAAACTGTGATACTAAACTCCTTTCGCTTTTGGGTCTTTATTAGTGTTCGTCTCATGAATACAAATCCAAAGATCGTGAACGTAGGAGCCTGTTAGTAGTAGTATCTTGGTGGTTTAAAAATTACACACTTATCTATTTGAGCCTCAAAGGAAAAAAAGTTTCCATACCAGTATCAGGTGGTGATGCTGGTATGGAAGCTTTTTTAGAAGAATAATAAGGATGGTGGTTTACAACCATTGTTATTATTTAACCTCTTTTCATGCCAAAACTGCTGCCAAGCTGCAAACGGCTATTTGAAATTCTTTAGAAATCCTGAAGATACCACACAACAACCCGTGTTCTTGCTTAATTGCACAAAATGAAAATTCTGTTTCGATATCTTAAGATACCTTTTTTTTAAAAAAAAAACAAATAAAAACGTTGCCCTCCTCTAGGGATTTCTACTGTATCGTGGGTGTGTTTACAAACAGCCAGACCCGAAACAACTATCATGAAAAAAAAAAGAAACTGGCTCGACAGAATGCAATATAGAAAATACGTGTTCGATTTTCAAATATTTAAATCATCTTTATTTTCTTTTGTATTCACAACAAAGCTTACTTTTGTTTGTTATTGTTATTTTATTGATTACTGTTAGTGGTGCGAGTATGTATAGTGATTTAATTTCAAAATGACGGCGCAAAAGTGATTTAAGAAAAGTAATTAGGAATTAAGTAACTAAAGAGGGCGTGACCATCAGGTACCTATGCTAAACATTATTATTTATATCAAGCCCGTCTTTGATCAATTTTACAGATTATGAATTGCCATGAATTGACGTTCATTAACGGAGAAGCGGTGTGTTGCGTGTCGCGTGCGGCGTGGCGTCTCTCGCCAAGCTGTGGGTCTTTTCCCTTATCGGAGAGGCGGCGCGTGCAGCAGCCTGCGTTATCACGCGCAAACACAAATATATGACAATATACAATGTTAAACGATGCGTGCATCACAGGTATCGCAACGTTTCACACGCCGCTTCTCCGTGAACAAAGTATTAGAGGAACTAGTTGACCGCAACACTGCGTGCGCCCTGCGTTGAACGCCGCAGGAGTCGTGGCGATGTCATCTGCGGGCTCTGCCGCAAGTAATGCTGCAATTCCATCAAGCTCGCGTAAAATCGCTTATCCAAAAACGCTCTCATACATCGTCATTATATGTTCGAATTGATTGACGACCGCGCCGCTAACGCCCTTATAGGAAATTTGTGACTAGATGTTTTCCACACGTTTATGGTTTTGTATATTGGCGATATAGGGTTTAATATAAATATCGTGTGTTTGAAGTACTAACTTGAGAGGCTCGTGTGACAGTTCATTTTCTTCATTTACCAGCTGAACAAACAGCTGAATTGAACTTGTAGAGATTTTCTATAGATTTATCCTGTAGCGAGTATTTTGCAAAATACTCGTTTATAAAACCCATCCACCGCAATAAGTGACTTTTATTTCTTACAATTTAAAAGTAAAAATATCAACACAACCTTTTGCAATTTAAATGTAAATTTCGCTTAAGGGAGCAATACGATAAAATTTATAGCTCGATAGATTTTTAAATGTGTTACGAGCTTCAGAAATTGTAACTAGGTTGTTTCTTCCTAAATAATCGTGTTATACACACAGTCTCGTCACATTATTAACAATCTTCCAGTTTGCAAAAGGAGAAAAATAAATTCTTTTTTTCTGGAGTTTTGCCAAATCCAACATCGTTTCACTTAGTTCGTAATTCCCGTTCTTCTTGTAGACGCCAGCGCGTGGGTGGCTGACGAATATCTTCATAAATAATTCGACAGGGCGTTTCTTTGACGTATGTTCTCTTTGTTAGAATTGTGAATGAGGCTGCCAAATAAGCGAGAACTGTGACGCTGACCCTAATCCTAAATGTGTTCGAACGTTTCTTCGTTATTAGGTACTATGTACATCTACTCACGTGTATGTACTCTCATGTAAATACATAAGATGTTAAAGTGGAGCACACTGTTGAATTCAACTTTTTGCTTAAATATCGAAATGAATGTTAGAAACGTTTTGCGTTTCGAATACAAGTTGGAACTTATATGTTTATATTTACGACAAAGCCATAATTATATCATTCTTTTTTTATCGTGTTTTTGTTGTATACAGGTGCAAAGTACAGTATTGGTGGTGGAGCAAACCCCGAACAGCCTAGAGAGCACACAGCTCAGGGCACTGGGTCTGCTGTCCATGTGCGGGTTCATCATGACGTATAAGGTGCGAGGAGCAGCGCAGTCACCGGGACCCACTTCATGCAGCGTCATCGAGTTCAGGCTGCTGGGACACTGCTACGCCACAAGGAATTATCAGTGAGTAACATACAATACAAAAACTTAATCAACATTCATTTAATTTGGCGCGATTATATTTATTTCTGAGTTACAATATGTGCACGTCGCAGGCAGTTGTAATATTTGTTTCTCTGGTTACTCCGGAGCGGAATGCGTAGAGGGGCCACTGTGTCCGAGGACTTCCAACATGTGTCAGAACGGCAGCGCCCGCAGGTGAGTGACCCCATGACCTTTCGTTAACTATCGTTTCCTACATAAATTAACGCCACCATGTTTCAATATCAGTCACACAGCTATTTTCGTTCTCATAGCACGTAAGTCAAAGAGACTTTGTCAAAAAAAAAATATATATAAGGAAAGAATGTACACTACCATCAAACAGAAAAAATTGTAAAAACACAATTTCTTTTGTTATTTATTTAATCATTTATGTACACACTAGAGAGAACATAAGGAAACATGATAAAATAACTTGGAGTACAACGTCCCCCCAAATCCTTACACCGACCAACAGATTTTCATAAAATTATCTCGGTCAAAACATCTTAGTATGGTGATATTTTTTTATTATGGCGACATCTCTCAAAAACGTGAGATACTTCGAGACAAGTTACGTTAAGTTATGTTTTAAAACTATTATTTTGGCACAAAATAACTGTTTGTGCAGCATATTCCTTGATTTTGAACCCCGGGAATTTTGAAGTTTAAAACTGGTTGCTAATCTTTTAATAGATCCTTACAAACCTACTAACACAAACAAAAGATCTATTGGAGGGAAGGGACGGGTCACATAAGTCATCTTCCTTTCTACCAGCAGGCCTGCGACACGAAAAAGAAATGACGACAGTGTAGTGTATTGACACATAGTCGTAAGTAACATTCTTCTTTTTGCCCACTTAGTTGCCATGATTCTTATGCTATTTTTGTATTTAAGTTTGCACTTAATTTATGATTCCAAAAATAATTAGACTGTAGAATAATAAAAAGCAGACTGTCTGCCACGTGAAATATCATCTGAAAACATTAAAAGCACTTAAAATTACGCGGCTGCTGCGGTCTACAACCGCGTTGTGGAGATTAAATCCGCATCAAAAGAGCGACTCTTTTTATACCAACTGTCACATCTGCCTCATTATGAAAGTTATGATTTTCTGGCTTCTGCAACAGATTTAGTCTTCAAATAAAAAAAAGTCGTGTTCGAGTCGGATTAAAAAAAAAACTCTTTATGGAATCATAAATGTTTTACCAGTGTGGTTAATATCAAAAGGAGCCTTTCCTACTTTAATTTGTTTCGTAAAAGTTTTAAACCCTTTGACGCTAGTCCCGTTTTAAAACGAGATTTGAGATTGAGTGCTTGTTTACTGGGTATTGATGGCAAGGACAATGATACCGCCACGAGGCCTGGTTTCATAGAGATTTGCAGCTGTAGTTAAGCTGACCTAGAAGCATTTTCCGATTGTCTTCTCTTCGCTATTCTATTTACTATCCATGAAAGCGAACAAATTCCAAAAATTATGAATCTGTATGTTTTATAAGTGTTATGGAGACATCATAAGAGTAAGCCACTGTAAAATCTCGCCATATTACGTTTTACGAGCCCTAATCCCTAAGCCCTAATCTTAACAATGGTGCTCAATTGAAAGGAGTGAGAGGGTGGTTTTATATTCTAAAAGGCATTCCTGTTCAGTTTGAGCAACGTGGTCTAGGCTTGGGTAACTCTAGATTTGGGTGTGCTTTGCTTATCTATGATGAATTTTAAAAATGGAATCGGGGGCGTCGGCCGCGGGTGCCTCGACCACTGGGGGCGTAAGCCACGGACCTAAAAGGAAACTTGGGAAAGATAGATGGACTACCAAGTGGAGTGAAACTAGTATGTGTCTTTTGAGTATTAATAAATTAATTTACAATAATAATTCATCCATTAATTTCTATGATTTTCTTATAATGTACTTTGATTAATTTTAATTATTTCTTTCTTATCAAACTTTTTGTACATGCCTAGATAATAAGTAAATGTTGTGGTTCCTATAATTGCACACTTGTATTGTGCGTGTATATATGTTAGCATGCATGTAATTGTGTAGCCTCTGTTGGCGATCCAACTAAATAAATAAATCATAAGATAAGTTAGAGACTTATAATGTTAAAAGGACAACTACGTCGTATAGAGCGAGCTTCGCAAAATAAATATTTGTGTAACTTATTTTTTCTTTTTCATAGTAAGCTATTCCAATGCCGTATTTTTTTTGCTGATGAAAGGTGAAATTGTGTCATTGTATCTACCATTGGGAAAGGCACGCGTATGTATGACGTAATCACAAACATTCTTTGAAGCTATACAGTTCATAAAATCGTTCATTTATCTGCACTATCAAAGTTACCAACTTTGTGGTACCTACATTGTGTCGCAGTCGGACAGTTGAGACTTAGCGCTCAATTAGGACGCGCTGGAGGCGCTTCCAACTTAATCCTTGTAACAGTTCACTAAGTCAGACGTTTTCCACCCTTTAAAATATTAACGTAAGGACTAAAATTTCGTACATACTTGAGTACAGCTCATCAATCTATTTCATCATCATCATCATCAGCCTATATTGTTCCCACTGCTGGGATGCAGGCCTCCTCTCTATGAGAGGGAATGGGCTGTAATCCACCACGCGGGCCCAGTGCGGGTTGGTAGATGTCACATGTCTTCGAATTTTTAGTTCTAGGACATGCCGGTTTCCTCACGATGTTTTCCTTCACCGTTTTGAGAGCAGCAGTGATGAAATAAATTACACAAAGTAATGCGCCTGCCTGGGTTCGAACCTACGACTTACTGCTCGTAAGTCGGGGCTGCTACCACTTGGCCACCGCTGCTCTCTCAATCTATTTAAACTATTCGAATAAAGCATGGATCCTCCAAGTAGTTTCGAAATAATTCCTCCATAAATCTTAGTAGATATGCAATTAATCCATGCAAAAACAAAATTCTTCCACTTGAGATCTGATGTAATAAGATTTTTCGTAATTCGTTCTTATGAAGAGTAAAACTAAATTATTATCTCATATAGTGCGCGTTATAAATTCAGGTTCTCATTAGATGTGTCAATAACAGTCTTCATTGGTAATATAAATGTTCGCATTCAAAGAAGTATTTTTGTTGCAAGCAAACTAAGGTTAGTTTGCTTATAAAGTCTCACTAAACAAAATTCATCTTTTGACCTTATTTTGTATTGCTCATTTCATTGGATGTGATTAATTATTTCTTGTGCGCGTAATATTGGAACAAAAAATGCAGAGGGATTACTTAACATATTTCTTACCCTATCAAATTGTGTTTGCATGATGTAGAATATCTTTGAAGAGAAAAACATGGGAGTTTGATTAATGTGTTTCATTGTTTAAAAACTTTTATGTATGTAATGGACATATCAGACAATCAGACATCAAAATTAAGATTTCGAGGGTCAGTGAGAAATTGAATAATTTTATAACGTTTTCTTTGGTAAATTTGATGACGTATATAAATTAATCGAGTACACAGCTTTTTCTTGACATTGCTTTGTAATACACAGATATTTTAAAATTACCACAAACTCTGCACTCCAAGTTAAAACTCCACTTATACTTAAATCTTAGCCTTTAAACCTTGGAAGAAGCAAAACTGCGCAGTAGGCGTAATAAATGCCAAGTAAATATTGTAATTAGCGCGCTGGAGCGTGGCAGGGTTCCAGACAAAAAGCTCGAGTAAGACCTAGCTAATGTTCTTAGCGTACTGTATCGTCTGCGAGATGGTTTAAATAATTCAGGCACATACGAAAGCTTTTATAATAACGATTTTTAATGTTGTACTATTTTTATTTAATGTGTTTATTTATGTACACTCAAAACAACATAACAACAGGAAAAAAATACAGACCAAAAACTTTAGACAATATTATACGGCTTTAGTATTTACAGGGGCTTAGCTGTTATGTTTGCCTCCACTATTGTTAAGAAAATTTTTGTACATTCTTTCAGTGTTATAGTTACCTTTAGTCCTCCTCAATACGGGCACCTAACGGGCAGGTGTAAACCACATTATGATAGAGCCGAAGAAGTGACACTAACGTCTTCCATTAGTGTCTGATGTGATTGTCGTGTGTCAGTTAGGCGCGTGTGAAGTGTGTGCACGTTAAAGGTCTCTAGAGGGCAGGTAATAAAGTTGGACATAGTTTCCCGTGCTTGTCCCCGAGGGTAGACGTGATCGGTTTACGTGACGACACTCGCTTGCACGCTGATATACTTACCAATAACGAGAGGAGGTTGGTGTGTTGGTACATGTTGTATTACAGAAAGCAATAACAAATTGAAACCGAACTAAACTGAATAATCGAAACATTTATTCTGCGGTCAGTTGATTATTTTTATGTTATTTAAAACTTTCTGTGTGTACCAATTAATTCCATACATCTGTAACAAACAATATATTAATGTCTATCCGAATGAAGATCTCTGTATCGATTTCAATCGCTGTCAGTAAGCTGACACTAACGTTGTTGTATTGTATTTAGGAACAGAGGCTTCTTGGGGAATTACATTAACTACTCGTAAGTGTTGATCAAACAACAGTGCATGTTGTTAACGTGTTGCATACGTCTCAAGAGGCCTAATTAACTGGAGGCCATTGTCCTTACATAGGCCTTGAATAGATACAATCGTAGATACTAACCTACCACTAGGCACATTCGGTAGGAAACGCGTAAATTATGATACATTTTGCTCAAATATAGGATGAAAACACGTACCAAGTGAGAATTTATTAGAAATGAGGTACTTTCGGATATATTTATGCGCTGATATTCTAACTTTTCTCATTTGTTTACACTTAGACCGTATAACAGTAAAGTATACTGCTTTATCACAAGTAACCTACATACTCGGTGATTGAGTTGTTATATGTACCTATATCTGTTTGTCTATACGATGTGGACTTTCAATAAAAAGCGTTTGCTTTTAGGATCCGTAAGATAATAACTTTCTGTATGCAGTTTGTTAGCTTTTCATTTTCGTGATATATAATACACAAAAACATTGCGGCGATGCGAAGACGCGGCGACGCGGCGACGCTATGCGACGATGAAATTCAAATTAAATCGTCCATACTTGAAATTGCTTTATAATAAGATTTTGCAACTATACATATCAGAAATATTCTATTCGTTCATGTAAATAAATGTATTTATAAATATACCAATCGCTTGCCATTGATGCTAAGGTCAGTTCTAAGACATTGCTATCGTTACAAGTAGTCAGTGACCCGAAACTCTGTCAACCAGTCTTACCAAAGGGTATCGTATAAACCAGTACTAACTGGGTTGTGGATATCAGATAGGCAGTCCCTCCAGGTCAAATTCACCTGCACCCGGTTAGACTAGAAGTCGTCCCCAACACAGTTGGAAAAAGGCTAGATAGTTGATGATTAAGATCGAAGACATTGCCATGCGTTGCAGAGCTTTAGATGAGTTGGCTTAGATGAGTTTTTACCTAAACTATGTACTTAGTCATAGAGTGGTTATCATTACGAGAGCCCTGCTGTAAAATATGAATGATTATTTTTCGTAATATTGTTAGTGTGAAGAGCGCCTTATGTTAAAGGAACAATGATCGCTTCAAGTGACAGCGCGTTTAGTTGCGAGCGCTAAGTGTCGGTACGCGTGGGGGAGGAAAACTCACCCTGATTTCCACTTTACAGCATCAAAGCTCCAGTACCCCGGCGTCTGCCGTAGTGAGTGAACGTGTACTCCTTGTAGATTGTTCTCGTGATCGCGAGTGTGAAAACGATGTGGACTGTCATACGTGAATAAAAATGCTAAAAGTGAGTGACAGTGAAGTGTGGTAAATATACTGGAATGCTCTTTCTTCAGGAGTAAACATCATTGGGGATCAAAATGTGAGTAAAACCAGCTTACTGATTTAGATCGTAAATATTTTTAAATATTCATAAAAAAAACAAGAGTAATCTCTTGTTTTTTTTTTATGAATATTTGGAAAAGATATGCAGAATTAATATGGGAGAAAATCATTAAAAAAAAGCGGGTACATATTTGTTTATTCACCACAAGTAAAAGAACAAACCAAATGTTAGTTTTGGACCACTGTTCTCAATTTTGTGTGATTACTGTGTAAAATAAACCGAAAATAAAATAAGGGATTTTAGTGTAATCAAATAAATCGCCATCTATCAATATATTACGCGTAGTCAAGATAAGCCAAACTTTATTTCGAACAAATTAAGATTATTCTGAAGGTTCTACTGATTTTAACTTTGCGTTTAGTAAGAAACTAAAGTTTTCATTTCTTGTACGGAGCAGTTTCTTTCAAGGGCGAAGGCATTTGCTTTATTCTCGGATAATCCGAGCATAAAGCAGATAGTCTTCGTTCTTGCCCAGGTTAGTCTGTGGATGGGTGACCACCCAATACAAACCGAGTTTCCTCCGTGCCTCGGAAAGCACGCTATACGGCAACGGTACTTATGTAATTATATTTATACATAAGTACCGTTACTTATTGCCGAGATTAATTGAGAAGTGATGTTCAGAATGGATATTTTCTTTCACAAAATTCTGTTTCAAACAATACACTTCGCAGTAGAAACAAGATTACGAAGCTATCAAGGCTTTTCAAGAAGGGTGTGAAGTAAGCTCAAGCGTTAATTTGCAAACTCAATTTAATATTATGCCTCGAGAAACTCATCGCTTGAATGGGGACTGTAGACGGCAAATTGTCTCGTTATTTTAGAAAATATGTAATTCCATTTATAAGAAAAATCTAGTAAGAAGAAATGGCTCCGTTTACATTGCCTACAATTAAAAATAAATGGGCTCGGAAATTTTCTTGAACGTAGTATGACCACTGTGGAAACGAGTTTTTTCGACAGAAGAATCGACAAAATGAGATTGTCATTGTCTATCTGTCATTTTGTCGATTTTTCCGTCGACAAAACTCGTTTCCACAGTGTCATGCTAACCGTGCTGACTTTATTGATGATATTCTTCAGAAAACTCAATGTACGAAGTACTCACAACCGGCGTGCTTGTATGAATAGATGAAAATGGATGAGGCCAATGGAGTATGTAATGATCGTAGTAAGTGGCCCTTATTCTGTCATCTTTGTAGTTTTGTCATCTTTTTTCAATACACAACAAATACACTGTGAAAAAAGACCATTTGAATTACAAATCTAAGACAAAAATTAAATCTTTTAATTCAATTTTTTTGATATGCTTATGTTTATATCACCGGTCCTTTCAAACGTAGACAATTTTTGATTACGGTCGAATGGCACGCGGTCCATTCGTTTTGGGCCGTTCAGACTAAATACCCAATAAATGCGTTGACTTTGAGTTTGACGGTCGTAACGTTCGTTCGCTGGTTTACTGTTTTATCTACTGGTGCGTATAATTTGTGTTCGTAGTGGTTCGAAGGGAATGATATTATGCAAGCTGAACTATGTAAACTGTTTATGTTTTGGCATCCTCACACAATGTTACATTATCATAACATAACACTCGAAATGTTGATGTATTGTACAGTACTGCCTAACTCCCTGGGGATAAATGCGAGGTTATCTGACACGTCGTTAATACAAAGTTGGAAGCAGTATCTCAAATGGATAGTTTGCTTATGTTATCTTGACCAAATTTGAATACTGACAATATAACAAAACAAAAGGGTTAAGATATACCTATTAGTACATTTCGCCCTTTATATATTTTTTTTAAGTCCCATGTAAAAGCAAACAAACATGTTGTTAAAGCGGGAACAAGCCCAGACTCAGAATGCCCAGAATGCTCATCCCACTCCCAAACAACACAGTAGTACAAACTAATACACATTTCTTACGGTTACGGATCCCCTGAGTGTACTCCATTATCGCGTAAAGGGTGTTCGATTAACAGCTCGGGCTCACTCTCACATGCTTCACGTTATTAATCCCCTGGCAACGATTAGATTTATTGATTGTTATAAACACACTAAGTTCTTACCGACCTTAAGCCACCAGTATTAGTATACGGTACATGCATATTGATTACATGACTTTTCTGAAACTGTTAGTACAGTTATACAGGTATTTGATGCTTCATTAAATTATACTAGAAATCTTCAAATAAGCGTACCTATAAAAATTACGAAAAAGAAAAGTTCGGCGTCAAAAGTGAGGCAACACAACAGGTGCGGGTAGGCTGTGGAGGATGATGATGATGGATGAGAAAAAGTTCGAAAATTCATTGGGCATCCAAAAATTGATTTATATCGCTTGCTTTGTAGATTATTTACAAAAAAAAAATACTGATACTGTTAGCCTGCGTCATCCCACTACTGGTCAAAGGCCTTTCCCCATGACTGTCAATTGTTTCGATCCAGGGCCAATGTGTACCACTGGTCGTTGGTCTTGTCTAACTTGTCCCGCCACCTTCTACGAGGTTTGCCTCGACGCCTTCAGGCTGCGTCAGGGCTCCAGAAAGTGATTATTTTGGCCCACAGCTCATCGGCATGCGGCAGACGTGGCCAGCCCAGTCCCACTTCAGCTTAGCGGCGTTTTGAGCAACGCCAGTAATTTGTGTTTTGGGGCGCAGTGTGGCGTACACGGTCGGTCAGTTTGACGCCTGGAGTTTGCGCTCCATTGCACGTTGGCACACCTTGAGTTTAGACTTTTCAATGTTCGTCAAACATCAAGTCTGAGATCAATAGATCAAATTGAGAAGAATGCACATGTCCATGTTGGTTTACTTTAGTGACAAAGCAAAGTTTCGTTTCAAAAGATGCGAGACCAGTAGCTCTTCCAGGCATTTTCGGTTCGTCTTGTAACTTCCTTGTCTTGTCTGGACTGAAAAGAAACTAACTGCCCCAAGTAGGACACCGTCTAGCCAGGAGACTTGTTGCTTCGGAAAGAGAAATGTGTAAAATGCATTAGAATATTATGTTTTGGTAATCTGGCCTATTTTTTTATGGATTTGTGAGTACGTAGTGTGCATTTTAAATAAATAATTTCTAAAATGGTTACCGTTTTCGGGATACAAGGTAGGTATGCATTTTCCAGCAAGTTCAAAAATGGTCGTACTGCAGCTTTTTTATGTGCTGCTGCTACTTTGTTCATAATAACACAAATGCCATGAGTCATTTTGTAGTTCGACTTTGATTACACTATTTATATTCACTAATGATAGTCATCACCCACGTGTGAATTATTTGTTTTGTAGTATATACACGACTGTTTGCTTACTTTGTTTATTGCAATCTAAACAATGCACGAAGTTAACTTGAACTTGGATATTTTTTTTAAGATTTACCGTGTATGAACATTTTATTGTGGATAAACAAAGCTACATTATATGTGAAAAAATAAATATATTCTTGATTGGTTTCACGGGAAAAAATGAAAATCGCTTAATAATAATAATAATAACCCCACCGCTGTATCTCTACGTTGACGTCGTGGTGGGGCTTGCGTGCTACAATGAGCCCAAAGCCCATACCAACACAGTTTACTTTGTCGATATAGGTTTAGGGTGAGGAGCCAGACTAAGAGAGATACAATCCAAGCCAACGTCGCACACGCCGAGGGCTGCATGGCTAGGGGAAAGGCTAGTCGCTAGTGTGCCAACTCTGGACAATAGGGGACCTCCAGTTTTATTCACCCTTGCCACAGTGAACGCAGGGCTCTGCTGTGGTCGACTTTTTAAGTCCCTAGCTTCTCGTGGGAATAACATGAATACCAGATCAAAAACAAAAAAATTACTTCAGGCAAATATGCCTCACATGGATGATGAAACCTCACAATTCTCTTCGTCATCTCATTCATCACTTTTCCCATCAATTCCATCATCATCACAATCTTTTCGCGTCACTCCGACGCCTTCATCCTCGTCAATCAGCACACAGTCAGTGGATGTTGTACAGGAGACAAATTTTGTCGACGATACTGTACCCGCCGCTAGAGCTGCAACAAGTCGTAGGAAATGGAGCATTGATATGAATAAATTCATCCTACGCACATATCTCCACCTCACTCACATGGAAACTGATAAAAATGCATACCTACCATCGCTTCACACCAAGTTTTTAGAAAAATACCCAGATATGCAAGTAGGCCGACAAAGAATAGGTGATCAACGAAGAGCCATAATTCAAAAGAAATTATTACCACAAGAAACGATCGACCAGATTTATGAGGAAGTTAGAACCGAATTACAAATAGTCCATACTCAAATACAGCAGCACTCCACAAAATCACAGACGTCAAGTAACACACAACCCGGCCAGCGTATGAAATGGACGAATGAATATAATGAAGCAATAATCAGAATTTATTATACTATTACACAGCTAGAAACAAATAAAACAGCTTATAGGAAACACTTACACGAGGGATTCATTAATATATACCCAGAGCTAGCACATTTAACTGAGCAAAGATTATCAGATCAAGTAAGAGCAATCATAAATAACAAATATATACACACTAACAGATTAGAAGAAATTAAAAACGAAGTAGCTACAGAATTAAGAAATAACAACACCAACACACAAAACATTAACGATTTCCCACAACCTGATGAGAATATTTACTCACTAAGCACTCAGTACACAAATATTCCCGTCTCAGACACAACGAACAACATCCCCACAGCAAATAATAATAATATTATACTCCTAAATAATAGTTCTAATAATAACACAACTTCTCAAACGATAATAAATACGGTCGAAGAAAATTTCTTAAACGACATCGATTTAGGCCTATTTGAACCCATGCATAATAACTTTATAGACGATGCTGCTAGTGAAAAGAACCTAGAAATTGAAGCCACATTTGAACAAGCTCAACAACTTTTTTCTGATACGCACCCTACTAGTAGACCATACATTCCCAAACAAAAGACGTCCAAAAAGTTCTCTGCCATTATCACATATATAAATTCTGTCATTCTCCCAAATAACGTAAATTTTGATACCGACTTCATTAAATTGCAGACTACAATTTACTGTGCTGCATGGACGGCAGCTACATGCAACGGAGCTAAAATATCAAATGCACAAAATGAAAGCCGCACATACATAAAAAGAAAACCAAAGTGGCAAATTAGGATAGAAAAGAAAATTCAAAATCTTAGAGCAAACATAGGTAGGCTGACACACTTTATAAATGGTAGCAGAAGTTCAAAATTAATAGCAGCAGTAGAAGAAATTAAGAAAAAATATCAGGTTCACGCACAATACGAAGACTCAAACACACAACTAGATCACTTTTTAGACACTCTTAAACAAAAATTAAACGCAGCTTCCAGCAGACTCAAAAGATATTTAACATGCACGAACCGCAAAGTGCAAAACACAAAATTTATAAATAATGAAAAAATATTTTATAGGAATCTTGCTACTAATAATAGAGACACTACCAACCAAAACCTAGAGACACCTACACCCGAAACACTAAGGCAATTTTGGGCTAACATATGGGAAAACCCAGTAAATCATAATGACCAAGCTGAATGGATCAAAGAAGTAACATCAGACATACCAGAAATGGAATTTGAATTTATACCAATAGGGACATTTATAGATGTCATCAAACGCACACACAATTGGAAATCGCCTGGCACTGACAACATCCACAACTATTGGTATAAGAAATTCTCGAGCATACATCCTTTCTTACACAACCATTTCAACACATTCATCCAATCACCACATTTACTTCCATCATACATAACACACGGGGTTACTTATATGATATCTAAAGACATTAATGATACTAAAAACCCAGCGAAATACCGACCGATTACTTGTCTGCAAACGATTTACAAAATTTTAACAGCCTGTTTAAGCGAGGTTGTATATGAACATTTAACAAAAAATAACATTTTATCAGAACAACAAAAGGGATGTCGTAAGAATAGCCAAGGATGCAAAGAGCAATTAACTATCGATGCAGTAACTATGAACGCCGCTGTTAAAAGTAAGTCAGATATTCACACGATGTTCATTGATTACCAAAAGGCTTTCGACTCAGTTCCGCACAGCTGGTTATTAAACGTTTTGAGTCTATATAAAATTCACCCAACACTGAAACACTTTTTAGAAACTTCCATGCAGAATTGGCAAACTGTACTTAAAATTAATTCTTCCCCCTCAACTGTAGCTACTGAACCAATCCACATAAAACGTGGAATTTTCCAAGGAGATGCTCTTAGTCCGCTGTGGTTTTGTATGGCACTCAATCCACTCTCACACCTTCTAGATAAAACAGACGCTGGATACACACTAACGAACACGTACACACATTATACGCTTACACACCTCATGTACATGGATGATATCAAGTTATATGCAGCTGATAAAAACGCACTTTTCGTACTAGCAGACACAATTCAACAATTTTCTGATGATATATATATGTCATTCGGCGTTGATAAGTGCAAAATTTTGTCAGTTGTAAAAGGAAAAGTTCAAAATAATAGTTACACACTTGGAACAGGTCAAACAATAGAGCCAATGGATGAACAGAGCACATATAAATATCTAGGTTTTAAACAATCTAGGCAGATACATCAAAAGATGACTAAACAAGAACTGGTCAATAAATTCTCACATCGCCTAAACCTAATTTTGAAAACCAACCTAAACTCCAGAAACACTATTAAAGCTATCAACACATTCGCAATACCCATCCTCACATACTCTTTTGGAATTATACGCTAGTCAAACACAGATATCAAAAAATTACAACGCACTCTTAATACATCTCTTACAAAACACAGAAAACACCATCCAAAATCAAGCATACATCGACTTACTTTACCGCGTCAAGAAGGAGGAAGAGGCCTAATAGATATACACAACTTACACAACAAACAGATACTTTCACTCAGAGCTTACTTTCATAACAAATCCGAAAATTCATCACTACACAAACATGTAACGGAAAACGATACGAAACTTACGCCACTTAATCTACACAATAGAAACAGTCAAATTAATGAACAACTTATAAATGCACAAGAAAAAATTGCCGCATGGTCTGCCAAAGCTCTCCACGGGAGACACCGAGCCTACCTGAGCCAGCCACACGTCGACAAAGCTAAGTCGAACGAATGGCTCAAACGAGGCGAACTGTTTCCCGAGACGGAAGGATTTATGCTGGCGATCCAAGACCAAATAATAGCTACCCGTAATTACAGGAAATACATTATTAAAGACCCTCATCAGCCGACTGACTTATGCAGACACTGTAACACTGCATCTGAGACCATACAACATATTACAGGAGCTTGTAAATCACTTGCACAGACTGACTATAAACATCGACATGACCAAGTGGCCGCTATTATACACCAACAGTTAGCATTTAAATATAAACTCATAAATGAGATGAAACCATATTATAAATATAAACCGGAAATAATACTAGGCAATAACAATCAGAAACTGTATTGGGATCGGACGATAATAACAGACAAAACTATACATTTTAATAGACCAGATATAACCCTTAATGACAAAGCTAATAAAACAGTTTACCTAATAGATATAGCTATTCCAAACTCACACAACATTCAAACTACTATATCTGAAAAGCTTAGTAAATATCAAGACCTCGCCATAGAAATAAAAACACAGTGGGAAGCACAAACCGTCCACATCGTACCTATAGTGCTCTCTTCCACTGGTATCGTACCAAAATCTCTTATGCAAAGCCTTAACACTTTACACATGCCGCCCCACACACTTCATCTGCTCCAAAAAGCCACAATTCTTAACACCTGTCGCATCACCCGGAAATTCCTTACTTCTTCTACAATATCATCAACATTTTCCATTTAAACTTCCCCCTACAAACTTGGCTCCGGCCCGTGGGTAGGGTTTTTGTACTCTCTCTCAACGAGAGAAGGAAATTAAAGAACATAAAATAATAATAATAATAATAATAATTTATTTCAGAACAATTATATATAATTAATGTGTCGTCCCTTTAAATAACTTCTTTTTTGCGATAAGGGAAGTGAGGCCTTTCGACGAACGAAGCCAGCGAACATTTTTAATGACATTATCTGTATACTTTTTTTCATCAAAAGTTAGGGAAGTATTTTGGCCGAATTTCTCTGTTAGTTAAACCTGTCTTCGTGTTTGCCTAATTAGACGGAAAGGCAAATTAGACGACGGGTTTTGTTACATTTAGTTTGTTTTATTCGTTGCTGCAGGGATACTAATCAGTGCCGTTCAGTTTAACATTGACCGCTGTAATGACGTACTACTAACCTAACCTAATTACTCAGTACTACGTACTTACCACTGCAATATCAGCAACATGTATCTCGTCATACTGTCTTCACTTTCCCGAGACCTGTTGTATATGTTGATTCTGCCCTGGAGTGTAAATGTGGTTGCTGCCCCGCAAACGATGCGGCACTTAATATCGTGTCCTGAACTGATGGACGCTGCAGAGAGCGCCAAACTAGTGGCTCAGTTCAGGGCCGATACAATTTAGATTGCTATCGACACGCTAAGAAGAAGAAGAAGATAGCACAATCATATTATATGCATGTTTGCAAAGCTGAAGAAAGGAACGGGAAAAATTGCTTAAAGGTGAAAGTCTTTCGAATTATGTGTTAGTTTTACGATTGTCTTGTACGATTGTCCGGAAATGCAGAAATGAGACGAGTTCGGTTCTCACCGTTCGCGTTGTAAGAACTTTGTTAATGTTATGTGTCTTTGCTTCTTTGTCTTCTTCATTGCGTATCGATAGCAAAAAGTTCAAATATGATTGGTCCAAAATTCAGGCGTAATGCAGTAAAAAATAAATGCAGTAAAAAATAATTTTAATTCCATAATTTAATTCGTTGTCATAATATATCTAATTCTGTTTTATTATATTTTATTTTGCCATGTGCTTTTTGACACCCATCGATTTAATTTTATAAGAATATTATATTTTTGCTGTTGACATAACTTCATTCCTTAATTTTATTAATTGTCATATTTCATTTTGTTTTATTTTAATTTTTATTGCATGAATTGACTATAGTGTATTTGTATTGTTGTGTTACTAATATGGGTCAAGGAAATAAACGATTCTTTTTTTTTATTTTTTTAAAAACCTCAACAAGCGCGCAGGGGACAGGGCATGCGGTGCAAGATGGAAGGTGGGCCATTGTCTATGGGAAGAAGCTGCATACACACTTGAGATCTTAGCCGTCTATGAACCCCCATGTGTATATTGTCTTTGCTCCGGCTCGAATTGTTTCTTTGCTGAGGGACCGAAACACGCCACCGAAGGTTTGTGATGACTATCAATTCAATTGTTAATACTCGTAACTCTTTTATCTTCTATTAAATTGTGGGTAATTTATAGTCAGAAACAAGTTTATATTAATTAATTTAATAAAATAAGATACATCTCGATCGTTTCACAGACAAAATGCATCTGCGGTTCATTTGCATGATTTAGAGTTGTATTAATATGAAACCTAACTACGCCGTTATCGTTGAGGTTCGCTTTGTACGAGACCTCGGGCTAGAAAAATTATAACTTAATAACTATAAATTATTATTTTGCTTTTACCTATTGAACTTTCTAAACTTTTTTTACGTTTATAAACACTTTAACATTATTGTTTTGCATCAAAAATTGCTCAGCCGAAGCACCTAGCATAAAGTAGTAGGTAGATTATTAAGTAAACATTCTGCTCTATCCCGCCCTATCGGAATCACATATGATATGTGTCCAGATTAAGAAAACAGACGTCGGCTGCCCGCAACGACTAGACTTGACGTTCCGCCAGACAGAATTGTAGACCGCTTCTCTCTCGTCTGTGGTCAAAGTTTAGTTTGCAATGTGAATCGTATGAAGCCTTTTGCAAAGGCGCCGTCATACTTTAAATTTTATTGGTATACACCGTTTCTCACTCATTGTTGGAAATAACATGAAAATATTAAGAAACTAATCTCATCACAGTATCATTTCGAAATATCTCGGTAGCCATCCCGTTTATTATAAAGGATATTTGCTCCAATCTTTAATGTTATGGCACTGAGAATGGTTTCAGCTCGGAAAGTCAATTTTGTTTAATCATGCAGTAATGAAATAAAGTTAATTTACCCATTGAAGTTGCAGTGTTAAAGGAAATTGCCTGAACATTTGGAATAATTCGAGCTCTTTACTGATCAGTAAAATGATCGTACCTATGTAGTAAAAATTAAATGGATCGTAAACGTGAGTTTTTATTGAGGTTGTTACACGTGTAAGACAAATTTTTAGAGTTAATTATAACAATAATATTCGTAGCACTTAGGGACATAACGTAAATCATACAGTTTTTAGAATAATGAGGAACAGGGTGTAAAGTTCTTGGATACTTCATAGAAAAGGGGGAAGCCTCCGACCAGACTAGTGTTATGTCTGGTGGGCAACTGCCCGACAGTTGATATGCGGGGTTATCCTGTATACGCTTAAGTCGATGTAAACTTTGCTTGCGACTTGTAGGAAATTAATGTTTGTTCTTCCGTTGTGTCATAGATGGCGCTGTAGTACTTTTTGTTGTAAGTTGCATTTTTTTGTAGGTAGCTACAAGTTGATTTTATGAGTTTCGGTATAAGACTAATACACAGTTTCTAATGTACTTCTGAGGGAATGGCTTAACCCCACAACTCATTAACGTTTGTACAAAGTAGAGCAAAACTACAACAATTACGTGATTATATTCAACGCGCTGTCTCCTCATTACGCTGTATCGTGGTGTTGCGAAAAGTTTGTTGGCTTACGTGAGCGCTTCCACTCAGTGTATTACCGACTAATATTCCACTTTCCAGAATTTTGTAGGACTGTAATCTTATGTTTTTTAGGGTTCCGTTCCCTAAGGGTCTAACGGGACCCTATTACTGAGACTTCGCTGTCCGTTCGTCCGTCCGTCCGTCACCAGGCTGTATCTCATGAACTGTAATAGCTAGCCAGTTGAAATTTCTACAGATTATGTATTTCTGTTGACGCTATAACAACAAATACTAAAATCAAAATAAAATAAATATTTAAGGGGATAATACAAAATCATGTTTTTTTTGCTCGTTTTTATAAATAATGGCTCGCACTTGGCCGTTTTTTTTTTTGTCGTGGGTTAGCTCTTCACTCTTGTCTAGGGTATATACCAGTCATAGTAAGAATTGAAACTAAATGAGCCTGGTAAAGTTTCGTGCTTGCTTTCGACGCTCTCAAATCTCTTCAAAGATATTTTGCAACGATGAAGTAAAAGGTACTTCATACAAACCAGTAGTTACTTAAAGGGATCCTCATTGGGGAAGTGTGTAATTTATTGAGCAGCTTTAGTTTTTATGTGCGGATGGAATATTGTACTTTCCTGCGGTGACTATCATGATCATTATCCGATAACCACAATCTAGAGACGATCGGTTTACACCCTGCAACGTACTCACATGCACATTACTTTGATCCTGTAAGTAAGTACATACTATACTGACCCTTACAATCATTATAATTATACAAAACATTGTTTCTTAAGGCAATATTTAGGTTCGTAAATAAACTAAATAAATAAAATAAATCCTGCCGTGATTATATACCTAATAACGTTTAAATGAACAGTGTGAACCGCAAATGTGTTTTACAATATTTAACGAGACATTGAATAAATAATCATTTTCAGCGCCACCTGGCAGATTGTTTTCTTCTTCTAAAGTAATGCTTAAGCTGTATTTACTCATTTCAATTTGTATGGTTCAAGAAGCTTACTCTGTACAGGGTTGCAGGAATCAGTAGCGCAGAATAAACATCCGATTGTGTATGTCAGTTGATCAACAAAATATTTTTCGTAGACAGACGATTAATAAAAAAACATACAATTACAAAAAAACGTTTAACCTATAAATTCAAAGTAATTCCACGAAATAAGCCATTCAGAATAACGACACTAGCGAAACTTGTAGAAATAGTTAATTTGAGAACTACACATTGTATGAATTAACACAACACCTTTGGGACGGTAGTGTTCCGAATCTCTCCAACGTTGTACTTTGTGTACAGCTGTGAACCGGGAGAATATGTAATAACCATGACTTAGTTCAACCACAACAGAACAGTCTACTTCATAACAGTATTATCATCTGAAATCTGTTAGGTACTACTTGAAATTAATGTTTACCATCGTTAGCTAGATATTGCGTGTAAATGTGGTAAGTTATGTCGTAAATTGACGCATGGTTTGGTTTTCCTATTTGATAAGAATTTACCCGCATTTTTTTGTAAACGCGGTGTTGTAATTTTATAAGAGGGTGTGGATTTTGAAAGGTGAGGTTTCAGAAACTGTCACTCGATAAAATGTTATTCTCGGTATGGATGAAGAATATTTGATTTGAAACAAAAATCGATGATTTCAAATTCTTTTAAAGTAAGTATTCTGCGTATTGATTATTCTATGAAATGATAATATGAGAAACAATTTATCGTAAACGAAATTCGATGAAACAATTAGCTATAAAACAACGCACAACCTAAGAAAGACTAATAAAACCTAGATTTATTTAAATCTTTCTGTTTATCTTTCTGCAACATTATTTGTCAAAGTTTCAATCGCTCAGCGTAAAGCAATTTCGGTGTTTTCTTTTTAGTACACGAAGAAGTAAACAACATGAACTTGATTGGAATCTACGTAAAAGCTGAAACAAGATATTGTTATTTTAAAGTCCTAAGTGTATTTCTTTGGATAAAGTTCCAAGTAATCTCAATTAATTTACAAATCGCAGACTCTACAAATTAAGAGTCTTAAATTAAATTAGAAATTCTATCACAAGATCTGTCTCAAAGATTGTTGAATATACAGGGTGTAAATCACCTCATCACGAAGCCGTCAACCAAGCATTCTGTACATGAAACTAAGTCACTTTACGCAAAAATTATTGCTGGGAAACGACTTTTTTTTGGGGGGTGTAAAATCATGTTTTGTGGTAGAACTCAATGTAACGCACTCAAAACATTGTGCTGATGGACGGATTGAATAGTAAGGGGGTCGTGGAGGTGTTTAAAGTAAAAATCTTACATTAAAAACTTGTATTTAAAAAAATACTTGTCAAAAACTTGGAACTTTGACCCCTAATATCTCCGTAACTAGAAAGTTCCCAGGTATGGTGTAGAACAAAAAAATGATTGCAATGACAGGGAGAACCAGTGCCTTTCGGCTTCGTTAAGAGGTGTTTTACACCCTTTATTCTGAAAACAAAAATAAGGCACGAAAAAGGACGCAAACAATAACAACAGGAGCAATCAAGTACGAAAAAATGAAACTGACACAGGTGTGTATATTCGCACATTGGATCCGTGTCATCAGCATATCTACCCGCAGTCGGACAGCGAGATAGCGTCGAATGTGTTCCCTGTGGAATTACGTGGAGCATCAATTTTATTTTAGATTTTCGAATCTTTTAAGTTCCGGAAAGAAGCATTTGGTCGAAAAAAAATAAACGTATTGGAACCTACTTTTAGCAATTTATACCACCTCTGGATTTTGCGAGAGTTCAAGCTCCTCTGTACAGAATGATCTCGCTCCAATGAATTTTTAAACGATCACTATTTTAAGAGAATCAAACAAGTATATTTTAAACATTCATTTAATTATATCAAGCCCCTAAAATCTCACTCATGATGTTTACACAGCGACTCATGCTTAACGTGACCATCTGGTTTATGACAACGGTTGACGGGTCGAGCACCCTGCCACTCCTGCCAGGTAATGCCTTACATATTCACGCTAACCCGAAAAGATTAACCTATGTTCCTTCGTAATCCTAATTAAGGTAAGATTAAGCTGGTAAATACGGTGTTTGTTGAAGCTTGTTTGTTTCAGCGGAAAGTTTCAAGTGGAGATCCAAAACATTTCAGTAGATAAGTGCAAACACAGAATACCTGTGACTTTTCCTGTCTCGTTTATATTTTTGCTAAGTACCTAGTTTGTGAAGAGAAATAAAAATTGTATCGCAAACATAAATGTGTTTCTCAATATCATATCATATTTTTATTTTATCGTATTTAATTAAAATAAAATTTAAAATATTTATTGACAGTTTTTATAACGAATCCCAAATATGCGGTTAAAGTGGCAAAGTTCGGTCAAAGCTTATCTAAAGGAATCTTCAAAACGTCGAACTTGTACTTGTGCATCGTAGTTTACAAAAACTAAAGTGTTTATGTCGTAAAGAGTAACATACTTTCATTGCAAATGTATTTTTATTTAACTAGGTGAGATTGGGCATAAGCACAATACTACGATAAGGCACCTATCTCACCGGAGACACAACCACGGTGTCGTCACGTCGCAGATTGGACGGACGCCAATATTTATAGCGATACTTCAAAGATACGCGATTTTGATCGTGTTTAATTGACTATCGTAAACAATGAATTACAGATGCAATGCGAATCAGATCACACATATTAATATTGATTTTACTACACCAGCGAGCTACTCCACCGTCGTTTTCACAAAACAAAGCTATCTGTGTGACAGATGACACAGGGCCCCATTACACGGTATCAATAAAATTCAAATGTGCGGGTTTTGTAACGATATGCAAATTGTTGCTCGTTCACGTGACCATTATGCTGTTCACCGAGTGCTGGGTCAGCAGAATGAGCGCTGTTCATAATTTGTTACTGGAGCACGATGGCAATAAACGGGACGCGTCCAGCGTCAACAGCGTTTTTTTCTCATCCACGAGTAAGCTTTACGACATGTGTAATGTGCTGAAATATGAGCTGAATATTAGTTGCTGTAAAGTAAATGGTGCCTCGGTGTAATATTTCATTTATTTAAGAACCTATTTGCCAAAAACTGTATGATCCCGCCGAGTTGTTGGGTATTTTAATTGCTGGAATGAAAGGTCACTTAATTAAAGTAATTAACATAATTAACGATAACTTGCTTTAAGAGCGGAAACATGACGGTGCACCACCTGTGTCCCCGTCGCTGGGCGCCCGTCTGTAAACTCCAGGTTCTTAAATGCTGTTGTTAACAAATTTACATTTCTGAAATAAATTAGACTCACACTTTTGGTCGATAACAAGATAGAATTTATATAAATATCTAATTCTTAGTAAAAGACTTAAGTACCCAGCTTCTAGAATTAAATCAAAGGATGGTAAAAAATAACTGCCAGTACCAGGAGTGTTTTCTTTGAACTTGAGAAAGTTCGTGTCTCTTAGTAACACGTAAGAAAGTAATATTGAAGCTACACGAGCGGAAATCAAACAGGCCATTAAAGTAATTCAGGATAATCCACAATAAGTGAGAGACGTTATTGGTGAATTATTTCATATTTAAGAATTTTGGGTTGGTTTCCACGACACTTTAGGGAAATCTGTAAGAATAATAAAGATTTAATTTTTATTTTAGATGAGTTTGCTCTTGACTCTAGTATAGGTGAGGTGGATGACAGAGACAAAATCGACGATGGTAGGAGCTTACCCAGAAGAAGCCTGTTTACTCTAACTTTGAAGAGATTAGGGTTGTAAGCATTCGAGAACACAGACGCAGGCGTTCCACTCCTTTGCTGTGCGCATTATAAAAGACGTTTGAAAACGCTTAGTGCGTGCGGATGAGGTCGTGGAGTTCTTGGGCACACTCACCGAAAATCCGTAAAGTTTACATTTAATTGTGATTTATAATTTCGTATTTATTAAAATTTAAATGTCACAGATGAAACTGGGTTTGACGAAAGGTTTATGCACAATAAAAAATAGCAAAACTGCTTTATAACATAACAGACCGCCTGTAATCAGTCCCTGAAAGATTAAATAAAAACATGTTAGGACTAGGGAACTGTATTTCGTGAATAAGCATTTTTTTGTTAAAATAAAGTTATTTTATCATAGTACGATAATTTATATTCAAATCATTTGATGTAATTCTAATTCTCTTTTATGCTTAATTCCTTCCAATAAAGTTCAAGAAATTCGTTGAATTTCACATCTTCGCTTCACTATTTAATTTAACCTCATTTCGGAGTGCGAACAGTTGCCACTAGATTACTCAAGGTGTTCAGGGTTTATTTGGTCTGTTCAACTCGACTACAGCATTCAGTTTGGTGCACCTCTAGACAAGTCTAGCTAGCTTCGTACAGTTTGTTACTAGTTGGTGCAATTAATTGTTACAGTTGTACTTTGTTCATATATACAGTTACATATACCATTACAGGATAGCAAAAAAAGTTTTTCAAATATTTTTTGCAACCTCCCTCGATATCTCACAAGCAAAGCCATTTTATTGCGATATAATTGAGCGAAGCTACCTGCAGTGTGATCAATCAAGTCGATTAGGACCTGTCTGTCAGATGAAGTAACTGGATTTATGCGGAAAAATCCAATCGTCTTTGAAATCTCCGTTTGGAACTAACCCTCATCTGAGTTTCGCTAGATTAGAAACTCTTCAGCGAGTCTTTTCAACGTTTTTATAGGTTAAAAAGAAGGCCAGAAAAGCTTAACAAACTAGAGCATAACACGAAAATACAAAATAAACTCTAATACCTTTAATGATTTTATTTCGTACCACGGACTAAAACGTTCATAATCAAGACCTTACGCGGCCTTTACTCCGAGATATCTAATTTTCTCGAAACAAAATTCAGGCTCTAATACCTCCAAGCGCCTCACAACGACGTCGTCAAGCCACACCGTCTGGAGAAGAGAATCCCACTAATGAGTAAATTAAATTAACCTTGCCGTGTCGTGTGTTGTTTTGCCGTTGCTGTGAATGTCGTACTATTTGCTGAGGATTTAATAATTAATGGATTTACGTGACAAATTGTTAAATTAATACTTGCTCCGATATTTAGCTGTGGAACTCAATTTATCATGTAGGAGTCTCTGTTAAATCTTGCTGCCAATCGTAATTTGTGACTTTAGTGCTGGTAGGTAATCAATTTTCTTCCAAACCAATTTGTTAGTGAATTTCTAAATAGATTCTGTAGAAAAGTTATGTTAGGATATCTAAAATGTTATCTGTGGTTTTTATAAAAAAGTGTTGCCATCTTTGTCCTAATAAAATATCTGTTCAGTTCTGTTTAACACAAAAACGCGTTGTTTTATTAAGAGGTTATGGGCCCAGAAAATTAATAAAAAAGTAGTGTTTTAACAAGAATTTCGTATCGGTACGAGTGTTAAAAGACTTTTGCAAACGCGTTTTCACTGTGTGGTAAAAATTGATTGGACATATTATCGTGAAATACAAATATTTTAACACGATGGCTACCAACTACCTAGTAAATGTACCCAAGCTACGCGGTCGAGAAAATTACAGCGAGTGGTGTTTCGCGGCAGAGAATTTCCTAATCCTTGAAGGCATGAAACATTGTGTAAAGCCAGAAGAAGGAGTACCCATAGGAGCTGCAGATAACGAGAAGACCAGGGCTAAGTTGATTATGACAATCGACCCTTCCTTGTACGTACATGTGAAAAGTGTAAGAACTGCGAAAGAATTATGGGAAAAACTACAACAGTTATTTGATGACAACGGTTTTTCAAGAAGGATAAGTCTGCTCAGGCATTTAATTTCGATAAGACTAGAAAACTGCAGTTCAATGACGTCCTACGTGACACAAATTATCGACACAGCTCAAAAGTTATGTGGCACGGGTTTCGAAATAAATGACCAGTGGACAGGTTCATTGCTATTAGCAGGATTGCCGGAGCGGTTTTCACCGATGATCATGGCAATAGAGCATTCGGGCATCAACATAACGGCCGATTCCATCAAGTCAAAATTATTAGACATGGAGTCAGCGTCGGAAGAACAGCATGAAATTAGCGGCGCATTTGCAACTCGTTCAAAGTTCAATGGAAAGAAAAATAAGATGGCGGCAAGAAAAAATGACAATGTTGGTAACTCTGTTGATCTGTCAAAATCAAACGTCAAGACCGTGACATGTTATCGATGTAAACAAAAAGGACATTATAAAAACCAATGTACAAATAACGATAATAATTCGTCGAATTCCAAAGATAAAAGTCGAGTGCTATCTAATGCGTTTAGCGCAGTATTCCTGAGTGGGAATTTCAACAAAAATGCATGGTATATCGACTCGGGAGCCAGTGTGCACTTAACAGCAAATGAAAGTTGGGTTGTGAATGCATCTTATGAACGTAAGAAGGAAATTATAGTTGCGAATAGTGAAAAGTTGTCAGTTTTGTGTTCTGGCGATGTAAAGATTACGACTACAACTGGCGATATCAATTACGACATTATGGTAGAAGATGTATACTGTGTTCCAAGTCTGGCTACCAACTTGCTATCAGTTAGCCAACTCATAAGCAAAGGGAACAAAGTGTCGTTTTCTAATAGTAGCTGTTCTATATATAACAAAAATAATGATTTAGTAGCTACAGCATCATTAGAGAATGGAGTATACAAGGTAAACTTATTAAACCAAGAACATTTCGCTGCATCAGTTGTATCAGGTGTTACATGGCATCGCAGATTAGGACACATTAATAGAGACTATATGAATCAGATGAAGACTGCTGTACAAGGTATGTCTTTTGATGACAAGGTGGATATTGGGAAGTCTTCATGTGCTACGTGTTGTGAAGGCAAGCAGTGTCGCTTACCTTTCAAGAGTGCCAGCCAGAGAAGCAGTAACCTTTTAGATATAGTCCATACGGATATCTGTGGACCTATGGAAAATATATCTTTAGGGGGGTCCAGATATTTCTTGTTATTTGTCGACGATCATAGTCGTATGGTGTTTGTTTATTTTCTGAAGCACAAGAATGAGGCGTTGAAGTGTTTTAAAGAATTCAAAGCCCAAGTGGAGAATCAAACAAAGAAGACAATTAAAATATTAAGGAGTGATAATGGGTTGGAGTACTGCAACAAAGAATTTGATAACTATTTGAGAAGTGCTGGTGTAATACATCAAAAAACCAATCCATATACACCACAACAGAACGGTTTATGTGAGCGATTTAATCGCACAGTTGTTGAAAAGGCAAGATGCCTACTCTTTGATGCCAATCTAGGTAAAGAGTTCTGGGGTGAGGCCACCAACACTGCAGTGTATCTTCAGAATCGAAGCGTGGCTGCAGCATTGGGAAATAGAACACCATATGAGATATGGACTGGCTGTAAACCTGACATAAGCCATATTAGAATCTTCGGTAGTACTGCAATGGTCCATATTGCTAAAGAGAAGCGCAAGAAGTGGGACAAGAAGTCTGAGAAATGTATTCTCATTGGATATCCGGAAAACATAAAGGGATATAGACTGTATAACCCAGTAAAAAAAACTGTATTGACTAGTAGAGATGTGGTTATAGTTGAGCAGGAATCAAAATCTGAATGCCAGATAGAAGTTCCAAACCAGAATTTTGATTCAGTGGGGGAGGAAGAATTAAAGATGGAAGAAGCAAACTTGGAAGGAGAAAATTCAGATAGCTCAGAGGACACATTTCTAGATGTGAATGATGAGACATATGAACCAAGTGTTTGTGAACCAGAAGATGTCCCAGAAATCAGCTCTTATAGACCTACACGGGTGAGGAAGCAGCCAGAAAGGTTTCATATTTCAAACCTTTGTGCAGGTGAGAATACTTATGATGACGCGACTGATTTATCTCTTCATGATGCTTTAGCTGGACCTGAAAAGGAAAATTGGCAGATGGCCATGGCTGAAGAGTTGCAGAGTTTCAAAGAGAATGATGCTTGGGAGTTGAGCAGTGCTCCACAAGATGGAAGAGTTGTTCAGTGTAAGTGGGTGCTACGTAAAAAGTACGATAGTGACAACAATGTTCGGTTCCGTGCGCGTTTAGTGGCGAAAGGTTTTTCGCAAGTCGAAGGTGTAGACTATACAGACACTTTTTCCCCTGTAGTGAGGCATACCACATTGCGGCTTTTATTTGCTCTATCTGTTCAACTAAATCTAGATATAACGAATCTTGACGTGACAACTGCTTTCTTGTATGGAATTCTTGAAGAAGACATTTATATACAAATACCTGAGGGTTTTTCTGAGACAGTACAGAGAGGACAAGTTCTTAAATTAAAAAAATCTATGTATGGTCTAAAACAGTCTTCAAGAGTGTGGTACAAGAGAGTAGAGGAATGTTTGTTAAAAATTGGCTATGTTAAGTCTAAGATAGAACCATGTATGTTTTTGAAAATACAGGATAAGTTAAAAACTATTGTTACGCTGTATGTGGATGATTTTTTTATTTTTTCCAATGATAGTAAAGAAACCAATCATTTAAAAGATGTTTTATCTGATAATTTTAAAATCAAAGATTTAGGCGATATTAAGAAGTGTCTTGGGGTAAATGTAAAAGTAAACAAATCAGAGAAAACAATATCAATAAGTCAGGAGGATTATATTGATCAGCTATTGTTTAGATTTAATATGAGTCAATGTAAAACTGTTCAAACTCCAATGGAGACTAAGTTACATCCAACTAAAGATGAAATTAATGTACATGAATTGTTTCCTTATCAACAAATAATAGGCTCTTTAATGTATTTAGTGGTACTTACTAGGCCTGATTTAGCTTTTGCAGTGGGCTTTTTAAGCCAATTTAACAATTCCTATACTAAAGAACATTGTTCATATGTTAAACGTATATTAAGATATTTAAAATTGACCAAACATTTTGGCTTAAAGTTTACTGCTGATGGGAACTCGGTTATAGAAGGGTTTGTCGATGCTGATTGGGGTGGCAATAGTATTGATAGAAGGTCATACACGGGTTTCTGTTTTACATTGTCAGGATGTGTCATTTCCTGGGAGACAAAAAAACAGAAAACCGTGGCTTTGTCCAGTAGTGAAGCAGAATATATGGCAATAACCGAGGCTTGTAAGGAATCTGTTTATTTAAGGAACCTACAGTATGAAATAACAAACAAAAAGTACTCTATTAAAATATATAATGATAATCAAAGTGCATTAAAGTTAACTGCTAATCCAGTATTTCATAAAAGAACAAAGCACATCGATATTCGTTACCATTTTTGTAGAGATTGTGTAACTAAAAATATTGTGAATTTTAAATATTTGCCTTCTGCTGAGATGCCAGCTGACTTACTTACCAAGAGTTTATGTTCTGATAAGCATTATTATTTTTTGGGTAAGTTGGGTGTCCAGCATGTTTAGATATGTATATGTGTAACATAATATGAATCACATTGTTAGATATAGTGGGGGTGTAGAAAAGTTATGTTAGGATATCTAAAATGTTATCTGTGGTTTTTTGTAAAAAAGTGTTGCCATCTTTGTCCTAATAAAATATCTGTTCAGTTCTGTTTAACACAAAAACGCGTTGTTTTATTAAGAGATTCGACGTACAATAGTATACAGAAGTTAAGTAGTATAGTAATTATTCAGTCTCTCTTACTAGACGAAATCGCATCCCGAGGCAAACAAACGTTTCATAAAGTTACAAAATTTGATCCACTGCGTCCACTGTCTTGTCCATTTAAAATTAAATATAAAATGTTTAGATTATTTTAACTTTTTAGATAACTTTAATAAAAGCTTGCAACTGTGCATTTCTTTAGCAAAGTGATATTGCCAAAAAAAGAAATGTCACAGCTTTTGCGCTTTTATAAAACAAAAAAACCCTTTTTTTTTTTTTGATGGGAAATCCTCAAATGACTTCTTCTTCCGCTCTGGGCGGAGCGGGAGGGAGTGTCCGACTTGACTGACTAAAACCCACCCATGTTCCTTCTTAGCCCTTTGTGTTCCAGGGCCGCGGTATCTCTTTCGAACAACCCGCAGCCCTGGCAGGCATCGGCCCTTTCGGACCCCTTCCAGTTTGATGACATCTCCTTGAGGCGCGCGTGGAACACGTACGCGCCGTCGACACGGCCGGTCGTCATAAGACGGACGGACGGTGAGCTGGCCCATTACTCACCGTCCACAGGCTCGCAAAAAAACCCTGTTTTAACGAAAAAATAAGTCTTCTTGCATAGGTTTTTTTCCCTGTAATCATAATCAATGGAAGGATTATGCGTTCTCCGAGTTATATCGTAGAGCGGGAAATGTGTCGCACTGGGCAGGGATTTAAGTAAACATTTTTAGTGATTGTTAGAGCTTTTATATTTTTCAGCTTTACTTTGCATTGTTTATAGAAATGAGAAAGTAATAAGATGACCAACAAAGATACAATCAGTTTAAAGTAATTGTTTGATTAATTTCTATTAATATTAAATGAGAGTACTCACGAATTAATGGAAACCAATCCAGTGGTTTACTGAAACAAGTATTAAACATTGAAGTTCATTACGATAACAAATGTATTTTGTGGTCGCAAAACCACTTCGATTCCTTTAATCCAGTGATTCCACAGAGGATATACAATTTACAACTTGTATTTGGTGACGGATTTTCCCATTAGTCATCAGTTGTAATACCACCGCAGAATTTTGGCATTAACAACATAAATAGTTTTGTATTAAACTGAAACGCTTCGGGAGGTTTGTGAGGATTATCAAGGACCTGACATTGGGCTACAATGTTGTTTAGTGTCCGACTTAAGCCTCATTTACGCGATGCAAGAACTTGCATGCAAGTTTCATTACATTGCAGACTATTGACGGGCAATGAATTCAGTTAATCAAACCAAAAAAGCAATGTAGTGAAACTTGCATGAAAGTTCTTGCATCGTGTAAATGAGGCTTAATCCTTTACTGAATTTGAGAGTTTTCCGAGAATAATTAATGCGAATTCTCTTTTAGTTTCCTAATTATTTTCAAAATTGTTTCATGTTAAGCTTTGGTCATTGGCGAAAGTGATATTTAAAAAATAAAAACACATTTCAAATTTTTGCTAGGTTCTTATGCTATTCCCAGAATTCGTTTTGATGAAAAGGGAAATCTCCAGATTTCAAATCGGTTGATTGATATCTTTTGATCATTAGCCAAATGGCAGGTTGCGTTACAAAGATCTTGGCTATCAAGGGCAGGGGAAGGTTATTTCAAACTAGCTTCACCTTATTTTCTCGCTCCAACCCTGTTTTTTGTCCAAACGTTTTCGGATCCTAGTTTTTTTTTGTGTGTGATCTGCTTTCTATGATAAAGCCAATTTGTTTGCCCGTTGACCTGAATTACTAGAGACAAGGAACACAAAGAGAACCGGGAGTTAGGTTATATTTATTGTTTAACTGTTGTTCTAAAATTGATTTCGCAAAAAATACATAATAATGTGAATAAAAAGTGATCCAAGAATTTTTAAATTCAAGTTATTTTTTAAAACCTTTTGCCGGTTCACTAATGTTTCACCAAAACTCCTTTTATAAATACTATTTAGCCTCATTCAGCGCAGCTCTCATGATATTCACAATATGCGGAACCACGAGAGAGGCCGCAGTGAAGAAATGCTTCAATAATTAAAATATGGGAGGTAAGAATGTAGAACGAGACGAGTGAGGTCGGGGAGTAAAGAAATGAATGACGCAGAAGGATGCTATCGAAGTTGATCAAAATTTTTGCTTGACATTATGAACGTAGAAAGGAACTCTGCTTCTTATATAAAATGGAAAAAAAACTGCCTCGTTTGCAGACCAACGAGACATTCATTCTGAATTTGATTGGCTGGTCGAATGAAAAATAAGTGCGTCAATAGGACTTTTGAATTTACAAACCGTATAACAGTATATTGAAATCATTGTTCAACTCGGCCAATTTCAATTCGAGTACTCAGAAAACTTCTACATACGGCACTGTTTTCGCAATGGTTGAGCGATTGACTGCAACGCTACGTATCGCAGGTTTGATCCCCGCAAAACAAATATTTGTATGGCCTACAGATAAATGGCCTTCAAAATGGTTGAGTTGAATGATGGCTGATCCATTCGTCATGTTCGTGAACGGGCGCTATCAGTTGTGCCTGGTCATCTCTTGGTTGACACGGCTTATTTCGAACTAATTATTTTATTTTTTAATTGTCTTTTTTTTATTATATACTATGGACACTTTTATCGTGCACGTCTTGCTACATCGTTCTCACATAATGTACCATCTCAACATGAATGATGTAACCAAAGTTTTGTAACAAGATTCTGATTTAAAAGAGTGTCCATGGAGTTTCTTGCCCATTCTTCTCCATAGAGATCTACGCTTTGGAATGGGCAACTACAGTACTTTCACAGTTATTATGTCTTGTGACTGGGACTGTAGCTTCATTTTTATTGTTGTTTGACTATTCAAAAGTGCCTGTAATTGGCTTACTTGAAATAAATGATTTTGATTTGATTTGATAGTTGTTCCGGGTCTGGCTGTTTGTGTATGTGAGTTTAAATGTTTGTAAACGCACCCACGATACAGGAGAAATGGCTAAATTGGGGCAAGGTTTAATTTAAAAAAATACCTACTGCGAAAATTAAAGCTCCCGAGTCACCGCAGGTTTCCAATTTCCCTTCACTTCCCTCAACTTTGTGGCTCCGGAGCTACGGATCCTGAACCCAACTAACGAGAACTGGTTTCATTTGTATTCTTTGTAACTATCGTTACAGTTGACATTTTGTATTCTTTGTAACTATCGTTACATTGACAGTTGATTGTATGCCTTGATTAATAATATCAGTTAAAGAAATGCCTGTAATAACATAATTCGGGATTGAGGCATTATTTTGAACCTAAGCGTTTTAACTTTTTCCTAGGCTTTATCTTAGCCAACTATTTTATCACGAAACATAAGCCCTCGCTGGTCTAAGTAAATCCTCTACAAAACTTACCTACTCATCCGTTAGACACTCACCTCAGTCAAAAGATACAAAAAGAAAATCTATTGGTTCCGCAAAATTGTTACTTATAGGTAAGTTGACAATATTTCTCAATCAGTTTTCAAGAAACCCAAATAAATATTGCAAAAACCGTAAAACACCAGAGCAAAAAAGAATGGCTCGTAACCCTTTCATTCATCTTTGGGACTTTGAAAAAGGACCCTTGTAACATCGAATAGAGTAGCTACTGCAGCACTAGGGACAAATCCGTGTGTAATCTGAATCGATAAATGGCCACGCTATGTGAGAATAATTTCTGTTTTCCCGAACCGAAATACAGGAAAAGTATTTCGGTTTCGTTCTTTTGCGCACCCCGAGTTACCAGTGAAAACTATTTCAGTTAACTATTTCGGACGGCGCGGCATGGTAACAGAAAGTTATAGTGTGCGGTTACCATTTAAAAGTTTTTCACATTTTTTGTGACCTACATTGGTATCGTCGCAGTGCCCTTATTTTTACTGCAGAACTGTATAATCCATTGTTATACATAACTAAGATTATTTAATCTTTTTTATGTAAAACATTTTTCTATTCAATGTACCAACCGGTATATTGAATAAGATTTCTTGTTTCAAATATTTTTTTCCAAAACCAATGTAACTAAGTAATTCGTATATATGTTGTCATTTATATCGTCTATCCTGTTATTGATATAGACCAAAATACAGTTTATTAATGAGAAACCGCATTACAAAATTGCGTGTTGCAGCTTGTCCTAATCATTTGGCATCGTTCCAGTCTGTGGCTTCATCTGAAAATATCAATCAGAACGTCTGACTAAGTACCGCAATTAGGTTAATTTCAAACGCCTCACCTCACACCTCCTCACCATATACTTTTATTTGATTACGTATTATTTGACAATCAATTCATTTTATATTTATGTCAACTCGTAAAACAACGTTTGATATAAAACCGGGACTTTCACGTAGTTTCTGAATGAAAGTTTTATGATGAATGTTAGTTTTAAGTGTGGAGCTTCTTTTTTTAAATTACACCACAGCACAAAAAATAATAGACTAGAACGGTTACCAAACATAAGCTCGAAAAACATTTGACCGAATTAAATTTCACCTAAAACTTTTTAACTATCATCGTTTCGGTTTGTTTTTACTTCATCGAAGTCACGTCTGCCACTGTATCAGTTGACCTATTATCAATTCGATTTTTTTCGTTACTCCGAGCGACGTTTCATTTGGTCGAACAACTTTTTACCGAAGTTAGACTTAGCCGAAATAACATTTGTTGGAAGTATTATGTTTTCAAACATTCATTACACTTACCTACCACTGTTACAATTACCATATTTGTTTTGCTAGCAGGCATGCAACATGCAGCAAGCATTATTTCTGTCACGGCACCGGCGCTGCGGGGTTTTGCCAAGTAACCGGCTATGTAATATCAATAAATAAATAAATGATGACCAAACAATATTCCGTAAAATGTTGTTTCGTGTGGTGAAAATATGACAAGTGAAAAAAGTTCAAAAGAGGCTTCAGCCAATAGCAAACAGTTATTATGTAAATCGGCAAAAGGTAGTTCGGTAAAATAATACCTATGACACATATGATGGTTGTGCGTTGTTTCATCGCTAATTGTTCAATCGAATTTTGTTTCACATAAATTGTTTCTCATATTATCATTTCATAGAATAATCAATACGCAGAATACTTACTTTGAAGAAATTTAAATCATCGATTTTTGTTTCAAATAAAGTTTAATATTAGAATATTCATATCATAGAATAACAAATCAAATATTATTTATCCACATATTGTTTGTTTCACATAAAACTTATTACGAAGAATAACATTTTAATCGACAGACAGTTTCTAAAATTCAAACCTTTGAAAAATGCATACCCTCCTACAAAATTACAACACCGGGTTCACAAAAATAATGCGGGTAAATTATTTTCAAGCAGGAAATCAATCTTGTTATTCTCACTAATGGTGTCCATGCCTGTTGCATGCAGCATGCAGCAAGCATGCAACTTGCAGCATGCATTAATGCAAGCAAGCATGCAACTTGCAGCATGCATGCAAGCATGTAACATGCAATAGGCAAGGTTTCTGTCACGGCTCCGGCGCTGCGGGGCTCCGGCGGCCCCACGCAAGTTTATCGTCGCAGATAGTATTAACGCTCACCACCGCAGCTTCGGCTTGCTGGCCGGCAAGCCGGCCAGCCTCAGCCGCGGCGGCGATCTTTAGAAACCACCTGCTCCTCAACTCGCGGGCCGCCTCATCCCTCCGCGCCTACGCGGGCTTAAATTATACTCTAGGGGTAGGGCAAACAAGACTACATGGAGTCTGTTTTGCAGCCATTCGTTTCTGTCACTAACTTTTGTAGTACAACATATTGACTTTTAAAGACAATATTTTAATTTAAGGTTAATAATTTCGTTCAAATAAAATACCATGGAAACATACATCGAACAAACAATAATCGTTGAAAAATAATTCTGCTGTTTGAAAAGTTGGTCAAATAAAAAAATGTGATTGTAAAATTCTTTGAATTGTGTTTCTGTAAAATATTTTTCATTCAAGTAAATAGTAGTCGAAACAAAAATATTCGAAATAAAAATACGGGGACTAAATATTATGTGAAACATTTTCTGGGAAACGAAATTCTGTCAAATTTCTGTCTGCGAAACAAGGTGACACCCACATATGATACTTCGATGATTTAAAAATATGTAAATTATTGCTTATACCAAAAAAAGATAATCAATAGTTTTCGGTAAAATGAAATTCGAACAAAATAAATTCGGGAAAGTGATCGATTCCCGACTAACACGTAAACAATTTAAAAAAAAAACTAGCTGTCCCGCGCAACTTCGTCTGCGTCACATTTTCCCCGTTTTCGCAACATTTTTCATTGCTGCTCCGCTCCTATTGGTCGTAGCGTGATGATATATAGCCTATGTTACTTGTAATACCTCCAAGAGTATGTGTACAGTTTCATGATGATCGGTTGAGTAGTTTTCGCGTGAAAGCGTAACAAACAAACTTACTTTCGCATTTATAATATTAGTTAGGATATGAATAGTATTATACCTTTGACAAGAGCTTTGCAATAAAAATTCTGTGGAAACCCAATTAGTACAACCATCGTCACTTTTGTTTGTTTTTGTGTGTCTGAACTCAGACGTGGAGTGTTAATTGTGTATTCAATATGTTATTTTGTCTTGCAGTTAAAAATAAATGAGAGATCTTTGTATGGCACCTAATTAATTCCATCACTAACAACAACCATCAATGATAATGCTTCCTAACTAAGGAGAGGAAGCATTGTCATAGTGCAAGGCTGAATGTTGAACAAACTATGATTAGCGGCCGTATCGCGTCGTATGTATTTAATTTAAGTTTACTTAATCCCATTGAAGCAATCTTTAATGAAATAGTCATTGAATGAGATTAATAATGACACCAACCTGCATATTGCAGAAACGAAAGAAAATATAACGTAACGTAAGAAATTTGGAATTTCATGGGCTGCCCTGACACTTCGACCTTAAAATGTTTTTTAATCCGGCAGTTTTTTTGGAATGTTGTATTAAAATCTTTCGGTCATTATTTTGGAACCTACTCGATATTTACTTTGTTAATAAATGAATAGCAATAATTCATTATAGCTTTGTAGAAAAAATATTTATTTAACCAACCACGCGAATTTGTGCACGACTAAAAAGCATCACTTTTTTGACAACAGGCTGAGACGGGGGAAATGTTGACTACTGTCAATGACGGGTACAAATCGTGCTCCGGCTATCCTAAAAGAAGCCCTTCACTTTTTTTTCTTTCTTTTTTATCATCCATAATGATTCGGGATGTCTCTGCACCATTAATATCAGACAAGAGACAGGCTCTCGACGCTCAACAGTGAACACTTCATTATTTTCATTGAAGACGCCTTTATATTTCTTCAATGAATGAAGACATTCAGTTTGTAGACAAAAATATATCTTTTCCATTCTGACTTTTACCTGTGGTAACATTATTTTATTTACTTACATAATAATGTTTAACTAACAGTAAACATCAAAAAGTGTAACCGTTTTATGTGCCTTTGCTCTACCGTCAATTTGACAAATATCTTTTACGAGCCCCTTATTTTTCATAGCATCGTATAATAAGTTATGTACCTACGTTATATCTAAATGGAGTCTGCTCCATTTAGATATAACGTGACATAACTTATTAATTTTGTTAATTACGCTTTTTGTCATCGGGCTGTTTCATTTCAAAGGCTTCATTTTCGTGGGCTACTGCCAAACAGTTAATGTCAGATTTTCCAATATTATGGTCTTAAGTCGCGGATAACTTCAATTATAATTTTCTTTGTATTTGGTTTAACTGTAACTATTACATGACACTTCGTTTGAAAAGTGAATCCATTTTTTTTTTTTAAAACTTTGCCCCACTCTAGGAATTTCTCCTGTATCGTGGTGCGTTTAGAAACATTTAAACTCACATACACAAACAGCCAGACCCGGAACAACTATCTGTAGTATCTGTACTTCATGCTCTACTAAAAATATTGCAAAGCATGAAGGACTACAGCAGTCTATGTGGTCGTATAATATACCTTTTTAAAAGCAAAAAAGTATTATATTTATTTACCAGACGTGAGTACTATACTCTATGTATATACTATAGTATATTTATGATTTATTTGATATTTAGTTTTCCTTGTACGTTTTCGTGAGCTCTGTTAGAGGGTATCAAAGACGAAATTCAATTTAATATTAATGTATTGAAGGGATTTTTATTGACTTGGCAAAGAATGCTTAGATCGATACGAGTAAGAAAAACACAAACCCAATACGAAAATAGGTAATCGTTATTCTGTTTAAATGTGTTCACGTTTGGTTTTCTTACAATAAAAGTAAAGTTCTTTTTATGCGTATCAGCTGGCCTACTATGACGTCTTAAAGCAATGTTATTTTACTCTTATTCCAGTGTGGGAAAGAGATGGATCTATACAGGATGTCTAGCGCCACCTCTATAAATGTCTATTGCTTTGCTATCGTGTTTTTCTCGGAAAGTAGGTCTAATCGGACCTCCCACTTACATTGATAGAGGTAACATATTTATTAATAGACAATACGTTTATTTTTGGGATACGTAGGGAATAATTAAGTTATTCTTTTTCTTGTACGGAAAATTATATAAATTGTAACTGTAACGATCACTTTTATATATGAAAAACATAGCGCTGTATTTATGTACGTGTGTACCAATTGTACTTTGACATTGTTTTTTTTTTGTTCCAGGTAAGAGCCAACACATACCTTCTATACCTGGGGCTAGTTAGCCTCGATATCAGTCAGAAAATAAATATTTTCTTAGAAAGAATTCGCAATTTACTTGTAACCAAGCAAATTGCGATTTCGTGTGATATTTGATTACGTATGTTAAATTTTAAACTCTGATTTAACACAAAGGTATTTTTTATACAAAGAAAGAGGAGAGGGGAAAACCTATATCGCAATTCGGGTTAGGAAGAGGGTTACGTTAGGATTTTTTTTTCTAGATCCTAACCTAACCTGCGACTGGGTTAGGTTTTCGGGTTGGGATAGGAATAATCGTCGTTATCGCCAACTGTTATTTAAAAATTGCTTTTCGATCCATGAACACAAAAACTCAAATTAGGTGGTATGCATATAACAACTACGCAAAACGATTGATATATTACTCTAACATTCAAACAATATTTGCATTGCTCCGACAATTTTATTAGGAGCGGAACATGTAGGCTTTGGCAACGGACGGGTCTCTCCTGGATTCACTCCAACAATCGTAAACATGTGTTCTGCAAGGGGTCCATTTGACCCACATACACAGCAACTGTAAGTTAAAGGTTGATATATACACACAATATTGTGAAGCAGAATATTTTCGGATTATTTTGAAGCTTGGGCACACATGTTGATCAAATTTTATGCATTCTCTGTTATTTTGATCGGTGCAAAGTATTTTTTGTTCCAAAGTTGTGTTCTTTATACAGTACTAGATTCATGATCGCTGTTTGTCGTAAACAAACTCGGGCTCTCAATTGTCGTTTCTTTTCAACATTATTTTATTTTAATTAGCTTGATCACTCATCGCAAAGTGCAATCAATCTTTTAAGATGCCTAAGATAATTCTGCCTCTCCGAAAGCCTTTCAGATGATTGGTTTTATACAAACCGCAATAAAAATTGTTACAGTGCTCTTAGAGACCGGTTTCCGTCTTTGGCAAGTGTCCAAAGTCGTGGAGGCAATAATACGGTCTCTGACAGAGGGATGTAGATGCCGTTATCAAAAGCAATTGTCTTGAGTAGCTTTCTTTTAGGATTGATTTAAAATAAAATAAGCGAACTTTGAAGAGTTTGCATTTAAAATGAGATGAAGATATTAGTTTCTTCTGCAAAAAAGACTAGTGTAACTCCGGTGTTTTTTGCCAGCCGTAAAACGCTATTATCATTTGTTTGTGAAGCAGACACCACAAAAACACAGTGACCTACAATTTTCAACGCATAAGATACGTTTTATGTTTTCTAATAATGCAAGCACACTAAGTAAATCAGTACGCGTAGTTCGTTTAACTTGTAAAACAAACTGTAAAGTTTTCAGTGTATTTTACGTTTGGAAAGCTGAGCTTTGCCAAAACCTTTTTCTCAGCCCTTGCAATATTGTGAAGCGATGTCCTTTAAAACGGTTACGTTAAAGGAAACATGTTATCAAGTTTGTATCATAGTATGAAAGTAAATACTGTACGTTGCATAAAAAGTATTTCTGTTTTCATAACATAATTTTCTACTAAATAGAATTTTTACATTCTTTTTCTTTTTTCTTTCTTTTTAAAAAAAACGTTGCCCCACACTAGGATTTTCTCCTGTATCGTGGGTGCGTTTACAAACATTTAAACTCACATATACAAACAGCCAGACCCGGAACAACTATCTGTAGGCCATACAAATATTTGTTCCGTGCGGGGATCGAACCCGCGACACGCAGCGCAGCAGTCGATCGCTCAACCACTGCGCTAACCGTGTCGCTGTGTCGTGTCGTCGTGACATTGATGAATAACAGGACCTGCTGAATAATTTAACAGATTGTTTGATTTCAACAATGGATTTCGTCGAGTCTGGTATTTAATTTAGACAATACATGATCATTATTTGAATAAGAATTGCTTTTGTGGAGTCACGCCGCCGTCCACCCGAACGCTTCGAGTGATAAAATACGAATTTAAAAGATGAAACCTTTTTTAGGGACATTTGAATGATTGAATTGTGAACGCTTTGATTTAGATAAAAAGGAAATTAAAATGGACAGTGAAAGAATTGATTTGATAACTGAAAATGAGAGTCAGGCAAATCTGTATTTGATGTTCATTAACGGAGTGTCAGGTTTTATTTTGGTTGAAATAAATTACGAAACCCGAAAAGAGTTGAATTGAAATTTCATTTCATTCACTTGAGCGCTGGCTTCCAGCGTGGAGCGATGACGGGTGTTTTATTCTTCGACATAGCAAAGTCTTTCGACAAAATCTGGCAAAACGGCTTATTACCTATATAAGCTGTACAAACTGGGAGTGCCAGACCGTCTCATGCTCATACTGCGAGACTTTCTGTCGAATCGCACTTTCTGCTATTGCATCGGGAATGCACCGTCTTCCCCTCACTCCATTCGAGCCGGAGTCCCTCAGGGCTCGCGTCGTCTCTCCTCTTGTCTTTACTTTGTTCACTAGCGATTTCCCTAAGAACAAGAAGGCTCAATTAGCCCTGTTTGCGGACGACACGGCCATTTATTACACTGGCCGTAGTCACGACGCTATCTACCGCACCCTCCAAACCTCAGCCAACGTCTTAGGCGCATGGTTCCGGAAATGGAGAATCGAGGTGAACCCCAACAAGAGGCAGTTCTTTTCTCAAAATTGCGTAAAAATAAGCCACCCGCGCTCAGCCCAATCGCTTTGTACGGTATGCCTATCCCCTAGGAAAAGCAAGCCAAGTATATTTAGGAGTCTTACTCGACAAACACCTGTCCTTCGCGGCGCACATCAAAAGAGACCGAGCTGCCTTTGCTATGCAAGTTGTCACTCAAGTGCAAGTTGCGCCTCTATACCGCAGTAATCCGTCCCATTATGACGTACGCTTTTAACGTGTACGCACATACCAAGCCTAACATCCATAGGATGCAAACCCTAAAGAACCGGTTCTTACGTAGAGTCACGGGAGCCCCTTTTATGTCCGTTATCACCGTCTACACGTAGACCTTAGAATGCCCGCCATCCTTTAGTTTATGAAACGTCTTTCGAAGCGTTTCTTCGATAATACTATTAAGCACCGTAATCCCCTGATCGCAGCGGCCGCCCGTTACGAATCCTCGCGTATTAGTTCAGTACGCCGTCCGAGGCATACTCTCGTCATTCCCGATGATGCTATCACCCTCCTCCAGGAGAGTAGCAAAGAGACTAGCACTCTTTAAAAATTCAGACGCAAGTCGCCGTCTTTCCGACCTCGCCATCGAGGTCCGTCACGACGTCCCGGTCCTTATCCTCCCCGACCAGCCTGCGTCGCTGTGCCAGTAATTTTAAATCAGCCCCTTAATAATGGTATTCCGATCCAGCCTGTCCCCATGCTGTCCTCCCCAAGCGACGCCCTAAGCCGAGGCTCGTACCCCACAGGGGGTGCCCTAGCGTGTAGTCGCTTAGTTTGTAAGTAGTTTTATGCCCTGGCTGGAGGCCTTACACTTAAGGTACCCACAAGATAGTCCGGTTAAGCAGACGACAACCTCTTGAATAGCGAGAAGCCATAAAAAAAAAAAACTTGAGAAAATCATTAAATGTCAAATTTCATTTAAAAACTAAAAATATTTATTTGTGTGATAATCCCTCAGGTGGCACTTGTAATGGGCTGATAGTGAGATATCGAGCAGATCTCTATCAGGCAGCCCTAGTGTGTATGTGCTCACGGTCGACTGATCTAAAATCTTTAGATAAATGAATTGCGCTCACTTTTCAACGCCAGCGTTCCGTGAAAATCATCTAAATGGAGTTTCCTCCTATACACGCCATGTTCCAGATCGAATCACGAAGTGAATAACTAACTAATTGGTTGATAATAGAACTCTCACTAACGCCTACCATTTGATTTTGTTTATATCTTGGTATTTACCGATTCTATTCGGCTTTCTAATTCAAAATAATACTGACGGCAGAACCCAACAAAACTAATATTTCTCTGTCACTAGCAGACCATTAAAGAGGTCCCTAGTACCATCAAACCGATTTTCTTCCTCTTATTCAATAACAGGTGCTCATAAATAATGTTGTTGCTGTATTTGTAAATGGCTGCGTGTGATAAACTGTCACGTACATGTGTCAAATGTGAGAGCTCTTACAGAGGGAGGATACTTTACGTGGTCGTAAAAAGAGATATTGTGCAGGAAGGTGTTTATGCACGGACAATAGGTAAGGGCCTTTTCATTGTCATGAGTGTTTGCGCACGCGTGCGGGCCAGGCACAGATGCGGGCTGTCCGTAACCTATCGTATCATACATGTTTTTATTGTCATGTGCGCAACACGCGCGCCGGCGGCGGCGTGGGGAAAATAATATGCTCTGCGGGCGGCCCGCAACAAGCATGACAATGAAAAGGCCCTAAAATAGATGAGGATTGATTTTTTGTTCTGTCCGCGTCGAGTAAGATAAACTATATTTATGAGAAAAATTAGCTGTTACCATAATTTATCTTGTTATATTATTAAACTGACACATTGTTTTTACCTATTTTAATTTGCATTTTTTTTCCGAATTCTTGCATGCGTAGCGCGCTTCTTAGATTATAAACCTCTTTTTAAAATGAAATTAATCAAAGAAATGAAATATTAAACCAATTTACTTTAAAAACGTCCGTTAAATGAAATTACTGCGTTTGAACAGAATCATTAAATCAAATGTACTACTTTGGGAAGCAATTTTTCAAAGTAGTAAGAACCAAAAACGAGAGCTTCGTTTATGGTTTTATCTCAGTAACTTTGTTTAAGCTGGGTTCAGCAATTGTTAAAATTGCCGCAAAGTACAGAATGAATTTTACCTACTTTGCACGGAAAAAATAAACGACGCGACGCGGCAACACCGCTATGCCGCGTCGCGCAGTCTGCGGCCTTTAAACTATTCTTAAAAAATAATGATCGCATGTAGAACATGTTTACGTTTTGTGTAGCAGTTGCTGCACACGTATTCATCTTTACTTTATCATTTACCGGCTTATAACAAAGTGACCCACTTCTCTCAGAAGATGAAGTAAAGGCTACTGATGCTACATGCTACTACAGACATACACAAACGAGCACATAAAACGCCCATCCACCAGCTTGTGCTACATAGAGTAATATCTACTTACACATATAAACGAGATAGCTCTCATCGAGGCACTGTACAGTAAGCGAGCCACATCTGCTTAGATATTCTCTATTTACATCCTTCCGTCAATTTTTGAGTAATATGTGCAATATCTAGACACATGTGCGCATAAAAGGCGCTAGTGCTGCCATCTGTTACAGTAATGCCGTGTTTTATGGTTGTTAAGGTTACAGTTGTTTGGGGTTGAAACACTAGGGCCATGGGGTCCGAGTGCCCACCTTGTGTATCGAGATATCGCTAAACGTTTGGTCGACTCTTCACGTGACCAGAAGGCTGGCCTTTTTTTTGCCCAAAGAATCAGCATTGCCATCCAACGTGGCAATGCGGCCAGCATTCTGGGCACTTTTCCTATTGACAGCGATGTGGACAAATTTTTGACGCCCTGTAATTTTGATATTTGTACATATTTTATTATTATTTTAGACATATTTGTAGTTTGTAAATAATGTAAATATGTAAAATTAAACCTTAAAGTTCAAATAATTTATTTTGAGTAGAAACATCCAGTAGTTTTTTCATAATATCTATACGGCCAAAACTCAATTTATGAAATTTCACGCGCTCGTTTTCGTTATAAATCGTCGTATATTTCACTAAATAAATATATAAATAACTAAATAAAAACTAGATAAACGATTACTAAATAAATTAAAATTTTACTAAATAGCATGCATATTAACCACGCCCGCCAACGAGTTCGAGCCGTCGACTTGTGCACCCTTAAGACATTATGCGGGTAATTAATACGGATACATAACACGACTGGAGTACTCACTCCTACTCGGGAGGCGTCTTTAATGTAATTGATTGTTAAAGCCCACACATACAACGATTGTATCTGAGTTAGGTATAAAAATAACACCGTACTATATTGTTGCAACTAAAATATAGTCGAAAGGATGAATAGGTAGAACGTGGAGAAGTAGACCCGAAGGATTATAATAATTGGAGAAAATAATAACTGTATTAACAACAACAACACAAGGTATGTTCTGTGAACTGAACTGCACTAATCCTTCATGAGAAAAACCTCAGGCAAAAAAATTGTTCCTTGCCCTTGCTAATTTACAAGCCACAACAAATCCGAGCCCCTGTTAATGCCTTCAGAAGATGTTCAGCTCACAACAAAAACAAGAGCCAGAACATAATACATATAACCGTAAATAATGAATCAGAAAAAGTGTAACAGACATCGTGATATATCTATGCGAGCTTATGTTGGTAGGACGTCGTTCAGCGGTACACAACAATCAATCGGGAGAAACACAGCTATTCTTGTTTAAGAAAAACCTTTGCTTCTTATTTAACTTTCAACGTAAACACCTACGTTAGCTTTGCTACCTAGACATTTTATAAAGCAGTCTTGGTATGGCATTAAATAGATCTTCACGTTTATTTTACAAAGGTGAAAGCTTTATTAGCTTTGCTTCGTAAGAAAAAGTGAATAGCTCTTACTGACGTTTCTTGTTATCTTCACTCTTCATTTGTGTAAAAACCAACAAAATTTTCATTTCAGCAAAGCTGTAAAAACTTCGTTATTTTAGAACTTATTACCGATTTCAATGACTATCATATTCCGCCATGTAGTAGCTTTTCTCCTTTATTAATCTCTAGATTTCGTTCACGCCAGCTTTGGAGACCTCACTAATGCGGGGAAGCTCGCAATACTCGTAAATAACTGAATAAACACTTATAGTTTGGAATTTCTGAATACTTTAGGACTTGAGGTCAACCCTAGAGTCTGTAAGACCTATTATGTCTGTTTTGAATAAAAGGGTATGTTAGGATCGAATTTGCTTTATGGTAGCCACTCTTGATTTCAACTTTTGTCAAATTGTGAATTATACGATTCCGAGGAGAGAGTATAGACTATGACTACATCATATAGACTGACTAGATCTATGCACTTTGATCTCGGGTCATTTTCATTAATTCCTTGCCGTTAGAAAGGCCTGTTCACAATTTTTGAGACTGCTTTTAAACTAGCCCTTTTTGACCCGAGTTTTACAAAGTTTCAGAAAACAACTAAAACAGTATTACCATAATATCTTCCATGATTATTTACTGTTTTGAGTTCCCGATAATTCGACGCTATTGCAAGCGCCATGATCGCTGGATGACTGAACTGGCTGGGATATCTCGTAAGTGATAGTGTAAGTTCAGATAAAAACCGTTAAAGTTTAAAACAGTTCTGTTATATTTTTGGGTTAATTTCGGGTGTTTTGGTTATGCTTATTGCAGGAAATCATCAGAAACCATATCCATTATAAAGAAAACAGCGGTACTTGGTATCGAAAATCCCTCAAACATTTTCCTTTCAAACATGATAACTGTAAAACTATTTATAGTCCCGCATGTTGTGTAGTCCAAATATATACAGTCGTTTAAAAGTTTGTTACTTTGTGGTGAATTTTTAATTAATTTTATAGTTTAGTTCCTCCAACAAACCACAATTTGGGTAACATGCGTATCCTTGGTTAGTTAATGGATAAACTTTCATCTGGTATGAGCAACTTTAAAGCAGAATTGTTCGAAAATTATTAGTTTTCTACGAATTTTCCATGGATTCAGTAACATGACAAATATTTTACTACCACAAGAAGCTTTGAGTAACTTCGTGATACATAAAATCAAACCCGTATGTCCGAAACTGACAAACACGAGCCAAACAGTTTTATAACGTAACTTTATGTTACGAGTTACAAATGTATTCGTAATGGTGTCACCTTGTTTCGCGGACAGAAATTTCACAGAATTTCGTTTCCCAGAAAATGTTTCACATAATATTTAGTCCCTGTATTTTTATTTCGAATATATTTGTTTCGAATACTATTTACTTGAATGAAACATATTTTACAGAAACACAATTCAAAGAATTTTACAGTCACATTTTTTTATTTGACAAACTTATCAATCAGCAGAATTATTTTTCGACGAATATTGTTTGTTCGATGTTTTGTTCTATGGTATTTTATTTCAACGAAATTATTAACCTTATAATAAAATAAGTCAATATGTTGTACTACAAAAGTTCGTGACAGAAACGAATGGCTGCAAAACAGACGCCACCTAGTCTTGTTTGCCCTACCCTAGAGTGTAATTTAAGCCCGAGTAGGAGCGGAGGGATGAGGCGGCCCGCGAGTTGAGGAGCAGGAAGTAGGGCTTTAAATAACGGTAAAAATTTCGTAACGTTACCTTCATTTGTCAGTGGTACCGTTAATATTAAAATAACGTTAATAGACTTAACGTTATTTTAGCAAATTTTTATCGTTAATTTTTATAACCGTTAATTGCAACAAAGTCAAGTCAAGTCAAGTCAAGTCGCTAGGTCATGGTTGAGGGAGACAGTATATGGTTAGCAACTTAGCATCTCACATACCACACACAACCTTGAATGTGACCGGGTTTTAGCTAAATTAACGGTACAGTAACGTTATTATCGTATATAAGGTTAATTGTATTATTAAATTACTGGTAATGTTATCAATTAACGTTATATTTTTGTAAAGTTAATAAGGTATCACATTGGAATTAACGTTAAGTAACGGATATTATTTTGTTAGTTGGTAACGTTAACAAGCCCTGGCAGGAAGCTGCGAGCGTTAATACCATCTGCGACGATTAACTCGCGTGGGGCCCCCGCAGCGCCGGAGCCGTGATAGGAAACCATGCTGCATGCAACAGGCATGAACACCATTATTGAGAATAACAAGACTGTTTTCCTGCTTGACAAGAATTTAACCGCATTATTTTTGTGAATGCGTTGTTGAAATTTTATAGGAGGGTATATAATTTTTAAAGGTATGAGGTTTAGAAACTGTCATTCGATAAAATTTTATTCTTCTTAATAAGTTTTATGTGAAACAAACAATATGTGGATAAAGAATATTTGGTTTGTTATACATTAGACTTTATTTGAAACAAAAATCGATGATTTAAATTTCTTCAAAGTAAGTATTCTGCGTATTGATAATTCTATGAAATGATAATATGAGAAAAAAATTATGTGAAACGAAATTCGATGAAACAATTAGCGATGAAACAATGCACAACTATTCGTAATCGTAACATTGATTGTTTAAAGCGTGTCTCCTAGATCGTCACTGATCAGTAGCGCTGGTATCAAATGATACACGTGAACACAATGTGAGGGAACAGTTTCAAACATGGCGGCGTATTTGTGTTTCGAACACGATTTGAATTTCGATGACTTGCTTTGTCAATATATTATGAGCCGAACTGTTCAGTATTGCTCAATCAGTAGTTTGTACCTACGTTGAATTTAATAAAACAGCTCAATTATAACGTACATGTTTTGAATGAATGCTAAAATTATGCAAGAAACACTAATGTATTTAAAGTTTTTCTGTGAACAGCCTTCCTTTCATAAACGGAGTCTCATAATTATAATCATTTAACTAAAACTACTATTCTTTTTCAGTGGCTATTCAACGGCTGAGGCGCAAAAAGCCAGTATTTTATGTGACTGGTATTTTAACCAAAGCAATCAAATAAAACACACATGTTATGTATATAATGGCCTCGTTTGTATGATTTAGGCCTTTTCAGCACAATACCGCTTTTTTGCTAGACTGGTTATAAAATCACATTTATTTTTAGGCGATTATATCGTAATTTACTACTACTATGTGGTTGAGAATTTACGAGTGAGCAGTAATGGGGTACTTTGTTCTGAAATAGCTTCATTATTTTTTAATATTTGTGTGCTGACTTTTACTAGTGATTTTCATAACGCATGTATTATTACAAAGCAAAAAGAGTCCTTAAGGCTCGAGACAGGACTATATCAAATCATTATTCTGTGTAGGTATAGCAACCCCACACCGACATTATCAAACATAGATGAACGATCACCCTTCGACGAGGTTAGGTACAGCACATTATTTACAGTTAATTGGATTCTCTCTCGTTAGCGCGTCACCCATGCATGTGACGTCATCGTCGAGTGTTGCCCGTAATTAACTACACAGCTATTATGACATCGTGCCGAGTTTCCAGACAAACACCTCAATACATCTCGACAGCACAAGTCTACTCATATGTTATACAACAATTTAATTAATAACTCATCAGTGTCTCAAGCTTACACGCTATTCTTCTTTAAACGCCGTTCTAAGTTAGATCTTACCATTGGCCTCACTTTTAAACATCATCATCATCCGCCTGGCCGTTTTCCAACTACGTCGAGGTAGGCTTCCAGTCTTAAGACGGCTACACACTGACGTGTCGTGGCGTGTCATGACGCGCCAGAAGCATTCGGTTTCATACATCGTTGCGACACGACACGCCATGCAAATATGTCCCTAACCATATTAAATGTATGAAACCGATTTGCTTCTGGCGCGTCACGACACGACACGACACGTAAGTATATTTCCGCCTTTATTTGATGCACCTGAATACCAGTAGTTTATAACACTAGCACGTATAATATGATGTCTCTTAAACGTGCTAGGTATAAGGACTAGGTTGTGCGTTGTTTCCTCGCTAATTGTTTAATCGAATTTTGTTTCACATATTTTTTTCTCATATTATCATTTCATAGAATAATCAATACCCAGAATACTTACTTTGAAGAAATTTAGTTTCATCGATTTTTGTTTCAAATACAGTTTAATGTTAGAATATTCATATCGTAAAATAACAAATCAAATATTCTTTATCCACATATTGTTTGTTTCACATAAAACTTATTACGAAGAATAATATTTTAATAGACTGACAGTTTTTAAAATTCAAACCTCCTATAAAATAACAACACCGGGTTCACAAAAATAATGCGGGTAAATTCTTGTCAAGCAGGAAAACAATCTTGTTATTCAATTCTCACTAATGGTGTCCATGCCTGTTGCATGACGCAAGCATGCAACTTGCAGCATGCATTCAAGCATGTAGCAAGCAAGCATGCAAGCAAGCAAGCATGCAACAGGCATGGTCTCTGTCACGGCTCCGGCGCTGCGTGGCTCCGGCGGCCCCACGCGAGTTTACCGTCGCAGATGGTATTAACGCTCACCACCGCAGCTTCGGCTTGCTGGCCGGCGAGCCGGCCAGCCTCAACCGCGGCGGCGAGCTTTAGAAACCACCTGCTCCTCAACTCGCGGGCCGCCTCATCCCTCCGCGTCTACGCGGGCTTGAATTACACTCTAGGGGTAGGGCAAACAAGACTACGTGGAGTCTGTTTTTATCCCTTCGTTTCTGTCACTAACTTTTGTAGTACAACATATTTGAAGACAATATTTTAATTTTTAGTTAATAATTTCATTAAAATAAAATACCATGGAAACATACATCGAACAAACAATATTCGTTGAAAAATAATTCTGCTGTTTGATAAGTTTGTCAAATAAAAAAATGTGACTGTAAAATTCTTTGAATTGTTTTTCTGTAAAATATGTTTCATTCAAGTAAATGGTAGTCGAAACAAAAATATTCGAAATAAAAATACAGGGACTAAATAGTATGTGAAACATTTTCTGGGAAACGAAATTCTGTGAAATTTCTGTCTGCAAAACAAGGTGACACCATAAGGACTAACATGTAAAATCATATAAATAACAAAATCCGACTTCAAAAACACAAAGTCATTGAAGGTATAACCTTCCATCATCAGCTCAGCAACATGAGATGATGTTTATCAGTCACAAATATTTCAATTACGTTGGAAAATATATGACAAACATTGAAAATGCCAACAAAATTTGAGGGTTACCCTCAATTTCCCTGGGATCCCATCATCACATTCTAACTTGGTGACAATGAGACTACCTCAGAAGTATAGGCTATCGAATAAAAAAATAATTTTGAAAATCGATCAACTGCACAATTGACGGAGAAATGCGGTGAACGTAACATAGTAAAAAATACATACAGTCGAACATCCTTCCTCCTTCTTTTTGAAGTCGGTTAAAAAATAAAAGTTTTTAAGAAAATTGTTGGAAAGAAAAATGCTTCCAAAATCTAGACCAAGTCAACTGGAAATCTAAGCTTTATTTTTGCTGTGGACTGAATGTTTTGCTGAACCACGGAAAAGATTTAGAAAGTGTTCGTCCATTTCTTGTAAAGTTGTGTCGTAAACATTGAGACGTTCATCCTTTGCTATAGTTGCAGTTGGGATGCTAGCTGCAATAATTTGAGCCAGAAAATAAATTACCAAAGATATTTTCACAGCGTACATAATGGACATTTTCCTACCATGTTATTTATTAATTACAGCGATTTTTATAATAAACGGTCGCTTCTGCCCGTATATTTTGGTACAAATTGCCTTCTCAAATGACCTGAATAAAAAGTTTGTTTATCAGCAAAGTGCGAGCTTAATAAATTGCCCTTTTTACGTCGCTACACTTGACGTCTATGATATTGATCATCACTTCACCTGACTAACGCTACTTGTGCATACCCAAACTTTAACATTTGCAAAATATAAACTAAACGAAAAAGCTAAGCAAGTTTGTAGTATAACTTTTAGTTGAACAATTTAAAGTGTTGTGGTTATTATAAACCTATAAAATATGAGACAGCTAAGCTCTATGCCTGCCAACTAGCTAACTTTACAAGTTAAAAATTTCCATCACATCTTCCAAGCTCATCGTGCTGTACAGGCGCTGCCGCTGCGGCTGCGGAGAACCTCAAACGGCGTGAATATAGTAACCTTTGTGGGTAACTATATTTTCGAGCCGTTTGGGATTGAAACTCTGGGGCGGTGGGGTCCGAGTGCTCACAGCCTTTTCAAGGAAATTTCTAAACGCCTAGTTGACACTTCCCGTGACCAAAGGGCTGGGTTTTACTTTGGCCAAAGGCTAAGTATTGCCATACAACGTGGCAACGCCGCCAGTCTCTTGGGCACGTTACCAGTTGACAGCGTTGAGGAGGAGTTAATTAACGCCCTTTTATAATTTGTTGTTCTTTTAGTTTTAGTTATCTAGTGTTAAAAATTACTAAACACAAACATTGCTTGCAGCTTGAACTATTAGAAATAATTCATCAAACAGTGTCTTGTATCACATGGGATGTTTCCTCTCAAGTGACAAGAGGCTTGATAATACATTCCTTCACTTAAAATGTAACTCCCGCCCTCTCTGTCACGAGGAAGTATTTTGCAAAAATGCGACCGCAATTTGTTCAAGCGCAGTAATTTCTGATTTTTTCACGAGATTTCTTTGGCTTTGGAAATTAATGACGTTTATTTACTTCAGAGCTACTTATAATGCGGCTTCAACGAATGTTTACTGTCCCCAAAGTCATTTTCTATGGAGACTGAAATATTGTGTGGAAGTATAAGTTATTACATTAATTCCAGGATTGCTTTGTTTTTTATTTCTGCAAAGTTTTCCACAATTTACTTAGGTAAGTGCAATTTAGAGCGATTTTATAGATTTTCGATAATGCTGTATCAATAACCCCCGGGTGTTTATTGTGCTTATATTTTGGAACTGTTATTTTGCATCTGTTATTTTGCATTCAACTGTAAGCTTGAAATAGGTATTCTACAATGCCCAGAGGTTGCAACATACAGGGAAAAGTACTTAGGTAACCCAGGTACTCTCCGCGAGATCGTCAGCAACACCAAGGAGCTGCTGGCCTTTCTCGGGGAGCTGGGGTGGTTGGAGTAATATTCCCACCCGTACGCAAAATACGCGCTTTAGACGTGGAGTTGCGGAAACCAGCCCGCTATACAATACAATAGGTATAGTAAGATACCGAATAATATATCAGATTTGTCCGGAAGTGTTGTTCCACAAACGATAGTACATTTGATAACGTGTCCTGCCTGTTCTGCTGTTTGCACGTTCTGAAAGTGCCAAACAAGCCGTTGTAGCCAAATTTTGGCCTGAATCAACAAGAAAACGAAGAATTTTGACAACAAGTCATAACAAGTTGTCAAAATTATCTTCGTTTTTGGACACGCTGAAAACGAAGAGTTTTGCAACAATTATACTCTAATCGTTGTTAAAAGTGTATCTTTCTAAACGCCAATTACTGCCAGTTTCGTGTTAACTGCGAGTTACCTAATGTTTATTCGATAAACGAGTTTTATTATGTTCGGCCTCAATATAAACTTTACTTTTATTGATGTTTGATGGTTAACTACAATACTTTCACCTTGAAACAACTTCATTTCACTTATTCAGAGTTATGATTTTAAATTTATTATACCGATGAAAAATTTCTATGCCGCCTTAGTTCATAATGATGTACTGGGTACGTTTTATTTATTTTCATCTATGGAAGACTAACAGCTAACGAAACAGATTAAAAAATAGTATGTGAGACTGCCAGCCAATGACAAGTCTTCACTTATAAAAAACAGCTTAGCAGCTTTAGCTTCGGTGTTCCATCCACTCCGTATAAAATCTGCTGATAAAGTTTTCACTCGTGGATGGACTTCGGCATTATTTCAAATCATGTTCTCTAAAAGCATACCAAAATGGAGTTCAGTCTCAATAAAAACATTGCCAAGGATTTTTTCTCCAAATCATTTCAACGAAGTTTATCTCCACAAAGTATAAATCACTTCACTTTAACTTTTAAATACTCCATTACAGATAATGAGAATGAGAATCATTAATTTACATTTTTTTCGAGCCTTTAGAAGTCGTGTAAACTTTTACTGAAAAACCGGCCAAGTGCGAGTCGTACACACGCACACAGGGTTCCGTAGCACCAAACAATAAATAATGAAAATATTTTGAAGTTTCATTCATAAGTCGTAATGTATTACATTCAACAGTAAAACTTAATTTGTTTTTCATAGTACGTTAATGGAAAACAAAGTTACTTCTGCAGTTTGATGAAAAAGCCCCATATCTTAAAAAATATAAATCAAATCTTATTCAAACCAATTTCGTTCTTACATTATTTCAGAATTTTCCTCCTCTTACTTTAGAAATTAGAGGGGGGGGGGCACATTTTACCACTTTGGAAGTGTCTATTTTTCAAACCATTGACTTTGAGATAAATAGTTTGGGGAACCTCAATGTTAATGTTGCACGTCAGCAGGAGTGAGTGTTACATAGTAAACAATTTTACCATTAATAAACATGACTAAAATAGATCCGCGTCTACTCTGTGTATTGCTAATCCAGGTAGGCAAATCCACGTAATTAACACTTGAGCTGGCTTCATCCTTTGAAGTGTTTCAATTAGTTTGTTAACAGTTGTAATTACGGTAAGGTGATGTGAAATCCTATAGTACACCATAATTAATTAGAAATCGAGGGAGAACAGATTGAAGCAAATGCAAATTAATTATTTATTTCATTCAAAATCTACGTACAGTGAAAATAAATGTCGTCAAAATATTCAGAGATTTATAATTATAAAAAAAAAGGTGTCGCCTGGTTTCGCAGACAGAAATTCTATAAAATTTCGTTTCCCGGAAAATGATTCACATCATATTTGGCCCTTGTATTTTTATTTCAAATATTATTGTTTTTTTTCAAAGTCAAAGTATTAAATAGTGTGATTTTTGGTGATACATTAGGTCTTATAGTTAGGTTGTGTGTTAACTCAAAAAACTACCCATTCGGGCATACACTATTCTACAATATTTTTTCAACTACTATTTGGAGGTATCATCTGTTAGAGTGTCCCAAATATCCGTATACCTGCACTCTCGAGGACCTAAATAATACTTCTGACGCTGCAGTAAACGTGGCCACCTACTGGGCCCAAAGCATATAATAAAGCAGTATCTTACTACTATTTACTTGAATGAAACATATTTTACAGAAACACTATTCAATTAATTTTATAATTTAACAAACTTATCAAACCATAAAATTGTTTTTTAAAGAATATTGTTTGTTCGATGTACGTTTCCATGGTATTTTATTTCAACGAAAATTAAAATATTTCCAGTTCTATTAAATAGCATTTTGAGCATTTAATTAAAATGTCGCCTTTAGCAGTCAATATGTTGTGCTACAAAAGTTAGTTACAGAAATAAATCGCTGCAAAATCGACTACACGTAGTCTTGTCTGCCTTACACCCTTTTTTTTTTTTTTTAGTATGGGAAATCATCAAATGACTTCTCCCGCTCTGGGCGGAGCGGGAGGGAGTGTCAGACTTGCACTAACTAAAACCCATCCATGTTCCTTCTTAGCCCTTTGTGTTCCAGGGCCACGGTATCTCTTTCGAACAACCCGCAGCCCTGGCAGGCATCGGCCCTCTCGGACCCCTTCCGATTTGCTGACATCTTCTTGAGGCGCGCGTGGAACACAAACGCGCCATCGGCACGGCCTGTCGTCGTAAGACGGACGGAGGGTGAGCTAGCCCATTACTCACCGTCCACAGGCCCGCGCCTACGGTGGCCGGGGGCCACTGGTTGCCCCTCGACGCCCGGGGCGTCTCCCGCGGCGTCTGGGATGTGAGGTTCTCTCCCTCTCACGTTCTGCCACCTCCTTCGCTAGCATGATTGCTTCGCAGAAGGAGGTGACGGCATCCCATTCCCTCTCGCTCCAGACCATGGATTGAATCAGGGCCGGACGCGAGAGGTCGCCGCCACCAATCGCCGCTACGAGGACACGGTGGTGCTCAGCCCAAGCGGGGCAGAGCTCCACGGTATGCTCCACCGTGTCGTCCGGCCTCCGTATCCTCGCAGTGGTAACACCCGGGCGTTTCCTCCCGCCCGATTCGGTGCAGGAACCTCCCGAAACAACCGTGTCCGGTGAGGACCTGCGTCAGGCGGAAGGTGAAGGTGCCGTGGCGCCTCTCTAGCCACTCCTCAAAGAGGGGACTTATCGCCACTATTGTGGCGTGCCCTGCACGTGGTGTCTGCCCTACCCCTAGAGTATCATTTAAGCCCGCGAACGTGTGGAGGGGCGAAGCGGCCCACAAACTGAGGAGCGGGTGGTTTCTAATGCTCGCCGTGAATGTTAATACCATCTGCGACGATAAGTTCGCGAGGGATCGCCAGAACCCCTCAGTGCCGGAGCCGTGACAGAAACCATGCATGTTGCATGCTCGCTTGCATGCTGCATGCTTGCTTGCACACTGCATGCAACAGACATTGACACTATTCGTAAGAATAACAAGATTGTTTTCCTGCTTGACAAGAGTACTCGCATTATTTTTGTAAACGCGTTGTAACAGTTTTATAGGAGAGTATGCATTTTTCAAAGGTACGAATTTTAGAAACTTGGGAAGTATTTGTCCAACTATATTGATTGTTCTGTGGTTGTTTAGATTATTGTCTAATATAAAAACTTTTGGAGAGGAGCTCGTGGCTAAATAATAACAGCCGCACGGGTCGATCTTTAAGGTCAAGCCGTGCTTGCCGAGGTGGGTCCGTGGATGGGTGACCATAATTACATACCGAGTTTCCTCCGTGCCTCGAAAAGCACGTTAAGCCGTTGGTCCCGGCTGTCATTTGTAGATCTTTGACAGTCGTTACGAGTAGTCAGAAGCCAAAAGTCTGACATCCAGTCTTACCAAGGGGTATCGTATTACCCAGTTACTGGGTTGTGGAGGTCAGATAGGCAGTCGCTGCATGTAAAATACTGGTACTCAGCTGCATCCGGTTAGACTGGAAGCCGACCCCAAGTTAGTTTGGGAAAAGGCAAGGCAGATGATGATAAGAACTTTTGACAAATCGACGGCTACTAGGATATTTCACGTTTTTGGCAGTAGTGAATAAAAACTTTTTCTATTAGATAGCTCTGAAGATAAGTTTTGATGTTTTAATGAAACTGCTTAAATTGTTTTAATGAAATGTTATGTTGTGCAATAATAATTTTAATAATGTTATTTGTATTTAATCTTTTTGGACCTACGTTGACATAATTGTATTATTTCAATTTTGATTTGATTTGATAATTGTCTATTTGACAATTTTGTATATCACTCTATCTATCCATACTAATATTATAATTGCGAATTAAAGAATAAAGAATAAATTTATTAAACCATAGTTACAGTAATTTTCTTAGTCTAACATCATTAAGGATATCGGTAACAAGTTTTATTTTAACAAACTTAGATAACAGGGGACCCCAAACTAGGCTGTGCCTGTATCTTGGGGGCCGGAGTTGTGATAACTTTAAATTAAAAACATTTATTTGTAGTTATGCTAATTAGACATTTTGGAAAATAACAAAATATTTTAATAAATTGGATTAACAGAAATTGGATATTTAACAGAAAATTAGGAGACAATAAAAAAATAAAATAAATGAATGTCACTCTGTTTGTTTGTTTGTTACCTTTTCACGACTAAACGGCTGATCGGATCTTAATGAAATTTGGCAAGAAGATAGATTTTAACCTGGGGAAGGACATAGGCTATATATCATTACGCTACGATTAATAGGAGCGGAGTAGCAATGAAAAATGTTGCGAAAACGGGGAAAATGTGGCGCAGACGAAGTTGCGCGGGACAGCTAGTTTTTCTATATGAATAAGTTATGTAATCAGTCAATTTAAAGACCTATCTACAAATACCCCGCACGAATAGGTTTAATGATTAATTTTTTTCAGTTTCAGTTCCATGTATGTGGACTTACTTTTATTTTTTCTATTTTCGTATTAAAATCGTAAAGCAGTTCACAGAATACATCTACCCACCAAGTTTCAACTGTGTAGTCTTAATCGTTTCAGAATAAAGTGTCTGTGACATACGGACGGAAAGTCAGTCAGACAGACGGACAGACAGGCATGACAAATATATATGGGTTCCGTTATCTGCCATTTGGCTACGGAACCCTAAAAATGAGTTTGGAAAACAGTTTATCTTTGCTCCGAAGTTTTTCCTTCAAATAAATCAACTTTTTTGTAAAAAATAATAAGTTTTTTCTGGGTTCTAACTAGTAATAGTCGTAGTAGTGTCAGGGGCAAAAGTTGTTGTAATTAGGAGTTTAAGTGTTTTAAACCCTCACTGTAACTTACAGGATTCCGTGATTATCATTGTGAACTGTTGATATTTAGACAATCATATCAGTCTGCGATCATGGCGCTTGCAAGAGCATCGAAATATGGGGAACTCACAATAATTGAAAATCACGAAAGATATACAAAACTAGATTCACAGGTATAATAATTGTAGACATATTATAGGCTTAATTTTATGTCGAATTCCCTTTACGAATTATATCGTTGCTGTTTTCATTTCATCCTAGTCTATAACAACATGTATGGTGAAATCAAACTCCATTATACTTTCTAGTTATGCGTAGATAATTTAAAGAACCTTTTGACATTACAGTAAAGTTTGACTAAACTGAAAATCGTCACAAACGATGCGATACTTTGAATGCGCCTGTCTCAGAGTGCCACGTTTCCATTTAATTTGTAAAAAGGTATTTTAAATACAGTTGAATGGACTCTGTAGCAATTCTGGGGATCTAATTAAATAAAGCAGAGTAAAGTTTCAAGTCTGATTTAAATTACTTCGGAGAGAGGACAACTTGGGTCGCCGGCGCTGTCCTCTTTTCATTCAAATTGTATCAATTGAGCGAAACTTTAAGTTTACAGAACATTTAACTATAGGGCAACGGCTAACAAATATATTTGACCCCTTAAATATTCAGTACGGACACTAAAACAGTGATTGTGTTATTTTTTTGCCTGTCTGCCTGTGTTACAATCTTGAAACATCAATAGAAAATTATCTGATAGCGCGCTTTTACATTTGGTCACACAGACAACTAATAATGTCTGTGGAAAAGGGACGAGACAATTGTCAATATTTTTGTAAAACTTATGAGTGTTTCTAATTTTTATTTATTTCCAAAATTTCTTTTGTAATGTATTGTGATTCTTAGTTTTAATTAATTCAAAAAATGCATGGATTTATGAATGTCAATTTTAATAGTATTCAGTTTTTAACCGACTTCTAAAAAAGGAGGAGGTTCTCAATTCGGATGTTTGTTTTTTTTGTTTTTTTTTTTTTTTTTTTATCTTTGTTCGCGCATTACTCCGTCGCTTGCCAACCGATTTGGAAAATTCTTTTTTTGTTGGAAAGGGTATACTTCCCAAATGGTCCCATAGTCACCAAGTCGGGATCTGATGATGGAATCTTGGCGAAATCGAGGGAATTCTTCAAATTTTATAGGAAAACGTACAGTGATTTTGGTATTTTCTACAACAAGTGAAGCAATTGCGTCCAATAAGAACCATTCTACTATCAGATCTGGTGATGAATCCAAGAGACAGGTTTCGGAACTCCATAACAAGGCAATGAATCCTAGCTGTGTTTGGGCTTGTTGGAATTATAAGGGTATGCTCTTTCCAGGTGTATACACCGATTACGCTGAGATTTATGATCCGATTTGCGTGATTCTTCTTTTGTTTGATGTGGAATAGCTGCCATTTGGTCCCATAAAAAATTAATATAGTTTGGCCATATAGTTTTCATTTTATTAAATTTTTTTAACCGACTTCTTTATATGTAAATTTTTCACGTATGTACACCGATTTCTCCGTGATTACTGGACCGATTTAGACGATTTTTCATTCATTTGGTAGAGAAAGCTTGCCCGATGGAGCCATATGAATTTTATTATCTTTGCTTAGGTACTTTTTGAGTCATCCTCTTTATTATGCATTTTGACCTTTGTCGTATCTATGGACAATGTGCTGGTGTCTAGTTAAAATGTAAAAATTATACTTGACTAGGATTAAAGTGAGATACCACAACTGAAAAGGCTAAAATAAAAACTTTTTTACAAAAAAAAATAACCGACTTCCATAAAACACTAAAAAGTGGCAAATAATTTTAGTTTCGGAAGTCGGTGGCAAAAAAGTAAATGAAACAAACAAGTCACCGACTGCCGAAACTAAAATTATTTGCCACTTTTTAGTGTTTTATGGAAGTCGGTTATTTTTTTTTGTAAAAAAGTTTTTTTATGTATTAGGAAGGAATGTTTGTGGTAGAATAAAGGCTATTTTTGTTTTTATGAGTGTTTCTCACATTCACATTTACAGTCGGTTAGACAAATGGACACATAGATAAACAGGCATACCAACGCAGCAAAAATCGATTGTTGGAACAGCACCGACAGACGTATTTTTCAGTAAGTTTAGTAATTCTGATCGCAATCGCTGCTTTCATTTTAATCCTTGGCATCTAGATCTTCATTTGAACAAACATTTGAAACTAACCTTTATTATTTTTTGGAACGAAGTTCCTTATCGCGCGTTGTGAAAGGGGGCTAGACGGAAAAAATTCTTACGAAAAGTTGTCACGACACTTTTTGCTATAGTAAGCTATTGTAAGCTTTATTTCTTTAAAATAAAGTTGAAATTTCCTTAAATTACGTACAATTGGGGTGTGTATGTGAGTAAGGATAGATATGATTATTATTTTGAGTGACCGAACTACAAAGTACAAATTCGGTTGTGCAGTTAAGTAAGACGTATTGCTTCGAATTAAGGATTAATCTTCCTTAAATTAAATATTTAATTTTTCGCACACTAACTTAAATCTAAAATGTATTGATATTATGTACGTGAAAGGAACTTCGTTCCATCCGGGTGTCCCTTGACACCTCTCAAGTTTTTTTGAGAGATAAACGAATGCATACATTACCTTACTTCAGCTTAATAATTATATATTATATTAATAATAATATAATTATTTCAATTATTTCTGGTTGTTCTCGTCTGGCTAACGGCGAGTACTTGCACAGGCACAACCAAGTAGCCAGGATTATTCACCAGCAACTTGCCTTGAAATATAAACTTGTGGAATCTGAAGTACCGTACTACAAGTATGTGCCCGACCTAGTTCTCGAGAAAGGCCACGTCACGCTGTATTGGGATCAGTCTATCATTACTGACAAGACTATTGTTGCCAATAAGCCTGACATAGTGGTGGTAGACCGATCAGCACGCCGCGCAATGATAGTCGATGTTACCATCCCGCATGACGAAAACCTCGTGAAAGCTGAGAAAGAGAAACAAATAAAATATCTTGACTTGGCTCACGAGGTTGTCGATATGTGGAATGTGGACTCGGCTATAATTGTGCCGATTGTCATAACGGCCAATGGCCTTATGGCCAAGAGCCTCGACGAACATCTGTCAAAGCTTTCACTTGGCAGTTGGATCAAGAGTCAGATTCAGAAGGCAGTACTCCTCGATACGGCCCGCATTGTGAGGAGGTTCCTGTCTCTGCAGCCCTAACCACCGGTAGCTTGGACCCTGCTCTCGTTACCGGGGTAAACCTGTTTTTTATATTTTTAAATGTTTTTTGTTATTTTTTTTTTGTAAGAAATATGTAAAAATATTAAAGATAAGATTATAAATGAATAAAGGACATAATATAATAATAATAAGTATTTATTTCACAAAAAACATAGCACTTTTCAGCTTAGTAGATAATTCTAAAGAATCCACTATTTCAACCTTAAACAAGATCACTTACATTAAGAAACAAACGGAGACTGGTGTAGGCTTATCTTCACTTCAGTCCGGTGTCGTCCGAAATGAGGTTACACTATAAACAACCTTCCTATCTGTACTCATCCTCAATTAGCTAATGTTCAGTAACTTTAGAGCAGGAGTCGCCAACCCGCCTGACCGAATTACTAACACTCCAGATAGATACGAGAACTTGACTTGAGTCCAAGTTAACGCAAGATATTTCATACATATTTGATAAGTTGGCGTTTCATGGAACGTCAGAAATAATCGTGTGCCGATACAAGGTAGATCAAGATTAGAAGTTTCTAGATGTAGTTTAGGAATGTGAAAAATATTTATAAAGTAAAGTTAAGGTTTAGAAGTACGCGTAAGAATATTAACGTTTGGCCTTAAATCAGAACTGTCACAAAGTTTGTAATTACAGTCATAATCTTTTACAAGATATCCTCCAATTTTCCCAAAGATAGCTTAATTAAAACCTGAAAAAAAACCTGATTTATTAGCTTTTTGCGAGAAATATTACTCGTATTAAGTTTATTTAGGATTTCTGTGGGTTACAAACAAGTTAGCAGTGCTAAAAGTTGGAACAAGAGTCATGTTTGGTTACACACTTCGTTAGTCATCTATAAGATGCAATTAAAAGTCTTGACACGGGAAACCGTGACATAGCTTAATTATCTACAAAATCAAAACCAACCTTACTAGTAGTCTATTATAATTAAACACCAGGGAATTAAGCACTAAAATATGATGCAAAATTTAAGGTGATTATTTATCATTATCTAAATATACTTGACGATACTTATATGGAATATTCCACGCTTTGCAAATTATGATAAAGTTCAGAGCGCCGTTCACTTCAGATACTTTTAAACAAGAATATCGTCCGCCAATTAGCCTAATTTCCAAAAACTGTTTTTAATAAAACATTGTGTAACATCTCCTACTTACGTTTGACATCCCACAAATAAGCTTACTTAGTATGTTTCTCATCACCAAAATATACGAAATATCCTGTTTATTCCGGATTCGTCATTAGAAATTTACGCTTATCTTTGCAAATTAATTAAAATATCAAAACTTATCTTCAGAGCTATCTAATAGAAAAAGTTTTTTAGAACTACTGCCAAAAACTTGAATTATGCTAGTAGCGGGTAATCTGTTCTTATATTAGACAATAATCTAAAGAAGCACAGACCAATAAATATAGTTGGACAAATACGTCCCAAGTAACGTTTACATTACTTTTTTCAAATAGTCCAAAGCTAACCAAGCCGCCTAGGGCTTCTAGCGGGGCCCCCCCTCCCCCTACAGAGGTGAACCACAACAGAAGCTTTAAACAAATAATGCTGGAATACAAAAATCTTTGATGTTTCCTTTTTTATAAAATAGAAATTGTTTTGTCTCCCGCTGCCTTTCTGTTTGCTGTGACGTCATTACCGTTCAGTCACTCATGAGTTGCAATTATTAGTATAGCAGTAATATAAAGTTTGTTTTGGTTGTGCTTTGTTTCATAGCTAATTGTTTCATCGAATTTCGTATAAATTGTTTCTCATATTATCATTTCATAGAATAATCAATACACAGAATACTTACTTAGGAGAAATTTAAATTATCGATTTTTGTTTTAAATAAAGTCTAATTTTAGAATATTCATATCATAGAATAAAAAATCAACTATTCTTTATCCTTATATTGTTTATTTAACATAAAACTTATTACCAAGAATAGCATTTTATCGAGTGACAGTTTCTAAAATTCATACCTTTGAAAAATGCATACCCTTGTAGCGACCACAAAAAGCAACATACTACAAAAATTACTACAGCGCCATCTATGACACGACGGAGGAACTAACATCAAATTTCCTACAAGTCGCAAGCAAAGTTTACATCAACTTCAGTATATATAGAGAAACCCGATAACAACTATCGGGCAGTTGCCCACCAGACATAACACCTGTCTGGTCGGAGGATCCTCCCTTTTCTATGGAGTACTGAGGAACTTTACACCCTGTTCCTCATACCCCTAAATCCTCCTATAAAATTTAAACAACGCGTTTATAAAAATAACGTGGGTATTCTTGTCAAGTAGGAAAACAATCTTGTTATTCTTACTAACAGTGTCAATGCATGTTGCATGTTGCATGCAAGCGTGCACACAGAAGCACAGGATATAATTGCAAATGTTAATTTTATATAATTATTATCCAGTAATCAGGTCTAAAAAGAGCCCAGCAGCCTATTGTATCATAACCGCGATTATTCTGAAACTAAGCATTAATAAAGGGATATCATCATCGAGCAAGATTAGCATATCAAAAGGCGCAATGCCCGATCTTGGGACAAAGCAAAAGCGCGCAGGAAACAGTGACGCAGAACTGTGACGTAATAGACTGTGGCTGAAGTACTGCTTAAAGAAGATAAGTCGCGCGACAACGACTGCCGACAAAACGCTTTTTTAATGCACGCCGTGATTTACTTCTTTTTACACAATAATATTCACGTGATTTTTTGTTTTGGCGAGATCCTTATTTTATACCATTGCATTGTGAGCTGGTTGTACTTTTTAACCGGATATTTTAGTTTTTTTTTCTCAAGACTGACGTAGTGCTTGCTTTTGTTTTAGGTATGAATTCAAATTGGAGTTAAAAGGGTGATCCAGATGGAGTTAATTTAACAATGCTTTTAAATCGCATTATTATCCCGGAACTCATTATGTTAGTTAATAAGTAATTAAATGTCAGTAGAAAGTACTGCTCTTTTGTAAGTTTATCAACGAGAACTTTATCAATTGTGAACCGGACCCGCTTCTATTAAATTGAGTTTGTGTTTAAGTTTCTACTGACATTAATAAATGAAGGAGCCCAACAACATAGATCTACATCTTAATTATTCACTGTTAAATGTACTGGAATAGTTTAGGTTACTGAGTACTGTCTCTTTGATTCACTTTATCTAAGAATAATTTTATCTACTTACACTCTTAGATGTTTTCCTGGCCATTGGAAAAGAAAATTGTTATGGGATTCCTAAGCCAACGTTGATTAAAATCTCTCATTGCAATTAATATTTCCATCCCAGAATTCCGTAGATTAATGAGATTCTGAATAAAATTATTAGTTATTTCTTTAGCAAAAAAAGGTTCGTAGCTTCTTTTTTAATTACAGAGATGAAAATTTAGCAGAAAAATTAGTAAAGAAACGTTGCATCGGCACAAAAGAGGGAAAGTTCCGTGTAGGCAATGTTCTTTTAGAATCGTATTTACAAGTTGTCAACACGATACGATTAGGTTTATTTTCCTTTAGCTTTTGTGGTATAAACAGCAGTAAAACAGTTTCCCATGCATGAATTAGGTTGTCACCTACAATATCTACATCTGCTCTTAGTAAAACCATACTGTGTTTTGTGGCCTTTCAATACGTCTTAAAAACTTTTTTAAATTTATTTTTCCAAACATGTAGGACCATATACTTCTAGGGTTTAGTAAAACAATGGAACGATGTAAGTGAAAGTAACAGAGGTACATATCTAATCGAGATATATCCCCAGAATACAACTATAAAAAACAGGCTGGCAAGAAGAAAAAAGCTCACCTAAACAATTGCACAATGAGCAATTAGTAACACCAATTTGTATTTCATAATTAAGGCTAAACTTAATAATAAAGAGAATTTTGAGAGAAACTTAATTCGTCAATAGTCGCATCGCAAGTGAATATTAAAAATAATATAACGAATTGAGAGATCTTGTGTCTTCATTTCAGTGTACCTGAAAATATCGCAGTAGTTTATAAAATCGTGGTTTTAACAGGAATAAGTTATGCACGAGCTCTTGCCGAGCATCTGTCGTTATTTTTTTTTGTCGTTTCCACATGAAACATGTTTTATGACTTGTTCATATTCACATAAGCGGAAATTTATCTTTGAAAAAGAAGCGTAATATCCTGGCTTTTAAAATATTAGGTATATGTATCTGCACTTCAGCAACATTCTAGAATAAAACCGTTATTTCAACAATTCCACTGAGTTCTAGGGGTAAAAATGACTCGAATATTCAATCCTTTGTTTACATAAACTAGCAGTTTTTTATAAGAGAACCTTGTTCATTCTGTCAATGGAATGACATGACATGACATGTTACAGAGCGTCATAGTAACATGGCAAAAGCTTTCACGAAATATTTTTTATTTAAAAGCAGAACTGGCTGTAATTTGATTTTAGTTATCTACAGTCGTAATTCACTCAGTGCCATTCTCTAGTCTGACTTTAATTTACTATTAATGGCGTTAACAGGTGTCTCTGCAAGTTTTTTTGCTTATATTTTCCTTTGAGAAAACCGTCGTGTTGCAGAATGCTATTAAGAGAAATAAAGCGAGTTCTAGTTATCTTTGTCTTCCTAATCAGCACAAAGAGAATCCTTGATATCTACTCAATATAATCAACAATAGGTACGCTGATTGATTTACGCAATTCCTGTCGACATAATTCATTGGATCCTTTTTCTTCGACGTTCATACATTTTCCGCTACACATTATGCAATAACTGCAAGGGTTTTCTCCACCATATTGGCTTTCTTCACTGATAAGACGCGCTATCCGGCATTGTGTAAACGGCTGCAGTGCGGCCCTTACTAAAATATCTGATATTCTTCTCTTTAATTAACGTAATTTAAATTAAGTAGGCATTTCTTTTAAGAATATTTAAGTAGTCCTTTTTTTTAACTTGTAGACCTACTAACTTTAATCATGAGTTTAGGAAAGTCGAATAATTAATTGAATAAGAGTTTGTTGTACTACCACAAAATAACTGAATTTATTAAGTAGCTCGAAAAATTATTCAATAAAATCACTCCTTTAAATAAACCGTAATCGTACGTTATTTGGGAATTATTTATGCATTTCAGTTAAATAAAGTACCTAATACATTAAGAGTAGGTAGCAACATAAAGACATTATCTTATTGAAACATTACTAGTAAATTGATAACGTCACAGAAGTAACTCATACATCTTATACAAAACTTGCTCAACTTGTATCATGTTTCCTTCCATTACAAAAACCCTCAAATTACTTTCCAGATCAGCTCAGTAATTCCACATGACTTGCCGAAGATTTATTATAATATTCACAACAGTATGACTGGCAACGCCCGCATGTTGCTACAAAAACAAGATTTATCGTCTCGACACCGACATATTCGCTCCACGACGCGTTTCTTACATAAAATGTCACTACTTTTCGTATTAGTATTGTGTATTGTTTTTCGGGCTAGAATTATCTTATGTGATAAAACCATGAAAGGTTGAGTGATTGGTTTGAAAGGTTTATCTTTCTAATTAAAAGATAAACTACTAAGACGAAAGATTCGGACTAAAATCAACGACAAGGGCCGGTGGTATTGGTGATGCTTTCAAAGATTCTGACAGTTTTAAACTACTGGTCGATATTAATACTAAATTGAATGTAGCATCATAACGAAATCGTACGGGCTTCGTTGATAAATGGACCTAGATTTAGTGTGGTAACAGTTTGCTAATATTTATTAGCACCACACATTCCTATTATACATTTACCTGAGTTACTATCTAATGTTCGTAAATGGTTTACCGCTAATAATTTAGTATTAAATGGGAAAAAAAACTAAGTGCATAAGATTTTCTCTACCAAATGTCAAAAGTAGTGACTGTGACATAGTATTGAATCAAGAGAAACTTGAATTTGTCGATGAAACTGTTTTCTTGGGGATCACGCTCGACTCAAGGCTACAATACAAAAAGGCTAAAATATGGGTCCTCATTTAACATCTCTTGCAGGACGGCTGAGTTCAGCAGCATATACTGTCAGAAAAATCCGTCAATTTACTGATTTAGATACCGCGAGGATAGTGTATTTTTGTTATTTTCATAGTATTATGTCATACGGTATTTTACTATGGGGACGGGCTGCAGATATTAAGTCTATATGTATTCTGCAGAAAAGAGCTATCAGAGCCATATATAATCTACGTAGGCGCGATTCTCTAAGAGAACTGTTTAAGGAAATTAACATCATGGCGGTACCTTGTCAATACATCTATGAAAACATCATGTACGTTAGGTAAAATCTGCATTTATTTAGTAAAAGAGGTGACCGGCACCACTATAATACTAGAAACAGGGACCAACTAGTTCAGCCAGGTTTCGGGTTAGCTAAAGTAGACTCATCTTTCATGGGGTACTGTTTAAGATGTTACAATAAAATACCTCCCCTCATTCTGCAACTGAATTAAACGAAATTCAAATCTTGCATAAAACGCACACTATGTAGGCAAGCATATTATAAGTTGGGGGATTATATTGATGATAAAAATGCTTGGCTCAATGCTGGTCCTGCTCTACAACCATAAGGGCAATCGGAATCATCTGAATTACAAAGTGAAGTTATTGTGAAAGCTGCAGAAGATTGTAAAAATATATTTGCATTGTATAGATTCAATCTCATAGTGTAATATAATAAATAGCACGTGTGAGTACTATGTACTGTAAAGCCACCATTTAATGAGTACCTACATCTTTCATTGATGCAAAATTACCCTGGTGGTTGAGTGAATTTCATGCTCACTTAAATGTCACGCTGATGGTGGCGGGTGTGTCGGGTCGTTTAGTTCCCTTCAAAATGGTTGAGTTGAATGATGGCTGATACATGCGTCATTTTCGTGGACGGGCGCTGTCAGTTGTGACTGGTCATCTCTTAGCTGCCACGGTTTATTTTAATTATTTTAATTACTTTATTTTTAATTACTGATTTAATCTTTTACTCTGGACGCTCTTAACTTGCCCGTATTTCTACATTGTTCTCACATATTTGTAATTCTAAGATTTTGTAACATATTTTGATTTAAAAGAGTGTCCATGGATTTTCTTGCCCGTTCTTCTCCATAGATATCTACGCTATGGAATGGGCAACTACAGTACTTTCATAAGTTATTATGCCTTGTGACTGGGACTGTAGGTCCGCGTTTTTTTTTTTTACTTTCAAAAGTGCCTGTAATGGTCTAATTGAAATAAATGCTTTGACTTTGACTTTGAATGCAGAACACATACATATTCAATTTATAACTTAACCAAACTGCTCAGCGTCCTCTTGTACAATATATTCGGAGTTCGTAGAGATAACCGAGATACCACTAAGAGGTTGAGCACGCAAGGTTAGCTCGCACCGCAATGTTAATAATTCCACAGTACTACAAGTACTGTACAAAGATTGCCAAGATGAAGCGAACTACAGGTGGCAGAACTTTAAAATATGGGCACAATTAAAAAGTCGGTTTTGGTTATGTTTGTCCTGGTAGGGGTATGTACTAGTTTTTCAGTTTTTTAATTAATATTCCCTATCGTTAAATATATAAAAGTGATAATATGTAATTGCTTGATTCACTGTTACTAAAGTTATTTTGTACATAATTAGAGGAGGCTCAACTCATAATTAAAATTAATATGGTTCCTCGTGGGAGACGATCACAGCGGATCATTAATTATTCTCTTGGTCTCGCTTTTCTCATAATTGGTAATTATAACGTCGTTATTGGAACTCCGGCTTCATGCGCTTCGTGTTTAATTAAGTAAAGCCTTGTTAATCTATTTATCGTATCCATAGGTATTTACATAAGTTTTGACTCACTGAAAATCTTTATGTTTTGCATGCAAATGCTATCATTTCGAAATCAGTGAAGTCAAAACTGCTTGTTCCAACGTTGCATGTCAACGTCGGATGCAATTTAATGAGCCTCACAGCCGCTCACCTCACTTACATCGGCAACATATGCAGCGGATATTGCAAGTCGCTACAGATATTAATATGCAACACCAATTACGGTTGATTTTTGGATTAATTTAGATCTTGATGCGACTGTTAAAACGGTCAGACTGGAAGCCAAACCCAACATAGTTGTAAAAAGGCAAGGCAGGTAATGAGATAATGGTGCTACTGTTAAATTGGTTATTTATTAAATACTAGCCTATGCCCGCGGCTTCGCACGCGTGGAGTTCGATCACTGTCCCACAGGATTGTACTATCGGGATAAAAAATATGCTATGTGTTAATCCAGGTTATAAGCTACCCCTCTGCCAAATTTCATCCAAATCCGTTCAGAAGTTTTCGCGTGAAAGAGTAACAAACATTCATCCATCCATTCATCCATCCATACTTACAAACTTTCGCGTTTATAATATTAGTAGGATAACAGCATTTTTTATAAAAGCTTTCTAAATCATCAATTACTCATTGATGTTTTCGAATCTGAACTGTTTTGAAGGTGAAATATAAATGAAAAAGCAACCTAACACACAAAAACTGCAGTCCCTTAGCGGACTGACGTGTTATAAAAATATAGAATGCATATCACCATTAACGTCTGCAATTCAATTCAATCAATTATTACCAATCACATCTGTTTTACAAGATCTTAAATAATAATATAGTTCACATGGACCCTTGTCGAGCACAACAATTTTATAAAGTATATAGTAGCATTCAAAATAACCTATAGTAAAAAATAAATTAATTCATTCATAACAATTAGATAATTATAATTCTTTTTTTTTTAATTAATTATTGTGACAAAAAATAACATAATAAATCGAGGCGAATAAGATAATAATCAAATACAATTATGTCTATAAAATCAGAAACAAAAACGTTATGTCAATTAAATTAGAACCAAATACATTAAAAAAATAATTATCAAATACATTTTGTCAATTATAGTCAAATATATTATATCAATAAACTAATGATCAAATACGTGATGTCAATAAAATAATAACCAAATACATTATGTCAATAAAAATGTTGTCAAAATCAGTACCTATACAAATAATAAAAGTCACCCCATTTAGATGTCATCATTAAAAAAATCATTTAACGTGTAATAATATTTTCAATTAATAGTTTTCTGATTCGTTTTATAAATTCGTTCGTTTTATGTTATTTGTTTTTATTTTTTGAATTTCAAAAGTGCCTGTAATGGTCTAATTGAAATAAATGCTTTGAGTTTGACTTAAATATTTTTTCATTTTCTTCCATTAGTATGTCGTCTAAACTATACTGCGTTATTACCAGTAGCTTCACAGGCTACTGATAATGACTCAGCATCCGCAAACCTAGTTACTACAAACTTTTTACTAGCAGAAATAATACTAAGTATTCAAAATACTTAAGCAACCTGTTAAGAAGTCGATAGAGAATTTAGTATTTATGCGAATTGAAATCTGGAGGGTCTTTAGACGATTTGTTAGTAAAACTGCCAGTTAAAAGATTTACGATGTTTCTTGATCCAAAAGGGATATTCAGCAGGCTACCACATTTCATTTTGACCCTACACTGAACATTTTGGCCATTAAGTTTTATAAGCAACCTACAAACGTCCTTGAATTATTATGTTTCGGGTGAATGCCTTCACCCATAGCCATATAAAATGCCATAAAATATCCGTTTATTTTTTAAAAGCAGGGTCTGTATTTTTTCCACACAACTCAGTTTTTTTTTTTGCTTATGTCTTATAAGAGAACCGGAGCAGTTACCCTACAGTCAGATGCTCATTGTGGTACCGTCATATCGTCGAGCGACGACATCAACCCCATTCACTAACTCTAGCTACTACTTGAGCATTTTCCTCAGGTGTATAGTTCAAGAACGAAGGTTATTTTCGAGGCATAAAAAAATGTAAATGAAAAAGGACACACAGGAACAAGGCGTGAAACATCCACATTGCAGCCACCCATTTTGCGAAAGAGACATTCTGCGAAAGAGGCATTGTGAGAAAGCGACTTTTTGAGAAGGAGTCATTCTGCGAAAGCGACATTATGAGAAAGCGACATTATGAGAAAGAGACATTTTACTACCAGTAGACATTTTGCGAAAGAGACATTTTGCGCCTGAGCCCCATTTGATTGTGTCACGCCTTGATTTTGTTTTATTGAAACCTGCGACGTCTTTATTTATTTATTAGGTACACCAACAGCAATACATACAATTTATTAGAGAAAACAATAAAATTAAAATAAAAGTGCTGGTATGTACGCCTATTATAGGTATAGTATAGGTATACGTCTTCAGAGAATAGAAGATATGATTTTAAAATAAAAGCACTATGATCTGCGAAATGATAAGTTTTGTATACGAACTTACTGAATAATAACTTTACGTGAGATATAAACCTAGAAGCTAAAATCTTTATTTTCTTTTATGCAAAGACAAAACCCTCTAGAGATGCGTTCAGATGGAAGTAGAATGGATCACTTTATATCTCAAGGGAAACTAAGTGATGTGAACACAGAGAAAAGGTGATCGGGTTAACTGTAATGTATAGACAACAGAGCACGCAGTATAAAATGTAGAATAAAAAATACAGTTATATGGTTTGCTTTAAGAGATAGTTATAGGGCTCAGAGCTGTGTCTGGAATCGGTGTACAAATTTGAAAATCACGTTACCATGTCAATCATGTTACACACATAGATAAATGAATGCAAGCGAAAAACGAAGGTCAATTTATTGAGGGCCTCTGGGGCCTGCCTGATAGCCGCGAAGAGCGATTCTCAATGAATCTTATATTTCTTTAAGAAAATGTAGAAGGAAATTACCGATTTCTACCCGAAAGGCCTTCGTACTGCAAGGCTACTCGCTGATTACAAAAATTGGGTCAAAATGAAAATCCAAGATGGCGCGGAAGAAAATTTTTGTATTTTCCTTCATGGGCCCCTTTTTTTATTTTAAATTTGCCACCATTTTCATTATTAGCGACCCCGATAACCGTGAAAACGACACCCATGGGGCCATTAAGTCGCTCAAAATGTCTGTCGCGCATGTATAAGTCGGGCATATGTCCAATCGCGAAAATGTCCGTTCGCGCGTAAGTCCTTTCGCGCAAAAGTCCCAGCACGCAAATGTCTTGTCGCACAAATGGCTTAGCCTAGTGTCCTACGCGCAAATATCTTTGGCGCTAATGTCCTATATCTGAACCGATACCGTTACTATGAGTTTTTGTTTCTTAAAAATCCTTATACGATTATCCTGAAGCTTGGTTTTCCAGTATCGACGAAAAATTTAATTAACTTCAACATCGGAGAGCCATCTCTGATGAATCCGGGTGTGGCCAATTGGAGCCTTTTTATATTGTTTATGCTTTTATATTTTTACTTTTTCACGTTTTGTCTATTTTTGATATTCTTTTTGTTTTCACTTGTCATTATAATGTTGCACTGAATGATGTTCTTTTTCTTGTAAAACTAGAAAAATTATATTCTATTACTATACAGCCAATCAGCAACACCGGGGGAATCCGTGTCTAGATCCAAATGTCGAGATTTATAACTAAGTTGTCAAACAAAATTCGCCTATCTAGGCAACACATTCAATCTTGTGTCTGTCTATTCTATAATTATCATTTTGTTGAATCATTCAGTCGTATGTCATGACTAAATTCTGTAGTTTGTTCGAGATAATTATATTGAAAAAATATATCTGCAGACATCATCCCAGTGTTTCAGTGCGCGCGTGTACGGGACATGCGTGACCTCACAAAGTTAAGCAGTGCTGGCTCGTCGAACTAGTTAAGCCTAAGAACGTGAATCCCTTGTCTTATTAACACTCTAAAGTATTGCTGTCTCACAAGCCTTCAGGCTCTTTCCCACTATTTTCCTGCAAGTTTCATGTCGACACCTTATTTACCGTGACCCGTCACAACTGTCCGCGGTAAACGTTTATCTCCAACTCAGGTTCAATTTAGACACAAATTGGAATTATTCATACTTGCCCACTTGTCGTGTCTAAAGTATTTGTGTCTCTCTTTGAGATCTTGTTTCTAAAGTCGGCTTTAATAAAATAATAATTTTAAGTATAAACAAAAAAAATAGATACGGGCCCATTACAAAATATGCTAACAAGTAACAATATGCATAAATTCCAGAGCGACAGGTTGTGTGAAAAATACTTTCCATCCGCCAAACAGATTTTCTGTTCCATTTACTTGAATTGTCCGAGTTTATTCGGGTAACGTCGCTGAGACAAATGTGCTCATGTTTCAGAATCAATCTGCCACTGAATGTGTCTATACATCTCAGGGACTGTTTCTGAGTACCGATAAAGTACAAAAAACCCGAACAACGATCGGACCGATCGGAACGGTCTCCCACATAAAAATATCCTTCGAGATTTTTGGTGTCTGTCGTTTAGTTTCGTTTTCCTAAAGTTTTAACATTTTGCTTTACTCTTATATCTCTTTTCTTTCTTGTAGCTAGGCACTTAGTTTGATCTTATCGCCGTTGGGTACTTTCCGCAAAACATTGTAACTTCCTGTTTTTATATTGTTTGTATTTAGGTGACCGGGAATGATAAAAAAGTGTAACGCAAACAAGATACACTAGATATTGTTTGGCCAAAAACATATTACACACTCTGTTAAAAATACAATTCCAGTACCTATATATATTATTATAAAATTACAATTAAATAGTATGATGAAAAAACTACGTTTGCTAAATTTTTGTAATTTATGAAAGTTTTAAAAGTCAATTCATGACTTTTTAAATCTTTCTATGGTGATAGCATAACATGAAATTGAAATATGGAGCACTAGGCTGTAGAATACATGTGGAAGGAATGCTAATAAAACATTTTGATATAATTCGTAGCTTCCGAGACCCTTATAGAATAGGACAAGGCACAGTGTCTCAAAAGAGAACCTCTTACTGCGCGAGCCTCTTACGCAATATTGTCCGAAGAATATTAAAGTTATGAAGGTAAAGAAAAACTCTCATAAAACTTGTATTGTTATATTTTCAGCAAATATCGCTCAGTGGACCACTGAGCTACGCCACGTTGCCAAATTTATTTGATATAAAATTCGTTGTAAATTCTTTGGAGATCACAATGTTTGAAATATGAACCAGAATTAGCCTAATTTCATGCGTGTGCCAAATAAAAATGAGGCCGTGGAGCTTTATTAAATGCTTTTCCCATTCGTTTCCACAGAAGCAATGATTGGATATTTTTTGTATTTATTCGGAAGAAACAACAGTTACAGATTGATTAAACAATAAAAAAAAAAGAATATAAGCAAGTAAACAAAATATGCGACCAGCAACGTTCTCCACAAATTCACAAAAAGAATAGCATGAAATAAAATACACATACATTACAGCTAAGGAACACTAAAGATATACAATATTATCTCATACATTCTGGATCACACATCAACAGACAGTGACAATAGATCCAAGTTAGAGAAAAACTTATTGTAATTGTCTGTGAGGCAACGTGGAGGAGCCCGCAACCCTGCATTCGTGAGACTAGGATTGACGGCGAAAACAGGTAGAGTGCCCACCTCATGTCCCTGTCCAAATGTCCACGCAATCATATAAGTTTTTACACAGATCGCATAGAAACATAGTTTCTAGAAAGATATGTCTAGACTTCAAAGAGATCAAGTTTAGTTGTATTTTTTCAGCAAGTCGTTATAGCGGTGGTAAATACGACTTCTATAGTAAGTATGTGCTCGTGAGATGAATTCCATGGCTGATCTAATCATTTTATTATAACCTTTCTTTCAAGGTTACTGAGGAGTAGCAAACAGCGTTAATTATGTCTACTTTACGACTACGTTCACTCGTGAGTATAACGTCCTAACTGTCGCGACACGACTCTTCTCGACGAAGGGGATGTACCAAACAATAATTATTATTGTTTGTATTGTTCCAGGTTGGTGATGCTCGGCATTGCTCTGCTCAGCATCGCCGCAGAGCATGCGTACGCGCAGCAGCGCCACAGGGAGCACCAGGGACCACAAACCTGCGGCGGACACTTGAAGGCTCCCGTGGGCACGATAACGACACCAAACTTCCCCGATCCTTTCCCCGTCCCGATAAAGTGTAAATGGATAATAGAACATGACATAGTGAATGGAACTATATCGATATACTTCACTCAGCAGTACACTACCAGTGGGTTGACGTTCACTGAGTACATGTATTATGACGAGACTTACAAGTTGGGCGAGAAGAGAGCGCTCACAGTCACCGACGAAAACATCACCAGGGTCAAGTGGCTTCAGGTACGTTAGTTTCATACTGTTGATGATGCTTAAGCTTACTGAGACTGTTTTGTGTTCCCGAGTCCTATATCCTTATTATACTATAGACAGGATATCAATGCCTGCCTTACATATCGGTTCTCAGGATTATATTTTGGAGAAAATTTTCAGTAATAATGAGTGATTAAAATAAGACATCATGATTCGTTAGATAGAGAATACAATAAAATATTACGCCAAGTTCACTTAGAACCGTACATATTCATTTAATGCTCTTTTACGTTATCCAATCACTCCAATTTCCATTCGCGAGTTGTTACGTCAACCAACTCTTAAAATAATTCCTATCTTACTGCCAATATAACTCAGTGTAGGAAAAACAAAATGCACATTAATTATATTTAAAAGAATTTGTAAAAACCGGCCAAGTACGAGTCAGACTCGCGCACGAAGGGTTCCGTACCAATATTTAAAAAACCACCATATGTGATCTGCAAATGAGGCTCGTTTTGAGTACAAGTACCAACAGTTTTTGAGCTAAACCGCGGACAGACAGACGGACATACCGAAACTATAAGGGTTCCTTGTTGACTACGGAACCCTAAAAAGGAAGTAGGGGTACCTTCGTGAGAAAAATAGCCGCTGACTTTTATATAATGACGGAGAAAATTGTTCACGTTCTTGTTTTAAGCTGCTCACTGTGTGAAGGAGGTTAATAATGAGCCACATTACTGCAATTATTCAACGAACGAGGTTGTCGTCGACTGTACCGCGGCTGCGATGAGAAAATAATTTTGTTTATTTTTATGCGGTTTGAGCGAACATGATGTTTGAAGAAGGGTTTATTTTTTCCTTCTTTTGGTGGGAATGTTGTGCCAACTTTTTTTCCCTCTGAAAACCTTTTTTATGTAACTCAGCTATGTACTTGCTTTATAAAGCCTCCTTTCTAGTAGGGAAACAAAGAATCAAACATCAAATTAACTTCTAAACATTTTATTTGTAGTGTAAAACTGAGAACCTTTAAAACGTTTTATGGACACCGTAACAGTTATTAAGTGTCGGTTGGATGTCCCTAAGTAAAGAATGGTGTCTCGAGTTTGTGGACATCAAACAACTTCCACGAAGCCGGAACAAATATGTCTTACTTTTGCCTTCAAGTAAATCTTTTGACATCTCAATCTATCGTTAGACATCTTTCTTCATTTAAACAGCTCTAAAAATTAAAATATTCTTGACATTTTCTTTTAATTCTTAGTTTTCTTCACTTGCGAAATCGGAACTTACTTCTTTGGCTTTGCTGGTGCTACGGAAAGATTCATTTGAAAACAAATTTCTTGTAAGGTAGTTTTTATATAATGCAACTTTATATCTATGTTACAGGCAATTTGATAAGTCCGGGCACTATTAATAATGGCCGGTCTGTATTCATAATGCCCGACTCAATTGGGCGATGTGATTAAAACAGCATGATTAATCACTTTTCCCGGCCATTATGAATAATGCCCAACCTATCTTGAGCAAAGTAATAAAATAGGTGAACTGTAGTGTTTTTGTTTATTAAATGAAATTAAACTTACAAAATATTCATGAAAATTTACCAAAAATAACCTAACCTAACCCAGTTGCCCGGCTACAAGTAGGGAATTATTCATACTGCCCGGTCCAAGTGATAAATTCAAGCTATCTCAAACACTGACTTATTACATGGACCACGGGCCGTCGGGCATTATTAATAACGGCTGGTTAAAGTGATAAATTAATCACTTTGCCCATCGCTCTTGGGCATTATTAATAATGGCCGGTCCTTATTAATAATGCCCAGTTAATCACGTTGCCCGTAACATCAATACTAATAAGTGTTAGGTATGTTTGTCATGACCCAAGTCACTCCACTCTTCAAACACATTCATGAAACCGCCAACTGAATTAATTTCATATGTATCTGTGAGCGTGATACAATTTAATAATTAAATTATTACACAATGATTGCGTGCCCATAAGTATTGATTAATTTTCAACTCTCTAATTTTAATAACCTTCACAAACAACACGAAATAAACGAGTGAGATTTGGTGTCAGATAATATCACGAGTTCCGTTCAACATAATATTATAGGAAACATTGCTCTTCCAAATTACGTATTGTAGAGGGATGCACAAAGCAAATGTAATTACTAGTTAAACAAAAGCGGACTGAGAAAGAGGTCAGAGGAATGAATGTCGGATGTGAGCAAGTGGCGATGGAGAACGATTTCAATGACTTATCTATGGTTACGTTTCTGTTCAATTTCGATAAGAACGAGTGCCGCAAAACTAAGTTGATTCTACCAGCACTAAGATTAGAAATGTATAAAAATAGTCCAGAATACCGAAGCATACAGATAAATAATAAATTACCTAAAAATATCCGGTCCACGAAGACACTATGTGTATTTAAAGCAAGGCTCAAAACATTGCTTTTAGAAAAATGTTATTATAGTGTACAGGAATTTATGGACGATGGGGAGATAAAATAGAGCTCAAATTATAAGCATGTGTTTGTGTTAATTATATTTTCTTTTATGTGTGAGGAGGTGCTAGATATGTTTTATATTTTTTATTGTGAATTTTCCTAAATTAATTAATAAAAGACTCGCTGCTATACTATTAAGTTATTTTTAAGTTCGCTTTAAGTTATTTTGCTGCGCCATATCAGGGCCATGTAATGTCTAGTTTTAAGCCCATAGCTTGTAACTGTGATTGTGTACATTTTGCAATAAATAAATACGTACGAGTAAGTCTGATTCAAACAGACTAAGGCCAATATTTCTCCTTGATAAATTTGAATGAAAACTCGGCGATAGCTCGTGCTAAAAACAAGTCAAAATCGAGGGTTGGATGCATGTAACATGATTTTCTTTCTTCAGCTTAACATCGATAGAAACACATTTACTTATTCAACAAATTCATATAGATTTTCAGTTTTGGAAACATGGCGCTGAAATCTGCACCATATCAATTAAAGCCGAAATAGGCTGAAAGCTCTCCGAGCGGTTGCCTAACGCTATTGAAAAACATCGACGCGTGACACGCTCGGGTTGAAGTGAAATCAAATATTGACCGTGGGAACGTCCTGGTGTGTCACATGCATGCTGGTCGGCAAACGCAATACCAACCTTAAACCCTTTATTTCAATAGCGTTCAATATTACGAATCGCAGTCCTAAATTGTGAGCTTGTTATATTTGATTCCAATAATATGCAGATATTATTGTGGCTGAAACGCTTGAATGTACGGTTTGTAATTTATTTGTGTAGTTAAAAATACTCTAGATGTAACCTGTACAATATCCAACATCATAATGCGTTCATTCTGCTCTAAAGACTACACTAAGTATGATGTGCAGATTATTCATATTCGCAGTCAGATCATCAAAAAACTACCATTGCCAACTGACTTATGAAGACTAAATAAGTATCACCGATTAATAACACTTGCAACGCAATATTATTTTACATAACGTACAGGTTAACTTGGCTGTAATGCCCCATATAAAACCCTACGGCGGTAAGTATTTTTTTTTTAATTTACAGCACAGCATGACAGCACACAGGTCATGCAAGTTCAAGCAAGGAGTTTACACGCAATTGAAAAATTGTCTTAAAATGTTATTTAAACAGGAATTTCATTCAATCTCGCTACATGTTATTTAATTACTCAACTAATGTTCTAAAATCTAAATAATCGATAGTTTTTTGTATCAAAACGTCGTTTTTTTTTTTTGTTTTTTATACTCCGTCATGGCTGTACACCTAGGTAAGTATTTGCCTTTAACGTTTCTGAACAAAACATTTGTATAATCTGTGGTGTGGGCATACAGCCCGCCATCAGCAAATCAGTTCACGTATTTCGTAATAATATGTGCTGACTTGTGTATATTCATAATTATTAACTCGCAAATGTGATGAAAAACATTGTATGTTTCACGGGCGGTATGGGAATTACGAACCTCGACTCAGAAAGCCCTCAGTCTTCGACTTCGGGCTTCTACTAGAGCCTCGATCGTAATTCCTTACTTACCGCCCTTAATACACAATATACTATTGTTTCGAGTTCTCGATATTTCGGCACTGTAGCAAACGCCATGATCACGGATAAACTGAAGTTATTGCGGGTGGGTGTTTATGTGCAGACTAATCGGTCCACCCTCTTCCTTGTTCGTTTTTTGTGCTCCGTGCCACTACCACTGTCACTTACAACTCGATTCTGTTCCCGACACACGAAACTCAACTCGCGAACTTTTTGCGGCTCTTTTTCGGTTTTTACACAGTTGAACCACTGGATTTCAGGCTCTTGACAGTTGAAACCCATTCTTCCGGTTGAAGTTCTTATATTTAGTAATTTCAATCGCTACTCTTAGCAGTCTGGGTATATAGTGGCGTTCTGTCGAGATAACCTGAGGGTTATGTAACTCAATCCAGTGGTTCAATCCTGATTCAAGGAGATTGCCTATGATTGATCTTTGGCCGATTTTTGGGTGTCATTATTTTTCACCGCCCCCAAAAAAAGTATCACCTATCCCATCTGGTCGTACCATGCTACCGATTATTTGAATAATGGTGGGGTTGGCATCCAGTAAGCCTGCTAATGGAACAAACTGAGAAGAGATAGAGAGTGTGATGTGAAAGCACACAAGTTCCTGTGGTCTTTAAGCGAGAGTCGTGCGAACACTCCTAATTTTAGGGAAAATGATTCAATTGCAATAGTTCGACTTGATAGTTAAGCACAAAAATGGCCACACATTAACAGATGACGTCAGTACGTAGGCAGTTCGCGAGTGCGGGCACTCACAACTTTCGCCGCGCAACTCCACAAAACAAGAAAAGTTTCGATTGTCGTTATTAGCTTTGTTTGTGGAGAACTAAACAAACATTACTAACTAATTTACCCTATAGAATAAGAATAACAATAATAGATATACTTATATAGGGTAAATCGTTCAATGACTCAAATTTTGCTTGCTTAGGCTAGTCTCCTGAACTCATTTGGTTAGGCAACTAGGTTAGCTAGGTACAAATTAGTTCGCATCCAAAACTAAATAGTTTAAAAAGCTTTATTTTTGCACTAGAACACTAGTAAGTAAGTAACGTGTGCTTTTACATCCGGATCGTACATGTAGTAGGCCGTGGGTGGCCCTTACAAAGTTGGATAAAATTGTCGGGGTTTATAAAGCCTATTTGCTTTACCAAAATCCAAAGTATTTGCAAACAAAACTCATGGTGACAAAAGAGTCAAGTACAACACCGTCGCGGAAAACAATAGTCTAGGTTTAACTGCTTTTTGTTCTGTTAGTTCACGGCTTTGAAAATCGGCTTGTATTTGCTCGCACTTAATCTGACCGCTATTGTTTGTTCAGGTTTCACCTGAATATTTTATTTATAACTGGCTTAGGCAGGTTTCCCGGGCATTTCCAGATGTGAAAAGAATAAACAAGGACAATGTTGACATATATCTTATAGAACAGAGCTCTGTATCCCAGCAACGAACAAATATAGGTGTATTACACATGCTAAGCTTGATAATATACCGTTTGCAAAAATCATATTTTACGAAATGAAACATTGTATATAACCAAATTCTTAACTTCAATTATTCTTATTACGTTTTGTCTCAAACGACGACCATTTAGAACAGACCTTTACAACATCTTACCTATGAATTTGACTGCTTAGCTTCCCGTTTCATTTTTTTCGATTCTTGCATGTGACAGAGGTCGAGCGGCCGAGACCTTCGTCAGTTGACTGGCACAGAGCTGACTGTGTGCGATCAGTTAGCGGTACAAGTGAAATCAAACTTAAAATGGTTGAAGTTTCTTGATGCGGAAATGGCAACGAAATTAATCACGTTGTATGAACCTACCAGTAACAATTACAAAAGCTGTAACATTTTGTAGACTTGATATCCTAAGATACCTTAATTCAAGGGAAAACTGTACTGTTAAGATCTTATTCACAAGGTTATTCAACTTCGACCCACTTGCGAGTAGTTAAAACAAAAAAATGCAGTGGCAGGTATGCAGTGAAAAGTGCCTACTCGTAATGTGTAATGCCAGGTGGATTTTAATGTTTTTTTTTGTGGTCAATAAGATAATTCTGAAAGAAATCTGTTATTGTGAACAACAGGGCCTATCACTACATTGTACGGTATGCCTAGACTGACTTGTTATCAAATTATTTGGGGTCGGCGCAGCATGACTTCTTCTTCCATACTTGTTTCTCTATTACTCATCATGTCATCAGACACGCCATTTCAACTATCATCCTTCACACAGTTCATTCATCGTTTCTTTGGTCTTCCTGTACTCAAGTAGACTGTCCGGTCCTTAAGGTACCCATAGTTTTGTTTAACTTTTGCAGACATAGTATCGCTCGCCCTTTCTTCAAACTTACGTCTTGTTGGAAACTAACAACGTTAAGTAATGTTGCTAAGATTACATTTTGTTACCCCTTTTTTGGTTCAAGTTTTCAGGAAAATATATTGCTCGGATAATCCCATAGCAACCTTTGAATGCTCACATATTTTTGTAAATCTTTGTTTTGAGGTACCTTTTTCTTGCGTAGGCTGTATATGAAACATGTTATATATTTTAATAAACTAAAGTAAATAATATGTTGTTTTAAATTTAAAATTTGGGCCGCTATCCTAATATTTTTTTATGTCTTTGCTTAATATTATAGTCCTTTGATTATAATATCATAATTACTACCTTGTGTTTTTCTTTACAACAAAGATTCATTATCTTGTTGGAATTTAAACGATTTCTGTTTACGGCAGTAAACAAACAAACACATTGAATTACAAAAGGTATCGCAAATGTGCTTCAGCCGCCATCGAAACTGCTGGTATCTATACATTTTCGTAACAGTGACTTCGGGAAAAGAAATATAATTCATAGGTCGAAACTGGTTTCGAACAAAGATATTTTTTTCCTCCTTCTCAACTAGTTACGAACTAACAGTTACGATGGCAGCCAAAAGGGGGAAATGTATTGAATTGTATTGCAATCAAAAGCCATTTATTCTAAAGCTTATAGTATAAATCATCCTTTGCATTTATTCAATCGTTCCATTTATCTGTGCCGAGCGTTAGAGGATGAAATGGACAATTTGTGCGCACATAACATTTTACAGCCTCTCTCTTCGTCAATTTTACTGGAATATTCTATGTGCGCTGAATTTGGCAGTGTCGCGATTTTATTTCAATTGAAAAAGCACATTTGGTGTAAATTCCACAAAATCCTCTGGTTTTAAAGATTGGGTGTTCAGGATTTTGGTTTCCAAATCAATATGACCTATATTGAATCAGGTAGATTCGACACATGTTTATGCTTGATATTAAAAACATTTCCTTAGACCAACACTTTATGTAGATTCTTATTAGATATGTTTAACACTATCTCAGAGTTCGTCCTACCAATTCATTCGACTGACACATGCCACAAAACACGTAACTCGTATTCGTTACCACCATAACATCTAAACCATGATGTGAAAATTAAATTATTTCGAGCAAAAATAAAGCCTTCTTTCATAAAATATACTACTGGAAAAGTTATATTCATCATCATCATTAGCCCATTATGTTCCCACTGCTGGAACACAGGCCTCCTCTCTATGAGAGGAAGTGGGCTGTAATCCACCACGCAGGTCCAGTGCGGGTTGGTAGATGTCAAATGTCTTCGAATTTTTAGTTCTAGGACATACCGGTTTCCTCACGATGTTTTCCTTCACCGTTTTTGAGGGCAGCGGTGATGAAATAAATTACACAAAGTAATGCGCCTGCCTGGGTTTGAACACTTGGCTTACTGCTCGTAAGTCGGGGCTGCCACCATTGGGCCACCGCTGCTCCCAAGTTATATGACTCGCAGTTTATTTTCATGATAAATTTAATTCTACTGTAGGTCGGTAGAACTGACAATTGAACATCCTATGAAACATGTGACAGAATTACAGCTTCGCTTCAGCAACGTTGTGAACTATTTTAAAATTAATATCAGTTAAAGTTTTTCAGTGATTTCAATACAACAGTATTTTCGTTCGAATAAATTAAGTAGGTAGTTTACAAAATGATGTTGATTCTGGTGCCGTCACACATCCCCAACAGACCACATTATAAGCTCGGCTCACAATAATGCATGTTGGATTTTAATACTGTATTGAAAATTGTGGTATCATTATATTAAGTATATGTGCCGTAAAAATCACTCGAACGATAATGTATAATATGATTTGTAAATAGATTTTAATTTTTAGACTATTAAACCATAAAATAAGTTCTCGGTTTATAATAAAACATCGTTACTTCACTCGAGCATTTGAAGTGTCTTAAGTAAGTATAGAAAGAGCATGCTACCTACCCCCGTTGAGGACTTAAGACATAAAGACGAAAACATTTTTTTCATCAAAGAGACTAATTAAGCATTTAAACCAAATTTTATCTGAAATTTATATCCAGAACTTCCATATTTCAATTTTAAAAAGGGTTCCACTCATTAGCTTATCATTTTCTGTTACCGTAAAATCCTTTTAAATGACCGCATCGCTTACAAAGTCCGCAGCGGTCCATAATAAAGCAGCTGAACAGAGATAAATCTACGTAATCCTTATCTCTCCTGTGTGCTGGTCTTTTTTATTGGATATCAGAGATGTACCTACTAGTTCACTAGGTAAACTTGAGGATCGTGTGATATTAATAGGATTCTGCTTTATCGCATTACCATATTTTTTCGTCGGTGCCTGACCAACAGTTCTGAAGCCGTAATTATTTGATTGGCTGACTTGACTACATATCAAATGTAAATATGAATAGTAACAGATGATTCATCGCTTATTATTATTATATTAAACTTCGTGTTTTAATTGAGAGAGGGAATAAATAAAAAACGTAAGTAAAACTAAAATTAATTTACTTACATGTAAAATACCTACGAACACATTAGGCAGTGATATTTAATTAGTACTTTCCACTTCCCTAATCTAAAATCTAGCTCATAAAATTAATAAATCTAGCATTATGGCTATTATTTTTAAATCTAGCTCCATATCATCATCACGATCATCCTATTACTGTCTTACCTAGTCGCTACGCTATAATTATTATGATCGCACTTTCATACGTAGATCAGTACGAAATTCATAAAACGACCTGCCTTTTATTATTTCAGTGTTGAATTTACAAAACGTTTGTCTAATATAGGTATGATGTTTCGCAATTTCAGGTACTCTGTAATAATAATACGGAGACCCTTTAAATTAAACGTTCATTATTGTTAATATACTCGTAGCATTTTCGGTATTTGTATAAGGGAAATTAAGTGCTGTCAGAGACAGAATGAAGGGAACGGTTAACGTCCTTGAGTTTATTCTGTCACAATTTTTTCATGTGTCGTGTAATTTATAGCACTAAAAATGAAAAGTTTGAAAACAGAATTTAGTCATAAACGCTGCCTTTCTGAAACATCCTGTATGAGTCTATACACGGCGCCCACACAAATGAGGAAATTCAAATTAAATATAATGAACTAACCTTTTGTATGAAATATTTGGTAAATTTCAATTCAGGAACCTTCTGTACTAAGTAAGCAGCAAGAACCTATTATTAACTAATTCACTCCCTGAATTAATTATTTTCAAAATCTTAAAATAATTTAATAATTAAAAAGACTTAAACCCCTGTTATACAGGTTGTCCTAGTTCAGGGGTTGAGACCGCACTGATGTATATTGAAGTTGTAGAAATGAATTTATTTATTATATTGATATTAAAAACTAACTAACTAACTAAACTAAAAGGAAATGTTCCTCAGTTGTTCTTGAAATCGCTTAATAAATCATTTTAGCCCTATATTAAATAATAATTGTACAAAAGTAGTTTTCAGTTTTAGTTATCTAGTTTTAAAAATAATATTAATTTATTGTACATTGAATGAATTTCATGAGAAATCCAAGTCATATATTTGGATTGCATTTGTATTCAAACACAAATTCATGTGTAACCAACAACACCTGCGGAACCAATATAGGATTGCTTTGCTCTCAACATCACTCCTGGCTGAATAGTAATATGAAATATTGTACGAGTGTCGACGTGCATTTAAGCTTCTTTTTTGCCGTCGTGCATGTTGCCTGATGATTCCCATTCAGGTCACTGAAATGTATTTAAACAATGTCAAAATGTTTAATGAAAAAATAAACTGCTTTCTTTAACTTTACTCAGTGCGCTGTATCTTTTGCTCTTACCCTGCACACCGCACAACCACCACGAGCTTACATGATCCACACGACTACGTCACGTTGTCGCTGCACGTTGTGATCACACTATTAGACTACGGAAGACCGTCGCGTGTCATTTGCATGTGGCGGCAGATGGGTCAATAGGGGATAATCCTATTTTTTTTTCTTTGTCCGTCGGATAGTTTATTGAAAAGTATTGGACACGTATTTTTTCTTTTTTCACGTGGTCATAAAATTACGGAGATATATTGAGTTGAAATGGTGCATGACGTGACACGTAGGTAAGTTTTATACCTACTTGTGACGTAGTAAGCCCCACTCTCCAACTTTAATGAGTTCTAACTAAGTAATTTTTTGATATTTTGATAAAACAAAAAATACGTGTCTAATATTTTTGTATTACCTGTCTGACGGACAAAATAGAATGTCGTTTTCTTTACCCAGTCCGATCCCCTATTCTTGTTTTGTTTAGTAACCTATAGTGGCGTATGATTGCGTAAATAATTTGCTTTGGATGTTGGGAAACGCGTTTTAATCCCTTCTCTTAGTTTGTACCAAAATGTCGTATGAAAATATCCTTTTACATAACACTAACACACTAACACTATCAGAGACATGGAATCGTATTCTTTATTAAGATTAATAGATCGTAAGTATAACTTTGACCAGCAGAAGAGATATAAACGAAAAAAATTGGTTGTCTATTTTACTGACGATAGTTGAACGTGACAACGCTATTCATTTTAATGATGAAAGCACGAATATTCGACAATATATCACTGAATATATAAAATATCGAAAGAATCATTACCTTTATCGCTGTAATTATCGTTGCTATAAACAATTGACACCACATTCACTTTTCACTGCACTTGATACTCGATCAAAACATGTAAATGTACTATAGTATAGCAGCTGTCCACGCAGACGCATCGCTCACTCAAGTAGGAGAGAGACGGATGTCGAACGCTGCCGAACGCAAAGGCCGATTGTGCTTCTTTGTCGCTCGTTCCGCGCTTTCGCTTGCACTTCAAGCCTTACATGGAACGCCTCAGAGCGAGGTAACGCCGCATGAGTCATGTTTTTTCGTGCGTGCAGCCGGCTCTATCGAATTATAAGACGTTGTCACGTCAAAAAAATATTGTTTCGTAGCGAAAATTTTTGCGCAATGTTACTTAGTTCGATGTACAGATTTCTTGTCTGACAGCTTTGTGATGGTTCCGTTTACACCTGTTTATGTATTATGTATGTATGTACAATGTACAATGATTGCTTGGTTTGAAATACGTAAGCCTGTGGAGTGGACTAATCTAAAGATCTTTCTCAGTTAAATCTTAGTATTCTAAAGAGTTTCTCTTGCGAGGGCTTAGTCTCACAATAACTTAAACTGTAAAGGGATCTGCTGAGATAAAGCATGATCCATGAGTGACTACCCGATAAAGCCTTTTTGTGGAGAGACCGTTTCTTCAGAAATAGGGTAATATATTCCGTCTCAACATTTCCCTGAGGATATGACCGCAATGTGAATTTTCAGCTGGTAAGCCTTATAAGGTAGTTATTTTTACACGGTTGTATGCAAATTAGATACTTTGACTTTTCCAATACTACTGAAAAACAGTTACCAATCGACGGATGACATACAGCATTCGTTGATGGAGTTTCGTCAATCGCCTCGCAAGACAAATGCAGTTGATTAAAAAAAACAAACGTAACGGACTTATTTCGAGTTTCAGTAAACGTCACACTCGTCAAACAAACAAATTTAAGTTATATTTGTACAATAATAAATTCCGTTTAATCCTCTAACCGAGTTACGGTTACCGAATTTATATGAAAGCTCGCGGTAATGCGTTTTCACCGCACGTCGCTGTAAATAAGAGATCAGTCACACATGTGCGTCTCTGTATATTATATGTTTAACATATATGAATACAGATTGCGGTGTAGCCTCTTGACTATCTTCTTTCGTAAAACAAAAATGTGGGGCACAGTGAAAATTGTTAGTACTATAACAGTTTATGACTGCAGACACATGATAAGCAACGAATACTCGGACATAGAACAAACAGTTTCTATGACCAGGTTTTGAAGTAGGCACAAAGAGCATCTGAAACCATTAGCTGGAACTCAAAATACATAAGACGATCGTCAGGAGAGAGCTAAAGGCGTCTCAGTCAAACTCTAGGTTTACAAAATCGAATTAACTGTTCAAATTCAAATTCAAATTCAAATTCAAAATATTTTATTGTGGGCATATGTTAGTTACAGGTCTAAACAATAAATTAAAGTTTTAATATGTCCTGCCTAGTAGGCATACAATAATTAAGTAGTGTATTACATTTAAATTTAAAATTATTTTACACGTCAAATTTGATTATTATAAATGTCAAAATATCAATATACAGTCAAATTAAATTAATACATGGTCAACAATTCAGTCAATGATTCAGGAAATCTTGGATCGTGTAGTATGCTTTTTCAATTAAAAATTTACGCAATTTCTTTTTAAATACTGGAGGTTCCTTAGTGCTCAGAATGCCAATAGGTATATTGTTATATATTTTTGATGCCACGCCAAAGAAGCTTTTATTAAATAGTGCTGTTTTATGTGGTACATTAGAGATTTTGAGCTTATGTCTCTTCGATTTGAGTTTATCAAATAGATTTTCATTTGTTTTTATAAATACGGCTACTTCATAAATGTAAATTGCAGGAAAGGTCAAAATTTTATACTCTTTAAAATAAGGTTCACAAGAATCAGGAACACGGATACCGGCAATCGCACGTAAACATCTTTTTTGCGCTTTAAACACTAAATCGCTATTAGTGGCATTGCCCCAGTATATGACTGCATATCTCAGTGTCGACGAAACATAAGCATGGTATGCGGTCAAAAGAACTGATTTATCAACAATTTTGGATAATTTATATAAAGCATATGAGTACTGATTAAGTTTATTGCATACTGTGTCAATGTGTGTTTGCCAAGTCAAAGCATTATCTATCCACAGCCCTAGAAATTTAACGCAGCTGACTTGTTCAATTTTCGTCCCATTATAATGAATATTGATGTTGTAATTTTTAGTGTTACGGCCGAAATTGACTAATTTAGTTTTTTCTAAATTGATAATTAAGTTATTAACCGTCAACCAGTTAATTATATTTCGAAGAGTGAAATTTATGTCATATTCAAAAGTATCAATATTTTGACCTGTAAAAATGGCTGTGCTGTCATCAGCAAAAAGGATCATAGGATGCTGTGAAACTTTAGGCAGATCATTAATGTAGATCAAAAACAGCGGTGGACCCAATACGCTACCTTGAGGCACTCCATATAGTACTTTTTTGGGCAAGGACTTATGTTTTTGTTCGGTATTATTAGCCAG